>CM063527.1:15837201-17037201 GCA_032199755.1 Ambrosia artemisiifolia
TTCGCTTCTGTGTGAGTTGTTGTGTACCCATTGATGATGACTAAATACATGGCTTCTGGGTGAGGTTAATTCGAATGATTGTGGGTTTTCATCATATTGGTTGAATTTTGAATCAACATTTTTCTTACGGAATTGAATGATAGCCGAGTTAGCACCGCCTAGCGACTTATATAACCAAGGTTATAGACAATATTATACTCATAATGCATTAGATATCCGTAAATCAACTCAAGAAGATTTAATAATATTTTTTTAATATTTTATTAATATTACATGAAATCGATTATAATAAAAAGTGAAAAGGAAAAGTGAAAAAAACCATAGAATAGTATTGTTTTATTTTATGTGTTTACAATATATATCTATTGGAGTCTAGGGCTGCAAACAAACCGAACAAACACGAACTTGTTTATGTTCGTTTGTTAAGAAAATTATGTGTTTATATGAACACTTGCTGAACGAGATTTTCTGTTCATGTTCGTTTGTTAAGAAAACACTTGTGTTCATTTGTTATTTTTGTTCATGAACGTACACGAACACAAACGAACATTAATGAACACAAACGGACACAAAGAAGTGTTTATGAACGGAAACAAACACAAACGGACTTATATTAACTTTTGAATAAGATATAATTCACATACAGTAAGACATTAGCTAGATCCACCCAAAATATAACTTAATTATTTTAGATTCACCACTCGACCAACACCTTTCACCACCACCGCAATCTTGCTATTGTCGACCACAACCGTCAAACACCGCTTCTGCCAAACACCAAACAACCATTGCCCCTTTCATTTTCAGTAACGTTTTATTTATTTTGTTTTTCTTTCTTTTTCTCGTTACTTACGTACGGAAGAATTAGTAGTATTTATAAACTAGATTTTTCCGATCCGGCATTAGGAACTTGAAGGTTTATCGGCACAAAGTGGAATGGTTAAACAAGTTCTCTAAGTGGGTTATTTGGATAGTTAATGTCACTGTTTTATTCATATATAATATGTACACACATAAATTTCTTAAACATATATGATTTTATCAAATGGTTGCTAAATTATATATAAATGCAAATAAGCGATGACATAGTATAAAGAGGATGTTGTATTATAATTAATTGGTGTCTATAGAATCTATCTATATATATAAAAGAATTGAACATTGCTGACGTGGCGTGCAATGGTGGCTTCAACCTCTTCATGAAATTGCCACGTGGCATCATAATTGAAAAATTTTAGTGTTTTTGAATTATTTTGCTTTTTAATTAAAAAAAAAGAAAAAACTTCAAACCCTAAAGTTATCCCTCTTCTCAGTATCTCACCGTCTCTCTCACCTCTCAATTATTAATCTCATCTTTTAGAATATCTCTTAATCAATAATAAACTTCGATCGTCTCCTTCTTGATTCTTCTGTAAGTTTTTCTTATGCTCTTGGTGTTCTTGATAAGCAGACTAAGACGTTGATTGTGCCAATAGAAGCTAATAAGGTATTAAGTTTTGTTATTTATGTTTATATAATTATATTTTATAGTATGATGGGTTTATATTCTGATTAGTGTTTTTTGAACTTTTTTTTCCCCTCAATTTATATTTTGTTATTGATGTTGTGTTTGATTATGATGTAGTGTGATTTGATTGCGTTAATACTAATGTCTGTACTCGGTTTTAAATGCTTTTGATTATTATCTAATTCGTTTGATGTTTATCTTGGCTGATTTGGTGGTGCGAATGATGGACAGAGAAGGAGGTGGGGTGTTTATTGGAAGAGATGGTGGCTTTGTGGTGGTTGGCAGCGGCGGCTAGGGTTTCGGTGTGATCGACGATGAAGATGGCTCAGCTGCCGGAAGCCCTACTTCAGACAATGACTTCAATCCATATGAGGTAACTACTTTTTAACTACTATTTTTTATATAACTGATGGAAGTATTTGAAAATTTGTACTTGACAGGTTCTTGGAGTGAATCCCATTGAGGGGTTTGATATGGTCAAGGCAGCCTATACAAGAAAGCGTAGGGATGCCGAGCAAAGAGGGGACGGGGCCCTTGCCTCGGTGTATGTCAAATATATGTCCTTTCTTTTTATCTATTTATATAGTTGTGATTGATGGGGTTCTTTGTGAATACATTGGGTTGGTTATTTGCAGCTAGAGAAGGCGTATAACAAACTCATGATGTCCCAATTCTCCAAAAGCGGAAGTTGGAGAGATCGATACTCTGGCGGCATTACATTCTGTCAAGGATGCTGTAAATGTTTTTGGTGAAGATGCTTTTTCAGGTCTGTTTCGTACTAAGCTGCAACAAACTTTAAAACGTAGATATTTTAATTTAATGTACCTTATGAATTCTGTTGTGTGGTGTTGAACAACAAGGTAAACAGACATATTTAATCTATCTATATGTCTATCTAGCTAGCTCTCGTAACTTACCAATTTTATTTATTTATTTATTGTTCAGATTTAGAAGTTAGATTTGAATGTGAGGGCATTCAAGATTCTGAAAATGATGAGCTGGATTATCGCATTTGCCCAGATCAATATTATTCCAGGTACATTACCCGTTTTCTACTAGCAGTGGGTCGGTCGGTTTCTCTTATTATGTGTTATTCTAGAAATGATATTTAGGCATTGTTTCGTTAGACAGAGGGACAAGAGAGGACCCTAAGTGTAGTTCGTACGCTGATTCTCACACATGTATGATGGTTGTTGTCGACTCACTTGGTGCTTGTCGCTTTGCTCAACAAGTTAGTTAACAATCGAACACAATGAGCAAACCCGAAACATTCAGGATGGGTAATAGTACAGGTTTTCAGGTATGAGACTAGGTATGATTGTGGAAGATGAGTGAATAACAACATCATAAATTGATTTTAAAGTTTTTATATTTTTTATTCATTATTGATGTTTATTTAATAAAAAAATCATGAGTTGTTACGATTAAGTAGTTACCACATTTAATTTCTTAATGGCCATATCTACTTTTAACTATCAATTGACGATAAATAATCAGAATTTTCTATAAAAGCAATCTATTATAATCTTGAAAGCTTAATTTCCAAACTTACGATGAAGTGGAAATTAACTATATAGTTATTTTTTTATTCACTATGTTATAGTTACGATGATGTCTATCTAGCTAGATTTTCTACAGTATCATATTGTCTTTGATATGGAATTTTTGTAAAAAAATGATTTATTATTGATATTATATATGTATGGAATTACTTATATCAGTCATGTTTATTGTTTACTCTAACAGGAAGGTAGGACAATTGTGGAGAATAGGACAGCAGACATAATTCAAGAAACACGCAAACTACATATAAAGAAAAAAAGTGGTGTCCCTGAGACTCAAAGTACGTCTTCTAATGTTGAGATTAATAAGCAATTAAAGCAGATGCATACCCAAACTCAACCCCAAACGCAGACAGATATAGAAATACAATTGAAGGCATCTAGAGACGTAAGTTTTCAACTATGTATCATTTAATTACATTTAAACAAGCCTTGTAGGGGTGGTAATTTCCACCCATTTACTTAAGAATGGGTCAAACCAACAAAATTAGCTAAAAAGGATATGGGTCGAAAGTGTCTTCCGTAAACTGTACTCTTTTGCATACAACTGATTAAATTGTTTTGTTTAGATTATTTCTGTGACATCATATTTCTAGCATTTAAATCTAACACGTCAAATATATCATAAAAAGTTTTAAACATGGACATAAAAGTGATAAAAGTGTTTGTGAGTTAACTCAACCCAATCCGACCCGATTGGACATTTACTATAAAGTTGCATGAGACCTGAACTATTTTGACCTGTCACTGACTTGCCAGCCCTGCCCATTTTGCCACTCTACTGCCATGCATGCTTATATCTTGATGTCCCAATTGATATATATACAGAGAGTGAGAGAGAGAGAGAGACTTTCAACACAAGCCCGACTTTAATTAGAACATGCCTGTGTATATATATAGTTTTTAAAGCATTTGAAAACATGATTGTATTTTAAAATAGTTTGTTATCTCTATGCGTAGTATATTAAGATACATGATTTGTTTTTTGGTTTTTACCACAGGTTTCAATGGCAATGGCTGCCAAAGCAAAGCTTCTACTTCGGGAGCTAAAAACTGTGAAGGCTGATCTTGCCTTTGCAAAGGAGCGTTGTGCACAGTTAAAACAGGAAAATAAAATTCTTAGGGCGAAGAGTGGAGGAGATGGAGACAACCCTGAAGATGATGATCTGGTATGTTTGATTTTTTTGGCATTATCTAATTACTCCTCACATGTTTAGTGGTAGAGAAACCCTTACTGGACTAAGGGCGTGCATTGGGCTGGAATCGGCGCAAATGGAAACCCACAAATTTTATCACTGTGGAACTGGAAACCAAACAGATCTAACCGCTTTCAGAGTCGGTTTGATTTGGTCCCAGTCAGACCAAAATGAATAAAAATAAGTTTGAAATGACGGATAGATTTTTTTTTCAAAAATATTGTATGAAATGAGCAGAAAACTGGTGGTTAAATGAATCTAGAACCGAGTACCTGGCGAACATAAAGGATTTCTGTATGGTCTGGTCTGGTCCTGAACTCCTGATTCAGTTTTCCAGTTTTGTTGGTCCAGGCCGAGTTTTGGACATCCCTAATCTCAAACAAATGAAAATAATATTTTAGTTTTGTTGTGTTTCTTTCTCAGTAATATGTTAATCGTTGCCCTGCCATATGACTTGTCACCTTACATAAATGTTTAAAAATTACCCCACCAGCAATGGGTCCTACATCTCCACCTCATCTAAAAATTACATCATCATCTTTAGCACGTGTGAGCATGTGATTCAGATTTCATATAATACTACAATAGCATCAAGCCAGTGTTTTTTTCCTGTCCCAAGAAAATTACAAGCTACAACTAGATACATCTACAGACTATTCAAATCTTAGCCACAGGAGCACAATGATATTAAAATACACACAGAGATAAACGTTTAATACGGAATCTATTTTAAGTTGATAACTGTGATTTGATACCAGTGTCAGTGGGTGGCCGATCGATATTATTATAATATCACCGCTACGTGTAGTAACGGTAACGTTCATGTTTCCGGTGATTAGGAACTGGAATTAAGATGAGACTGAGAAAACAATGGTCTCTACACGTAGCAATGGATCTACACCCACCAACACCAAGCGATCATCATCTCCAGAACACAAGCCTCATTCACCTAAACGCCTTAAGGTCCCAAACACTCCAATTCCCACTTATTTTCCTCAATTACATGTTTCTTGATTCAGTTTTTGGTTTAATATTATCTTCTTAGGTTGATAATGGAGACACATCAGACAAACCAACCCTTCAACACCCCTCACAACCCCCTGTTGTGGACAATTGTAATCAATATGCTGCTGGCAGTTGTAATTTGAAAGATGATTGTGTTGGGAAGGCCGAGGAGGCCCCGGATGCTTCCTTTGGTACCCCTATTGCTCAAGGTGAGTTCTTTTGTTCATATGTTGTTGAATACTTGAATGGATGTGTTTCTTGGATTAATATGGGGTTAAAGATTTGGGACTGAACCTTTTTGTTGGTAGCTTTTATGGGTCAGTGCCAAAATTGTTAATGTTAATTTGTTGTAGTATTGTATGTTTGGTTGGTACCCGGTTGCTCAAGGTTGTTGATTTGTTAAAGTATTGGATGTGCATTGTTGACTTTGATGTGTTGTGGTTTTAGATGTTACGAATGAGATACGAATATGAGATTGACATGATCAACTTCATTGTGGCAATTAGTTGTAAAGATGTCAGTAGTAAATCCAAGGTATTGCGACCTCGTAAATATATAACAAAAATATGGAGTACGGTTATTGTTTAGTTTAGCTCACAAAAATTAGGTTTTATATCTGTTTTGACTTTTGATCAGCTCACTAATTTTTATATGATTCTTTTAACAGTTATAGAAATTGCATATCATTTGTAAATTATGCAACACAAACAAGGGTAGTTCCAGTGTTGTTGATGGTGACAGTGTTGTTAAAAATGACGCATTAAAAAAGCAAATAAAGACAAGTGGGTTGCAACTTGCAAGCCTTCAAATCCCACACAAAGTGTCTAAGGTGGTATCGTTAAGTGTAACATTACATCATTTTTTTTTATATTTTGAAATATATCATATTTTTATATATAACACAGGCGCACACATAGAGAAACTAATAATATACGAGTATTAATTAAAAGACGCAATACTTTTATATAGTCCTTGTGTAAACACGATTGAATACATTGTTTGTTTTACATAAAATAGAAGTACTAAAGTTAAACAGGGTGCCTACTTTGTGTAAACACGATTGAATACATTGTTTGTTTTACATAAAATAGAAGTACTTCAAGTTGAGTCTCAACTGTGCATTTTGTGTGGTTCCATTTTTTTCTGAATATGCAGATCAGATTTTCTCAGCATACTTGGTTGCTTAGGTGGTGTGGCTATTTGTAATGGTGCAAGCTGCCTCAATTTTTTGCTTTCTAGCTCATTTAGGGATCTGGTTGAGTTACATGGATTTGTTGGACTTAGTGTTTGTTAAAGAGAAGCTTTCTAAGGGATTATGATCGTTGTGAATCGTAGGCTTCGAAATGCTAGGAATGAAAAACTTCACTTGGCCAACGATGTTATAGAAGATGCTTTTATGGTATAAAATTGATCTCATTAATAAATGTATTTCTATGGTCCAAATGGTGTAGGTTTGATGCTATGTAATTGTTTTGCTATTGCGGCCCATGGTGTTGTTTTCGGCTGTGGTTCTCTGATTGTTTATGTGGATAATAGACAATGTTCGTATAAAAAATATTATTTCATAAAACTATAATGTTATATTGTTTTCTTAAGTTAAGATAGGGCGGAATTTTTGACCAGCAGAAAGGGCAACCATCAATTTCTACAATATACACCGACGGTTTGGTGGGCGCCTTGGCTGATCAGGACATCCAGTGGGTTTGCTGGAAACAAATTTTATAATAACAAGTTACAGATCAGTTATGAATCTATGTTTATCATCAGTTATGAATCTATGTTTATCATCAAAGTATAAACTATACACATATCATCCCATATGAAAATTGTCAATCTTTAACTAATTAGTATTTGTAAACAAAAAATAAGATCCATGTATATAAACGGAAAAAAAAAATAAAAGTTGATTTTTATTTCATGTGAAATGTACTATCATTTTGACCTTTTGATCTCAATGTTTCAATAATTAAATTTAAGAGGGTGACAAGATGATGACTACTTGAAAAAAACTAAAATTAAGATGAAAGGATAATCATGAAACTTTTATTAAATATAGGGTATGTTTGATAGTGGTGAGCTATTTCTCTATCCTTTTTAGGATGTGAAAAAAATCGAGAATAAAGATGTGATTTTGTTTAGAATTGTCTAAGTAGAATAATGAAGTTGGTTATAATGAGGAGGAACCAAGTATAAAATAAACGATTTATATCCTAATTAATATAGGGTTTATTCTCTTATTTATTAGTAGTGCAGGTTGGTGTGATGGTACCACTTTTGTTGTTTTTTATGGTTTATTGCTGAATGCGGACACTGTCTTCTCTGTTTTTTAGGCTGTAAGCTGCTCTGCAAATGTCAAGAGTAACACGGTTGTGGAGTCTACTATAAGGAGTTTGAGTCTTACAAGTATCAGGTCTGGAAGTCACACGGATATAGGAGCACGCAGATTAAACGAAGACCAACATATCATGATTGATGATCTGTCTAAGCATTTGGGTGATGCTTACAAGTGGGGTGGTCTCGCAAGTTCGTTCTACGCTTTATTTGATGGTCATGGTGGGTTCAAGGCAACATCTTTTGTCCGTATGACTTACATTGTTTAATGATTAAAGTTGTATTCGTGGAACAATAATCATCATTCAGAACTATCTTAGGTTTCTGATTCACAAACTCTTCTGACCAACAAACGACCAAACATACAATTCGACCACAACACTCCATCTATATTCACTCTCATTTGATCAACTTCATCAATACAATACGACTAACAAAGATCAACTTACAGATCAACAAACTGGCAACCACACAATTTGACCACAACATTGCACTTTAGTGCAATTTAATTATTTAAGTAACTTTATTTACTTTTACAATTCATCAAAATTATAAATTTCAATTTAACCCTTTAAATAGTGTCATTTTTTATAAATTACTTCAATATTATAAATTTCACTCCCGGGACACTCCCGGGTAGTAAGCTAGTCATTACATATATGTATTTTCTTTTTAAAACTCAATCATAATGAAACTCGGTTTCAATATGTATTATTAGGTGTTATAATATAAAGGGTTTCATGTAAGGATTTTAAATTTAATTTCGGGTACTTAAGCAAAACGTCATTAGCTCTAACTAGGAATTTCATTGAATAACTATAACTATTGATATTTTGATAGTTGTCTATAAATTTCTAAAGTCCTATTTGCCGGAACCCTACAAGTAAAATAATAAAACAATCCTGCAAAATCTATTTTATAAAGATGATTTAGAAACACGATAATATTGTAGGAATTCTTGACATGTGATTCAAGCTTTAGGAATCAGATCGGCTCTCGTTAATCGATCTCCTGCATGCTCATCATCGTGATCAATGTGAGTTTACATAGCCTCGTTTATGCAACTTTTTATGCTTTCATACTTGAGTAATTCTTCATACGTGTCTAGTTGTAAATCTTTGATGCCACATGTCATAGACAAAAACTTGTTAGACTTAAACTTACATAATCATTAGCTTTGGCCAAGCCGGCGATATACAATGATAGATCTATTGGATTGACAACCCCACCTAGATTCGTTGACCATATATTTCTATGGGGAGCGCGAGTGATTGTTACCATTCCAAACTTTATACTAAGGAGAACCGTGGATGCGGGATGAACCTAAACTTTATAAGGAGAACCGTGGATGCGGGATGGACCTAAACTTTGTCGGAGGATTAATTATGTGCATACTATCATTTGTGTTTTGTTTCCACATGTAGACTTAGATATACACTTGACATATGAATTGCTATGCTTTGAAACTTATAAACTTTTGCTAAACTTGGCTTATGTATTCTCACCAACTTCTAGTTGACCACACCGTGGATGCGGGATGGACCTAAACTTTGTCGGAGGATTGATTATGTGCATACTATCATTTGTGTTTTTGTTTCCACATGTAGACTTAGATATACACTTGACATATGAATTGTTATGCTTTGAAACTTATAAACTTTTGCTAAACTTGGCTTATGTATTCTCACCAACTTCTAGTTGACCACCCCCCATCTTTTCCAAACTCAACAGGAAATACTGATGCTTGAAGTCTAAAGCTAGAATGAGGAGTTATTTGAAGTTTTAAGTTTTCGTTTGTTTGTTTGATGTACTAGATTTCATTCAAGACTTTGTCATGTATTTCAAATTTGGATATGTTTATTGGAATAAATACTTATTTAAAACTTGATTACCATGTGCTACTGAACAATCATCCATACGTGACACCTCGATGTTTCCGCCATCAGTTGGGGTGTTACATTTGACTTGTACAAAAAGGAATGTCATTATGGTGGGGGAGTAAATAAACTCTTCAAGTCCATTCTTATAACAAAAATATTGTTAATGACACACATGCTAATCAAAGATATGAAGAGATTATCCTAATCTTTCTCCTAATCTTTCTAAGAACGAACAGAACATATTACTAATCAAACATATTACTAACTTCTTCAAAGGAACTATCTGATTTAGCTCCTTCTCATCCACTAATAGAATTTCCATTGCTTTTAATCCATAAGTATTTTGATCAACAGGCTTGTATCTAAATTTTGTCTTCAAATCCCCAATAGTATCCTCAGGATCCATTTCATACATCCCCAATAGGTTTTAATGAAATTCCTTGTTTTCAAATATCACGAATGACTATGGTCTATGTTAATTACCTTGAAGAGGAAAATCGAATTTCATGTTTTAATAAATGAATAGTGACATGTTTACAAGTGAAGAAAACACGTACATATAAAAAAAAACAAACAACAATCATCTTATACACTTGCAAAACACACAAAAACACCCCCCAAAATAAAAAAAAGGAAAAAGGGTTAAAAAAGGAAACATTACCATCTTCTTCAACGAGTGTCAGTTGGCTGATAGGGGATATGTTGATTTGGTCACCAGACGAACCACCTTCTTCGAGCGAAAAAACCCCACCAATCGTTTCTTCTGACTCATCGACCACCCTTTTCCCCTTGTCAGGTGCCGATCGCAAATTGCTTTCTAACGAACCATTCTCTGCTTCGGAACTTGCCGGTGCACCTTCTGCAAGGAATCTAGCAACATCCTGTAGATCTTGCTCAGTGAAGAATTCAATACCGTGTGGGCCATCGTTTGGATCCTCCATGCTCACGAAACAGTGGTTAGGGTTTACTTGGTTGAACTATGATATTATTTGGGGGTGGTTGATGATCTACATGTGTTTGTAAAAGGTGTTTTGTGTGAGTATATATGTGTGTTGTGAAAACAGTTGTGTTATAATAATGTGGGCGGGAAAAATAATCTAGGGATAATAAACTTGACTGACATTGTGTAAGGTACTAATACACAATAATATTATTAAACAGATGATGATTAATGAGAGATAATAATATGGAATGGACAATAATGCCCATGAATATAATATACACCACCAGCCTATGTGTCACCTTGTGATTGGCCTATACGAGTTCTCAAGTTCTCACAACTAGAGTGAGTTGTCAAATGATCCCAATCCGATATATATATATACCTATTATTTAAAAAGCAACTTTAGAAATAGTACTTCAGCAAATCACAACCGTTCGTTTTTTATCCAAAGGTTGGTATTTAAAGTTGATGTCATCTGAAGAAACAAGTACCTGAGGGGAACTAGTCTTCTGGTTAAGACAAGAAACTCCTTTTGACCTGATTGAACTGAAACTGTCTAGCTGCAAAACAGAACACCGTTAGGACTCGTCACAGGATTGGGGGTTTTCCTGTGACCACCCTCCGGCGTGAGAATAAGTATGGCTTTTAAGCACTGGTAAAGATTGTGGAGTATTTTGTGAATGAATCAATACGTTTACCTCTGTCCCTATTTATAGTTGAGGAGTCCTCCTCTTTCTATGATGCGTAACCGCCTTCATCTTCTTAGTTGTTCCACTTTTCTTGGAGATAATGCATATCTCTTGTATTCATATTTTTCGGGCTAGCAGTTGTGCTTTACCCGTTAACTTCTTTCTCGAAGTTGTTTGTTAGTAATCACGTCCGGATTATTTATTACGATTGGGCCTTACCCATTGGGCCACATGACATGTTGTAGGTGTGGGCCAGTTTAGTTGAACTGGGCCCTACCTCGTCATGTCCCCCAGTCTAGTAAGGTGAATTATTGAACGTTACTAGACTTATAGTGAAGGAAAAAAGACCAATAAACCTATGTATAGAAAAGAAAGTAAACGAAGAAATGTGACTTAAAAAATCTTTATTGGGATTGGTACCGCATGACTTGTGCACGTGCCAAGACATCATTTCAAATGTCCCATCAGCCGTTTCTGAACAGTCCGACTGTCAGGGGAAACGACCATTTGGCGGTTCAATTTCGAATTTCAACCGTTGGTAATTATCATTATAAATGCGCCAATTCAGGGTGGATATTTCACAGTTGTTTTCCAAAAACCGACTTTTCCTTCAAACAATTACCATCCCTGAAATGGCCCCCAAGACTGGTTCCACACGCACAGTCACGAGTGTTGCCGAGATTAACTGTATGTGGTCGTTAACGGTACTCAAATCCTTCTTGAGCGACTATAAAATTCTGTCCGATTGGAATCCTGTACTCCCGGGGAAGGACGATATTGCCTTTCCGCTGAAGAAAGGGAAACTGACTCTTTACGGCGAGTTTTTCACCTTTTCCCATTTTCGTCTTCCCGCCACTAAATTTATTTGTGATCTGCTCTCATATTATGAGATTAACATTTCTCAACTTCATCCGTTGGGGATGATTAAGATTCGTCATTTTGAGTTTTGTGCCCTAGGGCTTGGTATGCCACCCAAATTGGAGATCTTCCGTGCGTTGTACGTTCTGAAATTCAAAGGAGAATATTTTACCTTCGATCGTCGACCCGGTGTCTTGTCTTGTATCGAGAACTTTCCGCAGAGTGTGAGGGATAAGGAATGGAGGAGGAAATTTTTCTACATTGATGACCGTATATTTCCGGAAAATGCCCCAATCAGGTATCCTGAGAGCAAGACCAAACTTGCGGATTCGTGTCCAGCTCCGGTGGTGTATGAGAAGGATCCCCTGTATGTGGCCCTAACCAATAATCCAACCGAATGTACTCATATACCGGAACGGGCCATGGTGGCTGTTGGTATGAGCTGGTTGTGGGTGGACGACACAGTCTTTCCTGAGTACCGCCGTGAGGACCAAGAAGGCTGGCAGTAATTTGATGTGTTGGATCCTGCTGCCGCTCCGTTACTTGCGGAACCTGATCGTCCCCTTGGCGCGACGGAGTTGGATGTTCTGAGCCAAACTGTCACCAAGTTCTATATTCCAGCCGCCGCCGTGTCCGCCGACGTAGCAGGGTCTTCTGCTCAAGGAGGTGATAAAGAAGCTCCTATGGACCCGGACCCTTTGAACGTTGCGCCGCCTTTGGTGGATGTGGTAGAAAAGAAAGCCAAGAAACAAAAAGCTACTGGTGGGCTTGGTGTTGAAGAACTACTAGCCAAGAGGCAACAGCTCAAGGAGGCCAAGGAAAAAGCCCTGGGTGAGTATTCTTGTTTATTTGTCCTTGTGCTGTTTGTTTCTTATGTAGCTGCGGATACTTATGTTTGCCTGTTTATGTGCAGGTGAAAGAATTGAATCCGGGGACACCCAGGTTAGTGATAATTTGACCATAGAGTCCCCTCATGCTTCTGCTAGTCGTGCTGCTTCCGAGGGGAATACTGGCGTCGTGCCGGAGGGTGTTGAGGTCAACGTGCCGTCATCTGCGGTGGCAACCCCGTCGTCTACTGTTGTGACGACCGCCGTATCAAATGTTGTATCTTCAAGCCCTCCCCTCACAACGCAGTGAGCCATGCTGTGGGTGAAACCATTACCATGCCTGCACTATCGATTCCTCTGTCTACAGAGCCCGTGTACACTGTGGCAGCAAGCACCGTTTCTGTGCCTAGCGGTCTCTCCCAGCAGAGTTTTTCACAACTTCTCAAGGATGTCCAGCAACATCCCATTAAGTTTCCTGGTGGTTTCCGGACGGGTGTCCAGCAGGGTGAAGCATCCTCCTCCTATCCCGGACCAATGCCGCCGAACACCTACTTGTCGGGCATAAACTGGCGACCGTCCTTGAAACCGGTCAGGTATGCGCCTGGATGGGATGTTGCTGATACCACCCGGCTCATTCATCCAGACGTGATTAGGCATTGGGCTGAGTTTGCCTTCCCCCCAGCTGAGAAGTATTATCTTCAGGGGTTGGACAATGCTCAACTTGCGGAGAATGCCATGGTGTCTGGTGTTAATACTACATCGTCGGTATATGAGGTGCTGCGTCGATGGCGTGCAGATTTAGTGTACCTTGTTGACCTCCGGGAGAAACAGAGGTTGATATCATTGGAGAATGAGCGGTTGTTGAAGCAGGTTGCTGACAAAGAAGTGGAGGTGGTCGCCCAGCAGATAGCTGTTGAAAAAGCTGAAGGTGACCGTGACAGGATGGTTACGAATCATACTGATGAAAAGCTTGAATGGCGTCGCCGGGAGGATAAATTGAACCAACACTTGTTCCGATATGAAGCCAGAATCAAGACCTTAGAGAAAGAGTTGGAAACTGCAAAGAATACTATAGCCAGTAACCAGGCCAACCTGGAAAGGTACAATTTGATGGCTGCTGAAGTTGAAACTTATGAGTCCCGGATCCGCCGTGCCGAGGAGCAGAGGGACGAGACCCTTAGAAGCTTGACGACTGCCAGAAACAGTTAACCGCTGCCAATGACCGATCAGATCAAGCCGTTAATGCTGCGGACTTGCTGCGGGCCCAGGTAGATAGTCTCCAATCGAGGCTGGATGCAGTGGTTCAGGAGAGGGATTGGCTGATCAACCGGGGTATCCCTGCTTCATGGCGGTACATCCGGGGCAGTACCGAGTACCAGAACAGGCTGAACGCTTTTTATGATGTGGCTATGGAAGCCGGCTACCATGATGGTTTGGCTTATGGCAATCAGGTTGGTCTGGTTGGAAAGAAACTCCCCCCCTACTGCTCACGAAAAAGCCTTACCTACCCGGGTTGCTGACAGCCTGCAGGCCTTGAGTTCAGACTCACTGGAGGCCATATGCCGTTTGAGCAGCAAAGTTGGTGATGAAGGAGTTTCATCCCTCCGGGCGGAGCTGGAACCGTACTTGAGTGACTCTTCTGATGGAGATGATGCTGCTTCTCATTAATGTAATCTTAATTTATCGCTTAAGTAAGCTTATATTGTAATTCGGACTATGTAGTTGTTATCTTAATGAAAAACTTTTGGGTTCTTTAGTGTTTGCCAGCTGTTCTGTGTGTGCCATTAATGTTGATTTGACAGCCGCCTTCAGACGCCAATTAATTGGGCGTCATCATTACATGACGTCATGACTGCCATGTGTCATAGATTTGACGGCGTGTGTCAGTGAATTAATAACGATATTTACTGACACTGACCCTTGATCTTCTGGACCCATGTATATAAGTCAGGCTCCTTATCAGATTTTCCACTTGTAAATTTTGCCAAAAAAGGTATACTCTCACTGTATCCACTTATGGCTCATAACCAAGTTTCTCTTGCCGAGCTCCTTCGTGAGCTAGATGCTGTTGAAGGTCTGAAAATGCTCAGACGATGGGCTGATGAGATGGACATGAGACGTGCAGCAATGGAGGAGTATAATGCCAAAATTGCTGGCTACGTTCCTCCTCATAAGTATGGCTTGGCATACTCTAGGGGTCCAAGGAGATTGTTCAATGAACAAGCTCCGTTGTTGAACCATCCTGAACCCCCACCAGGTCTTGGTGCCGATGGATTGGAAGTTGTGGGTCTTAACAACCCTGTTCCGGATGTTCCAGCTGTAGCTGAGGTTCCCCCGGTGGTAGAGGAACTCCCAGAAGACCAGGGTGATGAAGGAGGTGTCTTGCTCTTTAATCAGTACTTGATAGTTCCTGATTACGCTCCAGACGGCGATTTGCTACATACCCCTGCAGAGGTATTAGCCATGTTAGACGGCCGTATGTGATACGGGCCGGTATCTATTGGTAGCAACTCGGCCGTATGTGGCCTTTTTTTGCTTGTTTTTGTATAGCGCTTTTGGTGGTAGGTTGTTTTTGTTATGGCGAAGGATTTTAGTCTCGCCACCTACCGTAGGGAATGTTTCTTTTTTGTAGTGTCAATCCCCAGGATATGATAAGTAATGTAATCGTTTGTTAACGAAAAATTGCCGTTGTAGGCGTCTTATTAAATGAAAAAACAAATAGATTGTGAGAACCAATAGGTCGACTATGACACAGCTAACACTAAATGTACTAGACAATAAAAAATGTTCGAACTAAACATAGCATTTTTTGAGCTGGGCGGCGTTCCAAGTGCGCGAGATAGGCTCCCCTGTGAGTTGTTTCAGGGAGTAGGCTCCTTTTCCCAATACTTCCGCGATTTCATACGGCCCTTCCCAGTTTGGGCCCAACTTGCCCTGAGGTTGAGACCTGCTTGCCTCGTTGTCCCGCATGACCAGTTCTCCAACCTTGAAAGATCTTTCGAGTACCCGCTTGTTGTAATATTTCTCCAATAGCCTCTTGTACCTGGCCTCATTGATGCAAGCTGTATCGCGGCGTTCTTCGAGCCGTTCGAGGTTCTCGCGCAGCAGTTGTTCATTGTCTTCACCGCCGTTTTCTCTTCGTTGTGACGGGACCAAGGCTTCAGCCGGTATCATTACTTCTGACCCATACGTTAAGCTGAACGGTGTTTCTCCGTTGCTTGTTTTTGGCATGGTCCGGTGAGCCCACAGGACGTGTGGCAGTTGGTCAACCCAGGATTTGCCCTCGGCGTCCAGTCTTCTCTTTATCCCATCCAGTATGCTCCTATTCGTTCTCTCTACTTGTCCATTACCTTGCGGGTGGGCGACGGATGTGAAGACTTGTTGGATTTGGAGTTCATTGCACCAGTCTTGCAGCGATCTATCTGCGAACTGGGTCCCGTTGTCACTGACCAAGTACAGTGGGACCCCAAACCTGCACACAATGTGCTCCCATAGGAATTTCTTGATGTTTACCGCTTCGATCTTGGACAGTGGCTTCGCCTCGACCCATTTCGTGAAGTAGTCAATAGCAACTACCAGATACTTTAACTTTCCGGGAGCTGGGGGGAATGGTCCCACTAAGTCTACCCCCCATTTATGGAATGGCCAGGCTGCCGTTACGAGGATCAGGTCATTTTTAGGCCGGAGAGTATGCGGTGCGTACTTCTGACAACTGATGCACCTTTGTAATACTTCTACCGCCATGTTATGCATACCCGGCCAGTAATATCATGCACATGTTAACTTTGCTACCACTGCCCTTGGCCCTGCATGTATACCGCAGGTACCCGCGTGAATTTCTTCAATGAGGAACTTTGCTTCCGATGGGGATACACACCGTAAGGCCGGACCCAGGTAAGACTTCCTGTATAAGACGCCATTTTGCATTTCATATTGCACAGCTTTGGTGCGGACCTTTAGAGCTTCCCCCTTGTTCCCGGGGAGTGTGCCGTGCTCCAGATATTGCTGTATCGGCGTCATCCAGCAGACTTCCGCCGCATGTACGCTGTGTATTGCAGACTCCTGGGTTGAAGGTTGCTTGAGGGTCTCGATGTGGACGTCTTCTTTAGTACCTGATGATGCTAACTTGCTAAGAGCATCGGCTATGTCGTTTCGGTGCCTTCGCACGTGTATCAGTGTTATCTTCTGAAACTTTGACGTCAACTCTTTCGTCTTCTCTAAGTATTTTGACAGGGTGTCATCCCGGACTTCATATGATTCATTGACCTGGTTGTTTACCAGGAGAGAATCTACGTGGGCATCCACTCTTTTTGCCCCTAGTGATAGAGCCATCCTCATACCTGCCAAGAGTGCTTCATATTCGGACTGGTTATTGGAGCACTCAAATTCGAACCGTAGAGCGTACAGGAACCTTGCCCCGTCCGGACTGACCAGCAGTAGGCCAGCTCCTGCCCCCTTGCTGTTTGATGAGCCATCAGTATATAGCTGCCATGCTGGTTCGTCCACTTCTTCTTCTGGTGAAAGTACTTCTCTATTTCCGGTATTTGCTCTCCCGCGGGAATTTCTGTCATGAAGTCGGCGATGACCTGTCCTTTCACAGAGGTTCGCTTTTTGAAACTTATATCCAGTGCCCCCAGCTCAATTGCCCACTTGGCGAGTCTTCCCGACACTTCCGGTTTGTTTATCACTTGCGCTATCTGGAAGTTGGTCAGCACTTCGACTTTGTGTGCCTGGAAATATCGACGCAGCCGGCGGGACGCGTGCCCCAGGGCTAGGACCAGCTTCTCCAACATTGGGTACCTGGTTTCTGGGTCCGCGAGGACCCGGCTGACATAATAGATGGGGGTCTGAACCCCGCTTCTCTCCACCAGAAGGACGACGCTAACTGCGTGGCTGCCCGCCGCCAGATACATCTTTAACGTCTCGTCTTGCTTGGGAGCCGTGAGTGTGGGTAAGTTGCTCACGAACATCTTCATTTCCTGGAACGCTTTTTCCGCTTCTACTGTCCACTTGAACTTATTTTTGTTGAGGCAATCTTTCAGCGTGGATATGAATGGCAGGGATCGCTCCACGTGCCGTGCCAAGAAGCGATTTATGGCCGCCAGTCTTCCATTTAGGGTTTGTGCTTCTTTCAGTGTTTTAGGCGACGACATGTTGACAATTGTTGATACCTTCTCTGGGTTTACCCGGAAGCCGTCTTTGGTGACTACTACTCCCAGGAATTTTCCCTCTTCAACCCCGAACGAACACTTTCCTGGATTCAGTTTAATATTGTACTCGCGGAGCTTCTTGAAAGTTTCTTCTATATCTGCGATTAGATTGCTTTCATTGCTGCTCTTAATGACTAGGTCGTCGACATAGACTTCCAGGTTCCTTCCGATCTGGCTTTCAAACGCTTGATCCATCAACCTCTGATATGTCGCTCCCGCATTCTTTAACCCGAAAGGCATCTTGGTGTAACAGTAGATGCTCGCATCGGTATGAAACGCGGTCTTGTCTTCGTCTTCCCTGGCCATCTTGATCTGGTGGTAACCCTTATACGCGTCCAAGAAACATTTGAACTTGAACGGTGAGAGGGAGTCCACTTTGAGGTCAATTTCGGGCAACGGGTATGCATCCTTCGGGCAGGCCTTATTGAGGTCTTTGTAATCGATGCACATGCGTCATGTTCCGTCATGCTTCCGTACCATCATCGGGTTTGCCACCCAAGTGTGATACTTGGTTTTCCGTAAGATGCCCGCCTCTTCTAGCTTCTTTACCTCCTGAACAACCGCGACCCTTCTATCCGGGGCCATACTCCTTCTTTTTTGTGTTATTGACTGACTGAAGGGAAGATTGATAGCTTGTGTTCTGCCTTTGATCTTGAGATTCCTGTCATGTCTGCATGTTTGAATGCAAAAACGTCCAGGTTTTTCTTCAACACCTGCTTCAGTTTCTCTGTGGCCGAAGGCGACAGGGTGTCGCCAATCAATACTGTCTGCTCCGGGTGGTCGGTGTTCAGAACCCATCTATCTGGACCCCTGAGCCCCGAGGGGGCTTGGTGACATGGCTTTTGCTCGATCGTTGCGCAAATTTTGTCGCTTGACACGGTTGCCACCCCTTGGGGGTTGGGAACATCAAAAACCCTCTAGCCGTTGAAACCAGAGCATCTATTCGGCCCAGCGTGTAGCGACCGATGATCATGTTATACTGGGAATCTGCTGGAATCACCAAAAAGGTAACAAGTATGGTTCGTTCCCGGCGACCGTCGCCTATGGTGACCGGGAACGTCAACTGTCCCAATGGCTCCACGCTTTCACCAGCGAATCCCCTTACCGGTCCGCGTGCCGGTTCTAGCATCTTCTGGTCCTCTGGCCGCATTCTTCGGAAGCAAGGTTCATATATTAAATCCTCGGAACTACCGGTGTCAACGAGTATTCTTCTCATGCTGTAGTCGCCCACGGCGGCAGCTATTACCAAAGCTTCCATGCTTAACACTTTGTAGTGTGGTGGAACTGTCATGACCGCTTCCATCCACGGCTCGAAGCGCTCGAATGTTCTTTTCTTGCTAAACCTGGACTCCACGCGGACCATATTGATTTCCCACGGTTTCTTACCCGCGGACTTGTCTCCACCTCCGGATGACGGACCCGGCTTTACATCCTTCAGTAGGTGAGCCAACTTCCCGGACCTGACAAAGTACTCGATTTGCCTTCTTAATTGGAAACAATCATCCGTGTCATGCCCAACACCTTTATGGTAGGAACAATACTTGGACTTGTCCTGTGAAGGTGAATCTTTGAGCGGCTTCGGAGTGTTGAGCCTCAAGTCTTCTGACTCCAGTATTTGGCACGGCGTTTTTGTCAGATCAGGGTATTCTTGCCTGGGCTTTGATTGACTTTCTCCTTTACCCGTGAATGTGTCCCGGGGTCTGTCGGATCTTCGACGATCGTCTCGCCTATCATCTTTCCTGTCATTCCTGGAATAAGGCTGACTTGATGATTCTGCTCTTCCCCGGTTCCGGCCACTTCGGTGGTCCTTGTTATCATGGGAATCAGAAACTTTAGCGGATTCCTGCTTCTTTCGCACTGCGTGGTTCATGGCTATAGATTTTTCTTGCTTCACATATGCCTTCGCAATGGTCATCATCTCGTCCATAGTCTGTGGATACCCTTTCGGGCCGTGAAGCTTTCTTAACAAACCGTCATCATTTACTCCCATCGTGAATGTTGTGCATGCCAACTCTTCGGTGAGACCCGGGATTTACAGTCTCTCTCTGTTGAATCTAACGATAAAGTTTTCCACTGTTTCATTATCCCGCTGGCGGATATGCATGACTTCGTCTCTATACTTCGTGTGCCTCTTCTGCTGGCTGAATTGCTGGGAGAACCCCTGCACGATTTCTTTCCAATTTGTAATAGATCCGGGAGGTAAGCTGTCCCACCAGACTCTGGCTGCGACGACCAGGGTCTGTATAAACATGTGGCAAAATGCTTGAATGGGCCAGTCCTTGGAACATCCTGCAGCCTCGAATATGCTCAGGTGGTCATCAGGGTCCCCCGTTCCATCATACTTTCCCACGGTGGAAGATAGCTTCAAATTCTGTGGGAGCGGTGCATTAGCAATTCTTGGCGCCAGCTTTGAATAAGTAACCATAGCCGGAGGCCGGTATGGTTTAGTGAGATCATCTTCCTCTTCGTCTCTCAGATTTCCCTGATCGTTCCCTTCTCCCCGTCGTTCCAGCTGAACAGTTCGAGTTGGGGGCTGGCTACTCACTGGCTGGCGTGCTTGAACAACCCCCGTAGGAGGCGCCGATGGGTCTGCTGGAGTGCCATCGTATGTCAGCCTGGTTCGAACTTCTTCCAGGCGTGCCCCTGGGGCCTGAGTTGCTGGGCGAGTTTGTCCCCCCCATCCCGTCATTGGTGCCATGGGAGGGTACATATACGGATAGGGGTATGAATACGGACTAGCGCCTGCCGGTTGGTACATATACCCGTAGGGGTGCATGGGGTAATACGGCATATACGGCTGATTCCCGGGTGTCACGGGAGTGTCAGGTGAATATGCTGGATTCATAAGTGTCGCCATTGGTGACGACATAATAGATGTCGTCATAGCTGCTGAGAATAGCGGGAGGGTGGCTGCTGCCGTCGTCCATGGCATGGAGGACGTAGGAGGGCGTGACCTTCCGACCATCGTAGTGTGGACAATGGGCCTTGTGTAAGTCACCGCCGGGATCGGCATCGGGAAAGGTGGTGCCGTAGGATTTAACCTTGCTGTCGGATCCCCGGAAGATCTTCCTTGGGCTGCCATGTTTTCATTGTGTTGCTCTCTGGGTGGGAAACCCGGAGGCTCCATCTCTATCTCTTCGTCCACCGACTCCTCAGAGAGGTGATCCTCATCTTCATTAGTTATCGGCGGGTTTTGGGGATCATTAGGCTGTACTGTGAACTGAGGATTCTGCTGTGATGCCATTCTGTCAGGTGAAAAAGAACGATTCTTTGTCTAGTTTCCGTCCCACGGATGGCGCCAATGAAGAAACAAGTACCTGAGGGGAACTAGTCTTCTGGTTAAGACAAGAAACTCCTTTTGACCTGATTGAACGGAAACTGTCTAGCTGCAAAACATAACACCGTTAGGACTCGTCACATGATTGGGGGTTTTCCTGTGACCACCCTCCGGCGTGAGAATAAGTATGGCTTTTAAGCACTGGTAAAGATTGTGGAGTATTTTGTGAATGAATCAATACGTTTACCTCTGTCCCTATTTATAGTTGTTCCACTTTTCTTGGAGATAATGCATATCTCTTGTATTCATATTTTTCGGGCTAGAAGTTGTGCTTTACCCGTTAACTTCTTTCTCGAAGTTGTTTGTTAGTAATCACGTCCGGATTATTTATTACGATTGGGCCTTACCCATTGGGCCACATGACATGTTGTAGGTGTGGGCCAGTTTAGTTGAACTGGGCCCTACCTCGTCATCATCTTATACCTATCATAAACCCAATTATTTGAGGGATAGTAAAGAAATCGAGAACTTTGATTAAGAAAGATAGAGGGAGGGAGGGACTAGCCATAGCCTCCTGACGGCCTCCTTTTTCCGGTGAATAGAAGCGGAAGGTGATGACGGTGCTGCCGGTTGTGGGTGTTACGGCGACAGAGGTTGTTCCGCCGACAGAGGTGGTCCCGGCTATCTGTGTGAACCGTGCCGGTGGTTCTGTTCGAAGGTGAGAAAGACAGTGTGTAAAGGTGACAGCCGTGGTGTTGGCAAAGGGCTATGGCGTTTGTCGACGGTGGTGAACAGTAATAGCGGAGAGGGTTAGCTGAAGCACGGCCTGTCAGGTGGTCACTATGATGATAGTGGTTGTGGATGATGACACTAAGGTTGCAGTGGTGGTGGACTTTAAATGGATGATAATGCACGCATAGGCTTTAATACAGTGTGATCATCAACAAAGAGATTCCCAATATCATATATTAATAGTTAATACGTACACGATTTACACTAAACCAAACCAACTAGACATTCCTTAACTAAGTAATATCAATTATTAATCCATTTGGCCGTAAAAAAAATGGAATGGTACCATCGGGTACCAAATAGACTAATTCACACAAACACATATTAAACTTAAAAAATACGTAACCATATAATAAAAATAACGGGCACCCTTTGATCATCTATTTTAATCTACCACATCTTTGCTTAGCTCACGAATTCCTCGGGTACCCTTTTCTCGTCAATTCAATTTTTATTTTCTTCATTTATCATATGAACATAACCAGCCCTTCCATTATCCGTGAGGCCCCTAGATAGTATAACATTCAAGGCTTTTTTTTGGTCATGTAGATTGGTATATCACACTTAAAGACAAAAAGAAATACTTTATTTAGTTTAAACATATATAAGTAGGGGTGTTCACGAGCCGAGCCGATCCGAGCGGAGCTTTGCTCATGCTTGGCTCGTTTACAAACCGAACCGAGCGGAGCGGCTCGTTTACAATCGAGCGTAAAACCGAACGAGCATTCTTCGAGCGCAAATTTTCCGAGCGAGCGCCGAGCGAGAATCGAGCGGAGAGTAATATGGACGATTATAAAATTGCGATATTTCTTTCGATGTTTACATTGTCGGGTGACAACTAAGGTCGAAATGTTCGATATATGATAACACTAATATTGAGATCTTAGTGTCCAATGATGAGGTTTAGATTGAGGCTGGTGAGGTGATAAGCATATGTCAAAGAACAGTTGTTGCATTGTGACGTAGGTGTGATATCAAGCAACAATTAGCGATGAACGACTAATAACATAAAGAAGTCAAGACCGTTACCTCATAACTTATTGTTTTACTATTAAATATAGTGTTAAATTTCTATTGATTTAAGTGGGCTAGTTATATTTTGTTTGCATATACTAAGCTAAATCCAATATAATGTTATATAAAAAGCCATAAATTTATCTATAAACTGTGTATATATCTATTATTAAATAAATAAAAATTTATTCGAGCCGAACCGAGCCGAGGGTACCTTTGCTCGTGCTTGGCTCATTTACAAACCGAACCGAGCCGATCGGCTCATATACAACCAAGCGGAAGTCCGAGCGAGCATTTTTCGAGCATTTTCCGAACAAGCAACGAGCGAGCCACGAGCGACGAGCGATTTGAATAGCCCTATATATAAGATATCAATACTACTAAAAGGTATCTTAGTAGTTAGTTTTAACTACCACAACTCTCTTTATAATATACTAACACGAGTATTAATTAATTATGTTTGAATTTACTCATAAAGAAATTAATCCTAGACTACTAGCACTTTATTTTATGATTTGTAAACTTTATTTTTTGTAATTTGGAGTTGTACATTGTTTTAGGTTAGGTTTTAATATTAGAGTTATACATTGTTTAATGTTAGACGTTAACATTGGAGATACATTGTTAATTGTTTTAGGTTAGGTCCGAAGCTTTCCTGCATGTAACTGTAAAGCGTATCAGTCTATTTCGTATGTAAAATTGATATATTATATTAGATTTCTGAACCTCGGGACGCTCCAAAGGTATAAATCTAGTTGACGATACAGGAGAAGAGGTACTTATTAAAATTCATGCTATTCTTCAGTGATATTTTTTGTACTATAATACTTTTTATGTTTACTGAAGTTCTTTTTGTATATAGCATACTCGAAACATGTTAGGGCTGGGCGTGTAAAATGAATTGGGCAAATGTAAAAAATCAAGTTTCAACTTTCACTTTTTAAACTTCAATAATTTAAATTTTAACTTTGAATTATCAACTGTATATATATTAATTTATCTAATGTATATATATTAAAAAAGTGGCAAAACAACTGGAGGGTTAATTTATCTAATGTATATATCTAATACGTTACCCTAACTTTCTAAAGTAATAAAAATAGTATAAACATGATGGAATAACATTAGTTATCTCTGACGGCAAATGTATAAACCTTTCATAACCGACTTAAACGCTAAATCAAAATAAAATGATATATATGTAACACCCTGCGTGTTCTAGGGCTGACGTGTCACTTATACAGTTATACAGTGATCAGAAGTCAATACATCAATCCATAATTAATAAACCTTTACAATGATTTACAATAATTACAAAAACATCATTAAGTTTCATTTAAAAAATAAAAAAAAATAAAAAATCTTTGAGTCTCAAATCCCTTGATCTTTATTCCCTTGAGCCCACACTTTTAAGACTTCTTGAATTCCTGAACCTAACGTATATAAAACACATATGCACGCATGAGTAAAATTTACTCTGTGGGACCACAACAATGCAGTTCCTAACAATATCTATATATACGTATATAAACAATCAGTGGCACATTCAGTGGTTCATATTCAGTGGTTCACTTTCAGTAGCACAATCAGTATCACGTTCAGTAGTTCACATAACACATTCAGTAGTTCGTATTCAGTAGCACATTCAGCGGTCACCTTTCGGTAATATGAGTAGTTTCAGTGGTCACCTTGCGGTGATATCAGTGGTTTTAGTGGTCACCTTTCGGTGCAGTAGTTCAGTGGTCACCTTGCGGTGATATCAGTAGTCCAGTGGTACAATCAATACTTATATACAAACAATACTATGTAATATATCAATCAATATTGAATTTTCGACTACAAAGTAGTAAAGAACCCAAACCCGTCATGCAATGTCGTTTATAGTCCATACCTTAATCACGTAGAATTGAACTTGAGTAACTCTAATGCATTCCTCGCTAAGCGTAGTAATCAGATAATAAGCTTTAGGGGTGATCGGTACCTTTTTTTACTGCGCTTAAAACACAGGAACACAAAATGGGATAGGTCATAGGTGTGCGGCTTCAATTTATGGTGAATGAATATTTTTAATTTGAAGGGATTGAAAATCCTTTGATCTTGATTACGGTGGTATGTGAGAAACAAAAGAAATCAAGAATGATGGAATATTAGAGCATTTTGCCTTGAACTATACCACCGTTGGACTATATTCCATACTAATCATATTATATAACTAGCTTTTATCCCGGGAGTGTCCCGGGGTTGAAATATCTAATATAACATAATAAAATATCTAATATGACAAATAATTAATGATTTGTCAATACATGATTAATGAATAATAATAATAATATTATTATTATTATTTATTTTAAACAAATTTCTGCCATAAGTTCTCATATTCAAATATAAAAAAAAAGGAATCTCTGCCTATGAAGTTATGTTTATCGTTTGTGATTTATTAGTAGAGTAAAATATATTTGAAAAAAAAACCCCACAAAAATAGTTGTTTTTTTCTCCGTTTTTTATATAGCACTATGGTACTCGTTGGAAAGATAATAAAACGCTCGTTAATTTGATGTAATTTTTTTCTTTAAAAAATCTCGTATATAAAAGATATTAACGTTTAAAAGTTATGGGAGGAAACATTAGAGAGAAAATTTAATTTTGTTTTTAAATTCTTATCTTTTCCTAAAATAATTATAATATATATAGATTTATTAAAAAAAACTCAAAAATTAAAAAATCCTACATGATGCCACGTGGCACATTCAAGGAGGGGTTGAGGCCTCTATTGAATGCCAAATCATCAAAGTTCAATTCTTTTATTATAAGTTATATAGATTTTGTATTTATTCATTTGAATTAATTATCAATTAATATGTTCCTTATTTATTTATTTATATTAATTTTCCACTTGCCATGAATAGTAACTCGTAGAGTTGTGATTGTTGTTTGGTTCGAGGGTATATGTGTCTTTTGTGTAACACCGTCTCTACAAACCTACTCCGCCTCTCTTTCTCTGTCAAGTTTCCCTCTCTCAAACCTCCTCTCCCTACAAACCCTTTCCACCACCTTGCTCCGGCTCACCACAACCTTCTGACCTCCACCTCTTTCACCTCTCACCACACCTCCTTCTTTCTATACTTTTCGCCATGTCTCTTACGACGGCTGTATATGGCGATGACGTCTTCCTCTGTCGTTGCCTGTGGCTTTCTGCTCAACCATGGCGGCGACGGTTGTGCGTCGGAAGAAAAGGCGTTGGTCATTGGTGACGATTACGGGTAACGAGGGTGTGTGTTGGGTTAGGTTGTTGGTGGGTTTAGGGTTTTATGAGGCCTTATTTGATTTAACTAGGCATGTGATTTAGGTACCGCTGGCACATGGTGATGTTGTTGGTCACATTCTATATGATCCTTTTACCATGTTTTAAATTTGGGAAATTGGATTGTATCGCACTCAACTATTTGGGATTGGCCGATAACGCACTGAACTATAAAAATGATCACCAACGCACTGAACTTTAAACCTCTTGGATTGTGTCACACTATGGCTGTGTTTGACCATGTCCAGAACCACTAAAACGATTACTTAGTGATAAAGAGGTTTAAAACGATTACTTAGTGACAAATTAATACAATTAACACATATGGATTCTTCCATTTGGACCTTGTCAAACACAGCCTTAGTGTGACACAATCCAAGAGGTTTAAAGTTCAGTGCGTTGGTGATCAATTTTATAGTTCAGTGCGTTATCGGCCAATAACAAATAGTTGAGTGCGATACAATCCAATTTCCCTTTAAATTTTAATATTCGTAAATGAGTAATTTGCAGGTAGTGGAAGCTTCTCAATAATTTTTTTCCTCTTATGTTACTCAGAGCAGAGTGCAGACTGGCACCTAAGTTGCTGGATACTGGAGCCAATCAACAAATTAATTAGGTATTTTCTTTGCTATATTTCTATTAACAAATTGCTTAAAAATGAACCAACTATAGTCTAAATTTGTTACGGGTAACGTACCTTAATGAAATTTTTATTTAGGGTATTTATCTAAGTAATGGTTTTCCAAGCAGAACATCACAATAAATCAATAATATTCAACTTTTAAAGTTGTTGGCACAGGGAAAAAAAATATGTTATGCCTCAAATTAACTTCACTTATTGTTTTGTTTAGGTTACTTATTATTTAACAAACATTAAACGTAAACTATTTAACAAACATTAAACATAAACACCTTACTCGGATCATCACGTTGCTTTTGTAGTATTCAGAAAGGCCTTACACTTGGCTGCTAAAAACTTTCTGCTGCCTATAACAACGTGGAGGTTGTTAACTTTATCTTCAATTTAGAAGGAACACAAAAGGTTGAGTTGGAAACAAAAAAATATGGTATGCAACGTACCTATTTAACTACATAGATTGTTTTGTTCGGGATGTCATGTTTTAGAAAAAATGATGGTAATACGATAATTATTCTAGAACAAAAATAATATGTTTTGACAATGTTGATAGTGATGACACAAATGAGAAAGTGGTGCTACAAATGAAAATGAGATGACTGTGTTCAAAATGATAGTCCAAATGTTCAGGGTAATGGTGGTGCAAACATAACAAAAAGAATTGAAGATGGTGCAAAAGAAGGTATGTAATTACTCTAATGTTAATGATAATTACTCTACAACAAAAAATAATGTGTTTTGACAATGTAGAAGGTGGTGGTACAAATGAAAAGGAGATGATAATGTTCAAAATGATAATCCAAATGCTGTGCATCATGGTGGTACAAACACAACAAAAAGAATTTAAGATGGTGGTGCACAAGAAGGTATGTAACTACTAGTGTTATAGATAATTACTCTAGAACCAAAGATGATATGAAAATGTTGAAGGTGGTGGTACAAATGAAAATGAGATGGCAAAGTTCATAAAAACCATTCAAATGTTGAGCATTATAGTGTACAAACATAACAAAAAGAATTTAAGATGATATACAAGCAGGTATATAATTACTCTACTGTTATAGATAATTACTCTAGAACCAAAATTAACATGTTTTGACAATGTTGAAAGTGTAGGTACAAATGAAAAGGATATGGCAATGTTCAAAATGACAGTCCAAATGTTAAGCATCATAGTGATACAAACACAACAAAAAGAATTTAAGATGGCACACACAAAGGTATGTAGTTACTCTAGTGTTATAGATAATTAGTCTAGAACCAAAAATAATATGTCTTGGCAATGTTGTTGGCAGTGGAATAAATGAAAATGATATGACAATGTTTAAAATGACAGTTCAAATGTTAAGCATCAGAGTGGCACAAACACATCAAAAACAATTTTAGATGGTGCATACAGAGATATGTAATTACTCTAGAACAAAAAATAATATGTTCTGACAATGTTGACGGTGGTGGTACAAATGAAAGGAGATGGCAATGTTCAAATTGACATTTCAAATGTTAGGCATCATAGTGGTACACACACAACAAAAATAATTTAAGAAGGTATATAAGCAGGTATATAATTACTCTAGTGTTATAGATAATTACTCTAGAACCAAATATAATATGTTTTGACAATGTTGAAGGTGGTGCTACAAATAAAGAGGAAATGGGGGAATGTTCAAAATGATAGTCCAATGCACTGAGGCATAACTTTTATCAAGAATGGTATTATCACACATCAATCAACAAAAGTATGAGCGTATACATAAAGCAGAAGATTTTATGATGAAATGAAGAAGGATCTGTTACAGAAGCTAAAAAGGAGGTAACAGAAGATTTCTATAGCTATTTGAATATATGTTTAACCGTTGATAGCAAATAAAAAGAGAATGAAACAACGTTATGATCAAGCAATTTTGGGATAATCCATTTGCAATAATAACATCCCTTGTTCCTTAAGGTCAAGCAATTTTATAGGTTTAATCGTATATGGATTGTATCCTCTGCTCCTTTGTTCCTCACGTACTGGTGCTATAAATATAAATATTTAGGGCTGTTGACTTGATAGAAATGAAGAGGTAGGGTAGTGTTTCCTATTGAGATTTGAATGTATGGCAGGAATTACAAGATTGCACTTTGAAGAAATTACAAGATTGCCACCGTGTGTTTTTACCAAATTACTTGATTCGTACGTTTCGTACAATAATTTAATTTGAATTTGATCTTTTGTCTATAAATTACAGAAACAAATATAATCTATCATAATAACATGTTACTTTTAGCATATTACCAATAATTTTACTAGAGAAGATGGCACATGTTGTAAAAAAATAAGGGAAAATGGATTTTAATACTCCCAACTATCGCCTATTGGCGGATATCACTCGAAACTTTCACTTTGGCCAGTAGCACTCCCAACTTTCAACTTAGTTTGTTCCATCACCCCCAAACTAACGGAGGTCTAACATGGTTAGTCTTCGTGGCCAAAATGTAAAAACCAAAACTTTGGGACATTTTTGAAACTTTTTATATTATTATATTTTTTTTAAAGTTTATAAATCCCCCCCCCCCCTTTCTTTCTTCCTTCTGGTAACAGACCCACCCACACCCTTTTCTCTCTCTAAACCACCACCACCACCACCCTTCACCTTAAACAACTTCAATCACCTAATTTATACTCCACAACCACCGCCTCCACCGTCATACTCCACAACCACCGCCTCCACCGTCATACCCCACAACCACAGTTACCCCCAACCACCACCGTCTCCCCCTTCACCCCCAACAACCATCGTTAACCCAATCACCCCTGCAACCACCATCTCCCCCTTCACCGCCGCAGATCTAAAACAACCACTGGTTCCAAATTTCAAAAGAAGAAGATGGTGAATAGGATTGCTAATCGAAACCCTAGCTCACAATACTATATATATATCGTCTTTGAGCGGGTGTAGGGTGTGGTATTGTTCTAGTTCTTCAAGCTTCTAGATTTTAAACCTTGAATCGTCTTCGGTTGAAACTTTATTGTAAAGTTAGTGGTTGTAACTAACCTGTTATGTGTTTGCCCCAAACTTCATTTGGATGGAGATGAAGTTTTGATGGTGGTGGTGGTGGTGAGGATGGAGATGAAGTTTTGAAGGTGATGGTGGTGGTGCTGTTTTGAAGGCGGTGGATGGTGAAAGTGGGGGTGCTGGTAGTCTAGAGAGAGAAGGGGGGGGGGGGGGGGGAGGGTTCTGTCACAGAAAAAGGGGGGTTGGGATTTATAGAATTTTAAAAAAATATTAATAATAATAATAATAAGTTTCAAAAATGCCCCTTAAGTTTTCGTTTTTATATTTTGGCCACATAAAAGTTTTGGTTTTTACAATTTGGTCACGAAGACTGACCAGGTTAGACCTCCGTTAGTTTGGGGGTGATGGAATAAACTAAGTTAAAAGTTGGGAGTGCTATTGGCCAAAGTGAAAGTTCGGAGTGATATCCGTCAATAGGCGATAGTTTGGAGTAATTAAATCCATTTTCCCAAAAAATAATTAAGTTTGAGAAAATTGCTCGAATTGTCCATGTGGTTTGTACCAATTTCACCTATAGTCCTCATGTTTTTAAAATTACATTCTAGTCCACACCTTTTGACCTTGCTTCACTCGGATAGTCCCTTGACTAGATGGAGGTTAGATTATCCAGTTAAGTATATGTGAAATGACAAAACTACCATTGTTATTAAAAAATATAATAATTAAAAAATTCAAAGAAATATAATTATATAAATAATATTTAAAAATTTAAGTGGGTCTCACCATCTACCCACCTGGCCACCCATATTATCTTCTCCACTCTAAACCACCCATCTCCGCCTTTGATGTGGAGTGTGAGTTAGAATTTATAGATGTTTGTGTATTATGGGAAAATGAATTTTTTTAGAGAGATTTGTGAATTTAATGTAGCACTATGGTGGTTGTTTGTGGGGTTTGCGTATTGTGGATGCTCTAAAGAAGGTGTGTTTAACAACCCCTAACTTGTACTTCTAAAATGATAATGTGACAATTAACAACATACTTAATCTTAAGACCGAACCATCAATTGTTATTAGTGAACTAACAATTGAGTTGCATCTCTTCGAGGACATGGTACATGATGGGAATTTGTAGAAACATAAGATTACGGTTAAGCACTTTTAGAGGTGTGCATTAATGTGTCTGAGTTTTGTCTTAGGGGCTTGGATATCTCTTATGTGGACTTTGCATTGAAGAAAGCTAATTCAAATATGATTAAACACCCAAAACCACAAACCATGTGCATATGCATTGGTTTAACATACTCATTTAAGCTTCACAAATGACTGTTGTTCAAGTGTTTATATACTTAAAAGACTGAGATGAAGTTGGCTTGATGGTACATAAACTTTAATTTTGATATTGTTGTTAAACTTTAATGACTGTTTCCTTTCCTCTATGTTCGACATTGACATTCATTTTCTCAACGAACGCACTCAGAACAAGAAAATCCGTTCGTTTAAGTGCTCATGTCCTCGTTTGATACTTTGATCTACACAAGTTAAACTGAGATCATGATGAATTCTTGTGTTGCTAAACTCGGATGCATCATGCCTGTTTAGCAAACTCGGATGCATCATGGTTCATAGGGCTGCAAACGAACCGAACGAACACGAACAAGGCCTTGTTCGTGTTCGTTTGTTAAGGAAAATAGGTGTTTACGAACAGTTCATGAACACTTACCGAACGAGATTTTATGTTCGTGTTCGTTTGTTAAGAAAACGCTTATGTTCGTGTTCGTTTGTGTTCGTTTGTTAATTTTGTTCATTAACGCACACGAACACAAACGAACATTCATGAACACAACAAGTGCTCATGAACACAAATGAACACAAACGAACACAAAAAAGTGTTCATGAACGAAAACAAACACAAACGGACATATATTAACTTTCTTATAAAATCGAATTTACATACATATATTTACCTCATATAAATTGTTTTGGGTAAAATAAATAAAAGTAAAAGAATATCAAGACAAATTATAAAAATTAAAAACCATATTAATCTATCGAGCACAAACAAACATAAACAAACGAACATAAAACAAACGAACATAAACGAACACGTTACCGAACGTTCACGAACATAAACGAACGAACGTGGCCTCTGTTCTGTTCATGTCCGTTCATTTAACTAAACGAACGAATTATTTTGTTCGTGTTCGTTCATTTATTAAACGAATGAACACAAACTAACTTCCCGCCAAACGGTTCATGAACTGTTCGCTGAACGTTCAGTTCGTTTGCAGCCCTAATGGTTCACAATCAATCATAGTTTTAAAAACAAACAGAAAAAGACTCGAGTAAGATAGATGGTTAAACAATATTATGGTTTGAATCTTCAAACAACACTCTCTGTTTGCAAATCAACCAAGCTAAAAAATACTCAGGATTTATCTTTCTAATTATATTTACATATGCATCACATCAATACAAGTATACATCCCACTGTTTGACTATTTTTCAAGATCACAAATAATATCCACACACACATAAAAAAAAAAAATATTAGCTACCTTCAACCATAACCAATACAGTTAACTATCCCTTAACCCGAAATCAACCCACACAGTCTCCTATGACATCTAACTTTTCATCGTAAATCAAAACAAACTCGCCCGGTCCTCCTATCAGAAGAAACAAGATTTATAATTATTTTTAAGAAGGTACCATGTTGATAGAAAACCTTGAAAGCAACTGTGGAATCCCTGCTATTATCGATCCATACGTCTGCAAATGACATCAACATATTGATCATGGCAAACCACTGACATTCATAAGAAAAAGAACTGTGAAAAGAATGCAACTTCTACGGCTGAAAAAGATGCATACCTTGTGATTTTCGTGAAGCTGACACATTGGAACGGCTAATAACTTGAAATTTTTAGGCACAATGAAGTCCCGGTTTGATGGTAACTTCACAAGGTAGAGTTTAGTGCACTCCTGCATAAACACAAATGGAATACATCATCATTCATCGTGCGAGCGGCGGATCTATGTAGATGGGCGGAGTTGGAATTGCCTCCTCAAGGATGATCTTGACCCTAAAATGGGCCACGACCTAGTCCTAATCGGTTGCAACTTATAATCTCACTTCCTATGTTCCTAGACTTGGGTTATAGCCAATACAATTCCATATTTTGTTTATGTAGGAAAACGCGTTAGATATGAATCGTATGAGTGTTCGGTTGTTGTGGGAGATGATTGTTTTGAGGATATTTATGTGGCCCATCCTGATCCAACCCGTTTGACCCGTTACTATTTGCTTCTTTTTCTTCTATTACATTGTAATTATGTTTGTATATGGTTTTGGAGCAGGGTCTAACCAGAAGCAACCTCTATATAGAGGTAAGACTTGCATACATGTAACCCTCCCCACCCCAGACCCCCATCAATAGCTCGGCTATGGCCTATGGGTGGAACTATACAGATTTTTGTTGTTCTTCTATTACAAAATGTAATGTAATAACTTTTAAGACCCCTACAAAAATTCCTGGATCCGCAACTTCATGCATCTATCATGTACATTAATGTAGTGAAAAAATCACCTTGGGGATTTTGTCACCTGAAGGCAAATACGGGTAAGGCAGTGTTTCAAAGTCGGATTTCCACCACGTTCCAATGCATTCGCTAACCTAAAGAAATGACATTCAATGCATTTATCTTTTCAATATCATATATGAAGATCAGATTCAACATGAGAACTACATATACCTCCCAATCGGTTTGATAATTGTCATCATCAGCACATAGTTTGCTAAGGAGCTTACGTTTCAAGCCATCGATATCTAGGAAGTACATACTTTGTTAACCTTCAATGTATCAACTTGCATTGCATACATTTGGGCATACCAAGTGATTCAAATACTCAACAAGGAAGATTATTAATTTCTTACCCGATTCACCTGGTCTTAACCGGCCACCAGGAAGCTTATATATGCAGTTTTTTGATTGTAGCAACAATACATGAGGATGCTTGAATAGTTCTACCTGATTAACCAATAAAATAAAATAAAATAAAAACAAATATGTAAAGATGATTTCAAGCTCACCTTCATCAACTGAATGTAAGTTCAGAAAAATAGTTCTTAATAACAAACAATTACAATGATATGGCAAAATAGATCTAATCGTGTCAAACATGTCAAAAGAAGACGCAATTAACACAAGTATCAAAATGAAGACGATTCATTACTTTATTTCTATAACTTTTTTTCATAGTTTTAGGTACCAAGAAAGAGAAATGACGTAGCCTGGTCTGTAATTATAATTACTTTTTATGACAAAAAACCAAAAGTTTGTACGCAAGTGACATTTTTCACCAAACCACAGGGACGATTTTGACAGTTTACTCTTTTAAAAATATAAAATTACATATTGTACTTTTTATTAGTTCTTAATCACAAACAATTACGATGATGTGACAAAACAAGTCTAGTCATGTTAAACAGGCCAGAGACAACGCAATTAACACACATATCAAACATGCAAATAACTCGTTTAACTACTTTATATCTTGTATCTGTAACTATTTTACATATCGAGAAAAAGAAATAAAAAAACCTATAATTACATAATATAATTCGTGTCATAAACAGATCAGGAAATGCCAACTCTACAGCAATTAATATTCGAATTCTTAAAACGTACCAAAATGACGGCCTCTACACAGTTCCTCATCCCATGAGCATCAAACTTGGATTTCAAACGTAAGGCACGATCAGCTAACGTTTCGTCTTTGAATGCATCAGAAACAGGTTTAGAACCAAAGAAATAGTTACTGAGAGGATAGATATCCACAATCTGCTCACCACTGTTGTTCATCATCATCATCTTATTAGGCATTTGATTACTTATTATTATTATTAGCAAACAGTTATAAATTATAAAAAGATGGTTGTGGAATTATGCAGAATGTTGTGGTTTGGTAGTATGTATATGTTAATGTTAATATTATATATAGGGTTTGGAGACGTGGCAGTTAAAGAAGATGATGACGTGGCGCGACCAGAGAGAAACGTCGGTGAATGCTTCCAGATGAAAACGACGTCGAGTTGGTTATCCGTTACTTCCGTTAGTCAGGGTTAGTTAAATTGGGATTGTTCTTGGACTCGGTCCATATTGAGCCCATATTTTTATAACTGGGCCTGTCTTTGTACCCCGTTTTTATATAACAATACAAAATTTTAGGGCTGTGCAAAGGGTCCGGAACCGACCCGACCCGACCCGGACCCACCAGAACCGCATACCCTTTTATGTGGAAATTAGGAACCACGAACCGAACCTTAAAAAGGCTATGTGGTTCCGGGTCCTAATGGTTCTGATGGGTCGGGTAAAGGGTCTGACCCACTAGAACCTTTTAATGTAATAGCCACTTTTAGATGATTACATATTCCTATTCTTTTACAATGCTCGTAAAAGAATTCCTCCATATGGTTCTAATAGTAGCCCATGAGTTTCTTTTTTAAATCACTTTTCGTTTCTTGACTTATGTTTTCGTAACAGTTTTGTCATTTTCATCACTCGAAGCATTATCTGAATCTGTTAGGTATACATCACAAATACACACACATACACACACACATTAGAGCGACATACAAAAATATTTACTTCAAATTTGAATATAATATATATTATATAATATGTCACATCGATGTATATACATTAAGCCAAAAATTATTTCTAGAAAAATACATTGTTATTCTTATAAATAATACTTTTAATATTGTATTAACATTACATGAAATCGATACAACAATGCGTAAAAACGAATAGTGAAAAGACTAAAAAAGATTATTTTTTTATTTTTTAATATCAATACAAACGGTTCTTGTGGTTCTTATATTAGAACCGTGGGTTTGGAACCGACCCGACCCGGAACCGATAATTCATATAAATCTAGAACCGGAAACCGACCCATATATTTAAAAAGGTTCGGGTCCAAGGTTCTTGCGGGTCGGGTCCAAGGTTCCTGTGGGTCCGAACCACGAAATGCTCACCCCTACAAAATTTGGTTGGCACTCTTTTTATAAGGAGAAACGTTGCTAAATTTAAATTCATATCCTAAGTCATTAGTCATGAAATACACGACATCAATTAAATATGTATCACCCTTTTATTGTCACTAAAGATATTTAAATATGTCATCTGTATCGTATCCAACTTCTCTTTGTGTATCCTTCTATATTTCTTATTGTATGTTAATCATCTCAATACGCGACATAAACTCACATATAAATTCATATGTATGTAGGTTTTGTGGATCTTTTTGTTTAGTTTACTATGAGAGGAAGGGGCACTCAATGGTACTTACCCTAGCCTTGACCAATCCCGCTCCGCACGTCGCAATAGACCAAAGTACCCTAGATATTCAGCATTTGTCTTTTTTATATGTGATCTCGTACAGTTAGATAAACTCATTTGAGAAGAGAACAAAGGTTACCATTCAATGCTTGTGATGTCAACCACTATAATGAGGATACAATGCGAGAAGGGAGACACTTAAAACTAACTATATTCAGTGAGGGGATTGTGGCTTGACTGACTTCGCCTTCGTCATACCAAAGAAAAAAACACAAGTTATTGAAGATTTCATGGGAGAAAATACTTCTGTGGAGAGCAGTGTGGCATGGCTAGACTCGTTTGGATGCATGAACGAATTTTGGGGCGTGTTAGTCAAGGAGGACTTGAACGATCATTTTTGGATTGTTGTAAGTTTTTAAATGTTCTGAGGTATTCATCGTTACTAATAAGGTTGGCCGGTGTAGAGGGATAACACCTCCACATGAGCCATTTCATACAAAATGGCGCCCCTCCTCTATTTCCTGGGCGTCATTAGGGGAGGGGCGCCACTTACCAATTGTGGTCACAACAACGAGCATTAGTGGCTGATTTGGTGCGCCCCCCTTTAGAACCAATTTTTAATTAAAGGGACGTTATTTTATTTCCTGATAGTTATTGAATGGAGCCCCCCTCTACGTGGTGCATACATGACACTGATGTGGCCCAATGAAGCCCTAGGAGATCCAAAGCACACCATCTAGCCTAATAATATTCATGGACATGTTAGATGTCTTGTTGCCGACAACACAATGAAACCTTACGACGCATGACCAGGCATCGACTTTGTGAGTAAGTTCTTTTAGTATAGTTTTCTTGTTTTATATAACAAATTATATGTATATTATCAACTTCAAAAATTTATTTTACATCTATATATTGTTGCTAACTAGTAGAATATACAGCGCGTTGCGACATACTGCCGTGAACACATAGATAAAAAACACGTTACAATGGTATATTCATAAATCATTAAAAAGTTGCGTCGTTGAAAAAGAAATTTTAAGAAAAATGAAAGTGAATGAAACACAGATACAAAAACACATGCCATAATGGTATATTTGAAAATTAAGAAAAATGTTGTAAACATGAACATAAAAAAAACACAAAAGCGTATTTAAAGAAAAAAGAAGTAAAAATATATCATATTTGACCCTACTCATTCTTGAATAAAATTTAAGTTGAAATGTAGACAGGCTCAATTTTAAATAAATTTTGTACCAGAACATAGATAACAATAAGCATCCCTCAAGAGTATATTATATTCGGAATGTACTAAAACATTGTAAAAAGAAAATTTACAAAGCTGAAAAGCTTAAAGTCAAACTTTAGTCAAAATCCAAATCATCGTTGTAAGGTGGTTGGTTAGGGTTTGATTAGTGTGCAAGAACTTAAAAGCAATGAAACAAGCACGCGCGTAGGTCCCCAACACCGACAAACACCGGCCACTGTCTTGGTGTCGTCTCTGTTGCCACTCATCCATCTGGATAGATCGATGCATCCATCTTGTTGGATAGCTTCATCTGTGTGCTTGATGTTGTATCTAACCACACTATTGCTACTCTTAAGGCCCCTCTCAAGTCTAACAAATGCAATTTGATCCTAGGGTATAGCAGTTGTTTTGTTACTATTTAGGACAACGCGTCAAAACAAAATGGGGTCAAAAACATGTTTTAAGCAAATTGAGTTTGGGTCATAGTGGGTCTTTCTAAAAAATCTAACAATTTGGTTTAGGTCAAAACAAATCTTTTTAAATGTAAAAGGTATTTGGTTCAGGTTAAAATGGGTTCTGGACTCGAGTTGAAATGAGTCGTTTTATAAAAAAGGTATTAAATTTGGTTTACTTGCTATTTTTTTTTACGGTGGCTACTGGCGACGGGTGGTGGTCGCGGGACTACAATAAGGCGGCTCAGCGGCGGTGACAACGATTAGGTGAGTGTAGACTAACAATGATCATGAGTAGTGCTAACCCATTTGGACCCATTTTAACTAGATAATTTTTTTTTTTGAAATTGTGTGTTTCTACTCGTTGACTGATATAAGATGACGCAAATGGACCAATATACAAAATTTGTTTTTCCAAATCAACTTGTTGCTTGAAGAATTAGCCATGATTGCCAACTAAAGAATATACATTTTAGTCTTTTGCGGTGTCTTATTGACCATTTACTTGCCACTATATTATAAATTTTTCCAATGGTTTGTTTTGTAATCCATTTTCTTTAGTTAGACCGGCCCATTTCAGGTTAGGGGTGGATATGAATGATGGTGGCGTATGTGAGTCATATTTGAGGAGAACTTCTCCTCCTTTAAAGACAATTCAGATGACACCTGAAACCACATGCTACGAGTGTCAACCACATTTTTGTGTTTGTAAACAAGAAGCAATTCTTAGCAGCCACATCCCTATTCCTTTTTTTTGTCTTTCACGTCGAATACCCACGTTCCTATCTTAGATGTTCAACGAATGACTAATCTTGGGAAACCACCGGGTTTAGTCATCCTTAATAGGAGATTAAACTAATGTTGCTTCAATAAATATGTGGTAAAGTGAGTCGAGTCGGAAATTAAAGAATGAAATATTAATTTGAGTTAGTGAATTCATATTCGTAAATATATATTTCAATAAAGATCATGACTTGGGTTAAAGCGTGCAGTGACCGGGGTTCGTGTGACACCTATCGAATTTCCAGGTCAAGATCCGTACACACTCTCACCACTATGTCATTTTCATTTGTGCATTAGACATTTTGCAGTAACTATGTCATCCCGAGTCTAGCAAAGCCCAAATAGTTTCAGCAATTCATTTCATTTTTCATTCACGCATGCAACACCCGATAATTCAGAACAATTGGCAATGAACAATCGAGCCAATCACACGCTCATAAGAGAGCAACCGAATGCCTGATTATTACGTACAAACAAAACAAGATTACACGTGACTATGCCTAAATTGGAAACTATTCAATTCCGTGCAAAACCCGAACATTCATAAGACATTTTGTGAATGTTCAACACATAAAATCATAGAATTTTACCATTCATTGATTCCAATCTCAAAACATATGTAACATGAGTTAACATATTAATCCAACATATGTTTAAAGTTAAATTAACACTTGACATATTATGTGAAAAACACAATGTCAATACTATTTCACAATCACACATGTGTTATCAATGTCAAAACACAAGAACACGTACACATAAACACATTCCAACTGGTTTTTATTTATGTATAGACTAGATGGATTTCGAAATACATATCATATATATACACTTACATGTAATCAGACTACATATATACAAGTGGGTATAAACAAGACAAAACTCCAACACAAACACTCTTGTATACATACACACGGTCATACATATATATGTATATGTGTGATTGAGACACAACAAAAGCCACTTTATACACACACATCCATGCGATATATATATACACTAGAAATTTAACCCGCGCTACGCTGCGGAACCGTTAATCCCAAAAGCATAAGACACTAATTAAATAGCCATGAGATGCATTGATGGGTTACAAAATGTGCCTACAGTGCAAAATGAGCCAATGTCTACATCAAAACATGCAGGCGGTTTGTCATTGTTTTGCAGTAACATGAGTGGTCTCTTGTCTGGCTCCAAAAGCAAGAAGCGCATTCCTTTAGACGGGCATATATCTGCTTTCCTTCGTGTCGCTTTTCCATGTTTCTAAATGCAATAGTATTTTAGTGCCTTTCTTACAAACCTCTGTTATGGTATAACACGTGTAATATCTATTAACATGGAAAACAACCGTTTTCATCCGTTGTTACCCAAACATTGAATAATCAAGTTATTAGACACTCTCAATCTATAGAATATGCATTGCAATAGATGTGGATTGTGGATTACCTAGTTTTTTTTAATACGAAGCCAAACGCCCCCCGAACTGCATTGCCCTACATCGCCAACCAAATACAACACCATAGTCCTACTACCATAGTTCTATCCATTTGTAGCAGCTTCATTCATCATCTATATTTTGAGTCCAAAACAGAACCCAATAAAAATAGTAGTACTAATACCAAAACTAACAAAACCAACTTTAAATATAAAAATGGGTTTTGAAAAATGTACAAAAATTCATAATTTTGGCAGATACAAATTTGACATTCAAAGTCAGCAAATTACCTTGTGATGAAACCTATTACTTGATCCACTAATAGATATCGGCATTTATAGTACTTCTTTCATGTGAGAACCAAATGGTTTTCTGTTATGTCGAGCAGGGGAATGAATAGTGTAAATACTTCGGTGAATACAACCAGAAGACAAATTACCCCAGTTAAGTTGCAAAGAACAGGACCATCAATCAGAATTGCAAAACCAGTATCTTCCTTATATCCCACATGCTACAAAATTTTCCATACAACACTTCACCACCTGTACCTCCATACACATACCTGAAAACAAAGAAACAAAAACAAACAAAAAACAAATAAACCAAATTAGATCTTCACATTGTACCATTGCTACCTTACCTTCACCACAAAACCCTAAGCTTAAATCCAAAACTCACATTATCTGACCGCACTCTCAAGACACAAACATCATAGTAGTAAAAGCAATAAAACCACCGTTAAAACATAAAAACTCTTAATTATTTAAGGGATAAACTTAAAAGTAATAAATATATATTTTTTACGGGACTAAAACATATGAGTTTGTTTCTTACAACACATGATACTAAATCGATAATACATGTGGATTGAAAATAAACTAACTTTAACGGTTCCTCAGGCTCCACCATCATAGGTCTGGTGGTTCAGGTCGGGTCCAGTGACCCGTCACAATCCATCATCAAGATCCAGTCCATCGTCAAGATCAAATTTATCAAAATTGAGCAATCAGAATAATAGAGCAAGTGTACACGAAGCCACATAAAATTATAATAAAAATAAAAGGTATAATAAAGAACATTTACAATATGTGGGACAAACCATAAAACTACCCACATGTTATTCCATGCATAACTTTAGACCAATTGTGTAGTTTTCAATAAATATGTATGAAGGTCGTAATATGAACATACACAACGACTCACTGTGTGATTTATTCTTTTATCTTTTGACTAAATACCGGTGATGGGAAATTGTTGTAGTCATAAGATACGTATAAGCACATAAATAACGACAATAAAAAAAATAATCCAATGGAACAAAACCCTGAAACACCTGAATCAACTTTTTAACTCATCTTAACGTTTCCAATAATACCGATAGTAGTTTTTATAAGTTTGTTCTTTGTAGTGTCAAATGTAACAAAACCATTTCGTGTCCATTGTGTCACTCAAACAAGGATACACCTACAAATAAAAATATAAACCCAAAAATAACTAAAAGTCAAATAATTTGCTTAAGTATTGACTCACTATTTCAAATTTATTTCAAAGAGAATCAGAAACCTACTAAAAGTAAAAAAAAAAAAACTTTGTGTCTAGGATGTTAATATCAATACAACCGTCTGTTTATTTAGTAGGCTTTTTTCACCTTCATAAACATTTGTATTTGGTAGTAAAATGATTAGATGATTTGTTTTGTACAGTAAGGTGTGTTTAGACGTTACAGAGTATATAAAGACCTGAATATTGCAAGCCTTGTCCCCATCATCTTCAAACTCAACTTTCTCCCTGATTCGCTCCGATGCCATATTACCTAACATATAATCATATATAAAGACCTGAATATTGCAAACCTTGGCCCATTATCTTCAAACTCAGTCCTCTCCCTAATTTCCTCCGATACCATATTACCTAACATATTCACTGTATCAGTATCCACAACAAAGTAGAGTAAAATTTGCCACATAGTTAGTTGCCTATCCTTAATAATAAAAAAATAACACATTATATCATGATCCGTTTTAACTTGGTATCTAAGCCAACTCATAGCAAAAATGCATATATAAAGTAATGAGTCAAAACGGGTAGTCTCAAATATATTGAAGTAAACACCACCTTTACAACCCATTGTATTATCTAATTCCTGTTATTTTGGTGTCACATGGACACTTTCAAAGTATGAATCTAAAGATCCCTATATTTGCATGCCTCGAATAATTAAAACACAATCTCACAAACATACGGAAAAGCCAAATCCGTGCATGAAATTCAGCGCCGAGAATACAACGGGCATACCATAGTCGAACATGATCTCCATGTCCAAGCTGACCCTTTTGCAAACCCACAATAACTTCAAACCATAACAAAAAAACATAGCTTCATTTTTTTTCACTTTTCAGTTTATTTCTTGAAATTTTGGTCTTTAAGTATAAGAAAATAAAATAAAATTTATCAATGCAACAACTTGAGATATAATTAAAGCAGTCCCATGTACAATCATCATGTTAGCAAAGTGCCAAAGTGGTTTATGTCAAAATGGGAACCAGCTTTCAAATAGTACTACAAAAAAGTTCAAGAAAATATCTAACTGTGTTCATAACTAACGTACTAACCTTGGAAGTATAGGAGGGCGTTGTGTTTTGTAGATACATAAATTGAATAATTGCTGAAACTGATGAGTTTAGTGAAATTTTGTTGTTTGAAACACAAAATACAACACAATCATTACATTTTTTGCATAATTTTGAAACCACACGAAGAGGTTCAAATACCAAACAACCTACAATAATCACTTAGGGCAATAAACAAACAAATATTATATGAAATTGAAGGGGAAAACATAATATAAGATGAAATCAAACAATCTTTCGCTTATTATAAATTAATGAAGATAATAATTACCTCAACACCATTATGTATGGCGACAAAGATTCCATCTAAAATCCATAATTTTACTATTGATTCCAACAACTATCCCACCATGCTTTCTGTATTTGGTGACTACCACCGGTGTGAGGCGGCGTAAACGTGAGGTGATGGATGTGACAGATTGCTTTTACTCCGATCATGGCTCAGATCTCGAAGTCTCATATCTCAGATCTCGAAGTCACATATCTCAGATCTCTGCCATAGCTACGACAAAGGTTGCCATGCTAGGGAGGGAGAGAGAGAGGGAACCGTAAGGAGAAAAAACCCATTCTAACCACAGCAACCATCTCCATCAGTGCTTCAAACCACAATAACCATCTACTTCACTACCACTCTTTGGTTAAGACAAACACTTTAATCATGATGTCAAGAGGTCTACGCGTCAGTAACGTCGTGTCTCCACCGCATGCCACCGTGGTTCGCCTTCCCTCTCTCTAGACTCTATTATCGTTATTCTCTTTCTACTTGTATTTGTGTGTGAGAGATAATGGGTATTTAGTTGTAATCAAGAAAAGGTGTTCTACACACCACGTGAGGAGTGAAACGTGGCAGCCAATAGGCATATGGGTGCCTAAAAGAGTTGTACTATCAAATATTGATTCATAAAAAAGGAGGTACAAATTGCAATAGTTGATTTACACACACATTCTGAAGTTGGTAAATATAGCACGAATAATATGAGGATGTGTGAGTGATCAAAACAAAACCAATGCAATACTTATAGATACACATGCATGATTATATAAACACACCCACACATAAATGGTTGGGTGTACACACACACACATCATTGTTCCAATCCAAACCACACTCTAACCCATGTCTTGCACCAACATAGGACCTTGATCACCTCACCTCCTTCCAATGCACATTAACCTTTCTAATTCTACCACTTCCCTTCCCCATGATTGGCTAGAGCCGCCCTAAGCTAACCAACAAAACAACACTAGTCAACTTATTATACTAGTATAGAAAACCAATTTTCATCACCTTACTCCATGTATTTTGACTTTCCCTAAGTGTTAACCAACCAAGAACCTCCTCTCTCTCCCTCTCTCTTCGACTATGTAAACCGGCCCAAGGGCCTTGAGAGTTTCACACATCTTGCAAATACATCAAACACAAAACACACCTCCATTTCTCTTCCCTTGCTCTTGGTCGAACCAAACTACCCCTACCCGAGCCCTTTTTCGATCACGCATCACCACCAATAACCACCATTAAGCTTTGTTCAAGGGTTGGATGCAACAATGTGGAAGGAATCAACAAGAACTCGGCCTATCTCTTTGTTTTCATCAATCTTAGTCATGGTATGTTGAGCATACACTATACTCTCTTTTCATTCTTTGCTTCGGTCTATAGTGATTCACCCAACCCTACCTCACACTCGCACACCATCATACACGGTTGTAACCCAATATAATCGATTGATTTTGCAAGGATTCGACACTAAACTACATTATATACACACGCATAAATACATACACACACTATATATATACACGCGTATATATATATATATACAAACATACTCTCCATACATAAAGGGAAGGCATGCGAGTGTGTATTGAGTCGAACAAAGTACACAAAAGCCGTTTTTAAACTCAACATAAACATATAAAAATCTTTGGTTTATAAGAAACATATTTAAAAAGCTGCCAATATATGTTAACTGTGTTCTTAACACAAAGGTTCTAAAACATATGTTAGAAGCTGTCAAAATGTGTGTTAACCAGTTTTTTAACACATGAAATACAAAACATGTGTTAACTCTCCAATTTTCATACAAATCCTTAACACGCATTAACATGAGACATCATATGGTAACATATGGTGACTAACCCGGTTTGACAAAGGTCGATTATTTTATGGCTATAAATAACGAAATTAGTTAGAGTTCCAAGACTCACGAGTTACAACTATATATCTTTTCAAGAGTACAAGCAATATTACATAATAATCGTCACGTGTATGGACAATAACAATGTACACATAGTCTAAAGACACCCAAATCGAGTGAACAACTTGCATGGTAAATAACCAAGTACACAGACTTAAGTTGTCCTTAATATTCTAAAGCACCTTCGTACGGACACTAGCACATCAGGCTCAGTACATCATTTGCATTAAGATACAAGGTGAGTTTTCACGACCCTTTTTCATTGTTTTACATTTTTCTTGGGGGGGAAACATGCGTACAAGTTTTCAGTTACATTTTGACTATTATGTGAACATGAGACACTAAGGTTCAGAGTACTTATAAAGTCCTCGTGTCATATATCATACTGTAACCATTAGCTATGGGCTTAGCCATGGAACACTGGAATAGATCTATTAGGTTAACACCCCTTCTCTTAGTTAGTCACCCTAACCGGATTACAATTATCAAGAGAGTGCTTGTATCTCACATCTATTCATTGTCTTTAGTGTACAAGAGGCACAACACGTCAAGGTTTTGTTACGGGCTCATGTCAGTCACATATTAATCATTGTCTTAGCTAGGCAATGGTTTAGACTACCATGGTTTACATATCCATTCATTAAAACCTGTGAACTCACCAAGTTTATTGTTAACACATTTTACTTGCATGTTTTTCAGGTAACTAAGCAAGTAGCATGGGACTTGGGAGTTACGCGCTGGCATCGTGGTATATTTTGAGCCAGACTTTTAGTTGAATGATTTTGAATAATATCATTTGAAACTATGGTTTTGAGACAATATTATCTTTTGAAATGTTAAACATTATTGTCCTCGTAATATCTTTGAATTTATGAAATTTGATGCCTTGCGTGACTCTTGTGCTTAAAAACCTTTCGAAGTTGCATCCCGTGTTTTCGCCTATGCGGGATGTGACAGTTCACGTGATGAAACCGACTAACTTGGGAATTAATAATAACGGTTATAATATATAAGTTAAGTTGTGACACCCGTCGAAATCACAGGTCATATCCGTACACTTAGCTACCTGTATACAATGTGCATAGCATTACATGTCATCCATCTATTTCATCGTAATTGGGCCATACAGGGTTCCAACAGCCAATCCCGAGGCATATAGTCTAACAATAGACACAGTAGTTAACACAAAGCCCTATTTAGTCGAATAATTCATGATAGATTTTAGGAAATCCATGCAAAACCCTAGCTGTGGGAAACCATGCAATTGAACATAAGAATTCCAATTTGTTGCCCCGACAATAACAAAAACAAACAATGTTCACCTACATGAACTATCCACATGCGTTGTCCATGCAGAACTAGGAAATTACCTAATACAAGACGTAAACAGTATGCCCACACGATCCTAGTTTTAGTCATATGTATCCATATAAACCACAAGGGTGATTAAATTCCAACAAATTTGTGTACATAGACTTAAGTTGAAATACATATACATATTCATATGGACACACATAGACAAGTTAATATTAAGCAAGATTAAAAATTATATATTTATGTATATATGTATACGATACACATATATGTGTGTATGAATGCTAGTAACAATAAAAATCCATCCCCATACACACATATACATATTCACGATCACACACACACTATCCATTTCTTAAACATCTCATCCTACACATACATACATACAACTCGACACATATACACACACTTACACTAACCACCAAGCCATATCCTACACATTGTACTAACAAAGAAGGTGGCTCCATTTCAACACCCTCCCATGCATATTGACTTTCCTAAATTAGCTACACCTTTTCCCACCCTGTTTTCATCTATTTCCCATAACCAATCATGGTTAGTCATCCCTCAAGCATGCAAAACATACACTAGAATGAGAGTACAACATCCTAACATAATAATCTAGTAGGAATTGACCTTCCAAAACCATCCCACCCTCACCAAGAATCAGCCCCAAGGAAAGACACAAACAAATAAACAAAAACCTTGGTTACCACCTTGCACAAACATGGCAACAACATAAAACACATGAGTCTCTAAACTTTGTCAACTTACCAAAACTAATTTTGCCCCTTCCCCATGATATTTCGGCCGAATCCCCCCTACATAACCAAACAAAACATTCAATCAACTTATTTTATCTTGAGAGACTCTAGTTCAATGCACTCCATGAAAGCAAGACTTTGACCTTCCATTTTTGTGAACCAATGGCACATGGTCATCCCCACCACCTCTCGGCTATATATAGGAGCACAAGAGCTCATATAGATCACACCATAACCTTCACGAATCTCACTAACTCTTGAACACCCTCTCCCTCCCTTTGTTATCTTCGGCCGAGAACAAACACCCCTCAAAGGGCCTTAGTCGATCATTCACCACCATCATTTGGGAATCACGAGTCACTAGCAAGCATCTATGAGTCACATTGTGGGGAGTTAGCTTATTTTCTTTTGATATTCTCGGCTACACACAAGTGAGGTATAAAAACCGAACCATTTCCTTTATTTATTTACATAATATTCGAACATGGAGAGGTTCACCCAAAGGTACACACTCGCACACACCACTAAACAACTAGTTTTCAAGTAAAACTAACTTAAACACCTAAGTTTTATGGTTAAAATCCAATGTTTTCACTTAAGGATACACACATGTATATATACGATTTCACACATCCTAGAACTCGTATATGGACATACAAGTGCACCCACACAAACATATGGGTGTATGCGTGGGTTCATAGGGTCGAGTCCGGCCCAAAACAAGCCAATCTTGCTTAGTTTTATAACATATCCTAAAGTTTGTTTTATAAACATGTGTTAAAGACACTAAAAATATGTGTTAACAAGCTTAACACAAGAGATTTCTTGAAAACCGATGATAAATACTAACATGTGTGTATATTCAATGACAAAATACTTAAATATGGTGTTTTTATACAATATTCCAAAGAATAAGTCCATATCCCACCCTAGACTTACATAACTGAGGCATAAGTAACACTCGGTAACATTACGTAAGTCAAGCCACTTGTTTACCAAAAACAGACTAAACATAGACACATTAACGACAAAACGAACATTTTCTGACATATACAGTGTGTGACACACATGGATAGCGGTACAGAAACCCCTAGTCCATGGGTGTTCTAGTCGGGTTAACAAATGCATGGTAATTAGGACCAAACATAGACTTAAGGTTGACTTTAAATGAACTTAGGGCATCCCAGACCAGACACACTACACCACATCAGATTCAGTTCAGTCTAGCATCCCAACATCAAGTGTGTGATACCCCGCAATTTCAAGTTATTACTTTAACTAGACTCTAGTCACTTGTACACACTTTTCTAGCATTCTAATAAACTAGGATTAGCTAGGATGAGTATACGTTGCACAGTTATAGGTTAATAACTGCATGAAATGGTAATTCGGGGAATTACCATACTACGTACACAAGTAGGGAACCCAGAACGTTGGTGACTTGGTGAAATGTGATTATCATAAACCTTACATGTTGACATTATGTGCCACTATGTGATTATGTGAACTTACGTGACTGTACGTTAACGGATCGGTAACCGGGACGGGACGGACCGGGATCCAGATATGTATGACGAACGTTTATGTGCCTTTTTGAATATTAATGTTTGGAATATTAATGTTATGAGGTGGTTAGGGTTATAGAATAAATAAAATTAAAAATTTGAATTCTTGGCTTCCACGCAGAGCGCGGAAGGAAAGAGAAATCCCCCTGCGGTCTGCGAGGGGGTGGATAAATCTGGACGAGTTTTGGAACACGCCGTGGTGCGCGGCAAGAATTGTTAATCCGCCCGCGGTCCGCGGCGGAGTAAAATACGTGGAAAACAAGTTTTGGCCTCTTTAAAACGATTTTAAACCCATACAATCTCATTATCACAACCCTAATCGTCCCCAACACCTTGTTTACGAAAAAATACAAACCCTAAGACCTGCTAAGGCTTAAGAACACCATTCGGGAGGCTTGGAGAGCATTCGGTTGGTGATCTTGAAGTGCTTTCGGTATGCTACTAAACCTTACATGTTTTAATTACTTCTAATGTGTTTTTAAACATCAAAACCATGTTTGTCCAGGTCTGAAACACTTTTGTAAAAGTTAAAACTTGATGTTTATAAAGATTAAAAGGATTAATAATGTTGTTATGTGATGGATATTATGAGTTTTGCATGACTATGCATGTTCTTGATGTTTTAGGCTTCTAGGGTTTATGAATGATAATATATGCATGAATCTTGCTAGGTTTTGATCAGGTTATGTCTTGTTGATGTTGTATAATGATTGTTGGACGTTGTTGATCGATTATATGCATAGAAGGTTGATTATAATTAGGGTTTATGCATGTTTAGAATCTGGACAAAATGCTTGGGTCAACTTGTAGGGTCTGTTACGTGACTTAAAAGTATAAAGTTTAATGATTTCTTTGCATGATTGTATTGTACATGGTCTTAGCTTTTCCTAATGGGCAAAATCATTGGATTTGGAAGTCGTTTGAGTGGTTTTTGGAATTTTATTTGAATAAAGGTCAAATCAGATTTTCGGAGTTGTAAATTGGGTCAACTTTAAACAGTCATAACTTGAGTTTTACAAAGATTTAGGTTTTGAAATTTGGAAAGTAGGTCACCGTTGGAATAACTTGGCTTTTCCAAGTAGATTCACCCCGTTTGGGTGAATACACAATTTTTGGGAATTTTTCTACTAAACTGACCTGATGTGGAAACTTTCTGGACATAGCTGTTTTGTACGAATTTTCATAATTTTTGTGTTTAGTTTTGAGACAAAAAAAATATAGGTCATCAAGTGAATCCCAAAGAATATTCAGTAAAATTTTGGGAGTTTGATTCATTTGATAAGTATTTTAAATAAATTGTTTTTCACAGCACACAATCTGTCCTAAAAACGCAGATTGTGTAGAGTATGTTTATGTTACTATTTGGAGTCTTATATGGTATGTATTTGACATGAACTTGTATGGACACTCATATGAGATGTATATGAAGTATAAAACTGATGATAATCAATATGTTCACCAACGGGGTCGTAGGACGTTCTTGTGCATGTAGAATCATTAGGTGTCACATACACGGTTTTGAACTTTTAAACGTCTTGGACAAACGGGTTGTATGGTGGATTGGTTATGCACATATACTCACTTAGTGACACTTACAATAGGGATTCGGTAGCACATTATTTTTTGTGGAGTTTGGAATAATTTCCTTGCAACCTAAGGTGAGTTTCACTACTTTTTCTCAAAAGCATGCGTCTCGGGTTGAGACAACTTACTTAAACTTTTCTAGTCCAGTTTGGGACTACTATTTCATAGTCCGGTTGGGACTACTTTTTACATCCCGGGTTTTGGGGTGCTAGGTTCACAAGGTGAATCTAATTTTTACTAATTCATGCTATATGTCCTTGATGAACTAAACCAAACCTATCGTTGAAGTCCTTCTAGATACCGAATGAATTGTCGGGTAGGCAAGCAGGTTATTAGTTGATAGCACTATTAGTTTTCACAAACCTCACATCGTGCTGGGAGCATGGGTGTGCACTATAACTTAACATTTTATTGTCATTGTTGATGGGCAATGACGCAAGGCACTTTGCTCACTATTGTGGGATCTCGTTGTTTAGCAGTTCAGTATCACCGGTTTTAGTTATCATGAGTGGGTTAGCTACCCCTGGCATGAGAATTAGTTGTTACTTATGGTTACATGGTCTGGGAGGCCTACGCTTTATTTGTGATAATTGGTTTTGGGAAAACCTACTCTTTTACTTACTCACCTACTTTATTTTGTGAACTCGCCGACTTTATGTTGACACACGCTAGCATGCTTTTGCAGGTCACTAGGTATGGAGCACAATTAGGGCATGCATCATATTGTGTCTTGGGATATGAACACTTTATTATTTTTGAACTTTTAATTTTTCACTTTTGGTTTTGGGCGCGTTGTTTTGCACAGATATTATGTTTTTCTTTTCTTACGCTTCCGCAATTATTTAAAATGTTTGGTTAAACTATGAAACCTATTTTTTAACAACGAACTAAATGGTTTGGGCATTTAGAGTCATTCATGATACTTATGGCTATGGATCCTGGTTTGTCATGCGCCTCGCGGTAAAACCTTGTAGTGGAAATTTGAGGGTGTGACAAAGTGAGTATTTCACGGCCCCTTTTTACAGTTTTTACATTTTTCTGGGGGAAAACATGCGTACAGTTTTCAATTACAATCATGACCATTATGTGAACATGAGCCATTAAGGTTCATGATCCATTAAGCCCTCGTGTCTAGGGGTGTAAACGAGCCGAGCCGAGCCCGAGCCTGACTGGGCTCGGCTCGGGCTTGTTAAGGTTTTGTGAAGCTCGAGCTCGAGCTCGGCTCGGTTCGAGCTTACAATCTTGAGCTCGAGCTCGGCTCGCTAGCAAAATCCAAAGCTCGAGCTCGGCTCGACTCGAGGTGATTTGAGAATCTCAAACGAGCTCAAAAGCTCGGCTCGAGCTCGCAAAAGCTCGGCTATAACTTAGGCTCGCGAGCCCAATCGTTAAGGCTATAACTTAGGCTCGGATGTAACTTAGGCTCGGGCTCGGGTTCGGGCTCTAGCTCGTTAAGGCTCGATTAGGCTCGCGAGCCCAATCGAGCTTTGTATCTAGGGCTCGAGCTCGGGCTCGATAACTAAACGAGCCATATTTCAGGCTCGAGCTCGGGCTCGGGCTCGTTAAGGCTCGGCTCGTTCGAGCTTTTTACCGAGCCGATCCCGAGCCGCTACGTGTCATTTACACCCCTACTCGTGTCATACATTGTAACATAACCATTAGCTATGGACTAAGCCATGAAACACTGGAATAGATCTATTGGGTTGACACCCCCGGCACAACATGTCAATGTTTGGTTATGGGCTCATGTCAGATCACATATTGATTATTGCCCTAGCTAGGCAATGATTTAGTCGGTTTTGGATCACATGTCCATCATATAGAAAACCCGTGAACTCACCAACTTTGTGTTGACCTATATTTCCTTAAATGCATGTTTTTCAGGAAATTAGCATGGATAATGGAACTTGTGAAGGTCGCACACGAGCATTTGTGGGATACCTCCTTTTGAACCGTTGTGTTGTTGTTTTAACTCTAGACATTTACATACAATGGTTTTAATTTTAAACAATTAACGTTATGTTTGACAATTTGGTTGTTTAATGGAAGTTCCTGTTTTATTTTAATTAATGCTCGTGTGACCTTTGTGCTTAGAAATCATTCGAAGTTGCATCTCGCGTTTCTGCTTTGGCGGGGTGTGATAGATTGGTATCAGAGCACGAGGTTATAGCGAACTAAGATTCTTTTGACTTAAACTATAATATAAACAAAAATTGTTTTCGAAATGTTTTCCAAAGAAAGAAACACAACACTTATCCCTACACGCTACGCAAGTTCCATGCCAGTTATATACTTCACACATTAGTAGATATACTAAGTACACCACATGATTACTGACACACACGTGTATTAATTGATTTCCAAGATAATGGCACACCACTATCATTCTCTCCGATTCTGAGGAGGAGATTGTACCAGACAGCCCTCCAGTCGATGACCTTCAGCAGGGTTATGAGCCTGATTCTAGTGATTCAGACACCGAGGACGATCACATGCAGGTTGATCATGTCGTTTCGGACGATGAGGAGGTCGTGCCTACTGGTGAGGCATAGGAGGAGGACGCACCCCCACCGTAGCCAGAGCACCGGGTGCCATCCTTCCGACCATACTGCCTGTGTCCGGGTGGGACACGTATGATGTACACCCCTCGGAAACGAGTGCTCCCTCCACTGGCTCCTATCGCTCCAGCTGACGCTCCTGCTTAGGTTGACCCCGAGCCTCCAGCACCAGCCGATCCCCAGCCCCCAGCTCTAGGGGACCCAAAACCACCTAGAAGGAAGCTTCTCCGGAGATCTTAGGCTCGTAAGAGGACTTATTTTCCGACTATGGATGGATTCCTAGCCTACTCTGACGAGGATACTGACGGCGAGGCTCCCTCTACCTTTGAGACTGGTGGTCCATCTCAGCCTCCCTCTGACACTCCACTACCCACCGGCTTTGAGCCAGTTCCTGTGCACCACACCCTTTACTCTGTGTGGGACGTGGTTGGGCGTCACGACACAGAGATTGGGGTGTTGCGGGGGAGAGTTTGGGAGATTGAGGATGATCTCTATCTGGTGGGTCATACCCGGGATCCTATCCTCTATTGACTGGCAGAGTTGGGTACCCATGTTTACAAGGTGGATCAGGGACGCACTGCAGCCGAGGAGCGTGTTGTCGCGTTAGAGGCTAGAGTGGACGACCTCGAGTCCAGGATGATTGCCACTGTTGCAGCCTTGTTTACTTCTTTCCCACACCCATCCCCGTAGGATATCTTATATTGTACTTTTGGTAGTAGTTTAGAAAACTTGCGTGGCAGTATGCCATTTATTTTGTATTCAGAAACAAAATTATCACAAGTTTGTTAAACTTGCTATGGGAAGTCCGATATTTTGATTCCTATATTGTTGTTGTGTTTGTACCGTGTTCTTGTGATCTTGTTGCCGTTTGTTTTGATTGTATAGTTGCTTGTTGGTGCATATGTTGACAATATTATGCAGTGATATGTGTCTCATTCTTTTAATCTTATGTATTAGAAGAACATGCCTCCCACAAGAACTACCCGTTCTACTTGTGAGGAAGAAGCTTTTCCGACCACCTCAGCGGACCTAGCTAGGTTAATTGCACAGGCTATTGCGCAACGTGAAGCGAACCACGCCGATTCTAGTGGCGATACGGGCGCAGCAAGCCGACGCAGAACCCAGGAACCTGAGACTGGTAAACGCTCTTGCCTATCCCTTCCTAGTCTTGATCGTATCCTATGCCGATCCTTTCGTTGATGATCTATTCTTTCTGACGCTGCAGAATTAGAGAATACCATACGTGGTTATTCCTGCAAGACGTTCATGGCATGCAATCCCTGGAACTTTCGTGGGTCAGAAGGAGCAATCGGTATTGTCTGTTGGATCGAGAAAACCGAGTCGGTACTTGACATCAGTGGTTGCTCAGAGGACCAAAAGATCAAGTATGTCATTTGTACCTTCCAGGACGAGGCGTTGACGTGGAGGAACCTATAAGTGCAAACCTTGGGCCGTGAAGCTACCTACAATATTTCTTGGGCTGAGTTGAAGTCAATGCTGATGGACAAGTATTGCCCGCGGAGTGAGCTGTAGAAGTTGGAAACCGAGTTCTGGAATTTGTCCATGAACGGGGCGGATAGCATTGCCTATACCACCCGATTTCATGAGCTTTCTCGTCTATTTCCACACATGGTTACCCATGAGTATAAGCAGGTAGATAGATACATCTATGGACTTTCTCCTAAGATCCATAGCATGGTCACCACTGCTGCTCCAGCTTCCATTCAGCATGTTGTCACCCTTGCTCACAACCTTACCGATGATGCGGTACGCATGGGTTCCCTAACCCAAAAAGAATCAGACAAGGGTGAAAGTTCTGGAAACAAGCGTAAGTGGTCTAACTTCAGGAAGGGGAATGGCGCAGAGGGTAATTCCAACAAGAAGCCCGAAACCGTCAAAGCTTATGTTGCCACCGCTACTGACACTCGCAAGCCATACAACGGGCCCCATCCACTTTGCAACAAGTGCAAGTACCATCATGTGGGGACGTGCGACACTATCAAATGCGAGAAGTGCAAGCGGATGGGACATCCCACAATGTAGTGCCGGGCCAAAGCAGTTGTGAATTCTGACGGTAAACAGGCCCGATGTTTTGAATGTGAAGCTACCGACCATTTCAATAAAGACTGCCCCAAGGTGAAGGGTCAAGCTCGTGGTAGGGCTTTTGTCATGGGTACTGATGACGCACGCGAGGATCCTAACGTAGTCATGGGTAAGTTCCTCGTTAACAATCATACTACTCTTATACTATTTGATACCGGTGCCGATCTAAGCTTTGTGTCAATTGACTTTAAACGGACCCTCGGTCTAGAGTCAAATAAGTTGCATACACATTATTCGATAGAATTGGCCAATGGTAAGACAATTAGGTCCGAGGAAGTAGTTAAGAATTATGCGTTGAAGTTGGGGGATCATGAGTTCAACATCGATCTTTTGCCGATTGATTTGAGAAGTTTCGACGTTGTGGTTGGTATTGATTGGTTGTCGAAGAACCGCGCCGAGGTAAGCTGTTTCGCGAAAGTGGTTTGAGTTCCGTTGCCATGTGGAGTGGTTTTATCCATACAGGGGGAGCGCAGGAAGACTCCGTTGCGAATTGTATCTTGCATGAAGGCCCAGAAGTGCTTGCGGAAAGGTCACTTTGCATTCTTAGTGCTTGTGAGTGAGAAGAAGCCAGGGGAGAATAGAATCGAAGGCATCCCTGTCGTGAGAGATTTTCCAGAAGTTTTTCCCGAAGATCTGCAAGGTTTGCCACCCCCAAGGCAAGTCGAGTTTCGTATCGACCTCATTCCCGGAGCTGCTCCCATAGCTCGTTCTCCTTACCGCTTGGCACCGTCTGAGATGCAAGAACTGTCCAACCCGCTGCAAGAGTTGCTTGACAAAGGAATCATTCGACCAAGCTCGTCACCCTGGGGAGCTCCAGTTCTGTTCGTCAAGAAGAAGGATGGATCGTTTTCGCATGTGCATCGACTACCTAGAGTTGAACAAGCTTACGGTAAAGAACCGTTACCCTCTTCCCAGAATAGATGATCTGTTCGATCAGTTGTAAGGCTCCAGTTTCTACTCGAAGATCGATTTGAGATCAGGCTATCACCAGTTGCATATTCATGATGAGGACATACCCAAGACTGCTTTCAGGACGCGGTATGGCCATTTCGAGTTTCTGGTTATGTCGTTTGGTTTGACAAATGCACCAGTAGTGTTCATGGATCTGATGAACAGGGTGTGTAAACCTTACCTCGACAAGTTCCTGATTGTGTTCATTGACGACATTTTGATCTACTCGCGGACTCGAGAAGAGCATGAGCAGCATTTGAGAGTGATTCTGAATCTACTCAAGGTGGAGAAACTGTATGCCAAGTTGTCCAAATGCAAATTCTGGGTTTGTGAAGTACATTTCCTCAGTCATGTAGTGAACGAGAAGGGTATACATGGTGATCCAGCCAAGGTAGAGTCAATAAAAGACTGGCCTAGACCCAATACCCCAACAGAAGTTCGACAATTTCTAGGGTTTTCTGGCTATTATCGGCGATTCATCAAGAATGTTTCAAAGATAGCCCAGTCCCTAACAGTCTTGACCCAGAAAGACAAGAAATTCAAATGGGGAGATCAAAAAGAATTAGCTTTTCGGCTTTTGAAGCTCAAGCTATGCAGCGCACTGATTCTCTCACTGCCATAGGGAACGGAAGGTGCACAAACCGTTGTGTCTTGGGTATGCCTCTCGTTACAACCGAGACCTTGCCTATGCCTCTCGTCAACTGAAGGTGCACAAACGGAACTACACGACCCATTTTTTGGAGTTGGGTGCAGTAGTGTTCCCGCTCAAGATATGGAGACACTACCTCTATGGGATTAAGTGTACCGTCTTTACTGACCATAAGAGCTTACAGCATATCTTTGACGAGAAGGATCTGAACATGCGTCAGATATGATGGGTTGACCTGCTCAATGATTACGACTGTGAGATTAAGTACCATCCAGGGAAGACAAATGTTGTAGCAGACGCATTAGGCCGAAAGGAACGTACCAAAATGTTGCGTGCTCGTGGGTTAGGCATGACCATTCATACCGATCTCACTGCTCGTATTCGCCAAGCTCAGCAATAAGCTCTTAAGGATAGTAATATTGGAGAAGAAGCTCTATACAGTCAGGTTAGTTAGTTGGAGACAAAACCTGACGGGACAAAATATTTCTTGAATAGAATATGGGTTCCTTTGTATGAAGGCTTGCTTGACTTGGTTTTGGATGAAGCACATAAGTCTAAGTACTCAATACACCCTGGTGCAGATAAAATGTATAAGGACCTTAAGGAGTTCTATTGGTGGCCTAGCATCAAGGGTTGTATTGCGGCCTATGTTAGACGTTGCTTAATGTGTTGAAAGGTCAAGGCAGAGTACCATAAGCCGTCAGGTATGCTTCACCAACTAGAGATTCCCGTTTGGAAATGGGAGCAAATCTCTATAGACTTCATCACCAAGTTGCCAAAAACATCTCGTGGTCATGATACGATTTGGGTAATTGTCGATCGTTTAACAAAGTCTACGCATTTCTTGCCAATCAAAGAAACGGACAAAACAAAGAAATTATCCAGATTATACATCAATGAGATTGTATCAAGGTATGATGTGCCTACTTCCATAATCTCTGATTGAGATAGTCACTTCACTTCGAGATTTTGGCAGTCGTTGCAAGAAGCCTTGGTTCCCGATTGGACATGAGCTCCGCTTACCACAGGTCATCTCCATACACTTAGCTACATGTATACAGTGTGCATAGCATTACATGTCATCTATTTCATCGTAATAAGGCCATACAGAGTTCCAACAGTCAATCCCGAGGCATACAGTCTAACAGTAGACACACTAGTTAACACAAAGCCTTATTTAGTCGAATAATTCATGATAGATTTTAGGAAATCCATGCAAAACCCTAGCTATGGGAAACCATGCAATTGAACATAAGAATTCCAATTTGTTGCCTCGACAAGAACAAAAACAAACAATGTTCACCTACATGAACTATCCACATGCATTGTCCATGCAGAACTAGGAAATTAACTGATACAAGACGTAAACAGTAAGCCCACACGATCCTAATTTCAGTCATATGTATCCATATAAACCACAAAGGGTGATTAAATTCCAACAAATTTGTGTATATAGACTTTAGTTAAAATACATATACATATTCATATGGACACACATAGACAAGTTAATATTAAGTAAGATGAAAAATTATATATTTATGTATCTATGTATGCGATACACATATATGTGTGTATGAATGCTAGTAACAATAAAAATCCATCCCCATACACACATATACATATTCAAGATCACACACACATATACATTATCCATTTCTTAAACATCTCATCCTACACATAGATACATATAACTCGACACACATACACACACTTACACTTACACTAACCACTAAGCCATCCTACACCTAGACCTTGCACTAACAAAGAAGGTTGCTCCATTCCAACACCCTCGCATGCATATTGACTTTCCTAAATTACCTACACCTTTTCCCACCTTGTTTTCATCTATTTCCCATAACCAATCATGGTTAGTCAACCCTCAAGCATGCCAAACATACACTAGAATGAGAGTACAACATCCTAACACAACAATCTAGTAGGAATTGACCTTCCAAAATCATCCCACCCTCACCAAGAATCGGCCACAAGAAAACACACAAACAAACAAAAAGCTTGGTTACCACCTTGCACAAATATGTCAACAACATAAAACACATGAGTCTCTACACTTTGTCAACTTACCAAAACTAATCTTACCCCTTCCCCATGATATTTTGGCCGAAACCCCCTCTACACAACCAAACAAAACATTTAAGTCAACTTATTTCATCTTGAGAGACTCTAGTTCAATGCACTCCATGAAAGCAAGACTTTGACCTTCCATTTTTGTAAACCAATGGCACATGGTCATCCCCACCACCTCTCGGCTATATATAGGAGCATAAGAGCTCATATAGATCACAACATAACCTTCACAATTCTCACTAACACTTGAACACCCTCTCCCTCCCTTTGTTATCTTCGGCCGAGAACAAACACCCCTCAAAGGGCCTTAGTCGATCATTCACCGCCATCATTTGGGAATCACGAGTCACTAGCAAGCATCTATGAGTCACATTTTGGGGAGTTAGCTTATTTTCTTTTGATATTTTCGGCTACACATAAGTGAGGTATAAAAACCGAACCATTTCCTTTATTTATTTACATAATATTCGAACATGGAGAGGTTCACCCAAAGGCACACACTCGCACACACCACTAAACTGTAACAACCCAGAGTGGACCCCAAAAATTTTTCCGCATTTATACTAATTAAAAACCAATACATAAGTATGATTGTGTGCGAAACTAAATACCGAACTATTGTATATAAAATATTATTAAAGAATACCCGTCACGAGATTGAGTTAATACGTGATACGAACCCAAACTGAACCCGGTCGAATTGGGTTAGTCACCAACTAGGACATGTGTCACCCTATCAAGGTGACACATGCCCTACCCAATTGTTTAACACCACACACCCCCACCTCTTATTATAACTCACACACACACACCACTTATGTTCTCTCCCATCTCACACATACCCACTTACTGTACAATCAGAGAGAGAGAGAAACGAGCTAGAGAGAGAAAGGAGATGGAGGATCTCCTCCCTTCACGGTGGTGCTCCGGCCACCCCACAACCCAAACAACAACCCTTCATCCTATTATGACGCAGTAGAAGAAAGAGAGAGACTTAGAGAGAGAAGGAGCAGAGCAGAGAGGGAGAGCTCGGAAGGAGGAAGATGATGACTAACAAGACGACAGCGGCGGCGGCAATCAATCCTCTGACCACGATGGGTTCTGCTATAGATAAGGTTATGATCCGATTAGCAAGCACCGATAACCTTCCCTATTTCTATTATTGTTACTGATTGTTGTTTTGTTGATGATAGTGGTGGTTCAAGCATTAATGATGGTGGGGGTTGTGATTAGGTTATTAAGTTGGACAGGCGACGGTGGTGATCGGTGGTGATGGCCTGATGGGTTTTGATAGTGGAGGTCATATGGTGCCAGTGGTGCTACGGTGATGGTCAGAAGGATGGGGTCGAAGGTTGAGAATACTAGGATTTAGTGGTTGTGGTTTGATGGGAGTTGGTTTATGTCAAGAAGCGAGTAAAGAAGATGGGTCAGACCGAAGGTCAACACCAGTCAAAGACTGGTCAACTGTCGGGTCAACCAAGTCAACTCTAGTTAACAGGAACTAGGTTCGGACATAAGGTATAATCGAACCTACAACTCGTAAATTATAAACATTAATAATATATTATCTTGTGTGGGACTTGACGAGCGAGTACGGACTAAGACTGAACCAGGAATAGACCGGACGTTAGCGTGTATCTTGAACTGGACATATGGAGTTAGACACTATAACATAAGACTTGAGCATTAGATTACAGATTCGGACATTAGTTACGGACACTTGGACATTAAGAGTTAAGCATTGGAACTTGATAACTTGAACGTTAATACATAATCTCGGATATAGAGGTTGATAAGCAATCTGTACCTACTCGCGGCTAGCGTATAGACCAAGCATTGGAAAAGATATAAACTTGTGGACTATATGGGTGAGATATGAGTTATGGATATTAGAAACTAAGCGTCGTATATAGTTAGATTCGAAACATGCTAAGACATAACTCGGATATTGATTTGGGCAATATTATATCCGACATGCCCTAAGATACGTTATATAAACCATATAATATTGAAATACTCACAGGATTGGTACTTGAACATAACAACTTTAGACATAAACACTTAGACCATGGACTTGGACAATTGAGACTTAAGATATATATTTGATAATAATCGATATGTGATAAGAATGACTAAGATACAAACGTGATGAATGGAAGTTAAGGTTCGGACATAACTATAGATATCGACATATATTAAAGATACATTCCATCTACTTATATACTAGGATGGATATAAGCTCATAAACTAGCATGTTCAAACATATATAGAACCGTGATAAAGAGAACCATATGCTCGAACTGGTCCCACACGTGAAACCATTTACGTATGAATCTAAGACTAATTATGTATGTCAACATAGGACTTGACCAGGAAGAATACCAGTATGAGATGTTGGACGCTTCGATTACTATAAACTACACGTGTACAGTATTTCCAGGTGAGTTCGTGTACTTCCCCTCTTTTTCTGTTTTAAACTATTTTGGGGTGAACATATGCTTCCAGTGTAAAAACTATAATGGTAAACCAGTTTGATGTGACAAGGTGTGCTCTCGAATACCGAACCTTCACACTCATTAACCCAACGGGGATTGGGCCACTTAATATGTGGGTAGTACTACTTGGGGAAACCCCCACACACAGTGGACCCGGAAACCCGGGGAACCCTCCACTGAGGTTTGTGACACGTATTCTGCCATGGGAATCCATAATGAGAGCAGATGGATTCAGTGTCTGGTTTGAGGTGTGGCTTGTACATCACCAGTGCAACCATGTGTTGAACCATATTAATTTGTAAACGTATTTTGGGAATTTAAAACTATTTTGTGGGAAACCATATAACTTATAAACTGACTTTTGAACGATAAACTTATTTTGAAACCAGTTTAACGCACACACGGACTCACCAACATATTTGTTGACCCAAACCTATTTTTAAGCATGTGTTCAGGTACCACTTCTGGATTGGAATCGAGGAACGAGGTATATATATATATGTGAGCTCAGGGAATGTGTAGACATTTTGGAAGAGCTACATGACACAGGGATTATGCTACTTGAGGATTAGAGCTAAGCATCGGTAGAGATCTAGTGAAGTACACATCCGGGAATGCTTCGACGAGTGCCACAATTCGTCCACGCAGTAGTTTAGTTTAATTATTATTATTGAGTTGTATTAATTTAGAACTAGAAATTGTATAAATTATTATTATTGAACAATTGTTACTTCCGTTGTGCAAGTTTGGTACCAACCTGTATTTCGACCAGACCCACCTTGGTCGGGTTGTGACATAAACAACTAGTTTTCAAGTAAAACTAAGTTAAACACCTAAGTTTTATGGGTAAAATCCAATGTTCTCACTTAAGGATACACACATGTATATATACAATTTCACACATCCTAGAACTCGTATATGGACATACAAGTGCACCCACACAAACATATGGGTGTATGCGTGGGTTCATAAGGTCGAGTCCGGCCCAAAACAAGCCAATCTTGCTTAGTTTTATAACATATCCTAAAGTTTGTGTTATAAACATGTGTTAAAGACACTAAAAATATGTGTTAACAAGCTTAACACATAAGATTTCTTGAAAACCGATGATAAATACTAACATGTGTGTATATTCAAGGACAAAATACTTAAATATGGTGTTTTTATACAATATTCTAAAGAATAAGTCCATATCTCACCCTAGACTTACATAACTGAGGCATAAGTAACACTCGGTAACATTAAGTAAGTCAAGCCACTTGTTTTACCAAAAACAGACTAAACATAGCCACATTAACGACAAAACGAAAATTTTATGACACATACAGTGTGTGACACACATGGATAGCGGTACAGAAACCCCTAGTCCATGGGTGTTCCAGTCGGGTGAACAATTGCATAGTAATTAGAACCAAACATAGACTTAAGGTTGCCTTTAAATGAACTTAGGGCATCCCAGACCAGACACACCGCATCAGATTCAGTTCAGTCTAGCATCCCGACATCAAGTGAGTATTTCACGACCCCTTTTTACAGTTTTTTACATTTTTCCAGGGGAAAAACATGCGTACAGTTTTCAATTACAATCATGACTATTATGTGAACATGAGACATTAACGTTCAGGATCCATTAAGTCCTTGTGTCATACATCATACCATAACCATTAGCTATGGAGTTAGCCATGAAACACCGGAATAGATCTATTGGGTTGACACCCCCACTCTTGGTCAGTCGCTATGACCGGATGACAGATATCAAAAGAGTGCTTGTATTTCACATTATTTCATTGCCTTGAGTGTACAATGGGCGAGGCAAAATATGTCAAGGTTTGGTTATGGGCTCATGTCAGATCACATATTGATTATAGCCCTAGCTAGGCAATGATTTAGTCAGTTTTTGATTACATGTCCATTGGTGTGCTTAGTTTTAGTAATTAAAAAGATATCATTTTCCCGATGCCAAAAACTTGGTGTTTTAATCCAGAAACTTTGGTTTGGGTCAAATGACTTAATTTTACTAAACCGGTTTTACCATGTTTTAAATTTATAAAGTAAACAATATTTACTTTTAAACTAAAACCAACACACAGGCAGAGAACCTGACGTGCATAGTATAGTTTCTTGGGTAAGTATTGAGTATCGTATCCCCAAGGATCACACTTTCCCCTACTCAACCTTACATCAATTTAGTGATCGGGTTTTAAAAAGAAAAATAAAACGGAGGGGTTCTTAAATAAAAATAGTTTTTGAAACAGGTTTTGGTTTTGTAAAATAAAAAGATAAAAATAGTAGAGTAGTAAATTATGCATATCTCTTTTTTTTTTTTGAACGGCAAATTATGCATATCTCGAGGTCCATTGATTTAAGAGTTAAGTTTATCATTAGGATTAATAATTTAAGTTAGTTAATTTTGTGAGGAAGATGAGAGGGATCTTGAAGTGTTGACTCTTTGATAGAGAAGCGGAGGCTACTACTGCGTAGAATGCTAAACCTCTCCAGCGTGCGTCCACCTGGGGTCTCCACCAGGGCCTCATGTATAGAGGGCTCCTCAAACCGCGGTCAAGTATCTAGTCTTCGAACTCGTCTTCTTCTTAAAGCGGAGGCTTCACTTCCGACCTGAAACACCGTACACCTCGTCTTAACTCTCGCGTTTTGTAGCGAAGGGTCTCGCCTTAGGGTCATTCCCGAGTAGGCCAACAACGAATCCCTATTGGTTAACGAACTAGGTCGATGGATCTCTCTTACAGTTGGTATCAGGAGACCGTACCCCCATTGGTTAACGGAGTTGTTCTAACGAGAACTAGATAAAGAATCCGTTATTTGCTTATCTTTATTGTGAGACTTAACATTTAGTGATCAATTAAATACTAAGTTGGTTGAATCAATAATAACTTAATTACCCAACCCTTAACCTCCCGAACTGGATGAAACCCTTGATAAAGGTGGCACATAATCCTAAAGGCGTATGATACAAAAGATCACTCGTGCGCCCTTAGCAAAACCTCTCTTTACCAAGAAGATCATCCAATCATCTGGTAAGTACCAGAAATGTGTCACTAAGATCTGGTCCACTTTAGAAGCCATTGCTTATAACCCGGTTCGGATATCAGAAGCCTGAAGGATCTGTCTCACTACCGGTTTCGTTGCCTTGGATCTAGTTCGTGACTACCATAAGCTGATTAAACCTCTAGTTATTTTACTTAAGTTAATCAGGTATTATTTTATATTTTTGGATGAGCTCACAAGTGCATGGGTTTTTACACACCATGGGTACACTCATGAGTTCTCCTAATAAGTTAATATTGATTTTAAGTTTACGTTATCATCAAAGCAACCTGTCACAAAGATAAACAAATAAGGATTAGAAGAAGAGGACACCACAAATAACTAAAAATAAACTACTAGTAATAATAATAAAAGTCTACAAATCAAGTGGGTTCATGATAATAGAAAGATACAACCATAGAACATGATCAACACAAGAACATGGCTGCTCATAGACAAGCTATCTATCTTCAAGTGATATGTAGCTCTCTTGATCCTCACATCCCTCGATATTTATTGCATAACTACTCTACGATCCTCTTCTTGGCCAAGCCGATCAAGGTAGGACAAGGCTTAACCATTGAGGGATGTTAGGAGGGCCAGAAGGCCTCCCACAAGACCCCAAGATCTCTGGAAGAAGCTTGGAGTTCGGCCCCAAGAGAGCACAAGAAGGGATGAACAAATGGTGAGGGTTGGCTTGCTATTTATAGACCTCCCATGGGAAGCACGGGCGTGCCATGGGTGTCAAGGGTGTGCTTGCATTTACACGTATGTTCTGTTGCTGCATGGCAGAGTTTGTCTGTACTGTGCTGTCTGGCACGGGCGTGCAACATGTAAATGGCACGGGCGTGCATATCTGCATTCCTCTGATTTCTTGCCCTTCAAGTTTCCTGCGTTGTCTTCTCGCGTGCAAGGCCTTCGTGCAGGTGAGCGTGGGCGTGCAAGGTCACCCAAGGACTGATTTTAGCAATGTTTAAGTCCCGGGATTGTCTTCTGAACATACAGGGAACAGGCTAGAAGTCTGGTATCTTCAGGAATCTCCAGTTTTTGCATCTTTTCACCCGGAAATCCTTCGTTTCCGTCTTGGAGCTCCAGTTTCCTGAGATAATCAAATAGGAACGAATTAAGCATCAATTATAACTAATATAAGCCTAATTGTGACCTATTTTGAGCCTGTTTATGCCTGTTTTATATATTAGTTCTGTGAGTTATCACCCATCATACAGAAAACCCGTGAACTCACCAACTTTGTGTTAACCTATATTTCCTTAAATGCATGTTTTTCAGGAAATTAGCATGGATAATGGAACTTGTAAAGGTCGCGCACGAGCATTTGTGGGATACCTCATTTTAAACCGTTGTGTTGTTGTTTTAACTCTAGACATTTACATACAATGTTTTAATTTTAAACAATTAACGTTATGTTTGACAATTTGGTTGTTTAATGGAAGTTCCTGTTTTATTTTAATTAATGCTCATGTGACCTTTGTGCTTGAAAATCATTCGAAGTTGCATCTCGCGTTTCCACCTTGGCGGGGTGTGACATAAGTGAAAGTTACAACGAGGGGTAATCTATCACCAACGGGCCTATGACTAAGTATTTAATTAAAATCGGGAATATACAAATAGTGGTGTTGGGAGTTTGGTGTACAACTTTCCGGTTAAGACATGCATTATAGACCTAGTGTCTTATGTAATTAGGAAACTTCTAGGCGATTGTTCCTGGTTTGCTAGCTATTCTCAGTTGTGATTTGCACGCTTTGCTTAAGGTGAGTTTCATGACCCTTTTTTACTATTTTCTAATTTGGAGGAATGATGTGTTACTTTTAAAATGTGTTGTAGCTTGTGGGAATAATGAAAGGATAATAAGATGGGTACAAGGGTAATGGTGAAGCCAATTGGGGCTAAGCAGTTTCTCCTAATTCCTCGTAACCATTTGTTCTATAAGGAGCGGACACGTGAGGGCGTGCCATCTGTCAAAGCGAAACTGAAGGAATATATGAATAGTACTATGCGGCTGATGAAGCCTACCCCGAATCGATAGAGACGATTTGGTGATTACACCAGGGGATGCATTATATTATGAATTTGTTGTTACCAAGAAACAACGTGCAAGGCATATGGGTAGGTCATGGTTTGGTTACAGGCCTATGAGACGACGCCATCGATTTTAGGATTTAAAATCCTATATAGTCATACCTTATTTCTATTACAGACACTGGTTTTGTAAATGAGAAGTGATTACTTGAAATGGAAATCTATGAACTCAACAATATTTATATATTGAAGATTTTTAAACATATCTTCCAGGTAACTGAAGTGGATGATGTTTCATGCATGGCTAGGGTGAAGGTTGGTTTATGATGTCGGAATTTCGTCGGCATTTCATTTATCGGGACGTGTATTTTCAATACATTTGACATTTTGAAATCTTATATATTGATTTTTCAAAATTTATGTGTTTGTTCTAATCTTAGCTATGAAACTTTTCTTTTCATCACGCCACATGTTTCTGCTGTTGATGTGGTGTGACAGGTTTTTTTCCTCACATCGGAAATTCTTATATGTGTTTGGGGCCCTTTCGGCTTGAACCGATGAATATATATTTAGCTAATTGGGCTGACTTGGGTCAACTTGGTGGGTCAATGATTGACCTCTATATTTAATTAATTTTTAAGTCATAAAGTATTCACATAGTATTTTATGTTAAAAGTTTAAAAGTATGTGACTACTTTTGTAATTTTAGCACAATTTTATATGTAGTATTTTGTGAGTTATGAGTGTAAATGTGATAATCATGTGGGAACATGCGCTGTTTGTATTACTATATGGATAAGCAGGTTGTTTACGTGCCTGATACGATTTTCGTATTTGTATCATGATCAGATTCATGTGGGTTAGATTTACCAAGTACAAAATCATAAACACAACTTATTACACCCGTCATTTTATAAACAATTTAAAGAGTAAAATACCGACTTCTAAAATGAAAGACAATGCCTTCCAGAAAGTTATGATTTCGCCTTCCACTCGGTTCCCTATATATGAGTTAAACATAGGTCTAAATTAGACAATTTGGAGTGGAATGGTGTAAATTTTTTCAGTTTCTTGACTTCTGGTTTGTTAGCTAGTGTTCTGATCTAGTAGCATCTCGCAATTTGGACTGTTTTATATTTGATAAATTTTTATTAAAGCAACTTGACCATCCAAAAAAGAAAAAACCAAGGCATTTAATTATTTATTTTTATGAGGATATCAATTTATCGATTAAAAGTGTGAAGCACAAAAAGAAATATACGTTTAAAATTCATTTTCATTTTTCCGTATTGTTCTCGCAAGAGTGTTACCTACACAGAAAACAAATTATTCATTTGAAACTAAAAACTATAAAAATGAATATATGTAAAATTATATAACTTAATTTGTAGATTTTTTTTGAAAGACTTAGACCAGTGGAAATCCTTGTACAGCCCTAACCTAGCGGTCCTAAGTTCGAATCCTTACCCACACACCGGTATCTTCCTTGCCTAAGCTCAAACCGATATGGTGAATTTTTTTTTTGTGGTGTACATGGATCGAACATGTGACCTACCCCCAGGATGGGAACCCTAAGAGAAGATCCACCTTACCTCAAATCAACTGGACCGGAGATCATTGACAACTTAATTTGTAGATACAACTCCGGCATATTTTAAGAGGTATTTTCACCTCTTATACTATCTACAATATACATTTTTTGACTAATTAATTTTCTACCAATTTGTTTTTTCTCTTGACTATTTGTGTTCATTAACTAAATACACGACCGTGGTTAATTTTATTTTCTCGACTACGAAGATACAAGATTTGTTTACGTTTCACCATCATCAGACCCGACTAATACGTTTGACATTTGTGGGATTACTATGTACATTTGTTATTTAATTTTATGGTCTTCGATCGATATGAAACAATTTTTTTTGGGTAATATGTCTTTATTTGGGTTACATCATAAAACTTTTGCTTATTGAAACCTTTGTAAATATTCTTTTTCCTTATACCGTAAACTAGGGAAAATGGATTTAATTACTCCCAACTATCGCCTGTTGGCGGATAATACTCCCAACTATCACTTTGGCCATTAGCACTCCCAACTTTCAACTTGTTGGATTTTATCACCCCCAAACTAACTGAGGTCTAACCCAGTTAGTGTTTGTGGCCAAAATGTAAAAAACAAAACTTAAGGGAAAGTTTATGTGGCCAAAATATAAAAAACGAAACTTAAAGGGGCATTTTTGAAATAATAATCTTTTTTAAAGTTTATCCCCCACCCCCTCCCCCTCACTTCTGCAACAGAACCCCCCCTCTTCTTCTTTTTCTTCTCTCTCTCTCTAAACCACCACCACCATCACCGGAAACCACCACCTACCACCACCCTTCACCTTCATCCACCTACCACCACCCTTTGGTCTTCTTCTTCGGCCTTCATCCACCTACCACCACCCTTCACCTTCATCCACCTACCACCACCCTTCACCTTCTCAGACGACGACGACAACCGTAGCTGTCACCGTCGTCTTCTTCCTCCTTCCTCTGCTCCTCTGTTCCGATTAGGGGTTTAGGGTTCCGATTAGGGTTGTTACGATTGGGATTAGGGTTTGGAATTAGGTGGTCGATTGGTGGTGATAGGTGGTCGATTGGGGGGTTATTGAGGTCGATGGTGGTGGTTGCAGGTCAGTTGGTGGTCGTTGCAGGTCGGTGGTGGTGGCTGAGGTCGATGGTGGTGCAGGTGGTGGTTTCTCTCTGAACTCTCTCTCTCTCTCTCTGAACTCTCTCTCTCTCTGAACTCTCTCTCTCTCTCTCTGAACTCTCTCTCTCTCTCTCTGAACTCTCTCTCTCTCTGAACTCCACCACCACCAATGGGTTATGGTGGAGGTGGTGGTTTAGCCATAATAAAAAAAATCTAACTGATTATCAGTGGTGGAGGTGAAGGGTGGTGGCTGATGGAAGAAGAAGAAGAAGATTAGGTTAAAGGTTGGTGAAAGGTGGTGGTGGGCTGAGGCTGATGGTGGTGGTGGTGGTGGCGGGGTGGTGGTGGGGTGGCGGCAGATGATGGTGGTGAGTCTCTCTCTCTCTCTCTGAACTCTCTCTCTGAACTCCTTCTCTCTCTCTCTGTTAATATATATAGATATAGATAATAATAATAATAATAATAATAATAATAATAATAATAATAATAATAAGTTTCAAAATGGTCCCTTAAGTTTAGTTTTTTACATTTTGGCCACAAACACTAACTGGGTTAGACCTCAGTTAGTTTGTGGGTGATAAAATCCAACAAGTTGAAAGTTGGGAGTGCTATCCGCCAAAGTGATAGTTGGGAGTGCTATCCGCCAACAGGCGATAGTTGGGAGTAATTAAATCCATTTTCCCCGTAAACTATACCAAATGTTGGTAATGTAACGAATAAAGTTGTGTTTTGAATAACGTGATTCTTTTTTGTGTTGTAAACTATACCAACTATTGGTATTGTAGTAGTAATGAAACAAAAACCGAACTATTAATAATCGAACAACGCCGGTATTGATATAATCAAACCTAGTGTCGATCATCATTTTTGTGAATTTCAATTGATGCTAACATGATTTATTTATAACGTATATAAAATTTCCAATATATCATTACCATAACTTATTTACATCTATATTTTAATATAAATTTTATACTAACATCAACGCGGTAACATACAAAAATTACCCACTTTCTATGAAGTTTTACCTTCATAACGTTAACATTCTGAACCAAAAACTACATTTGCAAATAAAGTTACATTCATAAGCTTAATATTGTACAAACTAGGTCTTATTTAGCCCGTGCTTCGCCAAGGACGCATTAAGGTGTCGTACCTTATGCTTCGGTACGTTTAGCGTTTGTCTTGCAAGAGTGTGTTATAGTAAGGTGGGCAATGCTTATAAAAAATGTGCTAAAACCTGTGTATTATTGATCACTTATGCACATTGTTCGGAGTGTGTAAAAAAAGACGAAAAAATGTGTCCAATTTCATAGCCAAAACAAATCTCATTGCCGCGCCCCTTTGAAAAGCTGGACTTAACATATACAGAGAAGCAACCACAAGCCAACTGGGCCTAGAATTGGGTTTAGCACAAATGAGCCTACTGGTTTTAATAGTCCAAAATATTGCAATATTCGTGGCCTATTAATTGTTGACCTAAGTTGGAGCCCACAATTTTCAATTATGACGGCTGTGAGTGAAGTCTCTTTTATAGACACAGCGTAAGTTAGTGAATGACACTGCAGAAGTGTCGTAGATTAATAGATACTACAATTTAAAATTTGAAAATTTAAATACATAATACCAAGGTAAAAAAAGGTAAAAAAAAATGAAGATGGCAAATTGGTAAATAAAAGCAAAGACATAGTCTAAGCTGAAAAGCAGTCCTCAAATGACTGCCTGTTGTCTGTCTGATTTCGTGTCTTGAGCCGCTTCTTCTTATGTTCTAGAGAGAGAAAGTTTTAGTTTTAGAGAGAGAAAGAGAGAAACCCCACAGCACATATTGCTTTGCTTTGCTGTTTGTACAATATACAAATACATATATACATATACATACAAACTCTTACGTCATTCCAGAGGTAGATAGAAAGAAATATTCCAAAAACTTACCTCCTTTGCATCATCTTCATCATCATCTTTTACAATCTTTCTGAACTAATCTTCGGTTTCTTCTTTACAATCATCATCATCTTAATAATAATATTATTATTATAATCGATCTGGGTCATTGAGTGATTTGTTGGTTCTTCAACTCTTGTCTCCATTTCATTGATGAGAAGAAAGATCAACTGGGCTTTCTAATCATCTTTAATGGTATCTTTATTTTATCTTTTCTTTAATTATTTCTGTTATTTTATAATCTTTTGCTCTGTTGTTTGTTTTTCAAGTCAAATCTCTTCAACCAAGTTTCCAAAGTTTGAATCTTGTTTTCTTTGATGTTAATTTGATTGATATTATTATGTTTCTGCTAAATTTAACTTGAAAAATATGAAGTAACAAAATTGTTACATAAGTTATGTAGGCAAATAGGGATTTTGTGACTAATGGAATGTTTTGTATTATTTTTAACATTTTGTTTGACCCTTATGATTTGTTGATTATTGTGATTGAACTATGACAACTTTCAATTCAGGCCCTAAATACAGTTTTTCTAAATGTTACCTTAGATTTATTGATGAGTTTTTGTTATGGAGCATGCTTGCTTGATGTAGTTTAGTAATTCTATGTTCATGAGAAGAAAAATACCATTGGACGCCTTCATTTTTTACAACTTAGATGTATATTGTTGTGTATAATTAGTTAATTATATTGAGAATAATATTGGATACCTTGTAGATTTGATAATTAGTTAGTTATATAACTAGGATAATCTTCCCCTAAAAGCATGGAAGGTAATTAGGTAAAGAGATTTTTCTGTTTTTTTTTTTGCATGTTCGAACCGTCTTTAGAGGTTGGAAATCGGTCGGCGGCGAGTGGTGGTGTACGGTAAAAAAGGAGTATGGCCGGTCTTTTTATTTTGCGACAATACTCAATTGTAGAGTGTGGGTGGCAATGCGACGACGAATTCTTATGGTCTCGAATTTCGATTACGTTTAGAACCATATGACTTGTGAGAAGCGGTGTGTGTTGACGGACTGACGGCTAAAGTGTTGGGGAGCAGGTTGGTTTTTGCTATGGTGCTAGCTCTGAACCCTTGATGAGAGCAGACTGTGTGATGTTGTTCTGAGCCACATCTATTGTTAGTTATTGTTTCGGGCCGCGACAAACTGACGTGGCGATGGGCCGATGAGGGCTTAGAAGTGCATCTTGCGTTTCACCGGTGTTGGTGAGATGCTACATGTGGTGGTGTTCAGCCCAAGATCGAACAAACACTCACATATATGTAAAGCTTATGCTTTAATATTATGAACAGAAAAGAATATATGTATGCTTTGCAGAACTCAAATTATATTATTCAATGCTAACAAATGATTTAAATAGGCTAACAACTAACCGAACACACAAAAGACTCATTCTGCTATTACCGATTTAAAAGGGATTATCCTAAAGAATAGTGACACTTTAAACATCCTAGTCCATGCAATGCAACAGGACTTTTATTTGACCCTTTAAAAGTTGCAAACTTATTCAAGTAAACCCATGAATTCAGCCCCGTGATACATATCCGTTGACCCGTTTCCAATTTCGTGACCTGACTTTGACCCAACCCATCAAGATTATTCCAACAGGAACTTGGCTATAGAGTAACTGTGTATTGATTGTTTGTATAATAGGTTTACACTTGGATATATGAGGATCCTATTACACTTGAATATCTTCTAGATATGATAATATATAAGTAGTCTAATCCACACAATGCTACATTAATTCTATAATATAATTGTGATTTTTTATAGTCTGACTTAACGTTTGGATTGCATGAACAAATTGCAAACAGTATATGAACTGTTATAAGTATTGTAACTAAGCTCTTTGTAGTTAAAAGGTAGCACACGTCATAATTATATGGTTTAGTGACTAGCTTACGACATCCATTTTCTAGAATTTACATTTTATTCCTTTTATTTGTACTGACAACATTAAATATATGCAGGCGGCACCGGTTAATATTATTGTGGGTTCACACGTTTGGGTTGAAGATCCTACTTTAGCATGGATTGATGGGGAAGTGACCCGAGTTAATGGGCAAGAGCTTCATGTGCATACCACAAAGGGAAAGACTGTGAGTGTTTTTTGATGTTGCATTATATTTACGGTAAAATGCATAAATTAGAAACAAACTTTACACATTATATATATATTTAAAATGTAACGTCGGCTCTGAGGGAGGTTTACTGTAGCGACTCGGGGCTGCAATTGGCTCACCTTGGCGGTGCTTGGCTTCTCATTGGTCGACTGTGACGGTGCACAATGGCATCGTTGTAATTTCTTTTCGTTTTAGGGGTTTCGTAAGTTGCACAAATATACGCCGACCAACCAACCGCGCCTAACGAAGCCGTCAGCCTCTGCGTCCAAAGGTACAGCATCCCAGACCACCCGGAATACATAGCGTCATCGTCGCCGTCATTGTTGTTTGTCTTCGTTACGGATAGCCGGCGTCGTTGGCAATCTGCTAAAAAAGAGAACATGCATAGTATTTGATGTCGGCGACGGTGGAGATCTGAACCAGTTGTTTCTTCTTACCGTTATGGTGCTGGTTGTGGTGGTAGTTATGGTGCCTGTGTTTTGGGAGCGGCGGCGCCGGTGATTGTTTGCGCTGGTGCTGTGACGGCGGGTGCTGTTTGTGGTGGTTGTCTCGGTGGTGAGGTAGATACTACGTGGTGGTGGTCACAATTTGGTGATGGCGATGGTCGTTGTGGTTGTTATGGTGATGGTTGTGGTTGTCGTGGTTGTGGTGGCGATGAGGATGGTATGGTGAATAAAGGGAAAAAACTTAAACGTTGGTGGTTACGATCATTACAAGAGGGTGGAATCAGATCTATATGAAATTAAAGAAAGATTAAAGAAAATGGAAGTGAATATGAAGGGGTTGAAGAAGAAGTGAATGGGATTTGTAGAGAGAGAGAGTGAAATGGTGTAATAAAAGGTTTTGAAAAGTTGACTCTGCTTTGCTTTTCTTTTGGAAAAAGGAATATACTTTATTAATAAACTTATAAACATGTTATTTCTTAGTTAAGGATATTAGCAAACGTATTTGTTATAAGCTAATTGATATACTTTATTACTCCAATATTTGGTTATGAATACCATTTAGGATGCATTGTAATTTGCTTTGTGTATGTTAAAATTCCGTATGCTTTAGTCTTATTCTTTGTATAATGATGGTATGTTGTCGCCGCAATGCGCGACACGCGCTGCAACCTGAAACATACAAGGCGGTAACCCTGTTGCACCCGCCGCCGCAACGCGCGGCGGGTATAAAACTAGTTTTTCTTTTATTTAGCAACCAACTTTGATTAAGCTCATAATAGAAACTATCTTATATTATTGTATCAAGTTATAATTCTATCTTGCGGCAACTAGTAGCTTTATTCCTTTTGGACTTTGGTTTGACTTAATTTGACTGCAGATTGTTACCAATGTCTCAAAAGTGTTCCCTAAAGATACTGAAGCTCCTCCCGGAGGTGTAGATGACATGACACGTCTTTCATATTTGCATGAACCAGGAGTGTTACAAAATTTGGCAACCCGATATGAACTTAATGAGATTTATGTGAGCTTTAACACTACATTTTTTTAATAATAAAAAAATTCTCCTGAACAACAGAATTAATGGATTGTTTATATGATTTTTGTAGACGTATACCGGAAATATTTTAATTGCTATAAATCCATTTCAAAGACTGCCTCATTTGTATGATACGCACATGATGGAACAATATAAAGGAGCAGGATTTGGAGAACTTAGTCCCCATGTTTTTGCCGTAGCAGATGTTGCATACCGGTATACTAAATTACTAATATATCGTTAAACTATGAATATTGTATTTTCTTTTATTTTGTTTACTAAATGTCATGGTTGCAGAAGGCGGCCTAGGCGGCGCCTAGGCGCTAGGCGGACACAAAACTAGGAATTTAGCCCTAGTCGGATTCCTGGGCGTTTTGGCCTTTAGGCGGCAGTTAGGCGGGCCTAGGCAGTCCTAGGCGGTGGTATTTTTTATTTATTTTTATTTTTTTTATTAAATTTCTAAGTATTTCTAGGTATTTCTTAGTATTATGTGTATATATCTTAACATATTTTCAAAAAACACCTAAATTTGTGTGTATATATATAAAATACGTATAAAATACCAAAACGCCTAATTCCGCCTAATTTTCGCCTAGTCCCGACTAGTCCCTAGGCTGGACCTCACCGCCTGCCTAGCGCCTAGCGCCTTTTGCAACCTTGCTAAATGTTCCTTCAACTTTAATCTGAGCTGTTTTAATTTCTATTTTTTAAAATCAGGGCGATGATTAACGAAGGAAAAAGTAATTCAATATTGGTCAGTGGAGAAAGCGGTGCTGGTAAGACTGAAACAACAAAGATGCTCATGAGATATCTTGCATATTTAGGTGGCCGATCTGGTGTGGAAGGACGCACAGTTGAACAACAAGTTCTTGAAGTAAGATTGAATTTACTTTATTCGCCTTGACATCTCGTGTCTAGTTCTTGAAATGTTCTAAACACATGTGTATTCATTTGTAGTCAAATCCAGTACTAGAAGCATTCGGGAACGCAAAAACCGTCAGGAACAACAACTCAAGGTATATTTCTGATTTGTTTTTTTTTTCAGTTATGTGTTGATACTTGGAGCGCTTTTCTAAGAAACTAACTTTTGTTTTTACTATGTTGGTTTTGGCATGGTCAAAATAGTCGTTTTGGTAAATTCGTTGAGATACAGTTTGATAAAAGTGGGAGGATATCAGGGGCAGCTATTAGAACTTATCTGCTCGAGAGATCTCGTGTTTGTCAGATATCTGATCCTGAAAGGAACTACCACTGTTTTTATCTTCTTTGTGCTGCACCACCTGAGGTATGTATGAGTAAATTACAAAAAAAAGCGGTCCTTATGGTTTGGCAGAAATTATGAATACGGTCCTTATAGTTCATTTATTACCAAAATGGTGACTGTGCTATTCCCAAGGTTGCAGAAGGCGCTAGGCGGGCGGTGAGGTCCAGCCTAGGGACTGGTCGGGACTAGGCGAAAATGAGGCGGAATTAGGCGTTTTGGTATTTTATACGTATTTTATATATATACATATACACAAATTTAGGTGTTTTTTGAAAATATGTTAAGATATATACACATAATACTAAGAAATACTTAGAAATACTTAGAAATTTAATAAAAATATATAAAAAAAAAATACCACCGCCTAGGCCCGCCCAGACTCTGCCTAATCCCCATTTCGCCTAATTCATCGCCCAGGGTGAAATTCCGATTTCTTCTTCAGCCTAGCGCCTAGGCGCCGGCGGCCGCCTTCTGCAACAACTGATCCTGATTTCCTCACAGCGCATTTTTTTTTCGATCTGCAGGATAGAGAAAAGTTTAAACTGGAAAGTCCACAGTCATACCATTACTTAAATCAGTCAAAATCATACGAGCTTGAGGGTGTAAGCGATGCTCATGAATATCTTGCTACAAGAAGGGCAATGGACATCGTTGGAATAAGTGAAGAAGAACAGGTTCAATCTCTCTCTTTCTTTAAAAACCGTACACATCGTACTTTTATTGTCGTTTTCGCTTCTTACGTTTCATGATCTTTCAGGATGCAATTTTTAGGGTTGTAGCTGCAATTCTTCATCTTGGTAATATCGAGTTTGCAAAAGGAGAGGAGATCGACTCTTCGGTGCTTAAAGACGGGAAATCTAGGTTTCATCTGAATGTGACAGCCGAATTGCTTATGTAGGTTTAATTTTTTACGTAATTAATATTCTTACTGATGAATTCTTGGTCAGCATTAATTAATCTTCGGTTAACTACCGTCTTAATCAACAGGTGCGACGCTAAAAGTTTAGAGGATGCATTGATTAAACGTGTAATGGTGACGCCAGAAGAAGTTATTACAAGAACTCTTGATCCTGAAGCCGCACTCGGTAGCAGGGATGCTTTAGCTAAAACAATCTACTCTCGTTTGTTTGACTGGTAAAAACAGATTCAATATTTAATTACACGATTTATATTGTTACGTTCTACAGAATATTATATTTAGCTTTTGAGATCTAAATCTTGTAGGATTGTGGAGAAAATAAACAATTCGATTGGGCAGGATCCGAATTCAAAATCACTAATCGGTGTTCTTGATATATATGGTTTCGAAAGTTTTAAGCATAACAGGTAGTTTATTAGAGCTTATTTTGTTTTAAGGAATTAACTTGCGTGATTTATTTCTGACAGTCGGTTTGTTTGAAATAGTTTTGAGCAGTTCTGTATCAACTTCACAAATGAAAAACTGCAACAACATTTTAACCAGGTTAGGTTATATCAATCACACCAGTGAATTAAATATATGAAGTTTATCTGCTGAGGTTTTTTTTTTTTTTTTTTTTTTTTTGCAATGCAGCATGTGTTTAAAATGGAGCAAGAAGAGTACACAAAGGAAGCAATAAACTGGAGCTATATAGAGTTTGTTGACAACCAAGACGTTTTGGATCTTATTGAGAAGGTTTTGTACATCCTGCTTGTTTGTATGTACTTTCTATCGATACATCAATTATTGTAATGGAAACTAATAGAAGTTATAACAGAAACCTGGAGGAATCATCTCACTTCTTGATGAAGCCTGGTATAAAACTATACTCCTATGTCGAATTTCCTTTTATCATATGTTTGGATTTTAAAACAATGGTTATATACATAAATGGTTTATGTTCTTAAAATATTTAATGCAGCATGTTCCCAAAGTCTACTCATGCAACCTTTGCTCAGAAGCTGTACCAGACATTTCCAAAAAACAAACGGTTCATCAAACCCAAGCTTTCTCGCACTAGTTTTACAATATCTCATTATGCAGGGGAGGTATGTTGGTGCCTTTGCAGACTTGCAGTTAACTATCGGGAGAAGAGGGGGGGGGGGGGGGGGGGGGTACATATAACTTAACAAAAAGATATAACTTTTTTTTAACAAGGGAGTCCTGGCTAGCCATATCAAATAAATTGTGTCGTAATATTATTGATATAGGGCAAGTATAAAATTACATAATACTCAAAAGATAATAAACAAAATAACAGTTTGCAAGTTATTCTACTCATTCCCATTCCACCATGCGATCAAATCTATATCCACAATGTTTTGTTACTGTAAACCAAATACCACCTAATATGCAAGCTTTCCCTGGTGTACTGCAGGTGACTTATTTGGCTGATCAGTTTCTTGACAAAAACAAGGATTATGTGGTGGCTGAGCATCAAGATTTGTTAACTGCCTCAAAATGTCCCTTCGTTGTTGGTTTATTTCCTCCGCTTCCCGTAGAATCATCCAAATCTTCCAAATTTTCCTCCATTGGTTCGCGATTTAAGGTATGTTTACTATTTATCTTTCTTATCTTTATGTATATTTAACACTTGCATAAACGCACATCTTATGAAAAATGAATTTGTCTACTAATGGCAGCTGCAACTTCAATCTCTAATGGAAACGTTGAGCACAACAGAACCTCATTACATTAGATGTGTGAAGCCAAACAATGTTCTCAAGCCTGCTATTTTTGAAAACATAAATATTATCCAACAATTACGATGTGGTGTAAGTAGTTTTTATGTTTCTTTGTGTTCAATCTTCAGTACTTTCATCATTGATTTTAAAATCGACCTTTTAATGTAGGGTGTTCTCGAGGCAATCAGGATCAGTTGTGCTGGCTATCCCACCAGGCGAACGTTTGATGAGTTTCTTCTTCGTTTTGGTGTTCTTTATCCTGATGTTCTCGACGGAAAGTATGGTTTTAAAACCTTTATGTTTTTGATTATTTGTATTTTTTTTTTTTTTCATTTTTTATGTTCTAATAACGGTTTTATCATGTAGATATGATGAGAAGGTTGCATGCCAGGTGCTGTTGGATAAAATGGGGTTAAAAGGCTACCAGGTAACAACCTTGACAAATTTTTACGTCTTTAAAATTTCTGTTGTTCATAAAAGCTACAAACATAGTATTTCTGAGATGAACCTTCTAGGAACCAAATTTTTTAATTTTAACTACCTTTGCAGATCGGAAAAACAAAGGTGTTTTTACGTGCTGGTCAAATGGCTGAGCTGGATGCCAGGAGGGCAGAGGTTCTTGGAAACGCAGCTAGAATCATTCAAAGGCAAATGCGTACTTATATTGCGCGCAAGGAGTATATTTTAATACGCAAAGCTGCTATTCAGTTGCAAGCTTGCTGGCGAGGTATCGCTTTTTTCGCCATTATATATAATAATTGCTTATGTGTGTGTTTACACACGCATATGTATTTTCTTTTCCTAAACTTACACACAAATTTTTATTTGTGTGTGCATGAAATTGTGTACTTTTAGGAGGATGCATATGAACTTGGCCCTTATTTTAGTATTATTATATTATTATCCTCAAGTTGTATTGGAGTTGTGATTCCTGGTTTCTTTTTTTTTTTTTTTAATTCACAGCCTTATCAGCTTGCAAGCAATTTGAATTACTGAGAAGAGAAGCAGCAGCAGTCAAGATTCAAAAGGACTTCAGGTGTTTTGTTGCTAGCAAGTCCTATCAAACACTCAAGGCCTCTACAATTAAATTACAAACAGGATTAAGAGCAATGACTGCTAGAGATGAGTTCAGACACCGAAAGCAAACTAAAGCTGCAATTTTTATACAGGTTTCGTAAACAGTATAAATTATACATTCATTTGAATAAATTTATTTATTATAAGTTGTTTTTATGATGGAATGCAGGCTCACTACCGTTGTTACAAAGCGCATTCTTACTACAAGAGTCTTCAGAAGGCTGCATTATATACTCAGTGTGGTTGGAGGCGTAGAGTTGCAAGAAAAGAACTCCGGGCGCTTAAGATGGTATTTATATCATTAATTAAAATTTTGAAAAAAAAAAACTTATGATCTGGTAACTAATTTATATTTAGAGTTGGTGATTAATTATTTGTAAATTTCAGGCTGCAAGGGAGACAGGGGCCCTCAAAGAGGCGAAAGACAAATTAGAAAAGCGTGTGGAAGAACTTACATGGCGTTTGCAGTTGGAGAAACGACTAAGGGTAACTTTAATAATTTTACTTGGCCGTTCTCGCCCCTAGGCTTTAAATATTATGAGTTTTTAAATTAAAATTGTGATGTAACTCTTTACAGACTGAATTAGAAGAGACAAAAGCACAAGAAACTGCAAAGTTGCAGGATGCTTTACGTATGATGCAAGTACAAATAGATGAAGCAAATGCTAAAGTAATTAAAGAGCGTGAGGCAGCACGGAAAGCTATTGAAGAAGCACCACCAGTTGTTAAGGAGACACCTGTCATAATTCAAGACACTGAAAAGATCGACGCCTTGACCGCTGAGGTTGGAAGTTTAAAGGTAGGCACTTAACTTAGTTTCATGCCTTTCTAGATGTTAATGAAGTTTGAACTAATAAATGATCATTGAATTGGCGGTGGCCTACTCGATTCTGTTACTTTTGAAGGCGTTGATGTTAAATCAAAAACAAGATTTAGAAGAGGCTAGAAAGTCTTTGATAGAAGCTGATGCAAGGAATACCGATTTAATGAAAAAGTTTGAAGATGCTGAGAAAAGAGCAGAACAGCTTCAAGAATCTAATCAAAGGTTTGTGGTCATAGCATTATAAACATGATATTCATAGTGGTTTTAGCGCCCCACTTACGGTATGAGCATATAATGTATATATGTGTGACCCTCGGGGGGCAAAAGTAAAGTTGCACTAGTTTTAACGTTATTTACTAATTTCGTGAAAATAACGTTAAAAATGACGGACGGTTAATCATGCATCATGTGGTGGCGTTGATAGCGAAAAGACAAGGGGGTACATGCACCAATCGAGTTTGTCCCGATAAGTGTTATGTGCCTTATGTCCAAGGCTTGATACAAAACCACATTGAGCCGGGGGTCTCACTGGAAGCAGCCTCTCTATTCTCAGGGGATAGAGGTAAGGTTGTCTACATCTTACCCTCCTCAGACCCTACCTTAGCATTGCTATATGTGGGATTAACTGAGTACGATGATGATGATGATGATGATGATGATATTCATAGTGGTTTTGTATGTTAGCATCTTCATGTAAAATTGTAAAGGTTTGATTTTGTTGATCTATATCTGCATAGTTTACCATTTATATTTAATACACTTCATTGTTTGTAATGATAAGGTTAATTTTTATCATTATTATTATTATTATTTTATAGGCTTGAAGAAAAGCTCTCGAACATGGAATCCGAGAATCAAGTACTTCGCCAGCAAGCGCTGACCATGTCACCAACTGGAAAATCCATATCTTCAAGGCCAAGAACAATGATTATTCAGGTACGATACGCCAATAATTTGAAGTTCAGTTATTTCTGTTACTTAATTTAGAGGCGTCATAAATTTTTCTTTTGATGAATCTACAGAGAACTCCGGAGAATGGAAACACTCAAAATGGAGAAACAAGGGTGGCTACACCTGTAAGAATACTTAATATTCGTGACATAGACTCCAGAAACATATTAAAATTCAAAACTTGAATAATTTTGTCGTTATGGTTTGTCATGTTTTTCAGGAGACCACACATGTTCTATCAAATTCAAGAGAGCCCGAGTCCGAAGAGAAACCGCAAAAATCCCTTAATGAAAAGCAGCAAGTAAGTAACAATGGTCATTAATCATTCTATTAAGTATTCTGTAACGCTAATTGATATTTATTCCGTCTTCAGGAGAATCAAGATCTACTTATCAAGTGTATCACGCAAGATCTAGGTTTTTCAAATGGCAAACCAGTTGCTGCTCTTTTGATATACAAAAGTCTTCTTCATTGGAGGTCATTTGAAGTCGAAAGAACTACAGTGTTTGACCGTATAATCCAAACCATTGCTTCAGCTATAGAGGTGAGTACATCGGATATTTGCACCTTTTCCATTTCAGCAACCAGCCTTAAATTATCGAAGCTACGTTTTATTATCGATTGCAGAAGTGGATGACATATTCGACCACTAGCAAGTCACTTTTTTTCTAGATTATTTATAAAATAATTGATGAATGACATGGCATCTTAATCTGTTAATCTAGCACGTCATTTGATGCGACACTTCATAAATATAATTTTTTTAAAGGTCACTTTTTCAAACTTGTAAGAAACTTAATTTTATTTTCCTAATGTTCTTTTGCTTATATGTCATCTTATGTGGCGGTTGACTTGGTATCAACTAGTGTCATTAGAAATTTACAGGTAAACTGTCGAGGTTGGTTGTATTAAGTTCGTTTCTATTCTGTGCAGCTTGACCTTTTGGCTTAATTTGATCAATTTAATAATATCAAATGACTTTGAATTTTGTGTGATGAAGGTCCACGATAGTAATGACGTGTTAGGCTATTGGTTATGTAACACGTCAACATTATTGACGCTACTTCAACACACACTTAAAGCAAGTGGGGCCGCTCATATGACCCCACAAAGGCGGCGATCATCATCAGCTTCACTTTTTGGAAGGATGTCACAAGTATGACCATCATAAATATACAGTTCCGCTTTTATTATGGTTAATAATGTTTCTTTTCTAAAATAGTTCAAACCTTTAATAAATTTCAGGGGTTACGGGCATCTCCTCAGAGTGCTGGCCTTTCATTTCTCAATGGTCGAGTGCTTGGTAAACTTGATGATCTACGCCAGGTGGAAGCCAAATATCCAGCTTTGTTGTTTAAACAACAACTTACTGCATTTCTTGAGAAAATATATGGAATGATACGCGATAATTTGAAGAAAGAAATATCTCCATTGCTTGGTTTATGTATCCAGGTAACCTCTTCAATTTTGTGTTGGATGTAAATTGTAATTGTATTTAAATTGCTCATCAGAAAAATGATAATAAATAACAGCTTCAAATTCACAGTAGTCATAAATATGCACTTTTTTTTTCATTTTTTGTAATTAAACTTAGATGATGCAGAACAACAAAGCAGAAGTGACAAAAATGGGTGGGTCGGGTAACGGATCCATATGGGTTAAGAGTCGATCGAGTGATATTTTGGTATGGGTCGGATTGCGTTTGTTTGGTTGACCCTCTTTTTTAAATTAGGGTGTCAAATAATATTACAAAAGTTACTTTATTTGTGCAAGTTTCTTGAGTAAACTGATTTATGAGATTTCATGTATTTAAAATAAAAAAATAAATTTGGGTGCAGGCTCTCAGGAACTGTTTAAGATAAAAGTTTAAATTTTATTTTACTTCAACCATATGAACTGTTGAAGATAAAATTTGAACTCGAACTCGCCCATTCTTAAGTAGAAGTTTTTTAAAAGAAGTTTATACAAGAATGAACTTGATGAATATTATTGGATGCAGGCTCCAAGGACATCTCGTGCAAGTTTAGTTAAAGGGCGTTCACAAGCTAATGCTGTTGCTCAACAAGCACTAATTGCTCATTGGCAGAGTATCGTCAAAAGTCTTGATAATTACTTAAAGACAATGAAAGCAAATTTTGTAAGTTTTACACCTTATAAAGTAAAACACTACTATCAAATTTGTTCTGGCTTTTTATGCTTAAAAGTGTTTCCATCTTTTGTTTTCTGGATTTACAGGTGCCTCCATTTTTGGTGCGCAAAGTATTCACACAGATATTCTCGTTTATCAATGTTCAGCTATTTAACAGGTAAATGAAGCATAATATGTATATAATGTTTTTTTATCAATAATTAAGTGCTATATTTTTCTGACATTTTTTTTCTACTTTTTATACGGAAGTCTTCTATTGAGACGAGAGTGCTGTTCGTTCAGTAATGGTGAATATGTAAAATCAGGGTTGGCTGAACTTGAACAATGGTGTTGTTATGCAACTGAGGAAGTAAGCATTAGCCTGACGTTTCGATTCTTATTAACTATTATATATTTTTAACTAAAATATATGTTATTTTCAGTATGCAGGCACTGCTTGGGATGAGTTGAAGCATATTAGACAAGCTGTTGGATTTTTGGTTATTCATCAAAAGCCCAAGAAAACTTTGAATGAAATAACCAACGAACTTTGTCCCGTAAGATTATTTCTTAAAAGATGATGAGATATAATACAACCGACCGTTATCTAATATTCCTTTTTGGTTATATTCAATACCTTGCGTTTGTGTGCAGGTGCTTAGCATACAACAACTATACAGAATTAGCACGATGTATTGGGATGACAAATACGGTACACACAGTGTTTCTTCAGAAGTAAGTTCCGTTTTCAAATTTTTTTTTATTTTCTCGTTTGTGAAATTTATTACCATTCCGAACATCCTTCTAAGGGGATCTTTGTAATCAGGTCATTTCAAGTATGAGAGTTATGATGACAGAGGACTCGAACAATGCTGTTAGCAGTTCGTTTTTGTTAGATGATGACTCCAGGTAAAATCTCAAACGTTGTCAACTTCCGTTTTTTTTCCATAGTAGTTACATATATACACATTAATACATACTAATAATATTTGGGTTGTTATTGCAGCATACCCTTCTCTGTGGACGATATATCCAAATCTATGCCACAAGTTGAAATAGGGGACATTGAACCTCCGCCGTTGATTCGTGAAAACTCAGGTTTCGTGTTTTTACATCAACGGGCCGAATGAAAAGATTAAAAGTCCCTTTTGATGTCATTATGGCTGCATGCATGTGAATACAGTATCTTTTTGGTTTTATTTATTTCGGTGTGCGATACTTTTTTTTTTTAATTTTTTTTTTGGTTTACCCAGGCAGTTTGGGTTTTAATTAGTGTCTGGGGTTAAATTTATTTTGTACCCCTTTTGAGCCTTTGGGTTGGGTTGCAAAGGGGTGATTTGTTATTCATTAGATATATATATGGCAATTCATAATATTGCCAAAAGTGTGTTATGTATTTTGTAGTTGCAAATTGTTAGGTTACAATTTGCAGTAGTCTCATCAAAAAAACTGTATAGCTTCATTTTGTATACTGTATATGACACCTTTTGTTGTACATCAACTTTTGTGTTAAATTTAATTTTCATAAGAATATGACCTATTTTTCTTATTTTCTGTATATTACACTTTTGGATGCATGTTGTAGAGATATGGTTTTTATATTTGTATATGACCCCCCCCCCCCCCCCCCCCCGGCTCTTCATCATCATTACTCAGTTAATCCCGCCAATATAAGTTAAGGTATGATATGAGGAGGGTAAGATTTAGACACCCTTACCTCTTCCAGTGAGACCATCAGCTCACCCCATGCTCTTTGTGATAACTGGAATTTCGATTGATTAAGATAAAACAAAATACATGATAGTTGTCCTGATGCTAGAGGGCTAGTCAACACAATTCTTAATTACAAAACTAATTTGGATAAAAACGAAAACGTCAAAGTCCTATAAAAAGAAAATATGCAGCAGTTACTTCCACTACTCTACTACGTTTTCGCTCTTAATTTGATTTTATTTTTGTTGCCAATGAGTCAAAGTAAATCGCCCGGCAGATTATTGGCTTGCTCTAACCCAGCCTGACCCAGTACTCAGATCGTATCACTTTGCTAATCGGTGGTTTTTGACATCTAGAGTTGGTAATTGTCTCCGCAGGGATCGGGTGCGACAACTTAAACTTGAGAATGTATATTTTTGGTTAAAAATGGTATTTACATGTCGAGGGATGTTCTCTTTAACATAAGATGCCTATTGTTGAATCTAAAAAATATATATTGACTAGCGGATTACCCCGGGAGGATCCCGGGGTTGAAAAATATAACCATTCTAATAATACTAATACTAATAGTAATTATTACTCTTGTAATTAAATAAAAAAAAAATAATCTTGCTATAAGGTGACACCATGTGTTGAAGTGTTGCACGATTCTTTCTCGTAGCTTCTCTTGATGAAGTATACCTAACCATCTTTAGAAGAGTAAAATTCCAATGATAGCATGACGATTGGGCTGAATTTCAACATCGTAGATAAGAAGCTGGTTTAAAAGAAAAAACATGATTAATGAATAACCTGAACACTTTGTGTTTTTTTTGTTTCCTGTATGAACGAAACTCCACAAAAAATAGTCGTTTTTTTCTCCGTTTTTTATATAGCACTATGGTACTCGTTGGAAAGATAATAAAACGCTCGTTAATCTGGTGTAATTTTTTTCTTTAAAAAATCTCGTATATAAAAGATATTAACGTTTAAAAATTATGGGAGGAAATATGAGAGAGAAAAATTTAAATTTGTTTTTAAATTCTTTTTCCTAAAATAACTCAATCTCTTTTAGGGTTTTATCTTTTTCTTTTTTTTTTTATTAAAAAATCAAAATAATTCAAAATCACTAAAATCTTTCAATTATAATGCCACGTGGCAGTTTCATGGAGGAACCAATGGCCGCCACGTCAGCAAAAGTCTTTTCTTTTATATATATATATAGATTATTAGTTGATACATAATCCCAGCCAATATATTCATTCAAGAGTTGCATGTTTTTTTTTATAGAATCATTCATTAACATATGTTAATTTACAACTATAACTAAGGAAACCTAAAACTGATTTACAGCTAACAAGCCTATAACTAAGGAAACCTAAATCAAATAATATATACAAAATATATAAAATATATTATTAATTAATATATATAGTTCTACTAAAAAACTCAAAACACAAATAAAAGTTCATTCTTCAGTGTGGGGGGCAATGGCAAACCGAAAGCAAACCAAAACTGCATTTTATATACAGGTGAAGTAAATAATCATTGGTTAATTTTAATAATAATAATAATAACTAGATGGAATAATAATATGATATATTAATATTTGATGGAATGCAATTGCAGGCACACCACCGTTGTTACAAAGCATATGCTTACTACAAGAGTCTTGAGAAGGCTGCATTATATATTCAGTGTTGTTGGAGGCGTAGGCTTGCGAAAAAACAGCTTAGGCTGCTTAAAATGGTGTTTATATCCTAACATGTTTTAATTATGGTAACTAAAATATGTTTGTTTTAGTCGTCTTAGTGTTTGTATTTGTAAATTTCAGGCTGCAAGGGAGACGATTTGTATTTGTAAATTTCGGGCTGCAAGGGAGACTTGAGGGTAGCTCCCACAGACAGCGGAAAGACGAACTACAAAAGCGTGTGTTCAAGTAGTTTAAGCACCGCGGGTTAAGAAGGCGTCGTACTAATTCATATAACTAGGTGTTGTTGGAAGTGTGTTAAGTTTATTTCTCTTTCAGTTGTAATGCCTTTAGAAGTATCAATATAAGGTCAAGTAATTAGATATGGTAGTTTTATTAGTGCCATTTTTGAGCCTTTGGGTTGGGTTGGAAAGGGGTTATTCATTAGATACAGAAATTCGTAATTTTGCCACAACAGTTTGTGATGTTATTGGTTTTAAAATAATTTACATTTGTAGTTGCAAATTGGGTTAGATTATAGTTTATGGTAGTGTCAAAAGACCTGTATCGTTGCCTTGGGGGCCTCACCCCTTTGTTTTTTAGCCGTTTGGTTTCTCACGGTATTAAATAAATTAATTTTAAGGTTACATTGGGTCGAGCTACTCCAATTTCCTTCGGCTTCCATTGATTCCATGTGTGTTTGTGTGTATAAATTGGACCATATTTTTCTAAAAAAGTATCATACATTGCTCGAAAATCATTGTCGATAGTTTCTGTGTTTGATTGCCCAAGTTGGTTTTGATAAATACAAACGTAAAGGCGGTAAAGCCAAACATATTTCATCGAACTTTCAAAAGTCGAATTCTACCTAGTTTGTACGTCCCAATTTGGACCTAAGAAGGGACATTTCGTATCTAGACAATATCGTTATATTTCATATATCATTCCCGACTTGATAAAAACATCATGTAGCATAAAATCTAAAACTCTATTTGAAATTTTCAACAACGGGGGCGCCGAGTCTATCTTGCACTACTCTATGTGCAACACATCGCACCTTTGCAAAGCAGTGTATATTTTAATCTTAATTTTTAAACCGCGACATTATTGTTTGACGCACCGAACGACATTGAAAATAATATGTTTTCTAACTTATAAGTTTGCATTACATAGTCTAAAACTTTGAACATATTTTCTCCGGTATGTAGATGCTTGAATAATTCAAATGCAATCGTACGGTTCATCATTTGCCATGTCATGGGATCTATCCAATGAACGATGACGGAAAGGTACGATTGCGGTAAACCGTGAGGTACTAACCATACATTGATAGTTAAGTTCACACCAGTTTATAAGCTTATCAAAATTACAATTAAATCTTTTTTTAACTTGTTTCAATAATTTCATAAAATGACATTTTAGAGTAATACGATTTACGTGCTTGTCACGAGGTTGGTGCGTGCCCCGAATCACGCTTGTAAAGCGAGGATTGTCGAAGTGGGAGAACGGCAAACCTTTTTGAATCACGAACTTCGCCATTTGGTCTTGAACCTTGTTATAGTCGTAAAGAAAAATCCCACATTGAGTATCAATTGAAGTTTGACTACTATTCACCGGAATAGCTTTTACCGTCTTGCAATATTTCATCTTATAATATCTCAAGGTGGAGTTTGCGTTTGGTTGGAGAGGTTGACCACACTTTCTACAACGTGCCTTTGGGCGCCATCAACATTAGACATAAGTTGAAAAACCTATTTTCCTCACAAAAAATATCTTGGTTTAGAGTCATATCTAGAATTTGAACCACAATTGGTTTGTTTAAGGAACCGGTGGCGGATGGTTGTGATGAACCCATAAATTGAACTAGTATAGTAGCAAACAAGCAAAGCAGACACAGAAACAGGTGTATAGGAGAGCTGGTTTTGCGTTTTTGGTTCGTTTTTTGCTTTTTAGAGTGTTGTAATCAACCAAAAACATCTAAAACATATTTAAACCAACAAAGGGTGACAAAATGGTGATTTTAGGTGTAAAAAGGGTCAAATCGAGTCCAACAGCTAGTTTCTAACCATCAAACCAGCCTGGGACCAAACTTAAAAAAAACCCAGTTCGGGTCAGGTTCATTTCGAAAAGGGGGAAGCGATTTGGGACTATCGGGTCAAAAAACAAACTGAAACCGGGGAATATTGGTCGGGTCGGGTCCAATAACCGGTTTTTTTGTTCACTTTACCCGATTAGTATTAGATATGGTTTCACAACCGGGTATGAGACTAGCGGGCCTATTACATTTGGCCCAAAATTGAGCGCATATTTCTCTGTTTTAGTTATTTAACATAATATAAAGTTGATGATGAAGAATTGATTGTAAAAAATAAAAATAGTTTTTTCTTTTGTTTCGATAATGGAAGCAGCAGCAGCGTATAATCCTCGAAGCGTAGAAGAAGTGTTTCGAGATTTCAAAGGTCGTCGTAATGGCATGATTAAAGCCCTAACCACCGGTACCTATTCTATTCTATTCTATGTCATGAATAAATCACTAGGGAATCATGACATAAGTTGAAAAACCTATTTTCCTCACAAAAAATATCTTGGTTTCGAGTCATATCTAGAATTTGAACAACAATTGGTTTGTTTAAGGAACCGTTGGTGGATGGTTGTGATGAACCCATAAATTGAACTAGTATAGTATCAAACAAGCAAAGTGGACACCAAAACGGTTGTATAGGAGAGCGGGTTTTGTGTTTTCGGTTTGTATTTTGCGTTTTAGAGTGTTGTAATCAACCCAAAACATCTAAAACATATTTATACCAACTAATAGTGGCAAAATGGTGATTTTGGGTGAAAAAATGTCAAATCAAGCTCAACAGCTAGTTTCTAACCATCAAACCGGCTCACGAACAAACTTAAAAAAATCCAGTTCGGGTCAGGTTCATTTGGAAAAGGGGGGAACTAGTGTGGGACTATTGGGTCAAAAAACAAACTGGAACTCGGAAATATTGGTCGGGTCGGGTCCAATAACTAGTTTTTTTGTTCACCTTGATATCTGACCGGTTATTACTCGATAAAGTATTAGATAAGGTATGAGACATGGTTTTACAACCGGGTACGAGACTGGTGGGCCGATTACAATTGGCCCAAAATTGAGCGTATATTTCTCTGTTTTCGTTATATATGTTATAAGTATAAAGTTGATGATGAAGAATTGATTGTAAAAAATAAAAAAAGTTTGTTTCTTTTGTTTCGATAATGGAAGCTGCAGCAGCGTATAATCCTCGTAGCGTAGAAGAAGTGTTTCGAGATTTCAAGGGTCGTCGTAATGGCATGATTAAAGCCCTAACCACCGGTATCTATTCTATTCTATTATTATTATTTATTTAGGGTTTCTGTTTCTTCTTCTTCTAATAATAATAATTAATAATAATAATGTTTTTGTAGATGTTGAAGCTTTTTTTCGGCAATGCGATCCTGGTTCGTCTCCTATCCTATCTTTCACTTTGTGTTTGTGGGTTCAATCCATTATTAAACAAATTTCTTCACGTTTAAAGGGTTGTTTACAGATCAACAGAATGTCTAATTTTTACTTACAAATTTAATTTCTTCACATTTTTTAATTAAAATTTTATAATAATAAAAAAAAAACATTGGGCTTTTGATACTATCTGTTTCTTGTTTTTATCAACTGGGTTTGTTTATTTTCTTGTATACAGGTTTTTGTTTTTTTTAATAAAAATAAATGTATAGATGTATTTTGTGCCCTTAACTGCTTGGTTTCTCTGTTTGTGTACCTGCCCCTTGATACCAATCTAATTATCTTGGCACTTTCATGTAAGCCTGTAAATTGACCGAACGTTCATGAATTGTTCTGCGGGAAGTTCGTTTATTTAATAAACGAAGGGACACGGACAAACATGAACACACGTTGTGTTCGTTCATTTATGTTCATGAACGCCCATTTATGTTAGTTCATTTATGTTCGTTTATGTTTGTGACTTTGTTCGTTGTGTTCGTTTAAATTTCAATGAATATATAAGTGGTTAATAAATAAACAGAAAACGGGCTTTCTAATTACTTATACAAATGTAACTAATTAGTAATTGGACTTTCTAGTAATAAAAATGGGTTTTCCAACGAGACTTATTATAACTAGCTACTGATTTATATAAAAACAATACCAATTGTCCGTCTATGTTTGTTTATCTCTGGTCAGTTATGTTCATTTGTGTTTGCGTATGTTTGTTCACTGATGTTTATTTGTATTGTTTTATGTTTGTTAAATTATGTTCCTTTAAGTCTGTTAATTTATGTTCGTTTAGGTTTAAACGAACACGAACATCCCCACTTTCTTAATGAACAAACATGAACAAAAAATGTGTTCGATTATATGTTCGTGTTCATTTGGTTCGTTTACAGGCCTACTCTTATTAACATGCCCTTGAGTTCTAATTATCTTATTAACAGAAACTGGCTCCTTTCGTACCACTTGATGTTACTGTAACTAGTTATGTATATATGCGTTTGTTTTTCTTCAGAAAAAGAAAATCTGTGCTTATATGGATTCCCTAGTGAACAATGGGAGGTTAACTTACCCGCAGAGGAGGTCCCGCCAGAGCTCCCTGAGCCTGCTTTAGGAATTAACTTTGCCCGAGATGGAATGCAAGGAAATGAGTGGCTGTCTCTCGTTGCTGTCCACAGCGATGCCTGGCTACTCTCTGTCGCCTTTTATTTCGGTGCCAGATTTGGTTTTGATAAAGCAGACAGGTATAGTATAATCTTATTTTTGTTGGTTTAGTTGGTAGTTATTTGATTTTTAGGCCGATGTACATATATTACTCTTGCTGCAAATATCCTGTGTTTAACGTATATTTATGATGCAGGAAACGTCTATTTAATATGATAAATGAACTCCCAACAATCTTTGAGGTTGTGAGTGGGCATGCTAAGAAACAGACAAGGGAAAAGTCATCAGTAACAAACCACAGCAACAACAAATCTAAGTCAAATACCAAAGGGGTAAGAGATTACTTTTATCCTAAATCTTGCGTATTGAGTTGTTTGTACTCCGCAACTATATTTTGTATCCTCCATACAAATTCACATATGCAGATTTCAATTTTAGTTGATGTGTGTTTTCGTCACAAGTTGATTAAACACCTGCTGCTGATACTTAAATTGATCTACAATTCTACATAACATGCTATTTGATGTGAAACCATAGTTGTCAATAGCGAATAGCGGACAATAGCGACTAGCTACTGGTACGCTACATAGCGATAGCGATGAAATAGCAAGCGCTATTTCATGTTTAGCAATTACACTTGAAGAAAATTTTAGAGTTATTTTATCTGTATATTTACCAAAAAATAAAATAATAAAAAAATACAAAAATCTCGTTATTTCCCGCTATTTGTCGCAATTAACCATATAGCTACTCGTGCGCTACGATACGCTATTCGCTATAGCGGGCGCTATGATCGCTATTAACAACTATGTGCAAAACATAAAAGCTCTTTTTGGCTACGTTGGTATCTTATTTATTCTGAGACTACAACTCTATAGTGAGTAATAGATGCTATGTGATCCTTGGTATATATATCAAAGGCCATGTCTTTAACATTCGGCCTTGTATGTTTTTGTGAATATAGAAAAAAGGATTAGTGTAAAGTATTTAACTCTTTTCATCAAGGCTACCCAAATATTAAAACTAATTTGTACCATGTTGATATGTCATCAAATATAGTAGTACCAGATACATACTTGGGTGGTAAAAGAGCTTCATTTTGTTGGTGTTTTTAATAATAATAAAAAAGTTTGAATGCTTTTCTGATCTGAAATATGCTAGGTAGATTTTACTGTAACAGTTTGTTGATGTTTTTATTAAACAGCGAGGGTCTGCCTCTCATGGAGAAATTGATGATGAGGATGACGACGATGATGAAGAGCATGGTGATACATTGTGTGGGGCCTGTGGTGAAAACTATGCTTCTGATGAATTCTGGATCTGCTGCGACATGTGTGAAAGATGGTTTCATGGAACATGTGTAAAGATCACTCCTGCAAAAGCCGAACATATCAAACACTACAAATGTCCAGGTTGTAGCACCAAAAGACCACGACCTTAAACCGTGGTTGGTTCCTTTTGGTATCATGTTTTTACTAGAAAGATTATTCCTTTTTTATGGTCATTTATTTGGACCTTACTGTAGAGTTTTCTCTTGCAGAAAGACTTGCTCTTTTCAATTTAATTAACTTCTTTTGTTTATTTGTTTGTTTTTATTATTGTACCTTTAGTTGTATTGGTATAAGATTTAGATTATAAAAAAAGGGCTTGCAAGTTTGTTTGCGTATACTCAAATTATAGAGTGGCAAATCTGGTGGGTAGTCGAGCGGGTGAGGCCTGAGGGCCACCCGCTACACCTCTCCCACAATCATCGTTGCTGCCACAACGATTGCTGATGTCCATCCCACCTCGTTGCCACATTACCAGCACTACCTTCGCTGTCATGTCCATCGTCGTTGGCTGGTTGCCGCTGCAAGCATTTTGCATGATTATGGTTGTTTTGTCATTTGTTTAGAAAAGGAAGAAATCACAAAATAAATATATCAACCAATAATTACAAACTTAGAAAAATTAAATAAAATCACAATTTAAGTTTAAACCACAAACATACTAAAAGTCTTCTATAAATTACAAAACAGAAGTGAATAATTTACAAAAGAATCACATAACAACCTGCAAGCTGCAGTTGGAAACAACCACTTATTCCCAGTTTTCCAGTCTTTACAGTTTCAACCAGATGTGTCGGGTCGGGTTAGGTTTTAAGCACAGTATAGAAGTAACAAACCACTCGTTAATGAACACGCATTTTTTAACAGAACATCGTATTAATGTCCAACTAACACAGGAATTAAATCTTCATCACCATTTCATACAAAACCTGCTCCACTAAGTAACTTAACTGTTTCATTAGGGATAATAACATTAGGGTTCCTTCGAGGCGGCTCCACCTTCCCCTTCCCCTTTGATGATATGCTCCACAAACTACCACTAGATTTATCATCAACTTTTGATTTCATAAGTGGATGCTTTGTGTTCTTCTTCCCCATTCCATTTGCTACCAACCATCGTGATCCCGCCTGTTGCTGTTTCGCGTTTGAACCCCATAACGCTTTCTTGTTTGCCACCGGTTCAGTTTTCACACCTGCAACATGAACCTCTGTAATCTTGAACTGAGGAACCAAATCACTTTCTTCGTCACAGACTTTCTTCTCTTCGACAAAAACTTTCTTTTCTTCAACTTTTACTTCATGGACCTCATCTTCTTCTTCTTCAGGTTTACTAACTAATGAATAAATAGAGCTGTAAATTTTTGGTTTTGGTGGAACAAAAACCCGTTCGACTTGGACAAGAGCGAGCATTGGAGTGCCAACAGGCTCAAAGTTTCGTAGCGGGTCACGAAGCTGAACCATTAACGCCACAGTGAAGTTATTCCCTAACAGACCGCCTTTTCTTGAACCTTTGCCTCTTCTTGCACGCATTAAATCACTAGCATGATGAGCAGCAAGAATTCTTGAAGTTCTTTCACTGATTTCATCCTCGTCGTCAATTTCACCAGCATCCAATCTCATCCATTCGTCAAGAGTAACAGATAAACCCATTATTCCATCAATATCATCATTGCCATTACCATCACTGTTGTTTTTAACATCCAACAACTGCAAGCCTCCGGTTCCTTCCAAACCCAAAGACCCGTCAAGATTTACTCTTTTGCCCTCAAGAGCCGAGATTTCACCAATAGATTGTGGACTTATATTAGAAGGTGCCTCCTTACCCGACATGCCAGACTGTATTCTTAAACCCTCAATTGATAAAGCTTCAATCTTGTTCATTGCCAATGGAGCAAGATCCTCCAGTGAGACATACTCTTGATCCGCCTCACCCGTTTCATATCTTTTTGACCCGTGACTCATTGAAACTTGTCCAACCACTGGCTCTTGATGCACTGAATGTTCCCTGCACAACATATGGTTATGAAAAGCATGTACGAATCATAAACATAGTTTTAATGAAAATCCTGAAAGAATTGGTGCGAGAAATATACATACCCGTGTGGTGCCTCCAAAGACGGAGTAGATTCCCAAACTATTTGTTGCATTGTTTTTCCAGATATATCTTCTAAAGGCATGAGTTTATTCGCTTGCATTGAAAGCTTTTCGATACCAACCGAAGCCAAACATTGTAATACATCCATTATACCAGAACCCATTTCTGCAGGCACAACAACAGGACTAGAAACCTGCATAATCAAGTTTCCACCACTTTTCGCATCCTTGAAAATCTCAGGATTCATGGACCTCAAGAACCCTCCGTTACTCGTCTGGACAAATGGGCCTAGCCCTTCTCCAAGTGGAGGAAGGTCATGTGACTCTTCAAGAGATGGGTCAACTGGACCATTCGACCCACTCGGTGTACTTGACGGTGAACCCTGAAAAGCGTTCTTGTTAAGACCCCATTCACGCATCAAAGCCTCTGTCTCCATGTCTTCCAATACCGATGCTTTTGTTTTGTTCAGTGGTTCTTCATGTGTCGGCCTCAATATAGCAATATCACCATCATCATCATCTTCATCATCACTATTAAAGTTAAATAACGAAGAACCGTTAGCCATGGAATCCTTCTCGAATTGTCTTAGCAACCGCTCACGTGGAGAGTTTGGCTCGCTTTCAGAAGTCAAACCGAAGGGACTGTGCTCTATCCCAAGAATGTCTAAGAAATCATCAGCAACAGCCTCAGCAGCATAATCCAACTCAAGCGCTTTCCCTTTCTCCGTATAACCGATTTTAAGCTTTTCTTCATAACGGAAACCTGATTCTTTTATATTATCATTTCCTTCTTGAGAATCGGATTCTTCATTAAAGCCCACCGCATTATTCAACGCTAACTCCAATTCTTTCAAGAGTAATTCTTTGTCACCAAATTCTTCTTCTTTGGTATTGCTTTCGGTTACAACACATCCTTCTTTATGACTTTCGGAACCATGAAAACCTTTTAAAGCGCCTTCGTTTTCTAGTTTTACATTTTCTTTTGTGGGATACTCAATTCCCTGTTCCATGACAGAAAACACACTGATTATATTACTATCATCAAAATCGGCAGCGTTTGAATCTTGATTTGAGGGTTCAGGTTGTACAGTCTGAACGTTCTGTTGTGTTTCATAGTCAACAGAGATGATTGACTTTTCCTCTTCTTCTTCGAGTTTCTTATACAAAATACTAACCGATTCAGAAAGTTCCGACTTTGATACCGGCAAAACCTCATGAAGATCCTTTACAACAGAACGAGAACTAACAGGACGACTTTCACCTCGCTTAATTTGACTTTGACCAGACGTCTTTCCAGGAGATTTAACCACACTGTCAACTACCGAATACCCAAAACTAACATTCATACTCGCACCTTTCGCCTTTCCGGACAATCTATAACTAGTAGTCCACTTTCCCGAGCTCTTTTCGCTCTCTAGCTCCTCCAACGTAAGAGGAAGCAGTCTAGTAAGGTCAACCCTATGTTTTCCTAAATCAAGCTCAGGATCACCAACCAACGACGCATACAGCAAAAAATGTTTCGCTTCGTATTTAGCCGAGTGATGGGGCCCGCTTCTACTACCGTAAACCGAGCAAGTATTGGTCAAAATCTCCTCAAACTGAGCCACACCTTGCACAACCTTAGCAGGCCGAGTGGCTAACTCACCGTCGCGCCTCTTCCACTTGACACAAACCGCAAGATTCTCAAAACTCGGAGGAAATCCTTCGATCGAATGGACTTGAAGCGAAAAACACGAGTTGAAGCGCTTGTTTCGAATATGGTTAAAAGACTTAAACTTGTTCCAACCCCAATTGGGTTTGTTGTTGTCCTTAAGAAAGGGATCATCTTTGGTATTGAGTTTGGATTTAGGGGTAGTTTGAGGCAATCTTGATCTAGTAATATTATTTTGTGGATGTAAGGCCTTACTGAGGAGATTAATATGATTCAATAATAAGTCATGTTTAGAAGTGTGATTAGTTGTGTTGTTTGTTGACATCCTAAACAAGTAAAAAGTTAGGTAAACCCAAGTTCATACATAATAATAACAATAATAATAATAATAATATGAATGAAATATTAAATGAAGAAAAGTAGATTAAAGTAGGGTTAAAGACTTGCCTTGATTAAGACAAAAGTGTTGAAGAATAAGATGATTGTTTGTTTGTTGTTGTTCTAGTAAGTTGAAACAGAGACAGAGATCTCCATGTCTATCCTTGTTTAGAGAAGAAAGATGATGAAGAAGAAGATGTCTGAAACGCACGCCATTGTTATTCGCTGCCCCTCATCGTTTCCTATATTACAACTTGCTCCTTCCTTCCTTGTGTATACACAACCATTACATGACTTCCTTATGCCACGTTAAATATTTAAATAAACTTACTTTTTTATTTTTATTTGCATTATTATTGCCAATGATGTTGTAGCCTAATGGTGACAATGGAGGTGAGAGGTTTACCCACTTTGTGGGGTTTCAACCCTTGGAGGTCACAAGTTCGAATCCCACTCAGAGTAGGGTTATTCTGAAATGAGGGGCTGGACCTTAGAGGGCCCCGGGGACTGGACCTGAAGGGTGCGGGGCTTCGTTATGGGTGTGTACCGTTGGCCGTTCAAAAAAAAAAGAAAAATTTACATTATTATTATACAAGTAAAAAATTTCATTTTTGTACCGTATACCATTTACTTCGGTAGTGAGCTAGTGGTGCCCAGATGACTTTTTGTATAGGAATGATGCAAGTTTTGCTTGTGACAAAATGTTACGTGTGAGTCGAGTAGAGGTGTTCAGAATTCGATTCGAATTCGAAAAATTCGAAATTCGACTTAATTCGATTCGATTATCAAGAATTCGATTCGATGATCTAGAATTCGTATTCGAATTCGATTCAATTCGAGTCCAGTAACTCGAATACGAATTCATGATTTCAAATTCGATTCGATTCAAAATTCGAATAAAAATAATACATATTTATTTATATATTTAAATATATAATTATATACACACATATAACTTTACAACTTGGGCTAATCTATGAATTTAACCTAAGTCATAAGTTAGCCCATTACCAAGCCCAAGCCTAACTAAAGCCCATAACTTAAATCTTAATCTTAAACGAATTTATTCGAATTCGCTTCGAATCCGAGTTTCTAATACGAATTCAAATCGAATTCGAATTGAGTTTTTTATTCGAATACGAATTCGAATCGAATTGGTCAGCTTTTAATCGAATTCGAATCGAATACGAATTTTGTTAAAAAAATAAATTATTCGAAAAATTTGATTCGATTAATTCAAAAATTCGTTATTCGATTCGATGAACACCCCTAGAGTCGAGGGTTTTATCAATATGGGACTTCAGTCGATGCTTTTCCCTGAAATTGGTGACGGGCAGGGTCACTAGTGTAGTATGAGATTGGGGGTGTGGATGGTTTTTTGTCTATAAAAAGTAGCTGAGGTTTGTTGGTCGTTAAAAAAACTTTGTATAAACAGTTAACTTAAATATAAAATTGGAAAAATAAAATATGTAGTTGGTTTAATAATGTCAAACAATTAAATCCATAAACCTTTATCCAAACTTTATAAATCAATGAACCTAAGATACAATTGTATCGTTATATAATGAAGTATAGATATCTTTGATGGTCTGGTTTACCATGATGATAATTTTCAATGCATAATCAATTTTAAAACAAAATTATAAGTAGAGAGCTTTAAAACTGCATAAACACAAGTATCATTATTTTAACTTTAATATATACATGAATATGTAATTGTCTATATTTCTCTCACTATATCTAGTTAGCTTCATGTATAGTTATATATTTATTTAGGTATCTACATAAAATTAACCATTAACATTAACAATAGGTAATATACCTAAACAAACAGGAAAAAAATGAGGTTTTGGCCTTTAAACAAAAACTTTAATTCAAAATTGATCCCAACACAGTGACCACGACTTTGGCAATTGTCAATGACTCTCACATAGGGTAAATTTATTCCATGTTGAGCCAAGTGTTTTACCACAACAGACCTTCAAGCGGTGAATTTTCTCTGGAATGGTGACATGTCAGGTTACCAACACAGTGTTTGTAGGTGTAAGTAACCTTTTGCCATTAGTTTTACCCGGGTGACTGCGCTTTTGTTGTTCGTTAAAAAAATGGCTTTGGCAATTACGACACCATTTACAGATATTTGAAAAAAAAACAATTGTTACTAAAATATTCAAATTTAGAGATCACAAACAAATTTGGTTGGAAATAAACAATATCAAATGATTAACCCAAACATGACACACTTCGCAAAATATTCAATAATTGTCAATAACAAACTACTGCCTTTTCAAAGGTTGCTTTAAGTTTCAGAAGCATGTAAAAATAATATGTGACTGGATTTCTACTTAGAAAGCATAATATTTGGAATTCTACAAACAAAAAGAAACTATTTGAGTGTTAACAAATTAGGACCCTGTTTGGTAAGGTAAAAAAAGGAGCACAAAAATCTGATGTATATTCGATTTGTGCAGCATCCGGGTTCTTAAAGCAAAGACACTTTTGACTATCACAACGAGCTTTTGATCTCTGCAAATGTCAACAAAGAAGAAATACACTCGTCTTTATGTCACACAGTCAGTGGATTCCGAATCTGAAAGAGTTCGAAAAAACAAGAATTCTAAGCGCTTGTAATAAAAAGATCATCGTTCTTTGTCATAATGCAAATTCAAATACTAAAAATATTTTTAGTATATCCCTTGCTTCAATAAAAGCACCTATGAAAATAACCTATGTGCTTAAATGTTTTGCAGCGAAACACAGCCTCAATTACTCACTAAGACACAAAAATAACCTACAAAAATAGTAAATTCTGCCATGAAATGGTCAAATATCCCTCAATAAAGCACGCTATGAACACATATACGCATACTCTCACTTGGAAAGAAGTTCATGAGCGAAGAGAACATTATCAATTTGAAATCTTAAAAAATATAGGCATGACTCATGAGACATCCCAAGAAAAAAAAGGCGAACCCGGTCCATGGGATGTCAGGCTAACTTGAGGCTGCTGTACGCATCCCTATCCTGCATTTATGCAAGTGGATGTTTCCATGACCCTACCCCATGACCTCCGGGTCACATGAAGGCAACCTTTTACGGTTGCTCCAAGGTTCGCCCCTTGGGACATCCCAAGAAAGTGAATTCCAATTTTCACGAGTTTACTTGTATCAAAAGTTCATGCATAAATTGGAAGCTTCAAATAGAAATAAGGAAATTGTCATGGAACTTAAAAAAATGAACTGTTAAAATTAGTTCTAGCAAAGCATAGAAAGACTGATAAAAGAACATACCATTTCCTTTGTGCTGCGATTCGTCACCCTTTTCCAAGACATTTTGTTGTAGAAATGTCCTAACGGTTTTCCAGTAATGATCACCACCAGCTAGCCAAGTATCCATATGCATGCCAGTTGGGAATTCCACAAAAATGCACTTTTTGTTACGTGCAGCTGCTTTTGCATATAACAACTCCATGTGAAATGGAGGAACCATTTCATCTCTTAAACCAGAAAGGAAAAGAATTGGCTGTTTAACCTGTGTATAAAGAGAGAATCATCTAATAATGGCATCATTTGGTCAAACTTTACACATGTATATCAGTTAGACCTTCAAATAGAAACCATGTGTAATTTTTAGAATATATAACAAAAAACAAAATATTTCTTCATTTCTTCAAACAAATTACATCATTAAGTTTTCTTCAATATCTTCAAAATAAACCTGATGTTATTGACATATCATTGGAATTCAACTTATTTTTCTTTTATATAACCTCGTCATAAAGAGCAACACATATTCTTAAAAACAATAAATAATTTTTAAATCTATTGTTCAATTTAATATTAACATACACCCCTTATATTTTCATCTAATATATCATTTACATCTATTATCTATAACTGTAGAAACAATTATTTTGTTTATTACTCTTATTATATATTACTATTACACTAGGCAGTTGATATTATAGGCTAGTTAAATAATAAAGAAAAGCATTAAGCATAGTTAAGTATTATGTGCAACCACAAAGTGGCCCCATACTAATAGTAGCTTTACCTGTCCAATCTCATCAATGGTACTCCAAGGAGAACGAACAACAAAATTAAGAACTTTAAGGCCTTTGGAAGTGCTTCCTCCTATAAACCACTTTAAAAACGGTAATAAAACTCCAGCCATGTCTAGAATTGAAGTAAAAGTGTTCTCCAATATTAATGCAGCCACCTGCGATGGTTGACACATGATACAAAATGTTGAAACTTGAAACACAAACACGAAAGTATGTTTATCCAATAAACAAAGGTGGATAAGAAAGAATGTTCTTATAAATGATAAAAGTTTAACCTTATCTGGATTATTTTTAGCAACAACAGCACCAACAGCTCCACCAAGAGACCTTCCAAATACTACTATCTGAGATGTGTCTATATCTGTTCTCTGACTAAGATGGTCTAGTGCAGCCTAGGTAGATGCATTCCCAAAAGAGTTCAAATAAACAAAAAAATAAAACAAAAAGGAAATTATGTAATGTTAATTGTCTAAAAAGAAAACCTGTGCGTCCATAGTAATTCCTTTTTGAGAAGGATAACCATCACTAGCACCGTATCTATTCATTGAAAAAAAATGTTATTAGAGGAACAGATCATGATGAATAACATCATGAGTCATCACAAAAAGAAACAAATAGGATGAACGCAGAACGCTATTTCATAATTGTATACAACAAGAACATACCCTCTGTAAGAAAGCATGAAAACATTGCAATGCAACTTCTGTAGCATAATGCGCACCATCTCAAGACGATGAGCAATATCTATAAATCATCAGTCAAGAACTCCAATAATCAATTTAATCACCCTTGTGATAACAACAAAAGAAAGTTAAGTTATTATGTAAATATAAACGGAAAACGTATTTGCAATCAACAGCAAGAAGGATACTTCCGGCATTTTCTTGGAAAAACAGAATCGTTGGGCCTGAAAAAAAAAATATTTTTAATACCAGATTTGAGGATGGAAAAAGGCTTAATTAAACAATCAACAGCTCTGTAAAGGCAGATGCATTCTAAAATTCACTTTAGTGAACATGATGAGTCTGTGCAAAAGAAAATTGTCTTTAACATGCTTCTACACCATGATCATATACGTGCTTTAATTTATTCGCTTAACAAACCTGTAGCTAGTGAAATACATAAATAATATCAAACGCAACTTGTGCGTGCAGATAGTTTCAATATATAATACCTGTAGAATATCACAGAACCTCAAAACATTAAAAATTCTTCCCATGAAAGCAGAAAGACTAGTTAAGTAAGCACTAGAACTTATTTGATCTTTGGGACCTACAGTTCTGGCTCACAATGAATAGAAGATGAGTTATTTAATTTTTAACCAAAAAAAAAGTAGAATTTTAATTTGAATCTCAGATTATAAACTCATCCCCCACCACCCAAGCTTCTTTCAATAGAACTTAATCTAAAGTCTAAAACAGACGAAAAGACATAACACATACTCAAATAACAACTAAGACATTTTCTAGTACCTAAAACCATTTGCAAATTGACACCTATGGATAGACACTAGACAGTGATGTACAGATGTATGGTACAGTATAAAATCCATCAATCAACTCTTATAGCCAATTCTTTAGTTTTAACTCTGACATAACACTCATACCAACTCAATATGAATCATTCTACCTGAATAGCTACAAAAATAAACCAAGGTACAAGCGTAAATAAACAGTTATAATATTACCAGCAAACAATACTGTTAGAACTGAAACTTCGATTAATTGAAACTGGATATTACAAGCTAATCTGCCCTATTCCGAGATAGGCGAATTCTCCAATTTAAAGGTACGAGAAAACCTAAATTCTGATTAAATCGACAACCCTCAAAACAAACGAACCCACATATTTAACCTAATGCTACGAACAGTTGTGAAACTGCTACACACGTCCACATTATCTGAGAACTGTTTTAGCAAGTGGGATTGGTGGGAATATGGTACCGGGTACGTATCAAATACTCTCGAGCAAAACAAACAATTGGTAGGAATGTAGGATCTAGGAAGGGTAGGATGGGAGCAAACCTTTCCTCGATTGAGAGGCTGCTCCTGCTAAGACCCCCCGGCTCCAAACACGTTATCGACATGTAAAGTACAATATAGTATCCCAATAACATAAAGTGTGGCACATGGAATCAAAACAATAACAAACAAAAGATACTAAAGCAAATAGCAGTAAACAACTGATACACAAAAGGCTGAGAAAACTATAGTAGTAACACAAAATATAGCACGAGGACATAAATAAGTTAGCACAAATCCACTCATTGTACGACAAGACCACGCTAAGCCAAAAAACCAAGGCTAAGGCAACAAAAAAGTAGGAAAAGCCAAGGCCTCAAGAAAAAGACGAGACAACTCTAACTCTATACACCCCTCTAAAAGTTCATAACCTTTCTCCAACATCTCCAACAACTCGTATCCCCAATCACATCCCCAGATATGCACAAGTGTAGCAAATACTTCCTAACCTGTCTCCAAATACTCTATAGCAAATAAACAGTCAAATACTAAAACACAAACATTTCACAAATATGTTTGTTAGTAAAACCTAAAACTCCAACCCTTGCAAAGATAGTTCTGTCATTACGCAAATCTTACACACAGAAATTAACACTCAGCTTCTAAAAGATGAAGCGCATAGGCCCAGGGGGTTTGCTCACTTAATTACTTACTTTACTTTATAAAAAAACACATATTAAGAAGTTAATAAAATGAGAATTGATTATGACTAATATTGAAAATAGAAATAATAAACCCTCATTCTGACTACTAGTAATAATGAAAATGACAATTGAAACAAATCAACAATAAACCCTAACTGAAAAAAAGACGAGACAAGTCGACAACTCTATAGTCTATAATACATAACACACTCATCTAAAAGTCCATAACCTTTACCCAACATCTCCATCCCCGATCACCGTCCTCAAAACGCGCAAGTCTAACATATCCTTCCTAATCCGTCGCCAAACACTCTCCACTTCAAATAAACAGTCAAACACTAAAACACAAACATTCCACACATATATGTCTGTTTGTAACAATACCCAAATCTTACACTCAACAATCAGCCCTCAACTTCTAAAAAATGAACCGCATAGGACCGGGGAATTCGCTCTATTAATCAGTCACATTACATTAACAAAAAGCACAAATCAAACGAGAATATACATAGCTAATAAACAATAATGATAATAATAAACCCTAATTGAAAAGAACCTGTGCAATCAGGGGAGAACTTGATAAGCCATGAGTGAAGACGGACACCGTCAGAGGAAGTAAGCCAGACGTCTTCGAAGAGGAGACGGAGACGTGAGGGAGTGATGGGGTAGGACTTGGTGAGGCCAGGTAGGACAGGGACGTAGACTAGTTTCTCCTGAAACGCTACCAGTAACGCCATCCCTGCCACCACTATACCTCCTACTCCGTACATCAGTAAGCTCATGTACGACACCATCTCTCTCTATTGATTAACACACACACACACAGAGTTGGAGTTCGTTGTTGTTGATGATGATGATGATGATGTGATTTTTTTTTCTTCTTTCTTTTTTGAGGGTTTGGACCACGTCACTGTATTGATTTATTACATCTTTTTTTATTTTTATCTTTTTAATTTAATTAATTAATTAATTAATATCAACTTTGCCCTACCATATGACTATACTTAAATATATAAGTTACTTAAAATTTAAAACTCTTATCTTTATGAACAAAAACTGTTGGCTTCTTATTGGGTCACTTTATTTAAGATTGTAAAGAATAAAGAAAGAGAAAAAGGAAAAGGTTGGGGTCAATGTTTTCAAACCCGGACTAGTTGGACTGAGAACTGAACTCTTGGCCGGTTGGGTTGACGGATTGGACCGCCTGAACATCAGACTGCTAGTTGGGCTGCCGGATCGGTAGTCGGACCGGGTTTTTTTCTAGGTTTTGTAGGCTTTGTTAGCCGGCTCGTCAAAGAGGTCGAACTGGTGACCCGGTAGTGGCTATGGTTCTACGTTTGGTCCGGTTCGAAAAACATTGGTTAGGGTAGCTAGTTGGTTTTTTTATTAGCTTGTTTGACTATTAGTCTAGTGTGGTTTGGTGTACCTCTTTACAAATGTAAGATCGTATGTTCAAATTCTTGCAAGTACAAGGTAAAGTAAAAGTGATGTCAAAAAAAGTTTGTCGTTCTAAACAAAATTAACTTGTTGGACTAAAGGATTAACATTAATGCACTCTACATAGTGATATTTTGTATTTCTTGTCAAGAATCATGGATATCAACATAATATTCAAACGAGTTATTATTGAACCCAAATCTCAACGTTTACAAACTAAAAAAGACAATGAACAAACGACTTACAGGATCAAAAAATCTATCACAGAACTATGTTAAAAACCGAGTAGAAACAGGATTTAACCAACACAACTTGTGACTCATGAACCATAAAAAAACCTCATCACCTAACTTTTAGAAAGAGAGAGACTCAAATGAACAACAATAATAAATGAAGAATATTATCTAGGCTAGAAGAATCAGCCGAGATAATCAAGAGCCTTTGTGCCTCTTTTGCAGTAAAAATAGATGATCTGTTGAGGAGGAAAGGCAAATGATACAAGACTTCAGCCCCCCTATAATGACCTGAAACTTTGTTTATATGGAGAAAGACTTAGGGTTGTGGAAATAATTGGGGCGAGATATTATCGAGCCCAAAATAGAACAGCTCTTCTGGCCCACGAACACACATCTCTGGCCCAACAGTATCTCTGGCCCATTCCCAGCTCATGAAATAAAACCACTTCTTAAGCCCACTCGTACGCAATCTGCTAAACCACCAGCCTACACTTCTGGCCGAGCACCTTGACATCTACAACTTGAACACGTCCTCAATCACGAACTTACAGTTATAGTCCACATCTACGCGAGTCCTCGTCAGTTATAGTCCACATCTACGCGAGTCCTCGTCCTGCACAATACTTATGCAAAATGATAAAATATGCTGTCTATTGTAACAAGTAATAAAATTGAAATTAGAGAACTATTATTTTTAACACCCCCCCACAATTTTATTACTTGAACATCCAACAAATAAGGATACATGATCTGCACGGTTAGCATTAAAACTGTTACAATACCAAAAAATTATATGTCACAGCTCATATAGCATGATATACAGCTTTGAGCCGTAGAACGTTAAACCATGAACTGCCTTTTTTCCTTTTTCAATCATATACCCTATTAAAAAAAACCGCATAGAGTATGAAATGTTTGTTGAGCAATACGCATATCATTTTTAACCACCAAACTTAAAAAAGATCTTAAGTGAATGTGTAATGAAATTGAGATAATAAAAGTTATAGTTTTAACACCCTATTGCATTACCTGGACGAATCAAACATCTTCAATTTATCACTTAAATCATAAAGTTTTCCAGTAACCATAGAATCAAAAAACTTTTAAACAAACAACAAATATGTCAAGAAACCAACCGTATCGAGTTAAACAAAATACTGATCTCAAGAACCCCCTTCATCTTTTCAAAATTTGATCTTTTCAACATAAATCAAGGAATTTCACAAATCAAATCATTAACACAACAAGTTGATCTACTCAATAACTCCAAATAAAAACAACAAACTAGATATGCGAACTAACGTGAACAACGATCATCAACTAGATGGTCAAGAACACTAGAACATATCTAATCAAACAAATGAGAGGCTTCTTCAAGAATAACACATACAATAGAAATTTCTCACTAGCAAATTTCTCTCAACCCAATCAAAGCTTACAAAACCAAACAAGAAATGAAAAAAATCAGAACTAGAACAAATCCTCACACTCAAATGTTAACAACAAAAATAACCTCTACAAAAGACACCGATCAGACTAACAATACAGCTGATACAATACGTATTATAGATAAAGATCCTGATCATCTTTTACAAAAGAGAAAGTAAGTGTGTTTTTCTAGAATGACCTGATCAGATTCAACATGAATTTGATAACTAGACCAAGAACAGTTACACTGCGGATGAGAAGAAACTTCAAGAGAAAACAATCAGACAACATAATCTGATTAGACAACTAAAGAATCACAACATTCTGAATAACTCACAACAGCACGACTAGACCTTACGAACAAACACAAGAAAATATTAGAACCAATCTAGCCATCATAAACACAATATGATTAAAAAACCAACTGAATCACTCAGCACCAGCCCTGTCAACAATGCATACAACGGACTATAAGACAGCGAACCATGTATCGTTAACACATAATCACATGATTATCGATCAGAACATACAAGACAAATAGTATTCTTGTTAAAACTTTGAAAAGAATGTAAACATTCATTTGATTTAACAAAAACTTTAAATTTTAGCAAATCAAATAATTACAGTTTAACAAACAACAAGAATTATACAAACTGAATCACATGATTCAAATACGTAAGCACCGTTACAGCCTAAACAGAACCTGATAACACTCGGAATCACAAGATTTCAGTACCAGAATAAAATCTTCCACACAGAAGAACACACATAAGGCTGCAACACCTACAAAATGTAAAATACAAAGAGAAACAAACCGAATCCCTTACAATCTCTTCTCTAATCTCTACGGTTCAAATCATCAACAAGACGAAAAAACAGAACACTACCATGATCTAACGGACTTCTTAAATCTGCAACTAGTAGATTTTATTCAAGGATCCTAGATCTAGTGCCAATACCAGAGATTACAAGAGAAGAGATACATCAATTGAAACACACAGTTGCCAAACCAAAACAACATGTTCAATACCAGAATTAACAGTCAAAAAACATCTAATTGAATAAGAAAAATCACATGATTTTACAATTAGAAAGACATCTCACAAAGGAGTAAACAAGGCTGACAAAAACACATAAAGACTTGAGAAGAACTTAAAGACTAATTTGAATCAATTTGCAAAAACTTTTACAACTTCACAACCAATACTCAACAAATATTGAATCACAAGATTCAACATACAAGTCTCATAACAAGAAAAAAATCATACATCATATGACTTGATCAGACTATAAAGACACAGCCAGATAAACACTGATTGAACACAAAATCACACGATTTGCAACCAGAAAATCTAACAAAAGACAACATACACGGCTGATAAAAATATAATCTTGACATCAACTGGTTAACATATGTCTACCACATGATTCGACTAACCAAACAACAAGATTATACACACATTACATATAGACCACACAAAAACATCATGATACGAGTTCAAGCCTATATCATAAACAAGAACACGATTCTATACCAGTAAACAAGGTTACATAGTTAAACACAGAATTGAGAACAAAACTAATATTACTACTACTAGTAGCATACAACAAATTCTCAACATACAAAGATCATCTTAACACGACACCTCAATGATTTTATTCTACTCAAAATTAAACTTTCAGTAATTGAACGAAAATATGGATAAAACCAAAGAAACAATTCACAACCATCTTTGATCAATCATTTCTAACTCTAGACACCGATTAGAAACAAAAAACAACAGAAAGAATACAAAACTGTTGATTTACAATAAAACCTCTAATCATCTAGAAAAAACAAGAATAAAAAACTTGAAGCAAGAAAGTTGACTCTCTTGATTGAAACCCTAAGAGAGAATAAAAGAGGTGCATGTAAAATTTCTAAGACTCATGAATAATACAAGTCATCAAGAATCCAGATAAGTAATAAGTCACAGGACTTATACAACCTTTTAAATTCAGGACCTCAGAATATTTGAACTAATGCCGAATAAGACCTAGTCAAAAATTTAAAGACAAAATTTGATTATTTAAAAAACACTTTGATTAGATAAACTTTTTTCAGATGTATGGTAAGACAACTTGACACAGATGTATACAAATACTCAAGATCACTAGCATCAAGTTTATTTAATCAAAGTTTCATTCACTGCATGATTCCTATCCCATTATCACCATTGTTATTAGGATCAACATTATCAAGTTATACATTGTCTATCATTTTAAACTTTCAAGAATAGAAACCAATGCAAACATAATACTGATAATCACCTTAACACAATAACAATATTAATATAGATAGCCAAATAAAGTAAAGCAATCCACAAAAAATAGCAAAAATAAATGACATCTAGACGACAGACTTTAATGAAAATAGAGCGAATATGAATAGATCTCACCGGGGTTAGCCCAAGTTAGGGTTCGCCTTAACAAGGCTCACCGTCGTACCCTTCACTTAGGGTTACAACTGTGAGGCAAAGAATAGTATCCAGATCCAGTAACTCCATAATAAGCTGAGACCAATAATATCAACCTTTCCAAGTAGCACCAGATCTATACCAGATCTAACCACAGCCAAGACTAACAGTGCCAGATTTAAACTTAAGCCGAAGATAAAGAATAATAAACCAATAGCAGCGGATGACAATCATAAACAGACCCAAACAACCAGGAATCGAACAGTGTAGACTAAAAACTTCAACAAACCGAGAACAAGATCTACACAGATCAGATTCTCGAATAAAAATCACAAGCCCAAATTTTCGAAACAAACCTATTAGTTAAATGAAAACTGAGTTATAGAACCACGGCTTCTAAACCAGAAACTGATATATTTTTTAAAATAACTAGATCTGTACATCAATGAACCGAAACACAACAGACAAAACGTATACGAAGACCAAATCTGATAAGCAACACGAATAAGAACACAGATCCATATTCTTACCTTTATACCAACAGCCGAAAAATGAAAAAACAAATTAACCGGCCAGATTCTGGCCTTTTTTGTTTGTTCACTTTCAGGCCAGTCTCGAACCAAAACCAGGCACCAAGAATTTCTTTAACGACCATAGACAACGATCACAAAAAAAACCCTAACCTGGTTAATCGAAAAATTGGACCCTTACACATGATAAATAGCAACCAAGAATCAAAACAAGTCTCTTGTAGCCAAGACCTATACACGATAAGACCTACTACAGGAAAAATATAGAACAAATCTAGTGACCAGATTAAACCTTCGATTAGTTAACAAAATACTCCAGATCTGTTCTTAATACCAAAAAAAAAAAAACAAACACAACAGAAAAGACACATGATGAAATACTTGCTCAAGAACCAGTTCTATCAAAGATAAGATTCACAGAGCACTAATTTCACCAAAATCAAACCTTGGGCTCTGATACCATGTCAAGAATCATGGATATCAACATAATATTCAAACGAGTTATTATTGAACCCAAATCTCAACGTTTACAAACTAAAAAAGACAATGAACAAACGACTTACATGATCAAAAAATCTATCACAGAACTATGTTAAAAACCGAGTAGAAACAGGATTTAACCAACACAACTTGTGACTCATGAACCATAAAAAAACCTCATCACCTAACTTTTAGAAAGAGAGAGACTCAAATGAACAACAATAATAAATGAAGAATATTATCTAGGCTAGAAGAATCAGCCGAGATAATCAAGAGCCTTTGTGCCTCTTTTGCAGTAAAAATAGATGATCTGTTGAGGAGGAAAGGCAAATGATACAAGACTTCAGCCCCCCTATAATGACCTGAAACTTTGTTTATATGGAGAAAGACTTAGGGTTGTGGAAATAATTGGGGCGAGATATTATCGAGCCCAAAATAGAACAGCTCTTCTGGCCCACGAACACACATCTCTGGCCCAACAGTATCTCTGGCCCATTCCCAGCTCATGAAATAAAACCACTTCTTAAGCCCACTCGTACGCAATCTGCTAAACCACCAGCCTACACTTCTGGCCGAGCACCTTGACATCTACAACTTGAACACGTCCTCAATCACGAACTTACAGTTATAGTCCACATCTACGCGAGTCCTCGTCAGTTATAGTCCACATCTACGCGAGTCCTCGTCCTGCACAATACTTATGCAAAATGATAAAATATGCTGTCTATTGTAACAAGTAATAAAATTGAAATTAGAGAACTATTATTTTTAACATTTCTAATATATTGTAATCTCAATAAATAATACATGGTTGTGAATCGTGAATATAGGTTAGTTTAGCCATGTTAATCGTTGTGTCGTTTGTTGAGTTTTGAGTGTGCTTTATCCTAACATAAACCGCTAGTGTGATATAGAAATATATGTACCACCACGGAGTTACAAATACATGATTTGTGAACTAATTATATGTCAATGTGTGCACAAAATCGTATTTTGCCAAACTAAATAGTATGTGACGCATGTCATGCTTCTCTACTCAAGAAGAACATGATCATATGGAGATATAGTCATTTGTGAATGCAAAGTTTCATCCCGATTCTAAAACTGAAGCCCCACGATTTAATCTATAAAAAATTAGGTCTGCTTATAAAACATAGAAACATACTTGATGATAAATTTGCATATTTTGCTTGTTATAGTATCATTTGTTATGTATAAATGTATCGCTACTTAATATTTTACCTAGTGTAATTTGATCTATAAAACACCAATAATCCATAAAGTTCACTAAATCATAGGTTATGCTACCACATAACAAAACAACAAAAAAGATTATACTAATCCAACTAACCATATGTTTACATCCATCAAAACTTAGGAAAAGTAGCCTTGTTAGCTTATGGGACAATCATAGTTAAACTACCACATAACATAACAACAAAATGTTATTATATTAATCTAGCTATACCTTTTATTGCATACTTCAATACATAGGAAAGTTAGTCTTGTCACTTGTCAACAAATGGGACAATTATACAAAAAAAATAGTGAATACATGATTTTAAATCGCTAACTAATCTAGGTATGTGATAAATTTCAATTGAATGTCATAAATCCTTGTGAAATCTCAAGATATTGGCATTCTATCTTTGTGATTCTCATCTTTGTAGAACTCACATGAACAAAAATTGCAAAAACAGAAGATTGGTTATTTTGCTCAACCTTTATTTCTCCATGGATTTATGTTGGAGAATTGTATTTTACCCTTTTCAACTTCTATTTTAAGTCAACCCATTAACAAACTGTGGCGTAATTAATTTCAACCACACTTCTCCTTTTCCATTTCTCCTTATAACTTTCCTCCTCCAAAAGTTACTTAATCTCATAAGTCACAATTTGTGACTTATGACTTTTCCCCAATTTCTCCTTTTCAAAACACAAAATCTCCCCATAAGTTACTTTTCAAAAAACCATCCAAACACTTTTGTTTAACTTATGACTTATTGAATAAGTCAATATTAAAATTATGTGTGGAAATGGAGAGCCAAACATGATCTTAGGCTGCCCTGTTGCGGGCTTTAACAGGGTTGCACCCCATGCCAAACTAGATTAGGGATGAGATCGGTATTATACCGGTACGGCGGTACCGATATTAAAATTGAAGAAAAGTGATTACCGAATACCGTAGATAATGTATTGATTCGGTACCGGTACGGTAACGTTAACGATATTGATACCGCTATTTAAGTACCGCACCGCTTTGGTACAACTTTCATGTTTATTTTATCTAATCTCCATTGTTACTTTTTATTAGCTTGTTAATTAATTGTCCTTAAGGGATATAATGGTTTTATAGGTATAACAAATTACTATAAGGGGTCCATTTTATTCATAACGATAAAAACATTATGAGCTTCAAGAACACTAAAAAAAATTTGGGTATTACACAATATAAAAATTGGGCTCAAAATTTTGCTAAACATGAATGAATTAAAAAAAATAGAATTTGGTGCTAGAGTCGAACCTTGAATTTGAGACCTCTATACAAAATTAGCATGGTTTTCCCAACTCCACTAAAAAGAAACAAATATACATCATAAATATAGAATTTAGGGAAATTGGATTTAAATATTCCAAACTATTGCTCGTTTGCCGATATCACTTCCAACTATCACTTTGACTACCAATACTCCAAACTTTACACTTTATTTGTTATGTCACCCCAAACTAACCAAACATTAATTCTGTTAAGATAAAATGGAAACCCTCTCAAACAGAAAAACCCTAGAAAACTCTTACTTCCCAAGCTTTTTTTTTTTAATTTTTACATATGTAATATACATGTTATTAAGAGTTTTGAGCCAAAAAAAATGAAAAAGTGCTAAGTGTTTTTAAAAAAATAAATCAAATAAGGTTTGCAGGGTAACATACGTTAGGGCAGTAATAGACATATGTTATTTATTTAAAAAAAAACACTCGGCGCTTTTTTCAATTTTTAGCTCAAAACTCTTATAAACATGTATATTACAATTTACATACATAAAATTTTCAAAAAAAAAAATCCCTCGGTAAGTAGGAGTTCTAGGGGTTTTTCCAAAAGATATTCTAAGTTTAATGCTTGAATTATAATAGACCATTTATTTTAACATTCCCCCTTAATTCAAGTATTAAACAAGTATATCAAGTTTAATTATTTACAAAAAACTTCGTGTTGTTCAACACCATGGCCCTTAGTAAAACCATCAGCAATTTGACATTCAGTTTCAATCTTTTCTGGTTGAATCAATCCACCCGAAACTTTTTCTCTCAAAAAATGTAAATCTAACTCAAAATGCTTAATCTTGTCATGAAACACAGGATTGGCAGCAATCGAAATAGCAGCTTTGCTATCACAATATAACTTCAAAGGTAAATCAACATTAACCTTTAACTCATACAAAACATTTCTAAGATAGATCATTTCACATGTAGCAGAACACTATTTAGCCTCAGCTGATGATCCAGACATTGTACTCTGTTTCTTGCTTTTCCAAGAAACTAATGACTTTCCAAGATAAATACAAAAACTAGACACTGACTTACTAGTTTCCAAGCACTTAGCCCATTCAGAATCAACATACCCATTTAAATTAAGCCTATCATTTTTACTTGTTAAGATGCCCTTTCTTGGTGACAATTTCAAATACCTTAACAACCTAAGATCAATTTGAAGATGACCATTTGTGGGTTTATGCATGTATTGACTCAAATACTGCATAACATATGTGATATCTGGCCTAGTTAAAGACAGTTAGATAAGTTTCCCAATCAGTTTTTGATACCCAGTAATGTTGTCTAATTGTTTATCATTTTTACCACTTTTAACAGAACTACATAACTTTGTTCTATGAGTGTGCTAATACGTTTACAACCTAAATACCCAAACTCATCTAATAATTCGAGACAGTATTTCCTTTGAGAGAGACATGTACCAGAATTTGAATACAATACTTCAATATCAAGAAAATATTTCAAAATCCCTAAATCTTTATAAGAAATTTAGAGTTCAAACACATTTTAACTTTATCTATCTCATCTTCATTGTTCCCATTTAAAAACTATGTCATCAACATAGACTAACAATACCACAAACACACTTCCCTTAGACAGAATAAACAAGGAGTAATAAAAAATACTTGAGTTAATAGCAAAATCGTCCCTGAGGTTTGGTCACTTTTGCCACTTCAGTCCAAAACCCAAATCTTTTACATCTGGGTCCTCGGTTTTATTTTTTTTGCTAAATTCGTCCCTGAAAAAGGTTTGGGTTTGCTAAATTCGTCCCTGAGGTTTGGTCACTTTTGCCACATCAGTCCACAACTTAAACGCTGTCAGGGACGAATTTGGCAAGAAAAATAAAATTGAAGGACCTAGATGTAAAAGGTTTGGGTTTTGGACTGAAGTGGCAAAATGACCAAACCTTAGGGACGATTTTGGCTATTAACTCAAAATACTTTGAATAAAACCAATTTCAACAAGCACATTAGTAAGTTTTTCCTTCAACTCCCTAGGTGTTTGCTTCAAACCATAAAGGGATTTGACTAATTTACACACTTTGGTTTCATCCTTAAAATAATAACCCTTAAAAGGTTTCATATATACATCCTCAGTTATTGACCCATATAGGAATGCATTGTTAATATCAAGTTGATACAAAGGCCAATTATTACAAACAACATGTTTAAGCACATATCTTACAATAACCATTTTTATTACTGGTGAAAAAGTTTAACCAAAGTCTATTCCTTCTCTTTGGTTATACCCTTTGGCTATAAGTCTAGCTTTATATCTTCCTACTTCACCATTGGCCTTATACTTGATTTTAAATACCCATTTATATCCTATTGGTTTTCTATCTTTGGGTAAATCTGTTAAAACCCACGTGTTATTTTTGTGTAATGCTTCCATTTCAGCATTCATAGCTTCTATCCAATAGGATCTTTAGAAGCTTTAGAATAACAAGTGGGTTTCAACAGATTTGTTTAGACTAGAAATAAAACACATGGTTCAACAAAAAAATTAGAGTAGTTAACCACTTTTTCTACCCCATACTTAACCTTCCCATCTATAACAAACTCACTAAATTTTCTGGGAAAAACAGACTCCCTAGTTGATTATCTAACACTACATCCCCCAGGTGGAATAGGCTCATCATTGTTAGCAGCCTCAGGATGTCTACAACCTGAACTGCCAATATTTTGGTTTAAGTCAGAAGAACCTACATGAGACTTTTTGATTCCCCCTTCATCATTTGGAGGTTTAATCTCCTCAGTCATATCAGAATTCAAGTTGTTTTCAGTTTCATATAGATCAAAAAAGTTAAGATGATTCACATAATCATTTTCATTTAGACTATTTTTGAAAGGAAAAATATTTTCATAAAATCTCACATCTCTTAAGTACTCAACTTGTTTTTGTTCCAAATTCTACAATTTGTAACCATTTTTAAAATTTGAGTACCCAATTAGAACACATTTTTTAGCCCTAAAAGACGTTTATCTGGTTCATTTAAAACAGTTATAAAACCTAAACAAGCAAAATTCTTAAGATGACTAAGAGTGGGGGGGGGGGGGGCAAACATAACCTCATAAGGACTCTTACCATTTAAGACTGAAGAAGGAATCCTGTTAATTAAATAAATAGCAGTTAGAACATATTCTGACCAGAACTTTAAGGGTAATCCACGTTGAAATAATAAAGCCCTAGTCATATTTAAAAGATGTCTATGCTTCCTCTCAACCAAACCATTTTGTTGAGGAGTATATACATAAGTAGTCTGGTGTATTATTCCCCTTTACAGACATAACTGACCCATTTGATTGTTAACAAATTCACTACCATACGTAACGTTTGTATATTTATCGATAACCATTATAATCATTTATAGTATAATGATCAATTATTAATATTATCCTAAGCCCAATATCATAGATGTCTTTGATGGGCGGACTATCATTAGATGGGCCTTATTAGGGTGTCCCCTGGGTATGTATAAATAGAGAGGTTATTATGAGATTAGGGTTGACTCACAATCATAACAACATAACACCATTAGTTGTCCTCTCTCTCTCTCCCTCTCTTTCAATGTGTTCATAACTTAAGAACACATAAAACATCAGAACTGCATACCCTAAAGGGAACCTAATCAAGATGATGGTGTCTTCCATTACTGAGGTTCCTGAACGGTTAAGCATATCAGGTACACATGATCAAATTTTATGTTTATACCTTATGTTCTCATTAATATAATCAATAAGTGGTATCAGAGAATATGTTGATTATATCAATTCTCATTCAATTTGCATAATTAAATCGCAAATAATAAATCAAATAAAATTAATTGACGGCGAATCATGAAAATTTTCGAAACTTTGTGGTTTGATAAAGTTACACAATTAATTATCATTCCAATTCCTTTACGAAAATTTTCTAAAGTTGCAGATCATAAAAAATACAAAGTTTTTGTATTTTGATTTAATTAATTGAAACTTTGAACTTTAGAAAAAACTCATGAAATTTTATTTTTGTGATTTGAAAAAATAATTGATTTCAAGTTAACTCCATGGTTTTGATTTCAAGTTAACTCCATGGTTTTGGATTTATTAAAATTCATCCTAATTTTGATGAAAATCACCATATTTTGGTGAGAATTTGATTTTGATTATGTTTCTAAATTTTCGGGATTTTAAGTATATCTAAAATTTATTTTGAAATTTAATTTAGTCAAAACTTGGAGATAAAGTAATTCCGAAATTAAGGGAAACATAATCAAAATCCCTAACTCTATCACTTTTAGTTTTCGATAATAACAACTGGTTTTCGGTTTTAAGAATTAATAAATTAAGTTCTCGGAGAATCTCTCAGTTACCGAATTCAGGTTCTCAGTTTTAAGTTCTCGGTTATAAAGCTTTCGCTCAGGTTCACGGACAGGAGTTCTCGGCCAAGGTCTTCTACTTCGAAAACCCTTGATTTTTTGAGATTCGATAATTTTTTCGAGAACCCATCTTATTTATCGAGAACTATCATGTATTCGAGAACCAATATTTTCGAGAAATATTAAAGAATCTGATAACTGTTAAAGTTATCCGAAAACATAAGTTATCCGAGTACTCATAGTATTCGAGAACTCATCAGTAAATCGAGAACTAATTCTGATATTTTGAGAACTCATCATGACATTCGAGAACTCATTATGATATCTGAGAACTCATTAAGTCTTCGAGTACTCATGATTTATTCGAGATCTCATAAGTCTTCCGGGAACTCATTACTTTCGAGAACTCATTAAGTCTTCGAGAACTCATAATTTCGAGAATCCCTTATGTTATTCGAGATCTCATAAGTTTTCAGGGAACTCATTATTTTTCCGAGAACCCTTTATGCTATTCGAAAACTCATGTAAATTTTATTGAGAACTCAATTCTTTGAGAACCCATTATTTCGAGAACTCATAATCTAATTCGAGAAGTCTTTATTTTTTGGGAACTCATAAGATTACTGAGAACCCACTATTTTTCGGGATCTCTAACAAAATTTACAGTTTTGATAAAACCTAATGTATCAAGTTTATTCAAAACATTATAAAACCTTGCTTAACTTGCAATAACATTTTGAGGTGTCACTTCTGCCCAAAGGTGATGTGTCACATTAGTTCGTTATAAAGATCTCGTTAAGCATTGTAGCTCGTTCACATAAGTGCCATAAGGTTTCACTTCTGCCCAAAGGTGATGTGTTACATTCACTGTTAGCAACTTAATACTTAAATAAATAGCGTATAGCCAAATCTAGAGCATGTTATTTAAGTAGCTTATGTCGGTGTTATGATATTATCACATCTTCATTACAAAATTGATCCTCTCAATTAATGATCCTTCATTAATATAATGATCATAATCTAAGTTTGCCTTACATCAATACCCGTAACTCAAAACTAATCTCACATTCTTCTATAAATTACTATCTTAACAAAGTAATCCACTCTAATTATCAAAACTAAGAAGAGTTTGCTTAAACTTTGTTATCAAGTGAACTCTTAAGACATGACATTCTTAAGCTCTATTTGATAAAGTATTATAGAATAACATATGAGCATAAGAAGTGGAATAAAATGTCTTTTATGGTAATTAAGAACTTCTTTTACTGATTCCTATCAGGTGAGCTATTAACGATTATGAGATTCCTAAGATTAATGTATTATCTATGGAAATGAAAGAATGTAATGAATTCCTAATAAGCATGAAATAAATTAGTCTAACTCTATGGTTAAATGGCATCTATGAATACATCTTAACATTGAATAACATGACCCATAAATCTAAGGGATTACACATGGAAATCAATAAATTTCTAGTGCATAATAACTTTTCCACCAGTACGATTAGATGCATTATGAATCAACTATAACACTAAAAAATATCAATGTAAAATGAGTGTGTTGATAGTAAATTACGTACAAGAAAAGGAACACATTAAACTAGAAAAGTTGATGTTATTCACCTTACTACCATTAAACCTAAAAGAGGAAGAATAATTACCATAGAGAGGATAATTATAAGGTCTGGAAACAAAATACAAGTACTACTTTCAGCTATAATTTTCTCCAAAGAGAAAGTCTTACTAAGCAAAACTATGCCATTAAGAATAGGCATAAGCAATGAGATTACCCATAAGTAAGAGAGAATAGCTGGCTAAGATATGTAGTGCCTAATTAAAGATATTTAACTCCACAAATCTAATGAATTCCAATTAACACATGATGGTTGAGTCTAGTTTTATACATTTCCTTATTAGAATTCAACAAACACTTAAGATGAGAGTTGGTGGCAAAATTAAAGGTCTATTAACCATTAATAACTGATCTTAGTAATGAAGCTTTATGATACCTTACGATATTCTTGAGATTACTCAGAATTTAGTATCAATACTAAAACCTACAATTTTTGACAGTTACAAGGTTTTAATGACCAACCCAAAGCCACTATTAAGTTAAACTCTCATATTGTTTATTGTCATTATGTGAATAGAAACATTATGAAATAGAACTAGATGATCCAATAACGTTTTCACAACTTTGTTATCATGAAAATGAGTATTTAACAAAGGAAAATGAGACCCATGCAATTCATCCACTAAGACCAAAATTTCATAAGAAATCATGACCAGGTCATTAAAGGATGCTTGGCTATCAAATCTCATTCTCAGTGACTTTAAAGCATGTGTTAAACGCCCTAAACATTAAATGGCGAAATGAATAAATGGGTTTCCATCATAAGTCATAATTAATTAACATCAGTGGAGCTTAGATAAATATCTTATTGTATCTAACCTGTTTCCTACCGACCAAAGTATTAAAGAAATCAATTCATATATACTTAATAAGATTCCCTCTAAGTATGTCCTTAAATTCTCTTATGAATTTTTGGACGATAAGGGAAATCAAGTATAAAATATATGAAATATTCTCGTTCACACGCATCGTTGAAACTTATTATGTGGAGATACTAAGAGACCTAAAAGATTAGTGGGAGCATTAGATGTCCTACTTATGACTTGCAAAAGTTACAGAGGTGGGGGGAATGACAATTTGATCTACCCTCAAATGACACCTCTTAGCACTGGAAAACGCTCTATCACAACTTGTCTCCTTAGAATTTAACGTACTCCTAACAACGTTTTGTGGATGCCTAAATATGGGCGGCAAACTTAGATTTCTTACTAAAGTAATCCTCATCAAGAGAAACGACAATAAACATCATTAGGTTGTTTTCTCTATTAAAATCTATGGATCTTCCAAATGTTAGATCTTAAGCATGCTGAATTCATTAAGATTTCTAAGGTAAGTGGGAGCACTAAAAGTCCTTATTATGACTTTTTTTTCGGAAGTACAAGATGCGGGGGAGAGACTCATTAAGTTTAACTCCGAATTTAATTTTGATTATTCCTCTTGTACACCTTACTGCACCAACTCTTACACACTTAGAAACTAATGTTGCTCTTTATATACCTGAAAATAAAAGCACCTAACTAAAGTTAAGTTTGTATCATAATAAACCCAATGTTCAATTTAGGAGGTCATCTGGGTCTAAAAGCCCATTAAATTTGATGATCATGTAACCTTCCTGACTAACACAAAAAATGGATGTTTGGAAAGTTCACTGATCCTACCTCTTCTAACTAAATCATTAGTATCAATAAATCGTCTAAATGGAATAAAGCTATTATTAGCATAAGTCATTCCATAATTTAGAATAACGTTTGGGATTTGGTTGAATAACTAAAAGGTATTCATAATTAAACCAGATCCGAATAGGAACGTTGTAAGATAAGATTGATTGTAAAAGATTATACTCAATGAGGGATTAGATTATCAAAGAATCTTCTTATTTGTATTACAAAAGATTTCTTTGAGGATCATTACCGTCCTAGTAGCTCATAATGACTAAGAGCCACATTAGATGGACATTACGACAAATTTTCATAACAATAACCTACATGTTCATTAAGCAACCTAAAAGTTCTATACTGGAGGTTAAGAACACTTAGTCTGTAAGTCAATAAGATTCATATATGGGTTGATGCAAACATAAAATGTGTTGGAATCATAATGAAATTACTCTTCATCAAGAACTAAGTGGATTAAAGAACCTACCTCTTGATGAGTGGGAGCAACTAATGAAAACTTGTCCTTACATAGATGATGTTTCTCTTGACAAGTATATGTTACCTAAGTCAAAGCATTGTTCATGCATAATTTTTGACATGATGAATATCGGGGATTCCTCTTACGTGAAAGGAATCAAAATATACTGAGATAGACCCAACGGGATATTAGTTTCATCCCATAAGTTTTACTTTAAGCCGGTCCTTAAGTATGTAACATACAACATTGCTCTTTTTTAGAGGATAATAGGATAATTTGAGATTATCACCTTATGCTTCATTAATTAGAAGACTGATGTAAATTTAAGTCTATGCTTGTTTATGATATTGTTTGTATTGCTTGATACTAGACTTGTCTAGATTGATGAAAAGCATCTAATGGAACATTACAATATCTTTACGAAACAAAAGACCATAATCTAAAGAAGAAGTGAGAACCTAAAGTGATTGACCATTCTTACTCTAACTTTGTTATATTCAAAAGAAATCAAGTGTCAATTTCGGGGTATATTATAACGCCAGCAGACATAACTATCTTATGGAGGAGTCATAAGGAACTGTAACAACAACCTAAGTTATCATGACATAATGTGTTGCTGATCACAACAGAATGGTCATTAAATGTTGTTGGTAAATTTATCAGATGACTCATAACTTATTAACTCCATGTAAATATTAAGTTGAAGACTTACTGTGATAAAGTCAGCTGCCCTAATTTCTCAAACAGTAACAGTTTGAGAGGAGTTGCAATAGAGTTCGATAGGAAATTATTGTTCGCTTATGATTAAGAACAAATAGAGGAAATAAGAATTTTGTATCGAATGCATTCATGATATGCTTATGGATCCAATAACTAAAGGTCTATCACTCATAAGTCTCACTAACGGGCCAACTAAGAGAAAAGGGTATTACTAATGACCATGTACAACTGCATATCGTACTATGAATGATTTATGACTAATGACTAATGATTAATTTTTCTCATTATGATTTGTTTGTCTATTAGTATGCTAAGCTAGCATAATGGCATAAAGACAATAATATAACAAATCAACTAAGGGCATAACGTTAATTGATCCTAATGTTAAGTTTTAAATTTGGGTGTAGTATGATTAATGGGGTTCCTAAGTCGAATAAAGACTTAACGACTGTATTTCTCGGCTACATTTTTGGTTTAGAACTAAAATGAGTATTAATCTCTACAGACTTACGTAATGCTCATAATAAATTATTACTCGGCTAAGTGGGAGAATGTTGGAATAAATATACGTAACGTTTGTATATTTATCGATAGCCATTATAATCATTTATATTATGATGATCAATTATTAATATTATCCTAAGCCCAATAAAAGATATGTCTTTGATAGGCGGACTATCATTAGATAGGCCTTATTAGGGTGTCCCCTGGGTATGTATAAATAGAGAGGTTATTATGAGATTAGGGTTGACTCAAAATCATAACAACATAACACCATTAGTTGTCCTCTCTCTCTCCCTCTCTTTCAATGTGTTCATAACTTAAGAACACATAAACCATCAGAACTGCATACTGTTAGTAAATGATGTCCCTAGGCTAGTATATAGGATGTTTGGACGCGTTTCGGGGTGTTTGGAGACGTTTATAAGCGTTTTGGGTGTGATTGGACGCTGAAGGTGATTACGGCGTATCCACATCACTGTTCACATGTGGTATAGCCTATCCACGTCACTGTTCACTAGCGATTAGGCCTATCCACCACAACTGTTCACTAGCGATTAGGCCTATCCACCACAACTGTTCACTAGCGATTAGGCCAATCCACCACAACTGTTCACTGGCGATTAGGCCTATCCACCACAACTGTTCACTAGCGATTAGGCTCTTATCCACGTGAATAGTTGTGTGATTAGCCCTAATCGCCTATAGCTGTATGTGGTATAGCTTCCTAATCTCCTTCAGGGGTCTGTACGTACCCGGGAGGTATAAATAGGCCCAATCATAACCCTAATCTGGAGTTCTTGCCTCACACACTCTCCAAACACCCTCCCCTGGTCTGAGACGTCTGATTTGATCATTGTAAACACTCGAGCTCTGTTTTAGTGATTAATCTATAATCTTTTGACCCGTGTGTGTGTAGTAATTACTCGTTTTTTATTGTTTCAATCTCGTACCTGTTATTAGAACATATTAGAGGGATTCCGCACCTCTGATATAAACCCCGTGATTATCGGATTACGCGTTCGCCGGTCCTAACAAGTGGTATCAGAGCCGAGGCTCTTATCACGGGTGTTTTAATAGCAATTACGCGTAATCACTCAACTATTCACTAGCAATTACGCGTAATCACGTATAAGCTAGCATTTACAACTCCTAATCACCTTCGACTTGCTGAACCTAAAATTGACCTAAGTTTGGCTCGTGTTGACCAAAGTTGACTTTCGTTGACCAAGTTTGACATAAAAAAAGGGTGTTTACCGTCTTTGACCGAAGTTTGACTTTTGTTGACCAAGAGTTGACTTTTTCACAAGGCTTTCATAATGGCAAATGCAACCAAACCATGGGCTTTCGCGTCTTCAATGAACACCCAACCGGCCCAACAACGACAACAACAGAGGAGTTCCGGATGTAATCCGTGGGCCCATCTGGAGAGGAAATCAACGTCAGATGCTAGTCAAAGTCAACCGAATCAAACCAGACAACTTAACAATGTTCAAAACAATCAAGAAACAGTTGTGGTTTCGGTTACTCCTGCAATTCACTCTGTCCTAGCAAACACGGATGCCGCGAGTGTACTTACTGTGCTTGCTGAGAAAGGCTTTGACCAGAAGACACAACTCATGGGAGGTGTTAATGGGAAAATTGCGTGTTTTGCTCAACGAGCAGAGACTGTGGAATCGGGAGAAGCGTCAGAGAGTGCTCAAATCTCAGAAGAGAGTACAGATGCAGATAATGAATCATCATCCAGTGAACAATATCCTGAACGAAGTTCTGAAGAAATCAACAGAACTGATGCAAATTGTTCAACTTCTGAAAGGAGTGAATCAGAAGAGGAAGATGTTGATGATCAAAATCCAGAAGTTGGAGTTCAAATCAAGCATGGAATTGAACCTATTGCACAAGGATCGTCCAGGTTTGTCTGTTCTAACTGTGCCGAACTCCAAAGTACGATTGAAAGGTTGTCTGAAAACGACCAGACCCTTACCTGCGATCTAGCTAATTGTATAACCATCAATGAAGTTTTGAAAGCAAATGAAATGGAGCTTAAAAACTTAAATGAAATTTTAATGAAAGAAAATTCTGAGCTTTCTAAAACTCTTGAGGAAATAAAGAAAGAATTAGCGCAAACAAAATATGATTATGAAAAAGCCCAACATAAGCTAGATGGTTTTCAGTTTGCAAAGTTTGTGCTAAGTAAAAATGATGTTGATCTTAAAAACCAGTCTCAGCAAGAAGAAAATCAAGGACTTGGTTACAATAAACGTTCTGTAAATAGACGGAAAGTGAAATTGAAACCAAAGGCCTTACCGGAGGCAGACCTTGAGGATTCTAATAAAGAATCCCAGGAAACTGAGAAGGTTCAACCAGGTTCACATAGCTCTATTAAAAATCACATTTTGTGTGAACCTGGGACGGAAAAGAAGCATTTTCAGTTTCCTGAAGGCACGGAAGGGTTGTATATGCTGGTGGGATCTGACAAATTGTTTTCTGATAAAGAGTTTCCTATTAAAAATGTTGATCAATCCTTAATTAAACATATTTTTGAGGAAATACCAGTTACTAAAGCTCATATCAGAAAACTAGTTGATCAAAAGAAACATGTTGAACACAAACCCACCAAACGTGTGAATCAACAGAATCGGTCTGGGAAAAATCAAAAGGGTCCCAAGATCAATGAACTTAAGCCCATCAAATCGAAAGGTACTGATCAGATGAGACATTCTCTTCAAAATCATCAAAGAAATTTTTCACCAAGATCATCTGATTATGATTCATATCCGAGTACCTCTCGATTTAGAAGCTCACAAGGGAGCTGTAGCCCTAGATTTTCTCAGGTTAGCTCGAGACAGTCACGGTATGAACCTCAGTACTATGAGGAGTGGAGGTCATGCTATGAATGTAACGAGGTTGGACACTTGATTGCTAATTGTCCCTATCTGAGAAAATTAAAGGGCAAAGCACTTAAGCCCCCTAAATACAACAACCAAAGATACAAGACACCTGAACAACAAGTTCAGGTGACACCAAAGAATATGAAAAAGAAACAAAGGGTTGTTGTTGATGGTGCAAAGCCTAAAGCTGATCAGGAATCAAGCTCCAAGGCTCCACCTAAGGTTACAAAACCCAAGGGAGGCCCAAAAGCAGGTCCAAAGACTAACCAAAGGGCAAAGCCACCGGCTGACCCAAAGGTGAAGTCTCAGGTACCACCTAAATCTGTGAAGCAAAGACCTGTAAAGGCTAAGCATGACCAGATTTGGAAGCCAAAAGCAGCTGAAGCACCATCTATGAGTTTATCTACTTCATTAGCACTATCTACATCAACTGTTGTTGATGAGAAAACACCTACTCCTCATGGTAGATGGATGGAGCTGCCTATGATTGATGACCTAGGCCGACCAGAGATGGTCAAGGCCCGGGTCCCCCTCGAGAACTAACCTTTGAACGAGTGTGCAGAGTGTTCCAGGAGGAACTATCAGCAGTCATTTGATTGTTGACAGTGGGGCATCTTAGCACAAAGTAGGTGTCATATCGCTCCAGTAAATTGATCAGAATATCTTTGGAGGATATGTAACCTTAGCCAATAAAAGGGGGATTTGTTATCGAAGAAGTAGAAAGAAGAGAAAATGCTCGATGAAAATAAGTCAAGACCCAGTGTTTTGACTTAAAAACGGATGTCAGTAATGAATAAGAGTGGACTGGGTGATTGCTGCAGAACGGTTCCTTCATTATCTAAAGGTTACCGACCAAAGGTCTATGGTACCCTAATGGCGATAAGCTGGATCTCGTTGACTTTAGTGAATTTATCAATGGTGGTTACAATATTGAAGCTGGATCCGCAACGGGTGGATATCAGTTCTTGGGAGGGCGTCACATGTGTTTCCTACAACCTGCGAAGCCGAATCAGGTAGCTGCATTGAGCTGCTGTTTCCAGGGTTATCGTTGGATACTTCTACACACATGCTTGACTACGGGTTGCATTTTCTTATCACCTCCATCTTCTTATTAATAGTGTAACTTCCATAACAATCACTAAGGATCAGTGATTATTTATGTCCACACTAACTACCGAATTGCCAAAATTTTTACCAAACCACTTGACAATTTGAAATTTGACTATCTTTGAAAGGTAAAAGGCATTTTGGGAAAATCTGAGTAAACCACATCGGAAAATCATTTTTTTTTAATATTTTTCTTCAAAAATCAGAAAAATCCAAATATATTGTCTTCTCGCAAATTTTTAAATTTTTAGGGGGGAGAAAATTCAGAAAAATACAAAAACATCATAAAATTTCAAAAATTTAAAAAAAAATGAAAAATTGCAAAAATGAGTTTCTTTTGGTGAAAATAGGGAAGATGATATTAACCTATCAGTCGGACTGTCCGGACCTTTATCATCTTAAAAACATTGGATCTGATAAGTAGCCTCTACAATGATATGGTGGTAGGCTCGAAATCATTTCTAAGCTCGGCACGGTGATATAAACCTAAATCAACTGAGAATTGGGTGGATTAACGTCGCGTTGGCATATTGTCTAAAAGCCTAAATCTTGTTGATAGAATGCCAAAATCCGAGGTTTCTGGTCTTTAAGAGGTTGGTACATCCGGGGTGAACTAGACGTTTCTCAGAATAAACTGGGGTGGCATAAGTGACGTACGTTGGGTTCGCAACCTACAACTGAGACACCTCTTTGTCATTCCCAAACAAAAAGAAAAGAAAAATAAAAAACAGAATAAATTCTGATAAGGAGACGTCTGGGAATCCTTTAAGAGCAAAAAAAAAGGTCATAAATGCCAAAACCCTATTCTCAAAGAGAATCGCTCTAAGGTATCAAATCATATACCTAAAACATCGTACCGTGAAAAAATCAAAAATACGGTATTTGACTTGAACCCTGGTCTGGATCTCACTGGTCTCTCTGTTGCAGCGTTCTTGCAGACCTGATCACCACTGAGTTCATTCCTTGTAAATACGAATGACAACATCTTATTCACCGGTTACGAGGAAGCTTTATGCATGCCTTGATGCGGGAATATGTCGCGTGTGCGGGGAACACCTTTAATCAGTCTTAATATTACCTTAACGTATCTAAAGTGCCTAGCGATAAAACTTGATTTTGAGTTTAGGTGGACAACAATACTGGCAGTTGTTGTAGGATGCTTATTGGCAATTTGAACTATAACTGAACAAATAAGGGTTCTAGATTAGTCCGTACACTGATATGTTTCCCTAACAGATAAAACTCGCAAAAAATATGATAGTGAATAGTGTTTTACATTTCCTGCATTTTAATTTTTGTTTGATTATCTTGAAAAACCCAAAAAGATCTTTCTTTTGTCTTTATTTTTGATTGACCGATGTTGGAATACAAGTATTCTTCAATTGGAATCTCAGATCCGAAGCCGAAACACAAATAAAATCTAAATTTTACAAAATTCAAGGGTCAAATATCACTTTCAGGGTCACAAATTGTCAATCGTGAGAGTTTAGGGTAAAATTTGAAAGGATCTAAATGTTCAGGGGGAGAATGATTCGTTTCTCAAATTGACGGTCACTATGAACAAATCTTGAAAGTTCATCAAATGATAAACTTCAAGAATTTGATTGAGTCCGGACTATTTGTCGTATCTAATACAAGTTGTAGTTTGTGTGCAGTTTTTATTAATTTTTCCTGCAGGATCAACACAACGTTTGTGCATATCATGATTCAAACGACTAGGCTTGAAGCTAAACAAGGCCCGAACCTGAACCACAAAATCATCCTGAACAGCAAGAACCCGATATTTCATCTTCAGAGAAACCAGATTGTGGTAGAGCTCCAGGAATCGAAGCTGAAGAAGATGAGAGTCAAGAAATGAAAGTGAAGTTGATATTGATCTTCGTCCAAGTCACAGAATCGTCTATCATAAAAGCGGAGATTTCTTGTTTCCTCCCAAGTTATCGAAGCAAATCGACGACCAAGACGAGATCTTATGAAGCCACGACTAAAGCTCAAATCAGTTGATATGTTCAAGTCTTCAAAGGTTATACATTGCGGTGTCACCCTAAGTTGAAGAATGCTGAACATGAAGACTTGAGGACTCGAAGACCATGTTTCTCCAGCTAGGTCCAACGAGGAGTCTGTAAATGCACTTCTTGTGTGTCCCCAGCTAGATGATAGGTTGAGTCTGTAAATCACTAGCTAGGTCCAAGGGGGAGTCTGTAAGTGCATTGTTTGTATGTCCCTAGCTAGTGATAGGTCTCTATAGGTCGTTGGCTAGGTTAATCGAGCAGTTTATGGCTCGTAATCGTATACTAGCCTGGTCCAATGGGGAGTCTGTTAGTACATGATGTCCCTAGGCTAGTATATAGGATGTTTGGACGCGTTTCGGGGTGTTTGGAGACGTTTATAAGCGTTTTGGGTATGATTGGATGCTGAAGGTGATTACGGCGTACCCACGTCACTGTTCACATGTGGTATAGCCTATCCACGCCACTGTTCACTAGCGATTAGGCCTATCCACCACAACTGTTCACTAGCGATTAGGCCTATCCACCACAACTGTTCACTAGCGATTAGGCCTATCCACCACAACTGTTCACTAGCGATTAGGCTCTTATCCACGTGAATAGTTGTGTGATTAGCCCTAATCGCCTATAGCTATATGTGGTATAGCTTCCTAATCGCCTTCAGGGGTCTGTACGTACCCGGGAGGTATAAATAGGCCCAATCATAACCCTAATCTGGAGTTCTTGCCTCACACACTCTCCAAACACCCTCCCCTGGTCTGAGACATCTGATTTGATCATTGTAAACACTCGAGCTCTGTTTTAGTGATTAATCTATAATCTTTTGACCCGTGTGTGTGTGTAGTAATTACTCGTTTTTTATTATTTCAATCTCGTACCTGTTATTAGAACATATTAGAGGGATTCCGCACCTCTGGTATAAACCCCGTGATTGTCGGATTACGCGTTCGCCGGTCCTAACACATACCCTAAAGGGAACCCAATCAAGATGATGGTGTCTTCCATTACTAAGGTTCCTGAACGGTTAAGCATATCAGGTATGCATGATCAAATCTTATGTTTATACCTTATGTTCTCATTAATATAATCAACAACTATGTCATCAACATAGACTAACAATACCACAAACACACTTCCCTTAGACAGAATAAACAAGGAGTAATCAAAAATACTTTGAATAAAACCAATTTCAACAAGCACATTAGGACGTTTTTCCTTCAACTCCCTAAGTGTTTGCTTTAAACCATAAAGGGATTTGACTAATTTACACACTTTGGTTTCATCCTTAGAATAATAACCCTTAAAAGGTTTCATATATACATCCTCATTTATTGACCCATATAGGAATGCATTGTTAATATCAAGTTGATACAAAGGCCAATTGTTACAAACAACAAGATTAAGCACATATCTTATAGGAACCATTTTATTACTGGTGAAAAAGTTTCACCAAAGTCTATTCCTTATCTTTGGTTATACCCTTTGGCTATAAGTCTAGCTTTATATCTTCCTACTTCACCATTGGCCTTATACTTGATTTGAAATACCCATTTATATCCTATTGGTTTTCTATCTTTGGGTAAATTTGTTAAAACCCACGTGTTATTTTTGTGTAATGCTTCCATTTCAGCATTCATAACTTCTATCCAGTAGGATCTTTAGAAGCTTTAGAATAACAAGTGGGTTTCAACAGATTTGTTTAGACTAGAAACAAAACACATGTTTCAACAAAAAAAAAAATAGAGTAGTTAACCACTTTTCCATACTTAACCTTCCATCTATAACAAACTCACTAAATTTTATGGGAAAAACAGACTCCCTAGTTGATTATCTAACACTACCTCCCTCAGGTGGAATAGGCTCATCATTGTTAGCAGCCTCAGGATGTCTACAACCTGTACTACCAATATTTTGATTTAAGTCAGAAGTATTGGTAGCACTGGGAGACTTTCCTGGTCGCTGACTAAAAGAACCTACATGAGACTTTTTGATTCCCGCTTCATCATTTGGAGGTTTAATCACCTCAATCATATCAGAATTCAAGTTGTTTTAAGTTTCATATAGATCAAAAAAGTTAAGATGATTCACATAATCATTTTCATTTAGACTATTTTTGAAAGGAAAAATATTTTCATAAAATCTCACATCTCTTGAGTACTCAACTTGTTTTTATACCAAATTCTACAATTTGTAACCCTTTTTAAAATTTGAGTACCTAATTAGAACACATTTTTTAGCCCTAACAGACGTTTATCTGGTTCATTTAAAAACAGTTATAAAACCTAAACAAGCAAAATTCTTAAGATGACTAAGAGTGGGGGGGGGGGGCAAACATAACCTCATAAGGACTCTTACCAGACTGAAGAAGGAATCCTGTTAATTAAATAAATAGCAGTTAGAACATATTCTGACCAGAACTTTAAAGGTAATCCACTTTGAAATAATAAAGCCCTAGTCATATTTAAAAGATGTTTATGCTTCCTCTCAACCAAACCATTTTGTTGAGGAGTATATACATAAGTAGTTTGGTGTATTATTCCCCTTGACAGACATAACTGACCCATTTGATTGTTAACAAATTCACTACCATTGTCACTTCTAAACACTTTAATTGGTTTTTTAAATTGAGTTTTTATCAATTCATAAAAACACATTATATTTTCAAAAACTTCACATTTTCCTTTCATCATATAACACTAAACAGTTCTTGAAAAATCATCAAAAATGGTTAAAAAAATATTTGTAATCTTCTCTGCTAGAAATTCTATATGGACCCCAAACATCTAGATGTATTATAACACATATTTCTTTTGTTTTATTATCACTTAAAGGAAAAGGGTTTCTAACTTGTTTATACTTATGACAAATTTCACATGGTTGAGAATTTTAAGACATCTTTTAAAACAGCTAGCACTCTATCATAAGGATGTCCTAATCTACTATGCCACAAATTAATATCACTAATACTATTTAAACAAACATTATTCACACTCACTTTATCACCAATAAAATACAATCCATCACTTTGTGTACCAGTCACAAGGATTCTCTTGGATTTGGAATCCTGGACAAAACATTTGTATTCATCAAACAAGATAGTTAACTTATTATCTCTAGCAAGTTTGTGAATGGATAACAAATTAACACAATAATGAGGTACATACAGAACATCTTTTAAGACAACATTATCAGCAAGAACAACATCTCCCATCTTAGATACTTTAGCACTAGTACCATTGTGATGTTTAACTTTAACATCAAACTTAGACTCACTGATACAGTTAATCATGTTTTGATCACTATTAAATATATGTTGATTAGCACCAGAAGCAGTAATCCAACTAGAGTTAATGATTTGTTTTATAAAGTTTTAACAACTAGAAAATTTTTCTAAAACAGATTTTAAACTTTGTAACCTAGACATACTAGAAAAACCATTAATAATATTACATCCAACATTAGAAGTTTGAGGATCACTAGTAGACTTTTCATTGATAAGGTTCATTAACTCTGAAATCTGTTCAAAAGTGAAAGGTAAACCAGTAGTAGCAGCGAAACCATTTGATCTATTATTATTCATTAAAATAAACCCACTTTTACTAACCCTTGAATTTGTACCTTTCTTTTCCATACCAGGTGGGTAACCAACCAGCTCATAACACCTATCAACTGTGTGTCCCAACATATTACAGTGAGTACATTTTAAGTTGGGATTAAGACCTCTATTTAAGCTTATTTTATTATCAAAATATTGATTAGATTTTGACACAAAAGCAACATTTTGTCCTTTTACAGAACTACTAGACCCCCCCCCACGAGACTATTCTCTTGAAACAATTGCAAAAGCATTTCTAAGAGTGGCTAAAGGTTCTCTAGTTAATAGGTTGGTTCTCACTGATTGGTATACATCATCTAACCCCATAAGGAATTGCATTAACTTTATTCAAGAGTTAACATCATTGAAATCCTTAGCAGCGTGACACACACAAGAAGGCAATTGAACAATAGCATCAAATTGTTCACATAGTATTCAGTTTATGATAACATTTTGCGTAACAGAATTAATTTTCTGATACAGATTAAACACAACAGAACCATCAACCTTATCATATGTTTCTTTCGAATCAGACCACAGTTCAGAAGCAAGTTTAGAAAACACTTACCTAGATATAACTCCTCACTAACAGAAGTGAACAACCAAGACAATACCATAGACTTACATCTATCCCATTATTTCCCTAAGACATCATCACTAGTAGATTTTATACAAGTTCCATCAATAAAACCAAACTTGTTTTTAGTTTGCAAAGTTAATTTCATAGAACTAGCCCATACAGAATAATTCTCAGTTCCTTTAAGTTTTATACTAGTTATGGTTAAACTACTAGTGTCACTAGGGGTAAAACAATGGGTCACAGATCTCTAACTTACTAATCATGGTTCCAACAAGAACTGCTCCTGCACCAGGATCATCTCCTACTGTAGGACCACCACCACCAGCAAGTCCACCAACAGCAGGCCCACCAGCATCACCCATATCAAATACACAGAAAGAAAACAACCAAGAAAAAGAAATCAGACAAAGTTAGCCAAGGACTAACTCAAGAACAAACAATATCCTAGAAAGTGAAGCTGTGTAGGTGTTCAGATCATGGGTTCATCACTCATAGGTGCCCACACAGATCCTTACATAGGAGCTTTTTATTATCTATACATACATACATACATATATATAAATAGACAATACAAAAACAAATAAATAAGAACAAACAACACAGAGACAACATAAATCAATCAATAACACCACACATGACTTCAATCAACCGTCGGTCCACCCTAACCCGGCCAAAGACTTCTAAACATAACAACAGAAGACAAGAGAGATATAGAAAACTTGCAAGGTACTCCAGCAGCGAGCAAGCCAAAACAAATACAATAAAACAAGAGTTAGAAATACTTACAGGTTGCAAAACTTCCAAGACTAACTTGATATCCACGAGATCCAAGCCAAGAATAGTTGACACCAGATCTAGGTAGAAAACCCTAGATCTCAGGCCAAGAACTCAACAATAACCAGACACAAAACAAAATCTCAAACAAATCAAGATCTGACACAAGAAGACACAGATCTAGAAGAAAACAACTTTTCAATACAAGATCTGACCATAAACATATAGTGGAAGACACCAGAATCAAGAAACAGACAGATAACAGAGCCCTAGAGCTCTGATACCATGTAATGTTTTATGACTTAAACAATACTAGGCAAATAGATCTAAACAACCACAAAGAACACAAGAACAAGAAGAATATAGCGAAAAAAACAGGCGTTAAACTCTTATTTAACCCAAACCAAAAAATCTCCCGCAAACCCTAGATCTTACCAAATCAGTGAGATCTATATCAATGATGTCTTGTGTAACAACTAATTATGAATAATTAGTTGATACATTATAGAAAATACAGTTAAAACTTACAAACTGGAAGATCGAGAGGATACAAACCCTAGAAGACAAATACAAGACTACAAAACGAAGAGATCCAGAGAAGAACTCTCTATAACCTTACAGACGAAAAGTGAGAGAATACAAAACAATAATACTGAAACCCTAGATATTATCACTGAGGAGCTGCTTATATAGCTGGGCACACAGGCTGCACACGAACTAGGCCTATGTCTCTACTGAACCTATTTTACCAACACTCTTAGGCTCTTAAAAAATAAGATAAAACAAGATTAATCCAGCCCAAAATATTAAACATGACTTAACACATAAAGTTATCACATATTATAAGTTTAATACTTGAATTATAATAGACCATTTATTTTTAACACATTTCCACAATCTTGATTGGTTTAATCAAACTTCTTGAATTCATTTGGTTGTTTTACATTAGTGCACCCATCGTCATGGAGCCCACCATTACAACTTTCTGAATCCACCATCGAGAACTTTAAAATGTGAAACAACAGACCGGCCTACCCATGAATTTCAATAAGGATGGGCGGTGTAGAGAAACACCCCCTACACCACTCCTTTGACAATATTTAGGGGCGCCATCATCACCTCCGGCCATTACAGATGACCATGGTTGTTAAGGATGGGGGCTTTAAAGCCCCTTTATCTACGTGCTGACATGGTGCAGACGTGGCACTAAGGGCTTTAGTCCCCACCACACAACCTAACTTAGAACCAACATAAGTGTTATTAGTGATGGTGGCGGTTACAAGAATTTTAGTTAGGTTTGGGGGTATGTGTCGTAAAAATCTATAATTGATGACAAAATAACATGCGATGATGACATAGTATTACTAAAAATATACAATTGTTCTCCACTCTTTTCATTATTTCAAAACGCTTAAATACAATCAGTCTATTTTTTTTCAAGGCACGAACAAGTAAATAAAGTTAAGCAATAAAATAAGCACCTATATAAAACCAAACTAAATAAGTAGTAAAGTTTCATGTAAATAGTTAAAAACTGAAAAAAGAAAGTTTAAAAAATAGCTCTTTGGTGGCACCGGCCATGTTTTTTTCCTCAACTTTGTAATGAAGGCACATCGACTCAAGTAGTCAAATAAAAGCATGATGTGGATCCATAATTAGCTAATTAGTCCTACTAAGCTTAAATTATTATATTTAAGAGGACTAGCCAGGATTCATCAATTGTGGCGGTAGGAGCCTTTGTTCTCATTCATGAGACAAGGGTTCGATCCCCATAAGTCTCAATTTGATGGATATATTAACCCCCACCAATGGTGGGGTAGGTGTTGGAAAGTGATGGAGAGACACTTGATCCTTGTGGTCATGGGTTCGACTCCTGATCCCTCCAGGTTTTACCGGTTCACTACCGTCGTACCTTTGGGCGGGCATGCGGGCCGGGTTTTTCCTGGATCAGGAGACGGGTGGGCCGAAGGGCTCTGTCCGTACGGACTAGAGGCCGTCTGGGGCCCTTTTTAACCATTAGGGGCCGCGTACAGAGTACCCGGCAATACTTTAGTTGATCGTTCAAAAAAAAGAGGACTAGCTAGGAGGCCCAATGGGAATAAATTTATTTTCTTTGGTTATTTTAACTCCTCTATTTAGCAACTTTTCTATGCATCATGCTCTTGTACGGTAAGCTTTGGGTGTTTTTAAAAAAAAATTGATTTTACAACTTCACTTACATAAGGTACAAGTCATCTTCTTCCAAACTCAAATTTCACTCTCCACAGACTATTACAATTGCTTCACTTTATAATTTACTTTCTCTCTCTAATGCTTTACTCTCTTTCTCCTCTTCTCTCTAAACCTTTCTAGCTTCTGTATATTTTTTCGGCCGGCCATATTTGCTTTTGTTCCTGTCGTCATCTATGGCGATGACGAACCTATGACGGTCTTCTTTTATGGAGAGAGAAACAGAGAGACGAACCATTTTTTAGAGAGAGAAACAACCGGAATCTTTGTCGATGACGATGAGTACTCATTTGAGACATGAATACTTTAGGGTTTTGGCGATGATGATGGCCTACTACTTGACATGGCAATTCCGGTTGCAGCCGTGGTGGCCTCTGAGCCCCTTGGTTTTACAGCGATGATGATGGTAGATCTGAGTTGGTTGTTTTGTTTTCTTTGGTCTTTTTCCTTTCTTATTTTTTTTACCTTGATGATGGCGGTGGTTTTATTGGCAGGTGGAGGTGAGATGGTGATTGTGGGTGTTCCGTGTTGGAGGTGACCCAGTGTAATTGTTGTGTTTTTGGTAGTGGTGGTGGTGGTGGTGGATACTCAGTGTTGGAGTATCAGGTGGTCGTGGGTGTTCAGTGTTGTTGGTCAGATGGTGGTAGTGAATGTATGACTATGGTGGTATTGGCCGATGGTGTTGGGTGGTTGTGGTAGATGGTGGTGGTGGTGAAATTGAATTATTCTCCTTATTCTTCAAATCGAGATGGTCTATTTTTATTTTTATGAACTGTACTTGCCAATTATGTGTGAAAATATTTGTGAAAATATGTCATTGAAAGTTGTGGATCTATTTGAGCATAAACAAGATTTGTTGTGGTGTATATTAGTTTCAAAGATGGATATATTAGTAATGTTGGTAGCACTAGCAGGTACTTAATTTACTATTAGTTTTACATTATGTTAATCAAGTCATGTTAGAAAATGTTTGTTATTAATATGCCGGATTGGAAAAGGATTTAATAATAAACGTCGGGTTAATATTAGTTTGGAAACGAGTCTATTCGATTGTGTTATGTACGTTATCATTTTGCGTATGGCCCCGCCGCAAACATCTAACTACTTATTAACAAAAACAAGCATTAGCATGGCCCCCGCCGCAACGCGCGGGGGGCGTCTACTAGTTATATTTGTAAAGCAAGTGGCAGAAGTGTCATCGTATATTACAACATCTACATCAGATGGTTTGTACGTAGCCCTCGTCTGGAGCTTGGCCACATTTCGGACATCACTGATGTGGCAGTGTCGGCCGCCGCGGTGGGTTGTTCCGAATTCACAAACCTCCGGCGGACTTCACATGTCGCTCCTACTCTCTCTCTATCGGATTATATTATTTTAATATTTTTTTAATAGTGGTTTGATGTCGTGAGAAAAAAATAATTCTTTTTTAAAGAGGTTTGAAATATGAAGTGATAGCACGGTGAAGATGCGGTATAAAAACGTGTTAGATGAGGTGAACAAAAAGGATGTAATTCTAAAATTAAAGGATGAAACATTCATTAGGTATACAAACATCGACAACTTTAAACCCAAAAAAAAATATAGAATTTAAAAATAGTAATTACGAAACACGTCAGTATTAGAGAAATGGAATGAAAAAACTCGTTACCAAAAAAAAATATATAATTCATATTTATCTAATCCATAGTTGTAGAGATACCAAATTATTTATTGTGGATATATCTAAACATGACATATAAAATAAAAAATGGAAGAATCTTTTAATTAATAAAAGGCCCCACGCACGCCAACCGTTCAACAATAAACAGCATGCATTGTTTGTATTCTATGTAACTTGACCCAATATTTCATTTTCTTTTCTCAATAACAATAATTAATTCATTAACCTCAAAAAAAAAAAAAGAAAAAAAAAATCAATTACGTAGAGGAGCTGCCGGCTCTTTCTAACAATCCATCCCGTGAATGTTCAGACTCCGTATGCCTGTGCTCCAGTGTTGGCGCCTGCAGAGCCTGAGGCGCCACCACTGGAGCACGACATAACGGGCAGTCATAGTGAGAGTTCAACCACATATCTATACACGAAGCATGAAAAGAGTGGTTACATATCGGCAACTTTCTCACTTCCTCACCATCTTCAAAAACCGATAAGCAAACCGAGCATTCCATGTCATAATCCAATTGTGGTTTGTTAGAATCTTCGGTACCCTTTTTGTATCTAAAACTCGACGTTAAACCGACGGTGGAACTGCCACGGGAGAGGGTGGAGGATGGTGGCATGATGTTGGCGGTTCTACGGTGGTGGTTGAGGTGGTTAGGGTCGTCGCGTGAGCGTCGGTATTGGGTGGCGCACCATCTTACAACTATGAGGTTGTAGACGGCTAGGACGATGGCTGCGGTGGCTACGACTACGAGACCGTAGTATAGCATGGGCATGTTTGATCGGTGTGTGGTTGGAGGTTGAGGTGGTGGTGGTGATAGTGAAGATAATAATTGAGTTGAAGGTTTTGGAATGTTTGGAGTGTCTCCCATCTAATATGTGTATTTGTATTTTTGTGGTGGTAATTAAGAGGGGTAATGGAGATTGAGTGTGAGGTTATATAAATATAACATATACTATATTAGGATGGGTTAGTGTGAAATAAAGTCTCTAAAGGTATGTTGGTAGCATTTTAATAACTATTTAGAGGTTACCTCTTAATGGTTTATAACCTCTGAATGGTTAAAAAGTAACCTTAAGTCTAAATGGTTAAGAGGCAACCATTAAGATGTTATCTCTTAACCATTGATACTTAAGATTACATCTTAACCATTAAGAGACTATATACCATTCAGATGTAGCATCTTAATGACCATTCAGATGCTATCAAACAGCCCTAAGCATCACATAGGTAATGCGGTTTTAAAAAAGTCAGTGAGGCAAAAATAAATCTCATTGGTTAATTTTTGGTGGCTCCCACTCGCGCCCCTTAATCCCTTAGCGAATGCAGGAATGGCGCCCCCTCTAACCATCATAGGGTGGTGTTAAGGGGTTTTAAAAGCTGAGGTGGGTGTTAACCCACATGGCTACTAGGTCTTAGAGCATCCACAATGGGTCTCCACCGACCGTGAGCAACAAAGACACCATTTGAGGTGTCGTCCGATGGAGGTGAAGTCTGCTCAAGCAGACTGTCCAATGGACGAATTGTGGGCCCCGCGACGTGTACTTTATAAATAAAAAAATAATGTTTTTGTGTGTGGGATATTAATTAAATAAAAGGAAAAGTAGGTGATGAGATGGAGGTTTGAAATGGTTTATGATTTGAGGAAAAAAGTTGGTTTAAAAGGGTTGTGGATTGAAATGATGTTGCATTGTGGATGCTCTTATTGAGGTGTTAATTTAATAACCGATGATATATTGATAACCGCAAAAACTATATTATTTTTTTACTAGATATTTAAATGTTATGTGATATATACCTCTATATATATATATATATATATATATATATACATAATAAACGAAAATGGGTATGTCACATGACACTAGGTGCTACCTTCACACCCCTTGCTGTTTCTCTAAAAGTCTATCCCTCTCGTGTGCATGGCACTTGCACCCCCTTAATTGTTAAACGTTAATAACTTTTATATACGAAATTTAAAAAAAAATTAAACCAAATTAACGAGTGTTTAATTATCTTTCCAACGAGCACTATAGTGCTATACAAATTAGCTAAAAAAATTAAACCAAATTAGATGTAGCCTATGATTTTTAGACACTAGGTAAATCTTTAGCTAATAAGTGATAATTAATCGCCCCACCATATACGCCTTTAAAATCGATCATCATCATGACATATCATTTAATACCAATTTGGTTGTTTCTTTCCATGTTCACATCGCAGCTTTAAAATGTTTTGAAGAAGTTACAGTTTTATAAAGACTTCACTCGAGCAAGATGTGTACACATAGAATTAGAAGTAGATTTTTATGAGTTATCAAGTGTTAATTTTTTAAAAAAAAATCATCAAAAACGACCTACTTCTTTTATGGTGCACACGTTTACGGTTTATATAGTAAATTCATTAACTCTTATATTCACAAATTTCTCCATGTTTGCATAAAAACAAATTTGCACATACAAACTATGAAATCATGTATATGTTTTCTAGTGTTCACTCAACCTTAACGTATATAGTCTTTGAAATGAATGGATATTGTTTTTTTTCAATTGAGCAAAATACCCTATATTTATGTGTAAAATTAGAGAACATATAATATAATAAATAATATTTAAAGGTGTCGATTCATGAATACGGCTAACAAACGGAACGTCGATGCTGAAGTGTTTGCCCTTCCACGTTGCCTACCTCCTCAACTGTCTTTTACCTTTCAGTTTCATATATATACAAAAGTTGATATCAGACGGTGACCAACAACGGTTTATAATTAAATTCAAATAATAGTTGGTGAATTTTTTTTTTTGAACATTAACTTTCATTAAAAACAACCGGCAAGCACTCCAAATTAGAGAGCCGCCACCAAAATTACATCATATACAAAGGATAATTATGCCAATCCTTCCAAACAATATCAGACAAATAAGATCTATTTTTTAACCACAGGAAAGCCTTAGACTTAACTTCTGCCACAATTTCCATAACTTTTGCGTTCTTTCTTTGAAAAACTTTATCATTCCGAGCATTCCAAATCGCCCAAGTAGTAATCAACACAATACCCCGAACAATCTTTTTCCTCCATTTGCCGCCATGAACATTCTTGTGTAAACATAATAAATCATCATAATCGTAAGCGAAAAAAGGGTCTAACCTGCACCACTTGCATATCCCACTCCAAACACCGAAAGCGAAATAGCAGTTGACCATCAAATGTTTTATGTCTTCAGTACCCGAGTCGCACAAGGGACATGCCATATCCGGAATATTGAAGTTTCGCTTCACCAACTCACTCCTAGTAGGCAAACGGTCCAGGTCGGCTCGCCACGCAGTCAGATTAACCTTCAAGGGGACCCACCCGACCCATTTCAAGTTTGTTGTTCGGTTATCATCGCTATAACCCGAAAGGAGAGATTTACAATTTGCCAGAGTAAAAACCCCTTTTGAATCCTTTCCCCAAGCCCAAGAATCACTCTGTAAGCCGAGCCTACAATCCAATAGCATTCTCTCCAAGTCTTGCATCTCTGACAATTCCTCCACCGTGCCAGGATAACGACTCCAACTCCCTGAGAATATAATTCCGTGGCTGCCTTGCTGGATTCTATCCCTCACTTTGCAATTTTTAAACCTTTCAAGTCTATATAAGCAAGGCCATCTCACCTTCAAGGTAACATCACCCCACCACAAATCTGACCAAAATTCGATCCCATCCCCACACCCCAAAGTACCACGGATCAAAGACATCAAAAAATTACCTTGGACTTTTGTAGCAGCTAGCAAATTAACCAAGGATTTCCAGCAGCCCGTCATGGATTTTTTTACTGGTAACACATCCCAAATACCCCTACCGCCATGGATATCCAAGATGACTTTCCGCCACATCGAATTCGGTTCCACCTTAAATCTCCACCCCCATTTTGTTAGCAAGGCAATATTAACATCTCTCAATCGAGCCACTCCTAAACCACCCTTATTTTTAGCCATCGTAACCTTTTCCCAAGACACCCAATGCGTTTTTCGAACATCTTCGGTACCCGACCATAGAAACTTCCTCATTAAAGCTTCAATTTTATCCACAACCTTCCCCGGCGCTTTATAGATTGACAAGTAATATATTGGAAGACTCGAGAGCACCGATTTGATGAGCGTCAATCTCCCTCCCATAGATAACACTTTGGCCTTCCATGATGAAAGACGCTCTTGAACCGTCTCGATAACCGGCTCCCAATTGCAACATCTCGACATATTTGTTCCAACTCTAATGCCTAAATAGTCAAAAGGCATTGTACCAACTTTACACCCAACCCTTATCGCCATATTTTCCACTTCACAAGCCTCAACCCCTAAACCATATAAATACGACTTGTTTAGATTAATTTTGAGCCCAGAGCACACGTGGAACACCCGAAGGACTCGAGCAACATTATCCACATTATCTTCTGACCATTCACCCACGATCAAGGCATCATCGGCATAGAACATATGAGACAAGATCGTATCCCCACTATTAAATCGAATACCCTTAAAATCACCCAAGAAAATGGCTTTTTCAATCAAACAATGAAGAACCTCCATGACAACCAAGAATAAAAAAGGGGAAAGCGGGTCTCCTTGTCGGACTCCTTTTTCACAATGGAATTCAAACGTTGGAGAACCGTTCACCAACACCGCCGATCTCGCCGAAACCAAAATACCCTTCATCCAAAGACGCCACTTATTATTAAAACCCATCTGATCAAGAGCGTCCAATAAAAATTCCCAATTAACGTTGTCATATGCTTTTTCAAAATCCAACTTCATCAAGAACACCTTTTTTTTCTTTTTTTTAGACCATCCAATCAATTCGTTAATAATTAACGGACCGTCTAAAATAAACCTCCCTTTCATGAAAGCCGATTGTGTATCCGATATCACCTTATTCATCACCTTTTGTATGCGAGCCGCCAAAACTTTTGAAATCACTTTACTGATAATCCCGATTTAATTAATGGGTCTATAATCTCTTAAACCCAATGGCGTTTTCGACTTAGGAATCAAAGTGATAAATGACGAGCTACATCCCCTACTAATCGTGCCATGTTCATAAAAATGCCCAAACATCTTGACAAAATCGTTTTCCAGAAACTCCCAAAAATTCTTTACGAACCTGAAGTTAAAACCATCCGGGCCCGGAGCTTTATCCGACCCACAGAGAAACACTGCGTCTTTAATTTCGTCTCTCGAGAAAGACACCACCAGGGCTTCGCTATCTCTTTCCAGGAGCCGCTTCATATTCCCACAAACAAGTCTGGGACGCCTCTTCATATCTTCCGAAAAATGTTTTCTAAAAAACCTCATTACCTCTCTTTTTACCATCGTCGGTTTCGAGACCCAAGAACCATTAACCAAAAGCCCCGGGATAGAATTGGACGCTTTCCTCCCATTAATCACCCCATGGAAAAAAGCTGTGTTTTCGTCTCCATCCTTTGCCCATTTAACACGCGATTTCTGCTTTAGGTCTCTGTTAGAACAAAAATTCAAGTGATCAACATTCTTTTTACATTCTTCCCATATCCAAACCTCCTCTTCCTCCAGATCCCGCGTCTCCACCACCTGTTCTATTTTTTCAATATCATCTTTTAAAGTCTTCATCTCATCCCCTTCCTTTAATAACACTTTCTTCCACCATTCTTTCAAACAGATCCGTAACCGGCGGAGTTTTGCATTGAGAATCTCATCAGGATTTCCTTGGAAGGAACCGCTGGTAAGAGCATCAATAACCACCTGTTCACACTCCTCCCTACATAACCAGGAATTGAACCAACGAAAAGGTTTCGGGCCATAATTAACATCAACTAGCGTCAGCAATAACGGGCAATGATCCGACAATTCCCGATTAAGAGCTCTTAAACAGGCTGAAGGCCACCTATTTAGGAACTCCTGACATACTAAAAACCGATCAATCTTGCTTAACTTATGATCTTTACCTTTACCCGATAAAAAAGTGAATTTAAAGCCCCTCATAACATACTCATTTAACCCCAATTCATCGATGAAGTTATTAAAATCCGCAGCCATACCCTGATTGAATTTTGAATTTCGTCTTTCTTCCGGACTTCTGACCGAATTAAAATCTCCCATCAAAACCAACAAACCCTGACATCGATTTAAAGTCCTACCCAACTCTTCCCACAATCGCTTTTTAGCCCCAGCCCTTTGAGGTGCATATACATTACAAATATTCAAAACCGTACCATCCGCAACTAGGAACCCGGTAGTCAACACAAAAAACTGATTCTGAATCGATGCTGTTTTCTTGAAAATTTTTGTATTCCACATATTCACAATCCCCCCTGATCTACCCGCCGCATCAACTAAATCAAAATCTAAACCCCCATCACCCCAAAAAGGAACCAGATCACGTAAAACCAAACCTGAAATGTGGGACTCCTGAATGCCTAAAAAGTCAACCGCATACCTCTTTCGCAGACCGCGAATCCAACTCGCTTTACCTCCAATCTTCATACCTCGAGCATTAACGGATAGCAAATTCATCGATCCACCAATTGTACCCCTTCACCTGAGATTGTCTTCTGAACTAAAATTCTGTGATCTTTTAAGTCAGCTCCAAGCCGCATAGCCAATCGTATCGTCTTTTCAACTTCATCAATTTTCGAGCTTGGAGAAACCTCCACCTTCGAAGGTTGTGAGACCTCATCGTTCCCCCTGTCTTCATCTAAAATGTCAAACTGATTCTTGGATAAAAAATTAACCTCCACATTTTCTCTTTGTTCAGAATTACCAATCTGCCCTTCCTGATTGACTTCATTTACCTCCAAGTCTTCTATAGCAACTGGGCCAACATCCTTGGGCTTCTTATATTGTTTTGTTTTTTCCAGACTGCTGGAATACTCCACAGTGGGCCGGCCCACCACACCATCCAAAAATTGTTTTTTCTTTCTTTTTACCACTTTTGAGAAATTTCCATTTGTATCCTCCGAAACTCCAACATTGTCGAAGTCAAAATCAACACCCGGGGTAAACGCATCATCATTAATATTATTATTCTTTCCAAAATTTCCATCCCCAATCAATGCCTCATCAATGCCTTCCATAATTACTTTTGTAACTGATTGTACACTCGGAATTGCCGGAATATTGGCCGTCGTCCCCGGAACTTTACTCGTGACCGGCACTTCACAGTTAACGTCGTCCGTCTGCTCAACCGGTCCTTCTCTCTCATTCTCATCCGGAAATTCTTCCTCCATGTTATCCTCCGATTGAACATGCGACGGTGTAGTACTTTTCAAATCAGTTTCAAATTCCTTTTCACTACCTCCCTCATCAGTTGCTTCAAAGAATTTCGGAACCCAGTCTCCGGCCTCTTCTGACACCCACAGCCGGAACCTTCTATCTCGCCATTGTAACATTAGTTCCTCAGATATCTTCCGACATTCTCCGATCAAAACACCAATATAATCATACGAAAGGTCGGAGTCCCCATCCTTCCTCGTTGGACGATGAATCACCTTTCCAAACATCTCTCCTACCTTACCAATGACCTCAGAGGACATTAGCTGGATCGGTAAACCTTGAATCTTTAACCAAGCCAAATGTTCATAAGCCAACGATTGCCCTACCCAAACCGTAATTGACGAGAATCTTCCAATAACTTCTCTCGCCGCCCCAAGTACCCACTGAGTCTTCTCTTTACTATCGAAGGACACCAAAACAGACAGACCCCCTAGGTATTGAACGTTAACTTCGTCTGCCTCTATGTCCTTCAAAATCCGGTTGATGTTTTTAAGAGCATCCAAGTCTATCATCCTCATAACCAAAGCTTTTCCATGCAAATCCTCATAAGCCACACACCGATCCTCAATCTTTAAAACCTTTATATCCTTCTCTTCCATCCGTCTTCCTGTCAACTTTTCTTGGAAGGTAACACCCTGTTGCATGAAAGCATTAGACCTATGTCTAACTTCCTCTTTTTCACGTCCACCTCGATCAGGACCTTTATTTTTCTCAGCACTATTGTCTCTTGGTGGTTGACCAATTTCCCCGTCTTCTAACGTGAATCTAGCAATGTTTGCTTTCAATGAGAAATCTCCCATTCGAATTCCACATAACCTACTAATCATCTCCTTGTTATCTTTAACGTCCAAGAACGATACAAACCCAAATCTGCAACCGTTTTTGTCGCGTTTGCGAGCGATGTACAGATCAAAAATATCCCCCACATGCCTTATTGCCTCCGCTAACTCTTTCCCACTGCATCTATCTGGAAGGTTGGTGATGAAGATCTTCGTGATACGTCCTTGTAGTTTTTCCGGTAACGGCACCCGGCGGCTCCCCATTAGGGTTAGATAAATTGCTTATGGTGGTAAAAACATTTGATTTGGAGATTAAAAGAGACCGTGAAAAGGGAGTTGTTAATAGTTGGTGAATTAGTTGTAACATTTTTCTTTTACTTATATTTTAATGTAGAATGGAATTAAACCATTGAATATATGGATAACCTTTTCAATTTAATGTAGAATGGAGTTAAACCATTGAATTAAACTAGTTGTAAAATCTACTTTTTAAAATACAAATATTGCTCAATTTATAAGACTCTAACCCGCACCTTTTTAACAAGGATAAATATCTGGTATCACCAAGCCAATAGGCTATTAAAAAATCCAAATGTTTACTATCTAATATTGTACATTGTGATTGTTTAAGTACACTTGGGAATTAACGGGCTCAACCTTCTTAACTATCCAACCATTAAGTTATATGACCATTTACATTTAGACCCTTCTAACTCCTAACAATCGTAATCAGACCCCTAACTCAAGAATTGTAACTCAGACGGTATAACACAAATATTGCACAAGCAAGAAATTCCAACAAGGTTGCGGTCTAGTGAAATAAGGGTTGATTTCAATCCATTGTTTTTAACTGGGTCTCGATCCATAAGGGGAAGGGCCAAGGGGTGCTACTAGGATAATTTTTTTATTTCACTGATAATCAATTATGCTTTGCTACATTACTTCATTGATTTAATTAACTTTTTTTTTTTTTTTTTGAACGGCATCTCGCTCAGGGCTATACATGAGCATAGTCCGGCCGACGTGGGATTCGAACCGGGCACTCCAGGGTAGGAAACAGGCTAAGCCTGAAAACCTCCCACCTCACCTGCAGCCAGTGGGAATCGAACTTGACTCTCCAAGGAGAAACCAAGTTCTTTTCACCACTAGACCACAGGGTCATTGGCATTGATTTAATTAACCGAAACACTTTTTTGGAGGCAGCACTACACTGATTCTTTTATTTATTTATTTTTTAATTTCACTAAACTTTTTTTTTAATTTCACACAGTTTAAATATTAATTAATTTTACACTATTACAACCGTCCCACCACTAAACGGTCAGCAAATTCAATTTGGAAACCATCAATCGAATTGAATAACATTAAAACTGTTCCACCAAATGGTCAGTAATATTGAATTACTTTGAACCGTTCCAAATTTTTGTATATAAACACAACAAACCGTGGGGTTAAAACTCACCTTTACCACCGTATAAATGTGAAGTGACCGCCTAGGAATAAACTAAGCGTTGGTGATTTTCTAGTAACAATTAAATAACCGAAAACGATCTTAGATACCCGGGATATAAAATAAATGACATTATTACAAAATATAGGGCGTTTTGGGTGCGGTCAAGGGAGTTATGGGTGCGGTTGAGGACGCCGGGGACTAAGTTGTGCCGAATGAGGAGAGTGTCTTCTACAACGAGGATGAGGACTCTAGCAAGGACTTGGAGGTCGAGGACTCGTTTGTGTCGGTTCCTTTTATTACTATCATTCCCTCTCTTCTTGTTGATCATGTTGTCCACTCTGTCTCTGTTGAACCCATTTGCTCCCCTTGTCCCGGTCGATCCTATTGTCCCGAAGGTTCCCATTTTTCCCTCGGCCTATATCAAAATTTTATAAAGACTTTATCTATAATTTAGTGTAACATATTTAGTCCAAATAAAAAAAAACGTTAAAGAACAAATTCATTCAAAGTTTATTTTTAGGTCATACAATAAATCACACCATTTTATCGTTGATAAATTAATAATCAAGTTAAGGGAGATGCTAAAATATTGACATAAAAAAGGTTAAGCCGTCGATGTCCGTATGTATAACCGACATCCTACACCATTTCATTTTTTACATAGTGAGACCAAGTGTTAAGGATACATTGAAAAAGTAAAAAAGGTAACGACGTCTCACTAGTTAGCTTTTTACTCTAACGAAGAAAAAACAAAAAATGAAGAGTGTGTAGATGTAATTGGCGAAAAGTAGGTGTATCCTATCCATCCACGCCCATGAGCTCACCAATACCTTCCTCCATTCGTGATTGATGCCTAGTGGCGTATAACTTCAAGACTTAGGCGTGAATGCATGATTACATGGTGTGTAACGCCAATTTAGTTTTCTATGTGGAAGTCACACGCAAGTAAACTTTGAACTACTAGTTTTAATTATGATATAGAAAGTTAGAAACCAATAAATAAAAATGCTAGGTCATGAAAATTTGTAATATTTTCAAATTGATAAAGAAAAACTAAATACTTGAATTATTAATAATTATAAAAAAACAAATTTCCATATAAAAACCAATGTCCACATAACTAGAATATATGTGGATAAGGTTATCGTCCAACACCAAGTAGAGAAGCCGCCACGTGAGACTCAAAAGATATATGGAGATCACATATACACACATCTTACCCTAGTCTTCCTTTTACTTAACCTAACCACACTTTCTCATCAACCACAACTCTCACCAACATAGCTCGATCATCAATGGCTTCCACGGTTTGCATGACCATGCCATTGACCCACAAGACCACTCTCCCAACCACAACCTCCTCTTTCTTCAACCCCTTGACACTTAAGGTTAACTCATCTTCAAAGACTATTAATGTCTCCAAACGGTTGGTGGTTATCAAGAGCTCTATGAAAGAGAACGCCGTGACAGCGTTGACCGCCGCTGTTCTAACGGCGTCCATGGTGGTTCCAGAGGTGGCACAGGCGGCGTCTGGTGTCACTCCGTCGCTCAACAACTTCTTGCTTAGCATTGGAGCTGGTGGTGTTGTGCTTGGTGGGATTCTTGGAGCCATTATTGGTGTGTCCAATTTTGATCCTGTTAAACGTGGGTGAGCTACCAAATGTTTGTTTGTTTTGATTTTGTGTTTTTTTTATTATCATGTGTATGAATATTATTGAATATGATCATGATTCATGTGTAAGTTGTTATGTATAAACTTATCAATCTTTATTTGGATCATGAGTAATGAGTTAATGACCTTTTGCCGTAATCAGGACTATGAATTCTCATAGAGGTGATGAGTATTGCTTATTAGATCTTTTAATTTATATTATGTTTAATATAATGGGCATAAAGAAAAATGTTATACTAAATCTTAAGTTTTTGAACTTAGCATATCAAAAACTTTCTCCTTCCTCATTAGGATTACAAGTTTGATTGATTTTACTCGTGAAACGTAATTATCGCCTTATCGGCTATCCATTTAGTCGAAAATGAGAATAAGATTGAAATTGTAACATCGAACCCGAAAATGGGGTTACTACACGTCTTTACAAAACTAACTTGTTAATGCGATAAAATATCGGATATCAGTAAATGACCGATATTTGAGATATAGGTTATCGCGGTGAGATATTGACAATTTTTATATCATGCAAAGTCCATACATATAGCAATTTAACACTAACAATTCAATATACCCTTCTACCATTAACAAATTAACCTTTTACAACTTGCAAAACAATAACAATTGTAGCAAGTGGGAACTTGTTAAGACAAAAAAACACTAACTATTAACAATTAAGACTTAAAACAATAATAAGTAAGACAAATGGAAGAACTAAGAAGAAAAACATCAATATTGGGAATATAAGTCAAATATCGGCCAACATAACAGATAATATCGGTACCAATATTTTGACCGATATTTTATACCAGTATATCAGTTGATGACCGAGTACCGAGATATCGGTGATATATCACTGATATATCGGCCGAGTTAACTACTTAGTTACAAAATAAAAAACAATAACTAGTTTCAAACGTTCCATTGATTACATCGTTTCATATCATACACACAGTCTACTTCCTCTCTATATAGGTATTTGAAATAAACATATACAAGATTATACCCCGGGAACGTCCCGGGGTTGAGAAATCTAATATGACATATTAATTTTACATATGAAATAGAATGATGCGCTTTACAGTTACATGTAGGAAAGTTTCGGGTAGCACCTAACCTAAAACAATTAAAAATGTATCTCCAATGTTAACGTCTAACCTTAAACAATGTATAACTCTAATATTAATATCTAACCTAAAACAATGTATAACTTCAATGCTAACGCATGTTGAAAATAGAATTCATATTTACTGATTTGAACATATTTAGTGACTTGCCTATACATTATTAATGATTTACCTGAACACTTTGTGTTTTTTTTCCTGTATGATCGAAACCACAGTACCACAAACAAAAATAGTCGTTTTTTCTCCGTTTTTTATATAGCACTATGATACTCGTTGGAAAGATAATAAAACGCTCGTTAATTTGGTGTAATTTTTTTCTTTAAAATTCTCGTACATAAAAGATATTAACGTTTAAGAATTATGAGAAGAAACATAAGAAAGAAAAATCCAATTTTGTTTTTAAATTCTTTTTTTCCTAAAATATCTCAATGCCACATGAGATGACACATGGCATACTCAAGGAGGAGAATGTCTCTTTGAGTGCCATGTCATTAAAATTGCTTTGGTTTATTATATGTATAGATATAAAATACCACATTTGGACTATTCTCTCACATTTAGACCTATTGTTAAGGTTTCCACGATTCATATTGTACATATTAGCTACTAGATTATACCCCGGGAACGTTTCGGGGTTGAGAAGTCTATTATGATAGCTTTTATCCCGGGAGCATCCCAGGGTTGAAAAATATAACAATTCTAATAATACTAATACTAATAGTAATAATTATTACTCTTGTAATTAAATAAATAAAAAAATAACATTGGTATAAGGTGACACCATGTGTTGCAGTGTTGCGCAATTCTTTCTCCTAGCTTCTCTTGATGAAGTATACCTATGTATCTTTAGAATGGTAAAATTCCAATGATAGCATGGCGATTGAGTTGAATTTCAACATCGTAAATAAGAACTTGGTTTAAAATAAAAAAACATGATTAATGAATAACCTGAACACTTTGTGTTTTTTTTTTCCTGTATGAACGAAACCCCACAAAAAATAGTCATTTTTTCTCCGTTTTTTTATATAGCACTATGGTACTCGTTGGAAAGATAATAAAACACTCGCTAATTTGGTGTAATTTTTTTCTTTAAAAATCTCGTATATAAAAGATATTAACGTTTAAAAATTATAGGAGGAAACATAAGAGAGAAAAATTTTAATTTGTTTTTAAATTCTTTTTTCCTAAAATAACTCAACTTAATTTTAGTAGATTAGATTTTATATTATTATTTGTTTTTTTTTTTTTTAATTTGCCACATGGCATGACACATGGCACATTTAAGGGAGAGAATGTCTCCTAGAATGCCATGTCATTAAAATTGCTTTCTTTTATTATATATATATATATATATATATATATATATAGGGTTAGGATACTTTGAGAACTCGACGAGTTGTGAGAACTCGTAGGAACTCGACGTAAAATGCGAAAAAAAATTTTCTTTTTTTTTTACACTCGTGTAAAACACGTAAACCCCGCTGTAATTTTTTTAAAAAAAAATACATTAATTTACGCCAAAATACACCGGTGTAAGGGATTTGTATCCTCGTGTAACTATATTAATATTTTATTCATTATTTTATTGTTGATTAATTATGGACCACATATTCATTTTTGATTAAAAAAAGTATGTGATTATAAAGTGAGTTCCTATGGTTCCCACAACTCACCTTGGTTCTCAAAATATCCGGATCATATATATATATATATATATATATATATATATATATATATATATATATATATATATAGGGGAAAGTTAATTTGAGAACACCTATATTTCGTGCGAACCGTGAGAACGGCATCTAAAACCATTCAAATTCAAAATTTCTTTTTACATTTATCTTTATTACTAAAATACAATCCCAAAAAACACAATTTACGCGTAAAAATTCAAACGTATACGAAAAAAAATTGTTTTTACACATGTGTAAATTTACTGTTTATACATGTGTAAACTGTTTCATTTACACATGTGTAAAAAGTTAATTTGAAAGTGTTTTTGCAAGAAAAGATGAATTATTTGAAAACAACATTCATTTATTAATGTTGTATTTTGATTATAATGAGGTTTGTATGAAAAAAATTTGATTTTGATTGATTTTTTTACTTGTTCTCACGGTTCTCACAATATTTAGCGTTCTCAAGATAACCCTCCCCTATATATATATATATATATATATATATAGATTGTTTGTCGTCCACAATTGGCATCTTCATCAACTCGATTTCTAAACATGCATCTTACGGAGATTAGTTTTTATGGAATATTCTCTCGGTTTTGTTGATCTATAACTTTCAAATCAAGTATGTATTAATTTATAAAAAGGACTTATATAGTCTCAAACAAGCTTCTCGTGGCTGGTTTCATTGGCTTAGCGGTTTTCTAACTACATCTCGAGTTTTCTTGTCGTTGAGTTGACACATGGGTGGTCTTTCCTAAGTTAATCCAAGTATGCTAGTGACGTTCATACCCTTGTCAGTTAACTCGACTCCAAACCTGTGGGTAGCCCTCTTATCACTAATTGGCTTTTCTTAAGTTCGGGCCAAGCTTTTAAGGCCTCCCGCGTCTTCTAAGACGTGCCAGCTAATAAGAAGACAAGGAAAGAGACGTCTAGCCAATCAAAGGAAAAAATTCCCTGCTCCATGATCTCCTGGCAGGTACACAAGGACAACAAGGACACTCGAAAAGGACACTTAGCCAATGACAGGAAGACAAAACTGTACTCTCTAACGGTTGACAAACCTGTGGGACCCCCCCAAGTTTTCGCTCAGAAGTTCCGATTATATAGTATTCGTATAGAAATTTTTTGGTATATAAGGTTTCGACTCCCCGAAACTGGTTTTCGACCCCTCGAAACTAGTGACTTCCGACCCACCGAAGATTCGGGTCAAGATTCGCCACTGCCTAGAAAGAAGGGGTCGGTCAATTTCAATATAAAAAAAACCCTCTAGAATAGCTACTCTAAACTTAGAGAGAAAGATTATAGTCGAAATACTTGTATTTGTGATTATTCGAGTTTCTTGTAATTGTTTAGTCCTTAATCAATAAACATATCTCGTTACTTTACTCATATATAATCGTATTTAACTAGTGTTTCTTCACTTACCATCACCCGCCTGGACCTCATAGCTTCTAATAAATTTAGCCAAGTTCTTCATGCTCTAACTAGCTTTTTTATATATATATATATATATATATATAGGCTATGTATCTAGTGAAAACCTTAATGAGTTGTGAAAACTCTAGAAACCCATCCAATGGATATCATGGTGCCACATCTACCTTTTCCTTCATTCAACATAAGGGCAAGATGGTCCAAAGCCCCTTTATTAATACCTGACACAACTTTTTTTGCAGATATCAACTCACCCATCCTCCTCTCTCCTCTCTCTTTTTCTTGAACTTCTACAAAAGCATACTCAAACCCATTTTCTTCTCTCTCTACTTCATTTAAAAAAAGAACCAGGTTGCATATCGGTTGGTTTTCATACACATGTTCTCCCCTCTCTCTTGTTCCAGGTTGCAGATCAGTTGGTTTTCGACACAAATTTGAGGTTTGTACAATCAAGATCCGATTGGGGTGTTAAATATTGCTTGGTTTCGACACAGATCAGTTGTTTTTTAATTTTCCTTCTCATTTTCTTTTATTTTGTTTGTACAATCAAAATCCGTTGTTGAATTCCGTCGTGGTCGTCGTGGATTATTTTGCAATCGGTTTTATTAGTTGTTTGATCCGGATCTCCTCAAAATATAATAATTTAAATGGTACATTGTTAGTACTTCTAGAAGATGATATTGGATGAATCTAAGGTATATTTTTACACAATTTATATTTACACAATTTTAAATATAGAGTTTATTTTGGGATTAAGAAACGAAAAACATAAACATTTTTGTTTTAGTTGATATATATATGTTGTTGACTTTGAAAGCTGTGTGCGAAGCATAATTTTTACATTAACATGGTTGCTGTGTGTTTTTTTTTCAATGATGTATTTTTATAGAAAAAAAAATCATGTTACAATCTTCATTATTTTTACATTCCACCCTTTATCTTGTGCAAATGGAGTTTTTTAAGGGGTTGAAGAAAATTAGATTGGTTTTTTACATGATGAACATTTTTTTATTTGAGACATGTTATCATTTTTTTTTGTTACAGGTGTACATTTAATCATCAATAGATTGTTATTATGTTTTTTTATTTCTCTTTTATATTTACTTTGTATCGAGATCATGTTACATAAATCTAACATCAGAACTATAAGTTGTAATATAGTAACAAAAATTGTAACATACTAGATGTATAAGATGTAACATGGTAACATCAGTTAGCTACATATATAGATTGTTTAACCACGACCTTCATTTTTCTGCTTTTTTTTCTCAAATTTAATAGTTATATTACTTTTTTGGTACTCTTAATAGTTGGTTTTCCCTCTGGTCTTCAATTGTTTGTAATAGATGTAAATAGATTTATTATGTGACAAACTATCTTTAATATAAAATAGTTACATTTTTTAAAAAATGTGACATGTGTCGGTTACATTCGTTACTGTTTAGCGAATTACTCATGTACCATCAACTCGTCAACCCTTTTAATCAATTTATTAGATATCTACATATGTAACACTCGCCAGGTTAGTTATTTTACATCGTTAGTTACTTGCATAACATTTGTCAAATTTGCTAGGTGCGTATGTCACATTTGCTACGAACGTATATAAGTATTCATTCCATATTGGTTATTAGTTTCTAATCTCATTAAATTCCTAGCGCCATCAACACAGAAAAGCTTAGATAGCAAAAGTTTTATGAGTTTATAGAGTATAATTTGTGTTATTAATCTAATGAGGGATACAACTATCATAACACTATTCTCAGGATTTTTAACTGTTATAAAGTTTTGATTTTTGGAATAAAAATGGAAAATAAAGGTTTGTGGTTAATTCTGTAATATTTTTAAAGTCGAGGGTGCTTAATGTAACTTATTTTTAAGACCAATTTTTCTCCTATCACCCCACGTCTTTTTCCGGCCACTGTATTCCGGCCTATCACCTTTGAATCCGGCGAATTCAAATCAACCCCAATTAAAGCAGAACAGTTACCATTTACACTTGTAAGTTGTAATCATTGATCCATTTGAATCCGAAGAAAAGCATTGATCTTCATCACTATATGAACTGATAAAATTGTAACCAATTAGTTATCAAATCTTTGAAAACGTGTTTTGACGACCTATAAATACCCAAGATCTGCTTGGTTTCTGGAACACACCCACTCGACAATCGTTCTCGCTCAGTTTCGTCCCTTGCCCTTTGATTATGTTCAACAACTACCGCGTAATCAGTCCTCCGTCCGAGCCTACCAGAGTCAAACCAAGCCAGATTCCATGTAACTGTCGCATCAATTTAGTCGTGTTGTTAATCTGATCAAAAGCCCCAAGGTCTTCATCGTTAACTGTATTCATGGAACTCAAATTTTGGGTATGAATATTGGGATTGCAAATTAGTGTTCTAATATGATAGCTTCAAGCAGTAGTGGTTGTGAATTACTATACGATCATACACAAAGTCAAACATAGCTTTACTAAAATCAAAAAATTTAAATATATAGACTAATGTCAAAAATATACTTTTATCAGTTTTCTAAAATGCTATTTGACGTTTTTTTATTAGTAAACTAATTCATTCAAAAAGAAAAAAATAAAATAAAAGAGCTTGTGAAATAAAAATTAGTCATACCTATTACCAAAACAAAAAAGAAAATAGTGATTGTCAAAGTACAAGTAAACATTAGTAGATTCAAACACCAAACCAAATAAAGTCGAAATAATTAGAAATTTTGAAGATAAAATCATATCCCTCATCTTCTCAAACTCAAAATAAAGCCATTCTCTGACGATGAAACCATATTTTGGGAAAATTAGAAATTTGGGTCTTTATCTTTCTACATGAAGATACAACCATATTTTGGGAAAATTGATCCAGCCGTAAGAGAACAAGCTATCTATGTTGAAACCCGATCCACACTCACATGAACCATCGCTCGTGGTGCTTACACACCCGTCTTCGTCACCAACCATTTCAGCCTCTTGAACCACTAGGAGGCGGCTCCTACTTCGTTCTTTTTGTTGTCGCTGAAAAGTGGTCGGAAAAATGTGTGCTTTTAAGGCTGGATCGTTTGCCGGTAGTAGATGAGTTGCCAAAGTTGTGTGTGTGTGTGTGTGAGAGAGAGAGAGAGAGAGAGAGAGAGAGAGAAAGAAGGTTAATTATGACTTGATGTCTGGAAGTTTGAATGAAGTAGTAAAAAGGGGTAAGAAAATACCTATAATACCCTTGTGATTCAAAGAAATAAAAAGGACTTGTCCTTTAATGACATAAAATAATAAAGATGAATCACAACCATAGATCCTTATTGATCAACGGTTATCATTGGGTTTCTAGAGTTTTCACAACTCAAGAGGGTTTTTATTTTAACCCAACCCTATATATATATATATATAGGGGATGGTTTAAATAAAAACCCACCTAAATTGAAGAAACCTATTAAACCCTCTATCAACCATTGATCAATGTAGATCAATGGTGTGGATTAAATGCTTTATATTATAATGGTGAGAAGTACAAAAAAGGGCATATGGGTAATTTGACATTTGGGAAAGGTTGGTAACTGCATGGTTCTGCAAAATCAGTCACTTCACTCTCTCTCTCCATCAAATAACTTCTTTCCCTCTCACTTACTCGTAAACCATCTTCTCAAATTCAAAATTTCATCCCTGTTTTCTCTCCATTTGAAGCATCAACATACTTCCCTGTTCCAGAAACCTTGAACCCTGTAGTGTTTTTGCTTCCGTAACGATGAAATCATTCATGTGGTCCTTATCTAAGTTTAGCCGACGATTGGGGTCGAAGAAATCATCTAAAAGGTACTTGCCTCGTTGTTTTCTGTCTCTTTACTGTATAAATTTGGGGTTTTTCGTATATGGCACAACGTGAATAAGCATCTAAGTACCGTTGTTATCATTTATATTTTATTGAGTGGATAAGTAGATTGATGGTGTAAAACAGACTAAAAATGGGGATTTTGACGAGTTTGTTAAATAGCTTTGTTATCATTTATATTTTATTTAGTGGAAAAGTAGATTGTAGTTTATAAAATGTGATTCCCCTTGTGAAAGCGTAATCAATATAATGTTTTGAGACAGGAGGAAAAGAAAATTGGTGGTTTTGTCTGAGGACACAACAAGAACCAGGCATGGTAAGGAAATTGGATTATCAGCTAGTGAATTTGAAGATGTAAAATGTCATCTAGGTAGGTGTTACACGGAGTTTTGGATAGTGATGAAAATAATTTATTTTTTAATCTTACTAATGTAATTTTAGGCTCCTGTAAATTTAGTTAAAGTGCCATTTTTTTAAATATGTAGAGTATGACTCGGATACGCCACTTATCAACCTAAAGAGGATGCGTAAAGGAATTGCCAAACCTTCGGCTCATAATGATGATCCAGTGGCGTCGATGGTGCAACCTTCATATAATGAGGATGCGAGACCATCATTGAATGAAGGTTCTGATAAGGATTATTCAGGAGTGTCAAGTGGTGTGGAGTCTGAAGATGATGATGAAAGTGTGAAACCACAGAAGGAGAAGTTGTTCTTTTTTTGTAACCGACGTCGTCGTCAATTGGCCAAAACCAAAGGTTAGGTGTTTTGTGGTTTGGCAAATAGTTTTGGTGTTATATGTGTAAAATCAGGTGTTAGCATTCAATTGCTTACATTGGGTGTTTGTATGTTATGTAAAAGCAGACCAAAATATAGCAGTTGGTGAGTTGAGACAAGAAATAAAAAAGGTGCGATGATACAACAAATAAATAGTTATTTACACTGATATCGGGGGAAAAGTTAGTTTGAACTGATAGTTGTTACATGTGTAACAGGTAAGCAGGCAATCCCTGTGTATGATCTGTCTTCATCTGCATCAGTAAGGATAACAAGAGCAAAAACACGAGCGTTAGAAGTTTCAGCAAAAATAGACAAGGGGAAAAAAGAGAAGGCAGTGAAGGCGAAAAAACGGGAGAGGGTAGACAAGACATGGACTGATGACCTCGAGCCTCGTAGGAAACGCAAAAGGTCGAAGTTGAATGAGTGGCTGGGGATACGTACTAGATCAACACCAACACAGTTAACAAGATGCATAAAGATACTAAGTGAAGAACAACGTTTAGCAGTGAAGGATATGGGGTTGGGCAGGCTGCTAAATCTTAAAATGGATGGGATACCTGCGAAGTTAGGGCATTATGTTGTAGATAACTTCAACCAGGAAAGTTTAGAGTTGACTGTGCCATCCGGGACACTTTGCATTGATGCTGAGGTCATGCACAAGGTCCTTGGCATACCGATTGGAGGTGTGTCTTTCAACGCGTTAGAGCGTAGGGAAGCGCATGATGAAGGCATAGCCAAATGGAGAGAGAGGTACCCACCAAGCAGATTTATATCTGCTAAGCAAATGGTGGACATGATTGAAAAAAGGTCAAATGGTGAGGACGATTGTGATTTCCATATGGATTTTATAATTTGCTTCTATACTATCATGATTGACTGTCACAAACAAGGCAGTCTGAAGGATAACATACTCGAGTATATTACGGATGACTTGGATTTTGCTGGTATGGACTGGTGTGAGTTAGTAGTTGAGGTACTAAAGAGTTGTAAGAATGGTTGGAGACGAGACAGTTTGGATCCACCTTTTACCGGGCCACTTACGTTTTTAACGGTATGTTGCTATTTACGCATGTTAACTTTTAATTAGTTGCCTGTTAATGACACTATTTGTTTACTTGTTACTAACCACGTAAGCGATTTTATATTTCTAGCTTTTATACGTGGATAGTTTTAAATGCAAAGGGCTTGATGTTGATACTTCGATGGATCCTATGAGTTTCTGGACATTCCAAAGGTTAAGAGACCGAGAAAAAATTGAAATAAAAGGAGGGGGGTTTGGAAGGGGAACGCTAAAAGCTTTGTATTCGTACGACGATGTGAAGGTCGGGTTAGATCAACCAAGCGTCCAGGTTGGTAACATTTAATGTATTAGAAAAGCGTAATTGATGAACTACATTTGATTGTATGCTAATCATCCTATTATAAACAGGAAAGGGTATCAGCTGTAGGGGATTTGGTAGATGTGATGATTAGAAGCAAAAAAAGGGCCGAATTTGCAATCAGTAAGTTATGTAAGGATTATCCAGCTAGAGAAGACGTTGTTGCAGTGAAGTCAAGGTACGATGCTTTTATTAACGAAATGGTGAAGGCGAATGTGGAAGCATCTGTTGAGCGTGTAACAGCTGATGCACAAATCGGCAATGTGTTAGAAGCAATAAGTAAAGGGAAAAGCATTGCAGTAGGTAAGTCACTTGTTTATGACCTCTAAATTATTTTCTAAACTAGGAAATTAGTTGAGCATCGGTCTTTTCAAATGGCGAAAGTCATTGTTAAATTAAATGCTATTGTGTAGAGGAGGATGATTGTTTGAACTTGGGTGATTCGGCGATGGACAACTCGCCAGTGACACGGTCAAAAACGAGAAAAACTCAGGGCACGTCGGACGAGGGAGGGGCATTTGAAAGTCCAATTCTTAGCCAATACAGGAAGACTCTGCATGACAGTGCTAAGAACAATCCCGGTGGTATGTCAGGACTTGGTAAGAAAAAGTGGTTTTAAAAATGGACATCTGCTTAACATGTGTTAACAGGAGATGCTTATGTAATTAGCATGTGTTAAACAGGAAATGATGATCTTGCTAAGAATTTAACAAGCGAATTTGCAGAGGTGTCAGGAAGAGATGGAACACATGAGAAGAATTTAGCAGGAAGAGATGGAACACAAGAAAGAGGTAATCAGACCACAAACCGTCTAAATCTGTTAAATACGCACAGGTGGAACCCAAGTCAATGTGGGGAGTGTTTACTAATAATATTTCCTTATTCGCTTCGATGAGTTAGACGATCTGGTACCAAATGCTAGGGAAGAGGAATTAGTGAGCACACAATCAATGGTAGAAACAGAAAACGATCAACTAGGTATACATGAATTGTTTTTAATAAAAGCTGTAGATCATATACAACAAAGATCAGGAAAAACTGTTTTTCTAATTTGTTACATATGTTGCAGGACTGGAAGTTGAGTTGGCCACCAACAACGAGAGGCCAGGTGTCCGTTTAACAAATTCCTAAATATTTAAGTGTGTGTTTTTTCTTTTGTTGTGACGTATGTTACATTATGTTAAGGCGGGGATCTAAACGAAGAAGGGACGGTTGAAGAAATTCAAGATGACAGTATTGTTGCGGGCACACCGGTAGATGTGCAAATGGAAGATGGCAAAACAGGTATGATTGTGACGTTTCAGTATTTGACAGTAGTAAAAAAGGGTCACACAATGATCAGATTCTAGTGGTAATCTTATACTTAGTTTCAGGATGTGAGGGAATTTGCACAGCAGAGGCAGGAGTGTCAACATACAATACTGATGAGCGAGGTATGATGTTTTAGAGTCCGTTAGTACAGACATTCATATAGAATAATTGTAAATTTTACCAATGTTGTTACATGATGTGAAGCAGACTCCCAGACAAACGCAGAGGTTGTGCCCAAAACCATGGATGCACCAAGTCAGATTGTTGATGCGTGGAAAAAAGATGAACAAGCACAAAAAACAGGTATAGTAAATGTCAATTTCATGTAAAAATATGCAACTTGTTAGATAGATAATGATGAACGGGCGCTTGTTTTTTTACAGGCATTGTGGGAATAACTCCTACCGAAACGCAAACGGACAGGGCCGAAGACCCAATCGCGGGTACGCTAAAAACAAATGAAATATATTTCTACCTTTGCCAGCATCGTCAACTAATGTGGTTTTAAGTTATGTTTACAGGATGCTCCTGGGTACTTCCAAATATGACTAAATCGGCTGGAAATGATGCACCTAGTTTTAGCTTTGGCCTAACACAGCCAGAACAAGCAGGTCAGCGGGTGGGTCCGCAGGCAGAATCAAATGTCAAGGATTTGCCTGCTAAGCCAGGTAGGGGGTTAATGGGTTGGTTTTTAAACCATACAAATGGAAAACACATGCATACTAAATGTCCATGTTGCATGTGTTACAGAGTGTGGAGAAAAGTCTGTGGAGCAAGGATTGCCTAATAAGCCAGGTAGGGGGTTAATGGGTTGGTTTTTAAACCATACAAATGGAAAAACATGCATACTAAATGTCCCTGTTGCATGTGTTACAGAGTGTGGAGATAAGTCTGTAGAGCAAGGATTGCCTGATAAGCCAGGTAGGGTTTTAATGGGTTGGTTTTTAAATCATACAAATGGTAAACATGCATACTAATGTCACTGTTGCATGTGTTACAGAGTGTGGAGATAAGTCTGTGGAGCAAGGATTCGCTGCAAGCAACGCGCATGGAAAGGAGAAGGCTGATGGTAGTATAGGTAAGTCCACACCGCTAATTGTAATTTAATAGTCTGTTTCCTATACATGGTTTTTATTTAAATACATTGGTTTTAACTTACGTTTACAGGATGCTCCTGGGTCCTTCCATATATGACGAAGTCAGATGGGAATGATGCACCAAGTTTTAGCTTTGGCCTAACACAGTCAGAACAAGCAGGTCAGCTTGTATCAGGTTTAAGTTATGTTTCTAAACAAAGTATATAAAAATGTTACGTATGATACAGAATTTGTGCCTCCTTCTCCAAAAATGGGATCCGGTATGAACGCGCTACCAGTTGAATCAGGTACACCATCCCAGTTTGTGATAGGATGATTCAAACCTAGAACCAGATACAGAGTTATATCTAACAATGGTTGTGACGTACGTTACAGGGTCTGCCGGTGTGGGTCCTCAGGCAGAATCAAATGTCAAGGATTTGCCTGCTAAGCCAGGTAGGGGTAGGATTGGTTTTTAAACCATACAAAGGACAAACATGCATACTAATGTCCCTGTTGCATGTGTTACAGAGTGTGCAGATAAGTCTGTGGAACAAGGATTGGATGCAAGCAAGGCGCGTGGAAAGGAGAATGCTGATAGTAGTATAGGTAAGTCCACACCACTAATTGTAATTGAATACTCTCTTTCATATACATCGGTTTTAGCATAAATAGAAAAATGTTGCATATACAGATGCGGATGGAGTTGGTACATCAGTAAGCGATACCACACCGGTATATCCAATGGTGTCCCCTATTAGTTCATATGACGCGCAAAAGAATATATACAATGAATATGATTTGGGTGGCAATATGGATTTTGATGATGACCACATGACGTTGGCGATGCGTCAACAGATGATTGCAAATATCGATGCAACCAAGCGAAACCCCCTACGCGAAAGGAATGTGACTTATGTTCATAAGTCACCTTTTCACATAAGGGGGGTCGATTTATCCGAGGGGGTGACAAAGGATGACGATGCTATGTGGAAGTATGTTTACATGGACGAGGATCGGCTGAATATGTTGTGTGGTGGTGATGCCAGAAGGAGGGTGGCGAAACAGAATAGGTAACGTTATTCATCAATATGCTTAACAACAATGTTTGTCTTTTGTAACATGCGTAACATATCATTTCTGTTTGTGTTTATCCAGGATAGAACGCGGGGAAGGCGTAGAGTACGTAGAAATACCTCAAGAAGAAGTAGATAACGCACTTGCCAAGTAACAGAATTTCTAACCTATGCATTACATATAATTGTTTGTAAAGAGGTAAAAAAAAGCATTCTAACATTGTCTTTGGTGTTCGTTTTATAGTGAAGTGTTATTTAGAAGCTTATCTAATGTGGAGGCAACGCGTATCATGTTCAAATCTTTGAAGCCGGGTATGCAGGTGTTAGATGCGATAGTAGATTGTTGGGTTGAAGTATTAAACTACGAGGAGAGGTTGAAATCGGAAGGGTCATCTCTTCGCTTGTTTGTGAGCACAAAGGCAGTGGTATGTTAATTTCAAAACATGTAGTTTTCATGATTATTCATTTTTTCAGGTTGTTATATTTATGTATCTAATGTTGCTTGTTAAAAAACAAAAAATAGTTTCCATGGATGCTCAATGATACCAACTGTGATGAGAATACACGGATGACAAGGTTTTCGTCAGCTATGGTCGCTTCGGTGCCATCTTATGAGAAGAAGCATGACTTCAAGAGCTTTGATATCGTCCTTTTCCCTATACTTGAAAGGGCCCACTTCTACTTGTTGGTATTCGAGCTGAAAAACATTGCCATAATGCTCATTGATAGTGACAAAAAGCGAGGGAGGCGTAGATGCAAGGATCACATTGATTTCCACAAGAAAGATACGACGTATAGATACGTAAGTGGTTTTTGTGAGCTGCCTCTTTGTTTTGTTAGTCTTGGAATTTCTAACAACATACACGTTTATTGCAGAAGCACATGTTTGTGAAGTTTCTAAAAAGCATAAATCATCCGAAGGCTGCTGTGATTGGAGGGGCGGAGATACACAGGTTGGATGTGGAATGGGCTACGGCTGGCAATGGCACAGATTGTGGTGTATACCTGATGAGGCACATGGAGAAGTTCATGGGGCTTAATGTGCCTTTTGACTGCAAATTCAGTAGACATGGGCGCGCAAAGGAAGGTGAGATAAAGAAATTGCGGACGAAGTATGCGGCACATATTTTGCGTTCAGCGGTTAATACAAAGAAGGGGCAGGTGGAGGTTGCCGCAGCACTTAGGAAGTAACCGGGGCAGGTGGCTGGTGCCGCAGCTGGTAGCATGTTTATTTTGTTACTACCGTACTACGTCTTTATTCAATGGTACACCTAGGCAGACAAACATGTTTGTATGTATCTGTAGTACATTCTAATATTTTGTTGGTGATACTATCTATGACTGTAACATATGTTAACTTATACAACGTTGTCTATCCGTAATTTAAGACCGCTGAATCGGTTGGACTAGCTTGTGTTTACTGTTTAGCATCTACAAATATATGAATGTTACATATGTTAATGTGTTAAAAAATGTGGCCACTATTTTGAGTAGGGTTGTAGATGGTTTTGAGGATACTACAGAACACACAGTTAAAGATTAAGAAAACAGTTAAAGATTAGGTTACATACATAACATATAGTTCGAGGGCCGAACAGTTACAGGAGGCACTTCCATAACGTGCCTATGTGAAAAGAAACCCAAAATCAAACTGACTTGATCCTATAAAGTAAATAGAAAACAACACATACACTAAAACAGCGAAAGATAAACGTTGTCTTCTTCTCCACTATCATGGCGAAAACGTACCATACTGAGCTCCAAAGCTCAGCTCAGACTCTTCACTGTCCTCACCTTCCCACGGATTGTAGCTTGCCCAACGAGCGAGAGTATTTGGGGAATTTGGACACAAGGGACAACCACAATACTCATGGTTGTACTCAGCTCCTATACATTCCCAACCCGGTGGTTTTAGGTCCTCTTTGGTTACCGAGTACGCAGTCCTGCTTGAGCCTTCGCCATCAGTCTCCATATCTGCATCCTGTTTATAGCTCACATTGTTATTAGAATCATCTACCAGCATGGTGTCGTCGACGCCTTTCTTACATAGTTTACTATCTATGGAACTAGGACCATGTGGAGCACCATCGGCACCTACTTCTTCGCTATGTTGCATTAAGCCATGCGCATCCGTTTTTTTGGATGTTACCTCATCTTCATCTTCAATCTTTCGACGTTTGGCTGCATGAGTGTTTGAAGGGCTCTCCATTTGATTTGCAGATTTGTTAGGCAAAGTTGACATGTAAGGGGTGGAAGGTAGAATAGGGATGGATATAAATAGTATATTTAAGTATGGGTAGGTGGGTAGTTGGTAAGAATTAAATGTGTGGTTAGTGGTGTATTTTACCTTTATGTCAAATCACTTTTTAAAAAGGTGATAGTGATAGAAGTTAAGTTAATATTATATTTTCTTCTTTTTGTACTTTGTACTTGTCAGATATTATTATTTATATAACACTTTATTTAAAAAATCTACCATACCACAACTTCCAAATGTAATGCACAGGTGTTTATCTCCTTTTATTGTTTCTAAGCTAGGCAACACAAGAACATTTTCATAGAAACCACATTCCATGCTATATTATAAAACACAAAACGGCATGTCTGGGTGGAACAATGTCATACATAACCATAACTTAAAAAAAAGACATAGAAGTAGCTGGGGGGTGCAGGCTTGAAAATGACAACCATGTTACACACGTAACAAAACAGTAACTGCATCAGGTTGTAATTGTTACCAGTGTATAACCTGGTTCAAAAAAGCAGAGATCATGTATGCTTCCCCCCATAGTACCAACTGTCCACTAAGCTTTGCGACCGCGTGTGGCCTCCTCCTTTGCCCTTTTCATGGCCGCAACCTTCTCACAGTTCCTTGCATCATGATCCGTGACATATTTGTGGCAGTTGTTGCATAGACGCGGCGCTTTGAGCATTTTGGGACGCTTGGATACGGACTTCTCACCAGGCCCAGACAGTCTGCGATTCTTCCCACAACCCTTGTTGCGTGCAACCTCAGGATTGGCAACCATAAAGTCAACATCAGCCGGTTGGCCAATTATGTCCTCCACATCAGCTTCATTAGATTCCGGGGTTCCAACAGAAATAGATTCCCTTGATAACAAGTTGAGTTTGATTGATTTAAGCTGCTCAACCAAGTCGGCCAACGTCGTTTCATCTGTCCTAGCAACATCGACACATTCAGTTATGAGTTCAAGAATCTCATTTCTAAGCAGAGAACCTGGATGGGTGTCAACACCATAACGGCTGCAAATGGAGAAGACTTTCTTTGGTAGAATATCACGACACCATCTATCAGCAACATATTGTTGAGGGATGCGGTCAACTTTCTTAATCATGTAAGCCGCAAAGACATATCGGCAAAGGTAACCAAGACGGGTAAAACCTCTGCATGAACATTCTGCCGTTGCATCCTCGCTATCAAACCGCACCTGTTTCAACCCATAAAAAAAGTTAACATATGTAACAAGGGCTGTTGTGTAAACTGGATTAACAGAATTAAAAAGCTAGACTGGGGAAGAAAACAGAATGAACAGAACCAAAACAATATTGTTTTTTTAGCTGTAAACTTATATCTGTAACAGATGTAACAGCCTATGTTAACATATGTAACAAACAATATACTCATAGTGGACAGTAAACTAAGTACCAGGAGTTCAAATTAGGGTACCTGGTAAACATTGGTGACATCACGACGCTTGTCAAGTTGTGTGACAGAGATTACGGCAGGCATGTTGTCTTGTTCGTCAACATTTGATATGTAGCAGGCAAACTTCCCCTTCTTTACTTCATTGAATACATTATTTGTGTACAGAGTAAAGGCATGCTGCTCAATTGGCAATTCAGTAGACGGAACAAAGACTGTCGAGGAGGTTTTGTACTCAGCAACCCGCTGACCGTAGCGCTGACTATCTAGACGAGATTCATAACACAACATAAACTGAACAAGTGTGTTTGCACTGGTTGAATTGACTTTAAACGCACCGTTGGAGCTCTCGTTTCTTGATGTTGTTTTCATCAAGCAAGACATTGGAATTTCCCTAAAAAAAGCCGGCACCCATAATTCCTTGATGGCAAACATATCGTTCAACCACTGATTTTCTTGAAGACCAAATGTCTCTATCAACGCATGCCATCGAGCTTCAAACGTCGCCGGTTTGATGAAAATGTTCCACACCAGTTTGTGAATGCAAGACTGAAACTCAGTGTTCTCTAAAACAGCTCCAGAAACCTAGGTGCATTTTTAAACAAAAAAAAAGAAACTAAAGAAAAGAAAAAGAAAACTGACAAATTAGTACCCAAATACATGTGTATTTAGGATTAAAATAGAGGAAATAATATAATACAAAACATTACCTTTGTGGGTAGTTTTTTCATTATATGCCACATACATAGCCGATGGCGAGCCTCAGTAAACACTTGTGGTACAGCCTGCATCATTGCAGGGTCTTGATCACTCAACACTAGACGAGGCTGTGAACCATGAGCTTTTAAAAAGCTTTCAAGCAACCACACATACGAATCTATGGTTTCATTAATTATCAAGCCTGCGCCAAAGGTAACACACTGTTTATGGTGGTCCACACCAGTGAAAGGCACAAACACCATGTTGTACCTGAAACATTATATAAGGATACGTATGTTAAGAAGTCACAAACACTGACTGCCAGAAATTTGTAACACACGTTAAGCTAGGAAGAAAAATAACATACTTGTTTGTGTTGTATGTGGCATCAAAGGCTAAAACTTCACCGAAGACCTTATAGTTCAGTTTCGAGATTTCATCCGCCCAGAAAACAGAGTGTAATTTACCATCACGCACAACAAAGTCATAAAAAAAATCTGGTAAATTTTCAACCCGATCACGTAAGCGATCAAGAAACAATGACGAATCCCTTTAGCCAATAAAAATCCTTAGTTGTTTACTAAAATTCTTGAAATCAACCGCAGTACCATTGACATTATGGTGGCCGCCTTTAAGAGACACTGAGTACCTATGAGCTTTCACGGGGCCAACACGGTTTAGACTCATACTATGAATAAACTGTTTTGTCGAGAAAGAAAGTTTACGAGAAATCTTAGCAAGATCAAGGTTATCTTTATCCCAAAGCTGATGATTATGAACCTCATTGAAACGAATAACTTTAAAACACGAACCACCACAAGTGATTGAAACTAACACGTGGGCTTGGCAGTTGGAAAGGCTGAATGAAGTTTTACGGGGTTTAACAGAAGACTCGTCGAGAGTGTCAAAGGTTTTATTAACCTGAGGTTTACCGTATTTGCAACAACGCAGGTACTTGTGTGTCGGGGTACCCAACCATCGCTTAGTTTGCCCCTTCTTAGCTGAAAAGCCAGCTTGTTGCGCATACTCCTTGTACATGGCGATTACTGCCTCGAACGTCTCAAAAGTCTGATCAACAACAGGCACCAACCGGGGGCTCACATTCGGGATCCAGAATTGGGTTCCATTAGGTGTTGCAATAACATAGTACGGTTCGGTATCTTCAGCTTTACCTGTACAAAACCCTCTAAGTTAAAAAGCTTTAAAAGTAAAATGTTTTATATAAACTTTTAAGAAAACAACAAACAACAACCACAAAAGTTAAATGAAAACACATATAAAATAGCATATTAACAACTACTGTTGGAGGGGTGCAGGGGCAAACGTGTGTTACGTACGTTAACTTTGGCTGTTCTACTTGTAATATTGGGGTGCAATAGGTAAGACAAAAAGCGATAATCATTAGGTTAAAAAAGATTCATCAACACTCAAACCTCCATAAAAAGTGACTAATGCACAAAACTATAAATAAAAACACGTAAGGGTTCATCAAACAAAAACTCATGCATTCTAAAACAACACACAAAACACAAATTATTTATACTCAAATGTTTTCCAAAAATAACGTACCTATTCCATCCACTGCTTCATAGTGATTCTCTTCAACGTTCATTAACACAGATGACGAACCAACATTAAGTCTTGTAGAAAGAAAAAAAAAGTCATTATCTTATAAAAAAAGAACATCGAAGGTTTTTACATAAAAATAAACACTTATAAGCCTAACAGAAAACATATGAACATAACTAAAGAACATGATCAGACGATAACTTGTGTGTGTTTGGAGGTCAGAGGGTTTAAAAATAAAAAAAAAATTAAACGATGTTAAAAAAATATGTACAAACCTTCTGATCCATCATCGTCACTTTGTTGCTCTGATTCTGATGCAATAGGAGAATTTTCTTGAAAATCAGACGATACATCATTATACACATGATCAGGGCTTAATAAATGAGGCGGATCTCCTTGATTCGATTCCATAACATGAAGAGTTAATGAGGGGAGAAGAAGGTTCAGGGAAGTAAATGAGGGTTGAAGAAGAAGCAAAAAGGTAAAAGATACTAAAAATGGGGGGAAAGATATGGGGGTGTGTAAAGTAATTATGGCAAGTGTGTGTAGCAGGGATCGAGTACAAGTTGGCAGAAGGTTTGAAAGATTTCCAAAAGGGATTTTACATATCTACCCTTATCAACAATAAACTAATGTTAAATGAGATGATGAGGTGGAACAATAATAGCCACATAATGGGTTTGTGGGGGTTTTTTCATTTTAGGGGGTTTCTTCTCTATACTTAGCCTATATATATATATATAGTGAAAGGTTCAATGGGGAACCGCTTAATTTTTAGCCAGGGGTATAATTGGAATTTTAAAAAAATACTTTTCACTTTAGTTTCTCTCTCTACTCTCGTTTTTTAACACCTGCGATCTTCCCTCTCTCTTCTGTCTCTTCTGCTTTCTCTCTCTCTCTCTCTCTCTCTCTTTCTTTGTTTTCTGCTCTCTCTCTCTCTTCTTCGATTTCTTCTTCTATCTTTCTCTAATATTATTATTATCAGTAACAAACAACTCTAGATCAAAGCTTTGATTGCTACATTCACTCGTGTTTTGCTTTGATCGGTCTATAGACAACAACAGATGGAGATTAATCTAGGTACTGTATACTATTTGGATCTGTTGATATCGATTTCTTGTTGTAGTAGGTTTATAGATCTGATCTGTTTAGTTGAATTTGCTGAGAAACAATTTTGTTTACAACTAAAATAATTTATCTATGTTTTGCATAAAATAGGTTGTTTTTTGGTTTAGCTTTATTCGGATCTGTTGATGTGCTTGTAAATCTCAGTACGTTGATAGATTTGATCTGTTAAGCTAAGTTTCTCAGATCTGTATTAAATTACCTCTTATATTGTTGAATCAGTAATTAGGATTTGATTTGTAGGAATCTGTATAGTTAGACTGTTAACTAGTGTTTGATTTGTAAGAACCTGTATAATTAGATTTTTATGAAACAAATATTGAATCAAACATGTTAAATTATTTTGTATCAGGTTTAGTTTCAGTATAACATGCTAATTAACACCTTTAACATTTTAAATTGTTTTAGCTACCATTTTAGTTTAATCTAGGTATTGTATACTATTTGGATCTGTTAATATTGATTTTCTAGTTGCAGTAGGTTTATAGATCTGATCTGTTTAGTTGAATTTGTTGGGAAACAATTTTGTTTACAACTAAAATAATTTATCTATGTTTTGCATAAAATATGTTGTTTTTTGGTTTAGCTTTATTTGGATCTGTTAATGTGCAGTAAATCTCAGTAGGTTGATAGATCTGATCTGTTTAGCTGATTTCTCAGATTTGTATTAAATTACCTCTTATATTGTTTGAATCAATAATTAGGATTTGATTTGTAAGAATCTGTATGGTTAGACTGTTAATTAGGGTTTGATTTGTAAGAACATGTATAATTAGGTTTTTATGAAACAAATATTGAATCAAACATGTTAAATTATTTTGTATCAGGTTTAGTTTCAGTTATAACATGCTAATTAACACCTTTAACATATCAAATTGTTTTAGCTACCATTTTAGGGTATTATTAATTGTTCCAGATTGCCTGTTGCGCTTTGTTCTTTTTCAATTTCAAACTTTTAATTTGTTCTTTATAATTATGTTACAGATCTGATTCTAGATAAGTCTTGGCTATTGTTCCCAACTAGTATCGCTTAATTTGTTTATTTAAAGATACCTGGAACTTTAACTTTAACATGTTTAATTATTTTATTTATGTTTGAGTTTCCTACCTTCTTGTAAAACTTAACACTTAAAATATTTAACATGTAAAATTAAAATTGTTTAACATGTTAAATAGTCTTGTTATTGTAGAGTTTATCAAATTTTCAAGCTAATTACGTCAATTCAATTCAAATGTGATTTACAGCCAAGTTAGTGACGAAATGTGTTGAAAACTGCATTGAACCGTTTCAGGGATTGTCTTCCAAACATACAGGGGACAGGCTGTGACAACCGTCACCTTCATCTTTCATCAAATTAACAATAATAGTCCTTCAAATATTTCCATTATAGTCCCTGTAAGTTCGTCGTTTTCAAATTTAATTTTAGAGCGAATTAAAATTTTATCATTATGGATCGGGTATAAGTTTTAATCAAATACGTCTACACAATGGATTTTATAAAAATGTCAAGTTTTACAAAGATTTGGAAACTTTTAAGTAAGTTAAGTTTAGTTAATCTTTTATAAAGAAAAAAAAACTAACCTATTTATACTAAAAACAAACAAGGCTAAAACATCAAACATGCCAAACTATCAAAGTTTTAAAACAAGAATTCCCTTCCCTGTTGCCCTCACATTTTTCCGGCGACACCAATTCCGGTCGTCGGAGTTCTTTTCCGGTGAGCCTCAAATTCGCATATTAATGGTCTGTTTCAGTTTATAGTGATCCCAAACGTTTTCTCCATCAATTATAGGTCCGTTATCAGGTTTTAATAAGCGTTTTAATCGAGTTAATTCGTGTCTTAATGGGGTGTAACCGACCGGGTTTAAGGAAGTGTCCATAATGCTCTCTTGATCGAAAAATTATATATACTCACGTCGCCAAAACCTTGCTGCACTCATACACATTCCAAACCCACAAAAAAACATGTCAAAAACACGTCCAAGAAAGCTCCAATCGGCCACTTTTAGTTCGGGTATAGAAGCTTGTGATTCGACCTTAATACGCATTGTGAGTCCTTGTTTCTTATGCCATTTTGTTAGTTAGATCCTCCTTTACGAAAGCCCTATCAATTCGTGGCTTAATCTTGTCTTAATCGGGTTATTGATTTTGGGTTAAGGTTAGGGTTTATGCTTGAATAATTGGGGAAGATGATAGACATTATTTAATTGTTAAATATTATTGTGATTCAAATAAATCAACAAGTTGGTACTTAGCCTAGTGGTTGATGTTGTTGGGTTGGAGAGGACAGACCCGGGTTCGAGCCCAGGCGTCCCCCACATTCTTTCAGTTTTTTTTTTATTTTAATTGTTATTTTAAGCATATAATAATCATTTTTAACACATAAAAACTTAGAATATTCATAATAAATTCATTTTTACTCCAAAAATTATGAAAATTTAAGGGAGACATCTTGACACACTAAAGAAAATTATCCTATTTTTATTTTCTGGAAAATACGTAATTTTCCTATTTTTCTTGAATTAAATTGTTTTAAGCATAATTAATTAATTAAAAATTCATTTTAAAGGATTTTAACCTCAAATTTTCTGGAGATTTATTTTTATGTATAATAAACTGAAATAAAATTTAATTTCTCAGAAAATGATTATTTATGTTATTTTTACTAGTTTTAATCATTAAAACACTATTTAAACTCATTAAATATATTTTAAATACAAATAAATTGAAAAAAAAATTTGGAAATATTATTTTCAGTATTTCACATCAGAAAAATAATTATTTTTTATAAAAATATCATTTTTGGATCATATCTTGTGTTATTTATTCTATTTATATTTAAATTAGATATAATAAATTGTTTAGTTGAATATAAATCATAAAAATCTAATTCGTGGATATTTTTCTATAAAATAGAAATTTTTTATAAGTGTGGGAGACAATGGTGTTTTAGTTACATACTTAACTCTAAATCGTGATATATTTATTTCAAAACTATTGTTCAAGTTACTATTAAAAACTTCATCTTCCCTATACAAGTCTAGTAAACCCTAATGCCTTAGATTTTGGTCGCCTTAAACTTTTAAGTTATTTTCCTCATTAGTATTCTATCATATATAGGTTGAGTTCTTCGGAATTCTAAATCCGTTACGACGAATTTCTTGGAGTTTATTACCTAGCAAAACTATGAGTATATCTTTCTCCTTTTTACTGGTTTACTCTTTTGGGGTGACTCCTGTACAATTATTACTAAACTTACGTATGTTATTTACAAAGCAATGTGCTCTTGATATGTTTTGTGTGAATTGCATGAACGATTTGTCAAAGTCATTAACCTTTGGGCCGCACCTAACAATGAGTAGTACTACGAGTAATATCCCTTGGTTACTTACGTGAACGAGTTAAGTCCTTGGTCATTGTTATGGTTTTCTTGAACGATGTGTGAACGATTATTGAACGATGTGAGGCTTGATTTTGACCCTTTTACATATTACATTTATCATGGCACATATATTGTGAAACACTTTTCTATTATATATATTCAAACAGGGTAGGCTCACCAATACATTTTTGTATTGACAAATTATTTTCGTACATGTTTCAGGTTCTTATGAGATCATTCCTAGCTTTTGGATATTAGACTTAGATTTGAGATTTATTGGATTTTAGTTTTAGTTGTCACGTTAGAATGTTGTATCTTGTAATTCATTTCAATGTAATAAATTATTCAATGCAATGTATTCAAATTTACATTTCTAGTCCATGAACTATTGAACAATCGTCACTACGTGACACCTCGATGTTTCCGCCATCGGTCGGGGTGTTACAGATTGGTATCAGAGCCATGGTTATAGGGAATTAGGTTATTAGAATGCCTTTTAGCCTAGTCTATAACTAAGCTTACATTCACGAGTCCTCTCGTGTAATTTTCTCCTTATTCGTATATTTTCTTTCTAGATATTTTCGCTATGATTCTTTCTCGTTATTCTTTCGGTATTTTGCTTGGAAAAGAAGACACTCGTATTTCACAAATGAAACGATATCATCAAGTTAGGAGTGACATCCATACCTTGGTGATTAGTTTCACTCTTCTATATATTTTACATCTTTGGATAAATATCTTTGAGATAGGAGTGATACCCACACCTCAAAGAATTCTTCCTTCAAAAAGAAACTTAACCACTGAGCTGGGAGTGATATCCTTATTTTAGTGACTAGTTCCACTCTTTCCTATTTTTTTCTTTTGAAATAAAACTTTGAGCTAGGAGTGAAATCCATACCTCAAGGAGTATTTCTACATCTCGTTTTAAAGTCTCGCTAAAAGTTTTGAAATATACCAGTGACGTGGTACGTGCAATCGGGAAGGATGACCATTTACTCATAGGTTTAAGTACGCTCCCCATAAGTCACTAATAATATTTCAATTTCTTTGGCTAGTCACAATTTTCATTAGAAATATTTTCAGTATCACATTTCATTATTGGTATATTTTTCATTTGTTGTTTGAAACTTTTTCTATAATGAAGTTATTATCTCTTTTGACTTTTTCGCCATTAATATCTATCGCTATTAGTGCATTTTTTTCCGTTTTCCATTATTGATTCTTAAGTTTTGTTTAACATTTGGATTTTAAGTTCCATCTCTTAATGTTTTATATACTCATTGATCATTCGCTTTTTGGATTTTTCATCATTATTATTAAAATTTTTATCCGCTATATTTATCGCATTAAAACTTACACTATTTTCATTTATGCTTTGTGACTTTTACACTATTATCGTATTGACTTTTATCATTCACGTCATTTCTAAATCTTGGTCTTTTGAAAACACATTAGATTTATATGGTTTTCGAGAAAAGAAACTTGCGACTGATAATATGCCTTATGACAATTTTCAAACTCGACTTCTTGTAAACACATGAAAGTGTGTACTTACGAAGTCTTTTTATGTGAAGCTGTTTTGAATCTAAAAAGTTATTCTCATGCATCACTACTATTCTTTCAACTATATCACAAAGTTCAAGTAAACTACGTTTTGTTTTATAAACGATAATTTATCTTTTACACTTACACTCTTTCAGTCGCAAAACTTTTGGTCTAAGCATTGGACATATCCTTATCGGAATGTTGCTAAATGTCTTTTAACATATAGTGCATATATTTAAACCCGCATGACCAGTAGACTATACGTATGTTCCGTCCACTCTCAATTGCAGTAAATATCATTATCTTATTCTTACATCATTTTAGTTTGTTATATACGTGTATTATCTTATTTATGATTATTCTCGTATTATTATTATTATTTTATTAGTGGTTATTCTCACACGTTATTTGCAATTATTCTCGCACTAATATTTAGTAATCATTCTTACAACACTAGTTTTGAGCATTAATTTAACTCGTTTACTTTTATTTTGTGCAAATTGTGCGATTTACTTGATTTATATTACACTATTCTTTCAATTGTAATTTTATGCTATACTTATGTACTTGACGCATATTTGGTATGCATATTTTTCCTGTTTTTGAGCAAAACCCTGTTATACTTTACATTATTTTGTCATCATCATGGCCAATGAACATACTAGTTGATAACTCGTATGAGATCTAAGCCAGTGCCCACGTACGACTCGGGTTAGAGTATTTCTTTAATCCGAGGGGAACGGTGTAAACCTCAGAGTTATCAATATGAGTGTTTAAAGCCAACGAAGTGAACAGAAGTTACTGGTTAATGGTGAACCCGAAAGGGAAGAACCTGTAACCATGTCTTATACTTACATGTTATTCACATTATGGTTAAAGGGAAAACCCAGAAGGGAAGGACCTCTAACCATGTCATGATTGAGCATTATTTATTTACAGTGGCTATTACATATTGGTTGCACGCATTTGTTTATGGTATTATTTATGTTAGTGTTATGGAAAAGCATAACACCCTAGTGTAAGGTAAATCGGTGATTACGGTCCGGAACGCAATCATGGGTTTACAGGTACATAAGGGTGGTGTGTGATTCTATTTAGGCTGTTGGTAGACAATCAGCACGAGTCCAAGGTATCGGGAGTGTGGTGGGTTAGCTGCGGTACACCCTATATATAAGCATAAACGATACTGCGGAAGCGGACTAGGAGTCTGACCGAGAACCTACCCATTACTTTATAATTACCTCCTCATTAGATCGTTGACTAATAGCTATCATTTTCGATAAGAACATTTTACATAAGCTTCAATTAGTTTTGTTGGAGCCTTCCTTGATGACCACCTCTACAGAAAACCTTAAACTTTGTATACTCTTACACTCTCCGTTAGTCGAAATCCTGTTGCATGTCCCTAATAACGTTCGGTCAGAAACTTTTCTAAAGTAGGGGAGACTGCTTCATTAGTACCTCGGCCCCTCACCCGTTACACATTCCCAAACCTTACTCATTTAAACTCTCAACTTTCTAACTTTGGGTTAACTGTTAAAAGAATTTGAAACTTTTACTTTTGGGTGCTAAACAACTACTTTAAATTTTATCAAATCATGACTGATACAATTTTTAAACCCTACTTACCTTTTTATACGTCTTTTAAAAAGAATTTCGATACGAAATTTTCTAAAGTAGGGGAGACTGTGACAACCGTCACCTTCATCTTTCATCAAATTAACAATAATAGTCCTTTAAATATTTCCATTATAGTCCCTGTAAGTTCGTCGTTTTCAAATTTAATTTTAGAGCGAATTAAAATTTTATCATTATGGATCGGGTATAAGTTTTAATCAAATACGTCTACACAATGGATTTTATAAAAATTTCAAGTTTTACAAAGATTTGGAAACTTTTAAGTAAGTTAAGTTTAGTTAATCTTTTATAAAGAAAAAAAAAACTAACCTATTTATACTAAAAACAAACAAGGCTAAAACATCAAACATGCCAAACTATCAAAGTTTTAAAACAAGAATTCCCTTCCCTGTTGCCCTCACGTTTTTCCGGCGACACCAATTCCGGTCGTCGGAGTTCTTTTCCGGTGAGCCTCAAATTCGCATATTAATGGTCTGTTTCAGTTTCTAGTGATCCCAAACGTTTTCTCCATCAATTATAGGTCCGTTATCAGGTTTTAATAAGCGTTCTAATCGAGTTAATTCGTGTCTTAATGGGGTGTAACTGTAACACCTCAAGGTGTTACGGGTCTCTTTAACGGGTCGGGTCGGACCTGACCACCCGATTACTTATTAAAATATTCAAGTTCGAATCTCGCGACCAACCGGTTCAACCGATTATATAGATAATAATTATTGGATTTTTATTATCTCGGTTAAACGCTCCTTATCTGCTATTAAATTACGGTCAACGTTCCTTATTTTGTTAATTATACCCGTTACCAAACACCCGAGTTTCAGTTATTATCCTCGTGTCCAAACACCCCTTACTTTATTTCTCTTTTATAACCTTGCTTCATCCTCCTAGTTCCTTCGCAGACCAACAGAATACACACACACTTGAAAGCAACCACCGGACAGCCATGGCGGCTGTTGCCGCCTCTGCTGCTGTTTCCGGTCACCTCCGCTGCTCCGGCCACCATCTCCGGCACCGCCGCCGCCCTGCTCGTCTTCTTCTCCGGTAAGCTCCTCCCTCTCCTAAACCCAACTATCAACCGGTAAACCCCCTGTGTTCATAAGCATCAGTCAACATCGAACACTTATTCTTGATTGTTTATCAGCGATAACAACCTTGAATCCAACCTCTGTTCAGTTATGAAACCCGATAACCCTTTACCTTCATTTCTGATTATAACCGGTAACCCATCTCTTTTGTACTAATAATAACTATCGAACCAAACATAATCAACCTCGGATATGAGTTCCGAAACCTATCCTCCTGTTCCCTCTGTTCTGATAAGCAGACAGTCACCAAGATCCGGTGACTGTCATCGGTAACCATCCCTCGTGTCCATCTTCAGGTTCTTAATTTGTACTCGATAAACCTCCGGTGAACCTATCTCTCTGTCCGAATAATCCGACAGTCACCAAAGTTATGGTGACTGTCATCTGATAATGAACAAAACCTGTGAATCTTCGCTTCTAATTCCGATGTTCCTGATTGTTCTTGTTAAACCACCCACGAACCCGGTAATTATCAAGCCACAACTTTAATCGTGTTCTGAATCTTGAGCTTGGTTTATGTTATATATCGGATAACATAACACCGAATCCATTCGATAATCTGTTGACATCAGGTCCTTGTATCCGATAACAATCATCCTCAAACTCTTTTGGTTATCTTATAGACATATATATGTTGTTGACGTGTATGTGTTTATGTATTGTGACAGATTGATTGGGCCTTCGGTTGATTCCCGATGTAGTTCCGGTTGGTATTATGTTTCTAGTAAACCTCCAGTCAGCTCCCGAATGTGTTCCGACGAGATCCGGTTATATCTCCGGTATATACATCTCTAATTGATAATTGGTTATCAAATATTATATTGTAATCACTTATTAATATATGGATTACTATTGATTGCGAGGTACCATTAATCGAGTAACGGACACGAGTCTTAACCGAGTCGACTCAGTGACTCGGTCAGCACTGGGATAGAACCCGGTTCAATATAACGCGGAGAGGAGTATTATAATTATAAAGATTATATATATAATACGATTAACGTACGGACTTGATAATAATAATATAACATTAATAAACATATATAAAATATATATGTTTATATAAATACAAATTGGTATATTGACAATACTCTAGACTCGGGTTAATAATAATATTTTCCTTTTCTTTGCCAAGCTGTAATGGCCAGCTTTATTAGTTACGAGTGCCAAGCTGTAATGGCCAGCTAGATGTAGGATGTCCGGGTCGTGTCTCATATAACAGCTATCAATAATGAACCCCGAGTTTAGGACTATCTGATATCTATCAAGTTGTACATGTATAAATGTATATATAATATATATCCTAAGTATTACAATTTAACAAGTCTCACGCGTAAAACGTATTAATATATATATGAAATATAATTATAATGAGAGATTAGCAGAAGATAAACGCAAACCTGTGAGTATCGTGAACTCCCCACTTTTACTGTTTTATTAATGTTTTGGGGGAATACATGTCACTTAGAAAACCTAGAAATGCTTTACATAATAGAAATGTTATAAAGAATAATAGAATGAATATGGGGACAATAGAAACAACGAGGACAGTACTGGACGGTATCGCAATATCCTTCTCTTGCTCAGGTAAATGGGCAGGAACCATTCTTGTTCCAGGAAAGGACAGGAACCAGGTTTACCCAACTAGAGGGTAGTTATAAGCAATTTACCACAAGCAGAGTGGTCCAATCGATAAGGAATGGCACTAATAGAATATAATCGATATAATAGAATTGATATAAAGTAGAATTGATTTAATAGAATCTTCCCCAATAGAATTGTAAAGCATGTTTATTTAAAAGAATTATTTAAAGAAATACAAAAGATAGAACTGGCCATTCTGTTTATAAAATACACGACCTCACCAACTTTATGTTGACAGAAACTATTTTTGGCATGTGTTCAGGTAACCAATCAGATAGCGATGACGTGGATCCTGGAAAGGTCAAGACTATCACGATCCGAATCCGCTGTGCAACTCTGATACCCGACCCGACGACCCGTCACCGACTGACCGGGTCGTTACAGTAACCGACCGGGTTTAAGGAAGTGTCCATAACGCTCTCTTGATCGAACAATTATATATACTCACCTCGCCAAAACCTTGCTGCAATCATACACATTCCAAACCCACAAAAAAACAAGTCAAAAACACGTCCAAGAAAGCTCCAATCGGCCATTTTTAGTTCGGGTATAGAAGCTTGTGATTCAACCTTAATACGCATTGTGAGTCCTTGTTTCTTATGCCATTTTGTTAGTTAGATCCTCCTCCTTTACGAAAGCCCTATCAATTCGTGGCTTAATCTTGTCTTAATTGGGTTATTGATTTTGGGTTAAGGTTAGGGTTTATGCTTGAATAATTGGGGAAGATGATAGACATTATTTAATTGTTAAATATTATTGTGATTCAAATAAATCAACAAGTTGGTACTTAGCCTAGTGGTTGATGTTGTTGGGTTGGAGAGGACAGACCCGGGTTCGAGCCCAGGTGTCCCCCATATTCTTTCAGGGTTTTTTTTTATTTTATTTTAATTGTTATTTTAAGCATATAATAATCATTTTTAACACATAAAAATTAGAATATTCATAATAAATTCATTTTTACTCCAAAAATTATGAAAATTTAAGGGAGACATCTTGACACCCTAAAGAAAATTATCCTATTTTTATTTTCTGGAAAATACATTATTTCCCTATTTTTCTTGAATTAAATTGTTTTAAGCATAATTAATTAATTAAAAATTCATTTTAAAGGATTTTAACCTCAAATTTTCTGGAGATTTATTTTTATGTATAATAAACTGAAATAAAATGTAATTTCTCAGAAAATGATTATTTTTGTTATTTTTACTATTTTTAATCATTAAAACATTATTTAAACTCATTAAATATGTTTTAAATACAAATAAATTGAAAAAAATTATGGAAATATTATTTTCAGTATTTCACATCAGAAAAATAATTATTTTTTATAAAATATCATTTTTGGATCATATCTTGTGTTATTTATTCTATTTATATTTAAATTAGATATAATAAATTGTTTAGTTGAATATAAATCATAAAAATCTAATTCGTGGATATTTTTCTATAAAATAGAAAATGTTTCTAAGTGTGGGAGACAAAGGTGTTTTAGTTACATACTTAACTCTAAATCGTGATATATTTATTTCAAAACTATTGTTCAAGCTACTATTAAAAACTTCATCTTCCCTATACAAGTCTAGTAAACTCTAATGCCTTAGATTTTGGTCGCCTTAGACTTTTAAGTTATTTTCCTCATTAGTATTCTATCATATATAGGTTGAGTTCTTCGGAATTCTAAATCCGTTACGACGAATTTCTTGGAGTTTATTACCTAGCAAAACTGTGAGTATATCTTTCCCCTTTTTACCGCTTTACTCTTTTGGGGTGACTCATGTACAGTTATTACTAAACTTACGTATGTTATTTACAAAGCAATGTGCTCTTGATATGTTTTGTGTGAATTGTATGAACGATTTGTCAAAGTCATTAACCTTTGGGCCACACCTAACAATGAGTAGTACTACGAGTAATATCCCTTGGTTACTTACGTGAACGAGTTAAGTCCTTGGTCATTGTTATGGTTTTCTTGAACGATGTGTGAACGATTATTGAACGATGTGAGGCTTGATTTTGACCCTTTTACATATTACATTTATCATGGCACATATATTGCGAAACACTTTTCTATTATATATATTCAAACAGGGTATGCTCACCAATACATTTTTGTATTGACAAAATTATTTTCGTATATGTTTCAGGTTCTTATGAGATCATTTCTAGCTTTTGGATATTAGACTTAGATTTGAGATTTATTGGATTTTAGTTTTAGTTGTCACGTTAGAATGTTGTATCTTGTAATTCATTTCAATGTAATAAATTATTCAATGCAATGTATTCAAATTTACATTTCTAGTCCATGAGCTATTGAACAATCGTCACTACGTGACCCCTCGATGTTTCCGCCATCGGTCGGGGTGTTACACAGGCTTCAAGTCTGGCATCTTCAGGAATCTCCAGTTTTTGCTCCTTTTCACCCGGAAATCCTTTGTTTTTGTTTTGGAGCTCCAATTTCCTGAGAAATACAAATAGGAACGAGTTAAGCATCAATTATCACTAATATATCCTAATTGTAACCTATTTTGGGACTGTTTATGTCTGTTTTATATGTTAATTCTGTGAGTCATCATGTCCCTTTACGGTTTTCCAGATTTTACGCGGCTCCATATCCTGAGCATACAACTCCTCCACCAAATTAAATTCTTCGGGAGAAAGTCTTCTTGCATATGCGTGGCCTTCCAAATATTCAGCAAGACCATGGTTATGTTCGGCATTCCTCACCTGTACCCTCCAGGCGTCACGCTTCCCGTCATATAACCCGACCACTAGAAAAGGGCAACCAATTTTTGGCTGCATGTTCTCCTCTGGGTGGCTATACTCTTGTGCTCGCCACTGCGGTTGCATACTAGCCAAACCTTCATGTCCACATCATCAACTTTTTTAGATCGCTGGGTCACAATGACGTAACCGTTATCTTTTCCCTTTTCTTAACCCACGTAACCAAATCTTTTCGTGTTAGGATCTGAGTATTGGATTGTTTTGATTAACTATGAATTATGAATGAAGTATAAATGGAAAGTGCAGCGGAATAAAGAATAATCAAAACATATAGAATAATTGTTATCAATCGAATGCTTTCATTAAACTGAAAGATTACAATAGTACAATTAAAGCTCCCCCTCAGCCTGATCACTCAGAGTTTGTTTGTCTAAAGAGAATGACGAGTGACCAATAGAACAGTACAAGTACTGTTCTATTTATAGACAAGTACAAACCTCTGATGATCACTTAGCTGACGTCACCTAGAAAGCGACCCCTAACTGACTAACAAATTACAACATCTGTTAAACAATAAACTACTGTTACATTGAAACTACTGAAAGAAAAACTCTGTTAAACTAAAGTTCTGATGTCTTCTTATCATCTGTTGAACCAAAGTGATGTTGGTTCAACAGACCTTTGTTCTTCAGATCTTTGATCAGCACTTGTTCTTTATCAGACTTTTGCTCTTCAGACTTTATCCATCAGACCTTTCATCAGCAGCAGTTGTCTTGTATCAGTTGTTTAAGCATCAGCAGTTTGGGAATCAGCAGTTCTTTGGAGGAAGCTTTCTTGTAACCACTGTTATTTATTCTTGATCAACACTTAGTATATTTTGGCTTTCTATCATCTGTTCTTCTCCAGGTCAGCAGACCCAACAATCTCCCCCTAGAACAGATGATGCCAAATGTCACAACCCGACCAAGGGGGGCCTGGTCGAAATTCCAGATTGGTGCCAAACATCTTATAATGCAAGCAAACAACGAAAGCGTTATAAATAACTATTCTTTTATAATAATAGTCTACATGTCTATACAATGTGCATCTTAATACAATACTCTAGGTAATATCTACGGTTCTCGCTTGCCTTCTGATTCGTCCGTCGGGATGCTCCGAGTTGCAGTTGCTCCTTCTTTCTAACTCAAACAGGTACCTGAACACATGCTTAAAATAGGTTTTGGGTCAACAAAAATGTTGGTGAGTCCGTGCGTGCGTTTAAACTAGTTTGAAAACAAGGTTTATCATCTCAAAAACAAGTTATCATTCAAAAGCAAGTTCAATAAGTTAAAACAGTTTACACATAGTGATGTACAAGCCACACCTCAATCCTAACAATGAATCCACTTACTCCCATCATGGACTCCCATGGCAAAATACATGACACATACCTCAGTGGAGGGTTTCCCGGGCTTCCGAGTCCACTGCGTGCGGGGGTTTCCCCAAGTAGCGCTACCCACATATCAAGTGGCCCAATCTCCCGTTGGGTTGATGAGTGTGGTGGTATCGGGAGCACCTTGTCACATCAGCTGGTTCATCACTTTTAACTGGTTCTACACTGGAAGCATGTATTCACCCCAAAACGTTTATAAAAGTAAAATAGGGGAGTGGTACACGGAACTCACCTGGATGCAATATGATGGTATTAATATAAGAATGAGCGTCTGTCATCGCGTTCTGCTATCTCCATGAGTGAATCCTAAATCGGTAATATTATTAGTCTTTGGTTTTAACTGTAATGGTCACGCGTGGGGACGAGCTTGGTCATATGGTTTCTTATTCTTTTAGGTTAACGTCGCCTCTATTATCCAGTTCATGAATATATAGGTATGCTAGGGTATTTTAATCAAACTTACGCTTTTTGCCTTTATATACATAAAGTCGAAGTAACATCCGCTGTAAGGTTTACACGAGTTCATACGTAAGACGTTTATACCAAGTCCGAGTCTTAGGTTCTACTTGTCATGTTCTCATATTAGCAATCTTTGTTTAATGTTCCAAGTGTAGAGTCCATTCCTTATGTCCAAGTTGTAGAAGGTATTATTTGCTTCACTATGTCTATATGTGTATATATTTTTAAGATAAGTCTACCTTCATGTTCGAGCTTTATGTTCTAAGTCTATATCCATGTGTCGAGATATATTCTAATATTCGTATGATATATCTTGTTATACGTTGTTAGCTACAATTACATCCGAACCTCAAGTGTCGAGTCCAAGTATTATTTCTCTAATCCATTCTAACGTATATAAGTCTATATGTCTGAGTTCATATGCTTAGTCCAAGTTAATATTCTAAATGTCCACCTTCCGTGTATCAAGTTAAGGCGTGTGTGTGTCGTTTTCCATATTGTGTGTCAAGTGTCCCAACATCCTAAGTCGAGTGTTCAATGTTCCAAATCAATGACTTCAATATCCAATCTTCTAAGCGATATATCAAACTATTATTCCATCTAACTTATAGCCTTGGTCCGAATAAGCTCGTCAAGGTCCCACACGTTATTCGTATATAATATTAATGTTTATAAATAAATAGATTTATAGACTCGGTTATACCTCGCTCTCGACTCATGGCTCGTGTTGACTGGGCTGACCCAGTTGACTATATTTGACCCATCTCCTTGACCTAACCTCCGGACCTGACCTGAACTCGTGATCCCTACATCAAACTCACCAAATAACCATCCTCATATCCTGCTATCTAAACCCAAAGTCCACCTCGGCAACTATCACTATTCTTCTGCTATAGACCACCAAATCCACTAAGTGGAACCCTCCTTTGATAGCCATCACCGTCGCCATAGCAACCACCACTACTACCTTAGCAGCCAACAAGCACCCTTATAGCTGGAACCCAACAGTCTTCGGACCCCAAACCCCTAACCTGGAAAGAGCCCAGCCACAGCGGTGACGCCGCAGCCGCCGTCGTTGCCTCCTTCTTCTTCCTCTCATCTCCTCTTTCGATCTCTGTTCTCTTCCTCTCAGCGTCTCTCTCCCTCTCTCTCTATAATAGTTATGGTAAATCGGTGGAGGTGAGGGTGTTTGGTTGAGGGGTTCGGCCGGAGCACCGCCGGAGGTGGTGGCAGGAGCCCCACCGGCTCCTCTTCCTCTCTCTAAGTTATAATAGATGTGGGATGTTGAGGAGGTGAGATGTTGTAGGGCTTGGTCGATGGAACACCACCGGAGGGCCACCGGAAGCGGAGGAGGCGACCTCCGGTTGCTCTTTCTCTCTGCTCAACATATGTGTAGTGTGTGTGTGTTTGTGGTGGAGATGAAACACACAGATATGTGTGTGTGAGGGTTTTATAAAAAGACAATGGGTGGGTGTCAAAAGAAGGGGAGGACAAGTATCCTCCTCTTGGTGACTCACCCAGTCTCGCTCGGTTGCAGTTTCGGGTTCGTTATCGCGTATTAACTCGGTCCCATACGCGTATTATGATAATACTGGTTATATTAATCGGTTCGGTTTTTAATTTCGCACACTATCGTCTCATTTATTACTGGTCTCTATTATAATAATCGCGAAAAATTTTTGGGATCTGTACCGGGTTGTTACACCAAAACTCTGCTTTATTCTTGATCTTTATTCCTCATCAGACTTTCTCTAATCTGCCCTTTCAATTGTAATTCAAAGCTGAGAGAGAAGAGGTCTTCAGCATCTCTATCCAGTGTCAGATTCAAAAGTGTCTGGAGATCTTCTGCACTTAGGCCAGGTGCATCATCCATACTCAACTTCTGAATACTACCATCTGACCTGATCAGTGTCAATTCATGGGTCTCTTTATCAGACTTCCATTTTAGAATTTTAGAGTCAGAGGAGTGACTGGGATGCATCTTTATTTTGGATGAGTTGGGAGATGGAGGCCTGCCAATGAGTTCTCTGAACTTCTCTGTGACAGGGTCAGAGAAGAATCTTAGTTGGTTCAAGAGACCCTCTTTTACATATGTTTCATTGAACTTCCTTGTGTCTTCTTCAGACATTTCCTTCTGCTTCTTGTATTGCCTTTGAGCAGCAATAGAAAGATCAGAGGTTGCAAGCAAGCTATCTAATGTAAAGGCCTGAGTGGGTTTCTTGGGAGCATCATCATACACAGGTTTTCTTGGAAGATCAGGATTGGTCTTTCTTTCTTGTTCAAGCTTTTTGTATGTTTCAATTAGCCTGATTTCTGACCATCTGGCAACAGACTTCATCTCTCCATACTTAGCTGCTACAAGCTCTTGTCTCATTCTTCTGAATTTCAAGGCTCTAGCTTCATCTCTCCCCTTTTTGAAATCAGGAGCAGAGGCCTTAGCAGGAGGATTCTTGGCCATGTTCTCTATTCTGATTAGTTCTTCCCTTAGAGCATGTGTGGTCCAGCCTGTAAATTGGTTCTTTGTTGCTTTATAAGGCTTGGATGCCAAGATCTGTTCCAGCAGTGAATCCCTTACTTCCATCTCCAAGTGTCTGCTGAGAGGCATGGTTGACATGGAATTGCTCAGGGTCTTAGCATAATCTTCAATCCTTCTGAGTTTGCTAAGCTCTGCTGAATGGATGCCCTGAGCAGTCCTGTCATCCTTCCCTTTGCACTTCTCTTTGATGACAGCATCGGTCTGTTCACCCTTGTATTTGAGATATGTGTCTATGTTGAGTGGAACAGGGAAGCCTTTAAGAGATGGGAAGGATCTTTCTGATGGCTGATCAGTATTGTAGAAGGATTGAAGTTCCCCCTTGATTAGATCCAACTCAAGGGGATACTTCTCAGCCAATGGGGTGATGGTTGGTGGTGGTCTGTGTGATCTGTATTGGGCAGTGTGTGGTGAGTAAGATGTGAGTGGAATGGCATTGACTGGTGTGGATCAGATTGGGGTGTTAGGTGGTGTGTTGTGGATGTTTTCATCTTGTATAACAAAGGTGGATTTCCTTTTTCTGCTATACAAGATTTTGGGTGAAGGTGAGGATGAGGCAGTGGTTTGAGAAACATCTGTTGGTCCTTTAGTGGAACCAGCAGTTGTTTGGGTTTTGGGTTGTGTTGAAGTAGGTTTGGCAGTGGTTTGTGTTGGAGTAGGTTTGGGAGTTGGTTGAGTTGTGGTTGGTTTAGTGATTGGTTTGGTTACTGGTTTGGGTTGTGCAGATGTTTTAGCAGTGGTTTTAGGTTCAGTTGTTTTAGGTTCAGTGGTTTGGGTAGCAGAGGTTGTGGTGGCAGTGGTTTGTGGAGCAGTGGTTGTGGTAACAGGTGTTTGTACATCAGAAGTTTCAGCAGTTAGTTTGGAAGGTGGTTTTCTGGTGTGTTTGGCTGGCATCTTCTTTCTCTTTGAAGTGTTCACATCTTCCACTTCCTGCTGCTGTTCCTTTTTCTTTTGCACCAACATCTCTGCTTTTACCTCCAAAGTGTCAGCCCTTTTTCTTTTGTCTTGAGCAGCCTTTTCAGCCTTTTCATTAGCTGAAGTATCAACTTCTTTTGCCTTTGATGCTTTTGCTGGTTCAGAGACAGGGATCTGAACATTTGGTTGTTGAGTTTGTGGAGCTGATTTAGGTGACCCTGGTTTGTCAGCAGTTGGCTTCTTCCCTTTTTGTGAGGGTGGTGCACCAAATGGATCAAGTTTTGGTAGCCTGTCTCTGCCACTCTCCCCCTTTTTGGCATCATCAGCAGTGAATTCATCATCATCTTCATCTCTGAGAATTGTGGTAGGGGCAGAGCCAGTGGTCTTCAGCAGATGGTCTTTAATCACCTTGATGTCAGCCTTTGTGTCATTAAATCTGGCATCCACCATATTTCTGATCAAAGTCATGTAAGTCTCCTGTGTCTGATCTGCTAATTTTCGGTGAGCTATGATGATGGGGGAAACAGATTTCCATAGCTCATTAGCAACATCAGCAGTGGATGGTTGACTTTTTGTAAAGTTATTCAATGTTTCCAATATTGACTTGACATCAGATTTGATGTCAGCAACAGAGTATTCAAGGTTTTGAACTTTAACCGTCAATTCTTGAAGTTTTGACTCATCACCCAAATTAATAGGTTCATCTGAGTCCCTACCAGAGGTAGTTTTAGCTGGTTCAGTTCTAGGAGGTGAATCCATAGAATAAGAACCTGCTGCCCCTTTGTCTTGGTTCTGGGGACTTCCAACTGTTTTAGGAGACACAATTGTGTCTTCATCAGTTGTTGCCTTCAAGGAAGTCTTAGCAATGGAACCACTGTCCTGCTGTGAGACAATGGTCTCTACAGCAGTAGTAGCTGCTTCTCTTGAAACCTCATCAGAAGTAACATTGACTTCTGGGAGTATAACCTCCTCATCTGTTTGTGGGATGGCTGATTGACTTTCCTCAGCCCCAGTCACTGGTAGTGGCATACTCTCAGTGATAGGTGAAGGAGAGGAACTGGGGTTGTCCTGAGTTTTGTCAATAGCCTCAAACAGGGGTTGCATTGTTTGTGGGACATGTGGTGGTGATGTAGGTGGAGTAAGAAGCTGATTAGCCCTGGGAGATGGGCTTGTAAACATATGATCAAGTGACTCATATGCCTCAGTTTGAGGTTCCCTTTGGCTTACAACAAGTTCCTTTTGTGAGGAATCTTGAGGAGTTTGCTTTGGTTGAGATATCTCCAACTGTTGTGAGGAAGTAACAACAGTGGTTTCATGTTGCTTTGGTGATGCAACAGGGTTAGCTTCTGGTATCTCATCTTCCAGAAGTCCCTTTTTGGTTTTGGTGGTTGTTTTGGAGGATGGACGGTTTCTTTTGGAGGCTGGTGTGGGTTTCACAGCACTGGATGAAGTGCCATGATCACCAGGAGCAGTGGGCTCACCAACAGAGGTTTCAACAACAGTTGTTGTCTTTGTCCTCTTTGGTTGTGTTTTGGAAACTTTTTGAACTTTTGTTGCTTTTTCTTAGGTTGAAGAACCCAGCATTCTTGTAAAAGTTTCATCAGTTAGACTTTTCATTTTAAATGACTCTCCCTTTTGAAAATCCTTTTCAGGTAAAATCTTTTGTAGAATTACACTTAGAATTCTAGGGTAGAGCAGAAAAGCATTGTTTGAGCCAGATTTTATGGCTTTCACATTTGATACCAAGTCTGAAAACAATCCCTGAGATAGATTGAAGTCAGATTCTGACAGCATAGCATATCCCAAGTATTGTATCCTCAATGGGATTTCATTGAAGGATGTAGTCTTGGCAGAGGCACAGAGGAGGAGGGTATGGAAGAAAAATTTCATGACTGGTGGGAAAAACTTTTTGTATAGTGTGGAACCAGTCATTTGAGCATCATACCCTCTCTTTTGAAACTCAGTGTGAAGCTCTGTTTTTGGAAAAGTTTCCATACCTGACAAGTCGTTCAGTGAGAAGGTAGTGGAGATGATCTCAGGGGTTATGGCGATACTGGTATCTCCAATTTTTGAAATTATGGACGTAGGCTTTTTGTCTTGGTATAAAACTTCAGCAGTTGCCCAGAATTCTTGGAGTGTTTCCAGGTAAATGGGGGCATCAGCAATAAGAACATTTTTATATTTTGAGTTATTGATGATGTCAATGGTGGAATGGAATGATGTGTTGTCTTCGGTTTTAACCAAATAAGGAAGGAAATTGTGAGTGGCTTTTGTTTGGAGTTCCATTTTAATGGATTTTGATTGTGAAAGTGATGAACTTTGATTGAGGGTTATGAGGAAGACGAGAGCGGTTTTTAGTATTTTGAATACAATGAGACAGTAAAACTGCTGTTGGGCGAAAGAACAGGGTTTTATAGGCTCTGGTTAAACCGCTGATGTGGCAAAACTCTGCTTTTGAGAGCAGACGTGGCAAACATCTGATGGTTGAAACATCTGGTGGCATACAGCTGTTTTGTTAAACCTCTGTTGCCAACCTCTGTTGTTTAACCAAAAGACTGATGAAAACAGTTGTTTTATCTGATCAGATGTTTGAAACAGATTTTTCAACCAACAGTGGTTGTTTTACCTGATCAGATGTTTGAAACAGATTTTTCAACTAACAGTGGTTTTAATGAAACAGTGGTTGTTTTATCTGAATCAGTGGTTTTAAAACAGATTTTTCAACCAAAGTGTGATTTTAGCAAAATTTGATTTTCTGATAACATTTTAATGTTTTTTATTGAAAACATTTTTGTTGTTTTTAATCCATGTTTAACATTCCAATTCGAGAAATCAGATTGGTGAAGGTAGATGTGTCTAAAGCTTTTGTCAGCACATCTGCCAACTGATCCTCTGTTGGAACATGGTGCAGAGAAATCAAACCTTTTTCATAGCTATCCCTGACAAAATGATGTCTGATATCTATGTGCTTGGTGGTTGAGTGGGAGACTGGATTTTTGATGATATTTTCAGCAGCTTGACTATCCAACATGAGTGGAGTCCTTAGTGCAGTTATCCCAAAATCCAGTAGTTGATTTTGAAGCCACATAAGTTGGGCTGTACAGCTTGCAGCAGCAATGTATTCAGCTTCAGCAGTGGATGTTGAAACAGCTGCTTGCTTTTTGCTTTGCCAAGAAACTAAGGCATTCCCTAGAAACTGGCACCCTCCTGATGTGGACTTCCTTGTGGTATGGCAGCCAGCAAAATCACTATCTGAATAACCTGAAAGCTCAATGTTTCCATTAGCAGGATACCAGATACCAAGTGTGGGAGCACCTTTTAGGTATCTGAAGATCCTTTTCACAGCAATAAGGTTAGACTTTCTAGGAGAAGCCTGAGATCTAGCACACACACAGGTTGCAAACATAATGTCTGGCCTGGATGCTGTTAAGTACAATAAAGACCCAATCATGCATCTATAGTGTGTCTGATCAACAAGTTCATCCTTTTCATCATTAGTGAGTGGCTTGACAGTGCTCATGGGTGTACTACATGGCTTACAATCATTCATCTCAAATTTTGTTACCAAGTTTTTCACATACTTGTTTTGATGAATGAAAGTGCCATTTTGCAGTTGCTTTACTTGGAGACCAAGAAAGCACTGAAGTTCACCCATAGCACTCATTTCAAACTCTGCTGTCATGAGTTCCCTAAACTCCTCACACATTTTATTACATGTGGATCCAAAAATGATGTCATCCACATATATTTGAACAATCATTAAATCTTTTCCTTTCCATTTTAAAAACAAGGTTTTATCAATTTTACCTCTAGTGAAACCAATGGATAAGAGAAAAGTAGAGAGAGTTTCATACCAGGCTCTTGGTGCTTGTTTGAGTCCATACAATGCTTTGTTAAGCTTGTAGACATGATCAGGATGGAATGTGTCTTCAAAACCAGGTGGTTGACATACATAGACCTCCTCCTGAATTTTGCCATATAGGAAAGCACACTTGATGTCCATCTGATACACCTTGATGTTGTGGTTGACAGCAAAGGCTAAGAAAAGTCTGATAGCTTCTAACCTTGCTACAGGGGCAAAGGTTTCATCATAGTCAATACCCTCTTCTTGTCTGAAGCCTTGAACCACTAACCTGGCTTTGTTCTTGACAACTATACCCCTTTCATCAGTTTTATTTTTGAAGACCCACTTTGTGCCAATTGGACAGACATCCTTAGGCAATGGTACAAGTTCCCATACTTGTTGTCTTTTGAACTGAAGGAGTTCTTCTTGCATGGCTTCTACCCAACTGTTGTCTTTCAGTGCCTCTTGGTACTTGACAGGTTGTGTAAGGGATAGAAAGCCTGCAAAAAGACAGATGTTTGAAGATTGGCTCCTTGTGAGCACACCTTCTCTGATGTTGCCAATGATTTGGTCTGGTGGATGAGCTCTTAGGTAGATTAGATCTCCCTGATATGGTATGATGGCATTTTGTGGTGAAGGACAGAGGTTTGGAGACTCTGTTGACGTAACATCTGTTGGCACTTCTGAAGAGGCAACAGATGTTTGGAATGGAGGTGGAGGAATGGGTCCAAGTGGTGTAAGATTGGACTGACTTTTGTCAACAGATGATTGACTCTTGTCAACAGAGGATTGAACAGTGGATTGGCTGGGTGAATCAGTGGATTGAAGGTAAGACTGGCCAACAGTGGCTGACTCAGCTGTGACAGAGTTTTGACAGTTGTTTTGAACCACTGCTTCCTCTGATGCAGGATAGACTTTGTAGTGGTCTGGAACCACAACATCTATTCTGTAGTCTTGTTGTGAAAATTGTGGAGTACCTGCAGGGTTAGTTTTGACAGCAATATCTTCAAATTTGAATTTATCTAAATCAAACAACTCAGCAGGGTTTGCTGGGATTTTTAAAGAAGAAAGTTCATTGAACTTCACATTCAGAGTTTCTTCTATTGTTTTAGTCCTTGTGTTAAACACTTTATAGGCCTTTGCAATAGAAGAATACCCCAGAAAATATCCACAATCCACTTTGGCTGCAAATTTTGAAATGGAATCTTTAAGATTTAAAATGAAACATGGGCAGCCAAAGACTTTGAAAAATGATATCAGTGGTTTGATTTTAAACAGAATTTCATAAGCAGTCTTTTGATGTCTAGGGTTGATTAAAACTCTGTTTTGAACATAACAAGCAGTGTTTACAGCTTCTGCCCAAAAGGACAGAGGTAAACCAGAATCTGCTAGCATTGTTCTTGCAGCCTCAATGAGAGTCCTGTTCTTCCTTTCAACCACCCCATTCTGCTCTGGTGTTCTTGGGATACTGTACTGCCTTACAATCCCTTTTGACACACAGAAATCATCCAACTCCTTATTCTTAAACTCTGTTCCATTGTCACTTCTAAAGACTTTTACTGGCAAGTCATATTGTTTTTCAACTTTGGTGACAAAGTCCTTCAAGATACCTGCAGTCTCATCCTTAGAGTGTAAAAAGTAAGTCCATGTAAACCTCGAAAAATCATCAACTATGACAAGACAAAATCTTTTCCTTCTTAGACTCATGATTTTTACAGGGCCAAACAAGTCCATGTGCAACATTTGTAAACACTGACTAGTTTTGGACTCATCAATGGATTTGTAAGAGCTTTTATGTTGTTTACCTTTTAAACAGGAAACACAATGCTCATCACATTTGAATTCTTTTGATGGTAAACCTCTGACAAGGTTTTGTTTGGAGAGTGAGTTGATAGTTTGAAGGTTGGTGTGACCAAGTCTCCTATGCCACAATTCTGTCTCTTTGGTAGAAGCAGCTGAGAACAGACAGACATTTGCAGTAGGATTATCCTTCAACATATCAACCACATACACATTGCCACTTCTGTGAGCAACAAGTTGTGCTTTGCTCTCAGCAATGATGGTGTTAATCTTTTCTACAGCCTCTGGGCCAACAATCTTACAAGTTTGCTTAGTGAAGAATGACCCAAAGCCTTTGTCACTCATTTGTGATACACTAAGTAAATTAAATTTTAGATTGTCTATTAGATTAACATTTTCAAACTTAAGCCTCCCTGCTTTGACAGTACCAGAACCCAACACTTTACCTTTAGAATCATTACCAAAGGATATATCACCCCCTCCATGAGCAAGAAAGTCCAGAAGAAGGGCTCTACATCCAGTCATGTGCCTGGAGCCTCCACTATCTACATACCATAAACTGTCTAAACAAGCAGAAGCTCCCTGCACATCAGTAAAGATTTTAGTTTTGGTGAGTGTCCAAAGCCAAATTGGCTTTGGATGGGTCCTTAGCTGTCTCAGCCTTAAGTTGAGGAGAATGATCAGTGGTTTGGACTAGCCTTTGAACTAGATTCAACAGCTGCAGTTGACCATTTGCCAGTGCTTGTATGTCAACACTTGGTCCAGCAGATGTTTGATCATTTCCTATCAGTTGTTGAAAACCATGAGGGTGTCTGTTCACTTTTGGTTTTGAAGGCCTCTTGGGCTCTTCATAAACATGTGGCAGACGATGACAAGTGGGTTGCCCATATCCTCTTGGTAATCTGTTAACAGGTGGAGCATCTGTTACCTGAACTTCTCTGGGAGCAGAGTTTTTGTTCAGACTTTTGGTAACAGATGTTTGAACTGATTCAAAAGTCTGTTTGGGTTTTCCTTTTAAAGTACTTACCACTTGACTTTCCAGAGTTTTAGCCTTATACTCTTTTATCTTTTCATCAAAATTTTTGAGGTATAGGCACTCTTTTGTTTTGTGATTCTTTTTCTTGCAGATTGAACATTCTTTAGATTTTGAATCATTTAAACTTGTTGTTTTGTTGATGTCATATGCTTTTAGAAGAAAACAGTTTTTGGTGACATGGTTCTTCTTTTCACAAAAATCACAAAACAAGTTGTTCTTAGCTTTCCCTTTTTCTTTCTTCTTTTCAACAGATGTTTCATCATCTGTTGGAAGACTTACTAGAGGGATTACTTTGGCCTGTGGTGCCATTTTACCATCAGAGGTTTTGAAGGTCATTGGTTTGAAATTTTCAAGGACTTCACACTCATCTGACCATGTTGGCTTAAATTGATATTTCTCAATTTCATCAAATGAGGGTGTACCTTCCATCTTTTCAAGAATGATTTTCTTGCCATTGGGTTCAGTAACCTTGATTTCTTGACCTTTTGAGTTTGTAGGGATGACCTCAACCAACTGTGGTTCCTTTTTGTCAGTGGTTTGTGAAATTTGATCAGTGGTTTTAAAACCAAACCCAAATTTCACATGACTTTTAGATTGTTGGTTGACAATCATCTCAAAACCCTTTGATGATTCCACCCATTTCTTACATTCAACTTGGGTGGACTCAAGCTCCTTCTTACAACTATGATATTTTGTTATCATAGTCTGAAGCTGGTCTTTGGTTATGCTTGCTTCATGTTTTAAACTGCTGATTTCAGACTCTTTTTCAGATATTTTTGATTTTAACTCTTTTGTTAGTTTTTCAAACTGAATTTCAGAATCCAAAATTTTCTTTCTAAAGTTTTCATTCACCTCTTTTATCTTAGCAAATGCCACAATACATTTGTCTGAGCACAAGTCATTTAAGATTTGAGGAGATACCTTAGCAGCAGCCATCAAGGCACAGTTACACTGGCAGTCACAGTCATCACTACCCCAGGGGTCTGATAGATTCACAACCTCCACTTCAGATTCTTCAGCTGAAACAATCTCACCAACAACACCATCAGTCACATTTTCAGACATAGACACCACTTCCTCAGAATCAGTCTCTTCAACAATTGTTTCTAGTGCCATAAAACAAAAATCCTTTTCAGTGTTAGCAACTAGAGCAATGTTGTCATCTGTTATCTCATCTGGTAGACTGCTCCAATCAACAAAGCCTTGAGTAAAGAAACTCTGTTGACTTGGTTGACTGGTCTCTGCAGGAGCAGAGGGTGGAGTAACAGTCATTGGCACAGGGGCCTGAGCAACAGGTGTTTGGACATAGTGATACTGAGGAACAGTGGTTTGGACATAATGCACAGGAACAGTGGTTTGGGTTTGTGCAAAGTGAGCAGTGTTTTGCACATTAGGTACATTAGGGATGGTTTGATAAGTGTTGGTCTGTGGTCTTTGATTTGGATAGGTAATCATAGGAACTCCATTTTGACTCCTACACTCCCTAGCAAAATGACCCATTCTATGACACTTGTAACACTTTATCTTTGATTTATCCAACCCAACCTTTGACCCACCATGTAAACCTGGGTACCTCCTGCCAGTTTTCTTATAGAAGTTATTGGTTCTAATACTGAGCAGGGCAACCTGATGTAGAATGTCCATTTCTTCGAGGTCCAAAGGGTCAATGTATTGCAAGTCATTGTACACAAAAGATGAATTATCAGAAGCCTGGATATCACCACTGGCTGTGAAAGCACAGTTGTTTGGTGATGAGTAAGAATCATTATTGAAACTAGTTGTTATGTCAATGTAATGATCATAACTCTGATCCTTACTACTTCCAGAACCATCATCCTGACCCAACAGTGCAGTATTACCAAATACATAGTCATCTGACACTTTGCCAGAGTCCTGGAGCTTCTTTTTCTGGTTAAGCTCCCTTTCATAAGTCAGGAGCTTACCATGAAGCTGGGTCAGGGTTAGGTCTTTGAATCCGATAGAGTTAATGACTGCTGTGTTAATGACTCCCCTTTTATGTGACTAAACGTTTCATATTGTTGGTTAAGTATTTCACGGTTGTTTTCAATCACATCATCAGTTCCCCCGAATTGCTCTTTGAGAGCATCCCACAGTTCTTTAGCACTATTGCAGTGCAAGAGACCGGCATAGATATCATTCGGCAGTGCCATGGCTACTATGCTGAAAGCCTTGGCATCTAGCTCGATTTTTTGAAAATCTTGCTCTGAGTAGTTCTCAACACTCTTTGGTACTTGGATCTTTGGATCCTCGGCACTCGGTACCATTGGAACATGTGGTCCAAATACTACCGATTTCCAGCACCCTGTGTTCTGTTGTGCTAACACATGAGCTACCCGACGCTGCCAGATGTTGTATTCTGACCTGACAAGCATCGGAGGCTTGTTGTGTGTGCCAGTGTTGTGTGGATCTTGATTAAGTGAAGTCATTCTCTTGGTTTTTCAAAAACAAAGTCTGTTTACTAACTGTTGAAACGAAAATAAACTATTACTCTGTTTTCACCCGACAAAACAAACGATATCAATGATTATGAGCTGATCTGTGTATTAAATTGATTGATTAGATCAGATTTAATTGACCAAGCTCTGATACCAATTGTTAGGATCTGAGTATTGGATTGTTTTGATTAACTATGAATTATGAATGAAGTATAAATGGAAAGTGCAGCGGAATAAAGAATAATCAAAACATAGAGAATAATTGTTATCAATCGAATGCTTTCATTAAACTGAAAGATTACAATAGTACAATTAAAGCTCCCCCTCAGCCTGATCACTCAGAGTTTGTTTGTCTAAAGAGAATGACGAGTGACCAATAGAACAGTACAAGTACTGTTCTATTTATAGACAAGTACAAACCTCTGATGATCACTTAGCTGACGTCACCTAGAAAGCAACCCCTAACTGACTAACAAATTACAACATCTGTTAAACAATAAACTACTGTTACATTGAAACTACTGAAAGAAAAACTCTGTTAAACTAAAGCTCTGATGTCTTCTTATCATCTGTTGAACCAAAGTGCTGTTGGTTCAACAGACCTTTGTTCTTCAGATTTTGATCAGCACTTGTTCTTTATCAGACTTTTGCTCTTCAGACTTTATCCATCAGACCTTTCATCAGCAGCAGTTGTCTTGTATCAGTTGTTTAAGCATCAGCAGTTTGGGAATCAGCAGTTCTTTGGAGGAAGCTTTCTTGTAACCACTGTTATTTATTCTTGATCAACACTTAGTATATTTTGGCTTTCTATCATCTGTTCTTCTCCAGGTCAGCAGACCCAACATTTCGCGAAACGAAATCTTGTTGAGTGTCATACGAAACATGCGAGAACCGTGGTTGCTCGTCTGAAACATGAGAGTAGTTGGGTTGCTCGTCTGAAACATGCCAGTGGTTGGATTGCTCTTCTGAAACTTGCGGGTTTTGTGATTGGTCGTACGAAGAGTATTGCGGTACATACGCATACTTACTACCGTGCTCATTGTACTGGTAGGTTTCCCCTATGTATGAATGTTCAACATTGAGTTCATAGCACGGCTCGTTCAGGTCTGGCAATAATGGTTTTTTGTAACCAGAGACAATCTCTTGAGAATAAGGAATACCTGCTGCTTGAGAATCGAGAATACCTGTCGTCTCGTGAGAATTAGGAATACCTGATTGATCGAAAATATTATCCCACCATGACATTTTGGAGAAAAAGATATTAGCCCACCATAAAATTGAAAGAAGAAGAAGATGAACAATAAACGTTCGGAAGAAGAAAGGAAGGGAAGAAGAAGAAAAGGAGGAAGAATAATTCAACTTTGGTTGAATATGCCTCGTATTGGTCTATATGTTACATCGTACTGTACATCGTACCAATATGCCTTGTATAGACCAATACGAGGCATATAACCCCAATGATTGGTCATGCGAATCTATGCCAGGTTGACTGAAAAGGAAGCACGTGAACCCTATATGCCTCGTATTGGCCAATACGAGACATATAGGGTTTTTTTTTACTCTTTTGTCTGAATGGGAGACAAACTCAATCATTAAAAGCATATATGCCTCGTATAGAACTATAAGAGCATGTTTGGCTCTCCTTATTTCCACCTCCTTATAACTTATAACTTTTCCAAAAAGTTAATAAGTTGCAAAAAGTGTTTGGCAAAAGAAAAAGGACTTTTTGTTTTAACTTTTTGTTTGCCTTTGATAAGTTGTTTTGGAAAAGTAAGGGATGAGTGACTTTTTGAACCTCCTTATAACTTATTTGATGGTTATTTACCTACATGCCCTTATCATATCCTTACACATTCCCTCCTTATACCCTTTTTTGTCATTTTACCTAAATAAGTTAAACCAAACATTTTTTTACAAACTAACTTATCAACTTATTGTTTTTCCCACCACATAAGTTAATCCAAACACTTTTCTAGAAACTTCTTTTTAAAAAGTCATAAGTTAATAAGGCCTTTTAACAAAAAGTCTTTTTTGCCTCAAATAAGTTTATCCAAACATGCCCTAAGAGGCATACTTAAGGTGTTAATTTGTTTTCTTTTGTTTTGTTTTTTTGGGTTTTTTTTTGGTATTCAAATATGTGGAACCTATTTTAAACATAGTATAGATGTAGGGACAGATGCATAAATAGAGTTAAGAGGTTGGGTCGAGGCTGTGACTGTCAAATCCACATATTCTCTCTTTCTCACACACACAGATTCATCTCCATATATCATTCTCTTCGATTCCACCTTTACTTCTGTTGATTATAATGCACCCAGATCATATATTCAAGGTATGCTTTTTTTTTTAATAGGTTTGATGCATAGAACATTCAAATTTTAAATAAAGCAAAAATACTATGGATCCTCCTACATCAAAGTTATTTTTTAATAAGTCATATATTGTAATTGAGTTCTCTAATGTTTTGAAGCCTTTCTTTAATGGGTTCCGTTAATATTTCACAAACAAATTTCTAAAAGTATTAGATCTTACAATCTTTTTCGGTATAAAGAAAACACTATTCTCACACATATACACTGTTATAGCTGTAAATACAGACCTCTATATGTATATATTATCAAGATTTAAAAGAACGAATTCCATTGAAGATATTCAAGTCTGGTTTTCTTTTTGTGGGTTACATGAGGTTTCTCTGAAGTTTATTTGCTATTTTAGGATTTTATGCCTCTGCAAAGCTGAAGCTTTTTATGTACGGTTTCTTTCTTTCTTTTTTTTTATTATTGTTTTTAATTCTTAATTTTGTCTTGTCTTGTATTTTCATTTTTTCCAAGAATTTCAAGCAAGCCCCTTTTTATTTTTTATAAAAAAAAAAGGTTTTCCCTTTTATTGAAATGAGATCTGCTAGCTTTTTACATGTCATCATACCTCCAATTATGACTTTAATAACACTGAATTATTAGCCCTATTTAATGTAATAGTTAATAATTTTGACCAAAATTCAAACATGTTTTTTTTATTTTTTTTATTTTTATAACAAATGTCCATATGACTATATGAGTGTGGCATGATAAAATGTATCTGCAACTTGTCTTTATTGCTCAAAGCATAAATCTTTCCATGTTTCTTGTTTGCCTTTTTTTTACATACTTTTGCTTCTTGTTCTCCGTTGACTTCAAGGTCAAACTTGTACTTTTTATTACTTGTGATTCTTGGCATCTTTCTTTTAAACTTGTAACATTCTTTTGATGCCATTAATATATTTTTATTATATAATCAAACACATAAATGGGTTTGAAAATTCAGTATTGAAACTGCTAGTTTTGACTTTCAATGGTCAAAGTATGACTTTCATTAATATATGCAGGGTTGCAGCTGATTTGAGTAATGGAGGATGATATGATGGGAAATGGTGGGATAGAATTAGATGGGAAAATTTTGAAGACATTTCATAAGAGTTTTGTTCAAGTTGAACAGATATTGGATCAAAATAGAGTGTTGATCAATGAGATTAATCAGAATCAGGAGTCAAAGATGCCTGATAATCTCAGTAGAAATGTGGGATTAATTAGAGAACTCAACAACAATATAAGAAAAGTGGTTCATCTTTATACTGATCTGTCATCTAGTTTCTCTAAATCTATGGATGTTGTAGGGGATTCAAGATTAGATGGCAAAGCTTTGTGCAAGAGGACTAGGCCTGCTTAGAAGAAATTTAACCTTTTTTTTTTCTTGAAGATGGTTTGTAACACATGCATTGAAGGTAGTAAACTTGTCTTGATTTGTGCCCTTTGTAGTTGTTTGGTAAAAGGGGGAAAGTTTTGTTTTTTTGTTGTTGAGGATTTGTATGTGGAGCACAGAAACACAAACAAGGAACCATAGTTTGCATGCCTATACATTTATCTGTTTATCTCTGCAAAGATACCCTTAACATAACAGCTTTTTAGTCACCAATCACACATCACCACTACCCAACTCAGTATCATATTATTAAAAAATGTATACTTTTTTTGGGCTTCTTGTTCTTTATGTTAGACAATCCATTGTGTTCGTAGCCTCATACTCACCCCTAGCCACAACAAGCCTACGTAACTAGCTGTAGCGTAAACACAGGCGATAATGGTCGCGTACGTTAATGGGAGAAAGTGGATTTTGGTTGCGCCGGTGCTCACCCTCAGCAATAACAGGATCAAGTGACCAGGTTACTTGAGAGTAAAGTCAGCGGCTCGCGCCTGTTCGCTCAGAGCCCATAACGGATAGTCTTATAAAAGGGAAGGAATTTCACAAAAATTTATATAACAGAAATATAGTTTCAATTAAAAATATAAGAAGAACTTTAGGGATGACAATCAAACCTGAACTTGATGGGTAAACCCGAAACCCGACACATTTTGGACGGGTTTGGGGTCGAAAAAGTAGGTATGCGTCCGAGTATGAGATTAATTTTTATTTTTTTCGCAGATACCTGTTTACCCGACTCAATTACCCGATAAAGTATACCCGTTTACCCTATTAAATACCCGATATAATTCTTATATAATATAGCTTTTTAAATATCTATGCACTAGCCGATTACCCCGGGAAGGTCCCGGGGTTGAAAGGATAACCTTCAACATATAATCATCTTCACGTAAATTAAAATATGTTACAATTTGATTAATGAATAACCTGAACACTTTGTGTTTTTTTCTGTATGAATATAACCCCACAAAAAATAGTCGTTTTTTTTTTCGTTTTTATATAGCACTATGGTACTCGTTGGAAAGATAATAAAACACTCGTTAATTTGGTGTAATTTTTTTATTTAAAAAATCTCGAATATAAAAGATATTTATGTTTAAAAATTATGGGAGGAAGATAAGAGAGAAAAATTTAAATTTGTTTTTAAATTCTTTTTTCCTAAAATAACTCAATTTAATTTTAGTAATTGAGAATTAAGAGATAGAGAGATAAATTTAGAAAAATACTCAAAAACACCAAAAACACTCAATTATTAAGCCACGTGACACTCTCAATGGGCATATATGCTTTCTTTTATATATATACTAGCTATCTACCCCGGGAAGGTCCCGGGGTTGAAAATCCTAATATGACTTAATAAAAAATAATAAAAGAAGAACAAACCTCACCTCCCAATCCAATCCACCACCAAGCTACAATTACCAAACTTAACCACCACAGCAATAACTTTAGCTGCAGCCACCATCATAGCCACCAGCACCATCCCTCCATCCTTAGCAGCGGAATCCTACGCCACATACTACGGTACTGCAGCTAGCGCAGCTAACTACGGTGGCTACGGTGGAAATTCAGACAAGAATGTAAACAATCTTTCAATACATGTATCAATTCTCTTAACAAATTAAACTAAACTGATATAAATTAAACTTAACTCAACCTAACAAAACTCACCTTGAAATAAATAATGGAACTTACATAACCACCAATACCTCTATCAAATCTGTTAAGAGTAAACTTAAGTGACATAAATTAAGCTTAACTGAATGTAAGTAAACTCAACTTAAAGTAACTAATGAAACATGTAACTCAACTCAGCTTTAAGTACCTAATGAAACATAAATATATTATACTATACAACTCAACTGACATTGAACAGACCTATGAGTAATAGATGTAAACAATCTTTCAATACATGTATCAGTTCTCTTAACAAATTAAACTAAACTGATATAAATTAAACTTAACTCAACCTAACAAAACTCACCTTGAAATAAATAATGAAACTTACATAACCACTACAAAATTGGAAGATGTAGCCTATCAATTCTGTTAACAAATTACACTACAATCACATAAATTCAACTGAACTCAAGGTACCTAAACTCACCTTTAAGTAAAGAATAAAAAATTTAGAAATATTTTATATGTAAATTTTACCAAAAACAAAAATCTCGCTATTTCCCGCTGCTAACTATCTAGCGACACATGACCGCTACGCTATTCGCTATAGCAGGCACTATGCTTGAGATTAACATCTACGTTTAAGACTGAAGATCTTTAAAAACTGAACCAACTGTGTTTGTTTATTAGATACAACACACATACCTAAGCAAAAAGACACTATTCTATTTAACAAATGACCACATTCTTATTTATTACACAGCAAGACCTAAACATATACAATGTGACCTTTATAATATAGATCTCAGATTATCTAAGTGCAAATAACATGTTGTAAAAAGATAATATTAATAAACTATCTAAAACCCTAGAATAATATTATTATTAATAATAAAAAGTGACAGACCTCAGCTTTGGAGAGTTCAGCGGCGTAAGGAAGGACGAAATTGACGGTGAGTTTGGAGGGCAAAGTGGAAGGGGTAGGTGGGCGGGGCTCCATGAACTGGATCGGGGTCTTTGGTGGGTCGATGTTAGGGGCGACCTTCTTCCAGGCTTCAACAAAAGCGGCGTCGCCGGAGGAGGCATCGGTGACGACCTCGGTGGAGTAGAGGCGGCGGAGGGTGGTGGTGGTGGTGGATCGGGTGAGGAGGCGGCTAAGGTTTTTAGGGTTTGGGAGAGTGAATGAGGAGGTTAGGATTTAATAACCTTAGGGTTTTATCTTTTTCTTTTTTATTTAATTAAAAAAACGAAATAATTAAAAAACACCAAAAACATTCATTAAGGATGCCACGTGGCACTATAGAGGGGAGGTTGGAGTCACCATTGGACGCCACGTCAGCAAAAGGGCTTTGTTTTATATATATATATAGATATAGATAATATATTTAATTGTCCATCTAGATTTCATTGTCTGTTAAAAAAACACCAAAAATTAGTGCATACTATGTTATCTATGTCTTTTAGTGTTTTTATATGATTTAAGTATTTTTTATCTATACATTGTAATGTAATTGGTTAGTAATTACCCAATAGATACCGAACGAATTTTTAGTAGGATATACCTAATGGGTAAGTTTTAAAAATTAACGGGTTTACATGAAACCGCAGGTATACCCGACGGGTAATTACCCAATACAAACCCGACGGGTTTTAGGACGAGTATGAGACAAGCATATCTAATCGGACATGGAGTTAGGATTACCTAAACCCGTCCTAGACCTGACCCATCGTCATTCCTAATGATCTTATATTTTTTCAGAGTAAATAAAACCAAAATCTTAAGGATTTGGAACTAAAAATGTATTTAAGAATCATCCAACCTATTTATTGGTTGGAAGGGCTCATGGGCCAGGTTGATTACAATAAATCCTAGTTTCTTCCTATGTAATGTTAAAAGTTTTTTATTTATTTACTTATTTATTTTATTTTTTGAACGTTTAATGTTACAACCACTGTATTTTACGCTAAATATATCATTGCGTAAAATTGAACCAAGGACCTTATCTTTAAGAGGCATAAAGCTCTATCAAGTGGGCTACCCCAACATTATCTATACTTCTATACTACATTATAAAAGATGAGGCATGAACAAATATGTTCAAATTGTCCAAAGTTAAGATGGTATACCAAGTGTTTCCTTACAATTTCCTTAAATTTTACCACTTTTCTTCCCTAAATGCCCCTACAAGATAATCAACTTTTATATGAAAATGGAACTCACCCTCCAAACTAAATGAACACACGGGATAACAATATTTTTGAACAAATTTCATATAATGGCGATGAAAGATAATAATATTATGTTACCACAATGAATAAATCTTATCTCATCTAAACTTGTATGAGTTTTAAAACTTTACAATATAGTGACTGAAGTTTTCCTAAAGTTAAAGTCAAGCTAGCCAGAGCACCTTTTTTTTATATTATTCAACGCAAACATTTTTGTTTTCAATTTTAATCATGATAATTACGTGAAATTATGCTCTATATATAGCTTTTATTAGTTGATTAATTTAGGCGATTTATCACTTTTATGATAGATTGATGATATGATATACGTGTCGTTCATTAGGTATTGGTTGATGTTTATGTTCAGACTGGTTTGTTACAGTAACATACCTGTGGTTTATTAAGATCTGTTCAACAATGAGTACATGGTTTTTGTGGTGAACTACAATCAGTTGTAAGTGACGGTGCACATTTCTTTTCTTTTCTTTCTACGAATACCTGTTAAAACATAGTGTGCACATTTCTATTCTTTTTGCGTAACTTGCGGCAAAAAACCTAAGTATCATAATATTGTATTGCAACCCATTTGTGGATCCCGCTGCAACGCGCGGGTAAACCTACTAGTTTATATGTATTTGTGAGTGAGTGAGACGAGATAGTTTACAATTTGGAATATAATTGGTAGATTTAAATGTAGCAAAAAGAGTAACCACTTAGATCGGTTAAGATGTGTTAAACACCATGCTTGAGTATACTTTTTCATGTTTTTGTAATAATTTCAGAGGTCCTTTTGATCTTAAAGAAAAGTATAACTTAAATCTGAATTTAGTTAATTTGTTTGTTGAAATATAGCTTTTGACTTTTGAGTTGGTGTTAGAAGTGAAAGAGGTTGTTGAAATATACATTTTGAGTTCATGTCAAGAGTGAAAGAAGTTGTTAACCCACTGAGTAAATAAATGTTTGAAGCATGCAACTTAATATATGCAAACATGCACTTCACATTTTTTGGAAGTGACACCCACGTAAAATTGTCAACAATGAAACTAAAAAACTTATTAGTTAAATTTTTAACTCATTAAAAGTAAATAAACAACCACTAAACCCGCCTAAATTAACTAACAAAACCTCTTCTAAAACTAAAAAAGCTCATCCCAATTTAAACCGACTACACACTTAAATCACTACCTATTGTATAAGCCTAAACTAAGATCACACTTTTGAACCTAATCTCCCCCTCCTCAAGACCGGCCAATTTTAATCATTCTAGCCCCCACAAAGAGTACAAAATAAAATATTTGCTTGTATATCATCATCATCATACTCAGTTAATCCCACCAATAGCAAAGTTAAGGTGGGTTCTGAGGAGGGTAAGATGTAGACAGCTTTACCTCTACCTTGTGAAAATAGAGAGGCTGCTTTCAGTGAGACCACCGGCTCAATAGTGGTTTTGTATCAAGCCTTGGACATAAGGCACATAACACTTAGCAATCGGAACAAGCCCGATTGGTGCATGTAACCCCTTGTCTTTTAGCTATCAACGCCACCACATGATGCATGATTAACCATCCATCATTTTTAACGTTATTTTCACAAAAAATAGTAAAATAACGTTAAAATTAGTGCAACTTTACTTTTGCCCCCAGGGCCACACATATATACATTATATGCGCACAGCCGTAAGCGGGGCTAATTTGCTTGTATATATATACTGTAAAATATACATTTTTTAAAGTACTTGCCCATTGTATTTTTTCAAATTTCCTTTTTTATCCCCGCTTTCGCCATCATCAGGCTGCATAAACTCTTGGGAAACAGGTTCATTTGTATATATAATTTTGTTCATGCATATGTTATACTTGTTTAACTAATTTGTGGGTGTAGATGGTCGCTTATTGCGAGGAGGCTCCCTGGACGAACACACAATGAAATAAAGAACTACTGGAACACCATACTTGCCAAAAGGGTGCATGATCTTCATCATAACGACCACATCAATCATGTGTCTCGAGAACAGAACCTTAAAAGGAGGAAAGACAGAGAAGCTGCAAATAGGATGGAGTCAAATGTGGTTAAAACAGTTAAAACCAAGGGAGCGAGATGCTCAAGAACCCATTTTAGCCCTCACCCCAATGTTGCCGAGATTAAAGATCTGGCTGACCCTTCCAGACAAGCTGCACTCATGTTCTGTGATCATGAAGAAAACTATAATAGCAATAGTCTATCAAGTGTCAATCTTGATGTGAACATGGGAAAAGAGGATTCTCTTTTTAGCATGGATTTCGCAGATTCATCTAACTTAACTGATCAACTATTGCAAAGAGATGATATGATGTCGGGTTATTCAACCACTACTGCAGCTGCTACTGATTCGCCAAAAAATGTTTGAAAGTTACGAGCTTTATAACTAAACCAGTTTACATAATTAAAACAGCACGCTGGTTGTCTTTAGAGAATAAAATAACAAAAGATGACGGTAACCCCCTTCAATTCTAGTTTCTAACTGATTGTGCAGTAGCAATCATCTGAAGCATAAGTGTGGCATACTGAACAGCTGTGTGTTGCAGTGTGTATTGCCCAGAGAGCCCATACTCCCCAAAATTTGGTTCCATGTGTACAAAATGACCCGGCAACTGTCTTTTCGACAAAGCTTCTTGCCATATGTCAAAAAACTCACCCATGATTTTGTGAGACTTCTCCCATGAAGAACTCGGCTTGTATTCCATCTGCATCGTCAAAGATACACACATTCATTTTATTATTTATTTATTTATTTATTTATTAAAACAACAGAAACTTCAAAAGTAATCTTAAAATACCTCCATAACAATTCCCCTTAAGCTTTCAGATTGAATTGAAACAACTTTACCAACCCTCAACTGGAAATCACCAAGCTGATATTGAAATCCCTAAGATTACAATAAATAAATAAATAAATAAATAAAGATAATACATATAGTCATATACAAACACATACGCAAAATGTAATATAGATATAATCATAGTTGTCAAAAGCGCGCCTAGGCGTGCGCCTAGGCTCGAGGCGCACCAAGTGCGCTGCGCCCTGTGAGGCGCGCGCCTAGGCACTGAGGCGCACTATTAGGGCTGTTTTCAGGCTGATTTCCGGCCAAATTCAGTCTAAAAGTTGCATAAAAACCTCTAAAACATCCTAAATGAGTCATGAACAAGTCCTAAACAACCCTAAAACATCCTAAAGTAGCCCTAAACAAGCCTAAAACATCTCTAAAATGCCTAAAAAATGTATTTTATACTATGCGCCTAATTATAAAAAGCCTTCGTTTTTTATGCGCCTTGCGCCTAGGCTCCGGGTTCGGCCTATGCGCCTTGAGTGCGCCTAGGCGCTTTGACAACTATGGTCATATAATCGCATAATAAAGATAAGCTTGGATGCATGTAAAAACTGAAATTGCAGACCTCAAAATTGAGTGCCACTCTGGTTTTGTAAGACTGAAGCTTCTCCATGATAGTTTGGATTGTGGAATCTGCTTCAACAACTAAGCGATGTCCTCTTAAGACAAAGTAATACTTATTGGGCTGCTCTGGTAGTGATATTCCGAGAAAGTCACGTGGGAATTCTGCTGCATTTGATTGGTCTAAGAAGCAAATTGTATACAAAACAATTAGAGACCCTTTTATGCATTTTTTTTTTTTTTTGACAAGCCAAATCAATCTTTATTCCATCACCAAGAACAAAACCCAAAACAATAAACAGAGTAGCAAGAGGCTACACAATACTTTGAATTGACTTGCATATCAATGTATTGACGGATATAATCATCGCAAGTGGATCTTTATATGCTTCTAATTCATAAGAAAGAAATTTAAAAACTATTAGTCTGAAAAAGCAACCTGATGTTTACTTGTATAAGAATGGGGATTAGTTCTGTTTTCTAATCTTGAAAAAGCAGACCAAGTAGTACCAACCAATGATTATTTGAATTTCGTTACAGCGATACTACCTTTTAGCTTTTAGAAACAACAATAACAACCATACCCAGGAAATCTCACATGTAGCAAAGCCATTGTTAGGGTTTACGGAGGATGGGATGTAGGCAAACCTTAAACCGCGAAGACATTTACAAAGTTACACTGGCCCTTGATTACAAGTAAATTAAGAAAAATAAGAAGCAAGTTATTAGGGTGGTTTCGAAGACACTCTCCTGCTTGTAATCTAATACCTCACAAAAATCATCAACAGTGACTGACCGTTCAACAAGTAGGTCAGAATATCGAAGCGTTGACTTCACATGTAATTAACCAAAGGGCTTGTGGGCCTGTGGCCTAGTGGTGGAAACTGGAAAGGCCATGAGGTTGATGGTTGTAGTGGACAAAAGGTGTAGAACTAGTGGTGTGTTGTGAAAAAGGAAAAAACTAGATTATTAATGGTCTTAATAAACACAGAAAAAAGACTAGTATCTCCTATTAAGTAAAGGTTGGGATGAAGTATGATTAATGACCACAAAATTCAGATGGTTACAGAACTACACGTAAAGCTGTACAACATTACAACATTATGTTAATGTTGTTAAGACTGAATTCAGGAAGCATAAGCTCAAAGTAGCCTATAGTGAAAACCACCATCACTGCTGCAACCACTACCGCTCACCACCAACCATAGTTATCAAAAGCCATCGCCTTGACCGCCTAGGCGACCAATTTCCTAGAAGTCACCAGATCCCGCTTTTCCTTCCTATATAGAAAAAGCCACGGTCTGATTTTTAAAACCCAACCCCCTGACTAATATAATCGACCAATACTTACCAATTTATAGAGATATATCTAAATCTTAATCAAATCTTTTTTTTAAATATATTTGATTGTTAAAACACTCATAGATATTGAATTATTCTTCAATATATAAACACCTCAACTCATTGATTTACCATCAACTGATTTTGTCTACTACATAGTTATCAAATGCGTGTTAATCCTTTTAGCTGGTATGGCTAAATCAGTCAATTTATATTTATATTATTTTATAAGATGATTGTAATTTGTAATGATTTGGTGATTTTTTTATTATTTTTTATTTGCGCTTTTTTTTTCTCAGGCCCGCGCTTTTTTTGCGCTTCTCGCCTAGGCCACAGGTGGAGCCTAAGCGCCTTGAGTGCGCCTTTGATAACTATGCCACCAACCACCTTTCCTGTCACCACTGTTGCAACCATCGACAAGAGAGAGATAGAAACAAGTTTTGTTAATTTGTGGTTTGTTGTGGTTGTGAAGTGGGCCCCACACATGCAACTTTCGCGCGGTCGTTCTAACCAGACACTTCCTCCTCGGACGCTGGACTCCAAATGGTGGGTAAAAGGTTTGTGGTGGGATTTGGGTTTAGGGACACCGTTGGAATTGCTGTTAAGGTTAGTTATAAGGGTTTCCAAGACACTCTCTCGCTTGTAATATAATACCTCACAAACAAGCATGAATGTAAACTTTGTCGGAAACTACAATTGAGCAATGGGGTTGTGGCCTAGTGGTGGAAACACAACTATGTATTATTAAAAACCATACCAAATTACAAGAGGACGGCAGGTAAACAGGCAACAAGCTGTGCTGCAACCCCTTTTAAAATTGCAAATCCTATCCTACTAAAAATTAAACCATCATTCTTGGAGGAATCAGATTGCCTCGGGGACAAGGGATCCAAATGTATCAAAAGCAAAGGACACAAACACGTGCTGGTTTTCCAAACAGGTTGTTTCAAAGGTATGAGGTTAATGGTTCTAGTCTCCTAGTGCAGAAAAGGTAGGGATGAAGCATAAGCTAAAGAATAACATTTAAAAGAAGATGTAATGTAATGTAATGTAATTAAGTTAGTATAGTACCTTTAAGAAGAGGTCTGTAGAAGCTGAGGGTGGCTTTCCATTTACCCTCCTTGACACCGTTGATGCTCTCAACACACTGCGAAACCTCCGCCAGTATCTGGCTGTTCACTGTATGCCCTGCATTCGGCTGCCAGTGCAATACCCTACCATACAATACAATACAATACAATACAATACAATACAATACAATACAATACAATACAATACAATACAATACAATACAATACACCCCCAATAATAATAACAATTAAAAAAAACAAAAACAAGAGAGTGAATTACAGAAATTATACCATTTGATAGGCATTGAGATCGATTGATTAGGGAAAAAAAACCCCTATATGTTTAGCAAGTTTTGAAGGGTTGGATCTGTGCAAGTAAGAGAATCGTAGAAATTAGGGCAAAACCCAAAGCCTAGGATAAGGGCAATAAAAAACAATCAGAGCAGCGACAAAACGATGATGAAGATGATTAACGAAACTGGAAGCATCAAACCCAATCAATGGCCTCTTTTTTAACTCATGTACTGTGCTGTTCAAATTGTTTGAGCCTTTGACTTGCTCGCCATTCGCTAAGAAAATGATTGAAAAATGCTTGTTTGATTTTCCGCTCGGTTTGGTTTGTAAATGAACCAAGCACGAGCAAATGTCCGTTTGGCTCGGTTCGACTTGAAATAGTTTTATTAGTTTATTATATATATAGTTACTAGCTTTTATCCCGGGAGCGCCCCGGATTGAAATATCTAATATAACATATCAATTTTACATATGGAATAGACTGATGCGCTTTACAGTTACATGCAGGAAAACTGTAATCGATCATTCTAAAAAGAACTAACATGAAATAAGAAAAAAAAGTTATTTATTGAAATAGTATTATAATAACCATACATATATTTTAGTTACATACTATAAAGTTTTTAGTTTATGATGGTGCACGTATATTGCAAATATCGAACGCATTAGTCTAAGAGTTATGTGATGCGTTAAAAAATTTATGGGTATATGATCGGGTATATAGTTCGGGTATTTGGGTATGTGGTTTCGGGTAATGGGGTCGGGTATCACCTAATCCCAGACCTTTAGGTTTTGTCCTTTAGGTTTATACCAAATTTCAACGGATGTCCTTTAACTTTAAAATTGATTGGTTTTGTACTTTACGTTTCAGAATCTTGCACGGTTTGTCCTTTAAGCCTAACCCATTTAATTTTTATCATTAAGTGGAGGGTAAATATTGTCTTTTCACCCATTTATAAAAACTTATATATACAAACATACCCCTTTCTTTCTCACATCTCACTCCCCCAACTTACCTACTGCACCACCACCCACCACCTGCCACCGACACCACCACCTGCTACCCACCACCCATCCCACACCAACCACCGTCACACACCTCCACCTTCACCACTGTAACCACCCATCACCACCACAGCCACCACTCTACATTCACCCTCTCCATCGTACACCATAACCCAAACCACCCTTGGAACCCTAGATCCCAGCCACCGCCGCTATGCTTCTAACCGACTCCATTACCTTCTGCACAACCCATCTCAGATTCAACCATTACCACGGTATGGAAAAAATTGCGAAAAATCGAACAATTATACAATATTTGCCTTATGTAAGGGAAAGTTCTGATGGTTAAAACCTGTGTTTGCCGACAACCTGATGAAACAAACGCCGCCGCCGTGAACCACCACCATCTCCTCATCTTCTTTTCTTTCGGTTTCCCTCTCTCTCCTTTCTGTTCTCTCTCTTCGACCCCTCTCTCCCTCCCTCTCTCTACAAATTGGTGCCTCTCTCTCCCTAAATATGAACCGGGTGGGTGGGTGGGTGGGTGTGTTGGTTGGGAGTGACGCCATCGAAGCTACGCCGTTCACCACCGCGTAGGGTGGTAGCCTGAGATGGTGTGGGTGGGTTTGGGGTTTTCTTCGAGCAGCAAGAAAGAGGAGGGCAGGGGAATGGTTTGGGTTTGGGTTTGGGTTTTATAAAGAGGGGAATGGTAGGGTGGTGGCCTGAGATGGTGTGGTGGTGGTCGTCGGGCAGGTGGTGGTGGCAGGGGAATGGTTGAGAGGGGGAGGGGGTTTTATATTAATTTTAAATTTTACATTTTGTCCAAAACTTTAACTTAATTACCAAAATAGGCCCTAGAATATTAAAAAGACGATTTTACCCTCACATTTCAGTTAAAAGCTAACTGGGTTAGCACCAAAGGACAAAACGTGCAAGATTTTGAAACATAAAGTACAAAACCAATCAATTTTAAAGTTAAAGGACATCCGTTGAAATTTGGTATAAACCTAAAGGACAAAACTTGTAATTCAGTCTAAATTTAATGACAAAACCTTGAACTCTTCGGTGTTCTTCAATAAAATTAAAATCCTCGTTCGAATTCACTTGACCTTCGTGATTAGGATCATCAGGCACAATATCTGAAAATAAAAACAACAACTGAATCATATATCAAACAAATCGAGCTATAGAATAAGTAAAATTAACACATTACTTTCAAAATCTCCATCTACATTGACGTTAATTTTTGGAATTTCATTAAGATCTGCAAAAAAACAAGTATAATTAGAACAATTCATATTAATTAAACATCAATTGGACGATAATCAAGTATAGATTAATCACGCAAAACATGATATATTAATCTTCGACTATTATTTACCAAACATGATGTATGAATCTTCAGTTGTTAATGCAACTTAAAGAACTTTGATACAGTTATTGAAAATCGCCGATTGATTAAACGCCAAATTAGGTTTATTATGATTTTGAATTTGAACGTGATCATGAAGTTATATTTTGATAAAGGATTACAACGTGATTGCAGGGATATATAAACAGACTATATTACCCTTTGACTGGCGTACTTAATTACAGGCTCTAAAAAAAACCGTTTACCACGTGACGAGTTCTAGTTGATTCTTAGAGTTTGTACGCTTATGTACTTTGTAATCTATACTTTCTCATAGAATAATCATAGGATAATGTGGCAATGAAAATTGGGCAACAAACCCTAATCTAATGGGAAGTTGGCGGGAATTGGAGAATCTTACCCGACAAGCTTCCCTCTTTTTAAACCCTAACCATCCAACACTCCTCTTCGTCTTCTTCTTCATCATCATCGACTGACGTTTATACCATATCACGTAAGTTCTGAAACTCTCTTTGTTTCTTACCCTTTTAATCATTATCATTATCATTATTATTAGTTAGGTTACACTGTAACTGTACTGCATAGAACAAAATGAGGGTATTAAGGTCCACAAAACCTGCTTCTTTAACCCAACCACCGCCTAACCTCATCGAACCATCAACACCAGCCAAGGTAGTTGAACCCAACACCAATAACAACAACCCTTCATCTTCACATTCCTTGAGAAGAAGCGCTAGACTCTCTTTACATAATAATGCTGTGCCTCCTACTTGTACACAGAGGAAAAGAAAGTCTCTAGATATTCCCTTACAATTAGACACTCCTCTCACCAAACAGACTGTTAGGAACGTTAAGCAGCCCCCAAAGGGGTTAAGTTTAGACGCCGTTAAAGAACCGGTTGAAAATCGATGTTTAAGTCTCCGTTCGGGCAAGAACCTTTTAAAACCAGAAGTTAATGGCCTTGATAGCATGAATGGGAAGGAAACTCAAGATTTTGATCAAGGCGATGTTGTAGTTGAGGACGGTGAACGAATGGATGTTGATCTTGGGAATGTTGTTGATGTGGATGCTAAAGGGGATGTAAGTAGTAGATTTAGTATGGAAGAAAAGGGGAAAGGGAAGGTGGTTGTTGAGGATAGTTCGTCGTCGGATTTTAGTGTGACGGATTATTTGATGGATTTGGGTGATTTGGTTTGGGGACCGGAAGAAGAAGGGGGTGTGATGGATAATGCAATGGCCGGGACTGTGAGCTTAGCGGAAGTAACTATAGGCAGGGCTGGGACTAGCGATAAGATGGATCCTAAGGAAAGGTTTAAGAATGTAGCCAGAGAGAATGCATCGAGGTTTGCGCATTTTTCTGTTCAAGATGAAGAGGAAGATAAAGATGAACTTGAACCACAAGTGGAAGAAAATGGTGATGTGGAGGATTGGCCCGGACCTTTTTCAACTGCAATGAAGATAATTAAAGACCGCGGTTCAAACATGTCGACTGAACAGAAAAAGAAGAGTGAATCTGTTCCGGTGATATGGGTTCCCAAGGAAGACAAGAATGGTCGGTTCAGGAAGGTGGCTCCATCGTTAGAGGAATTATGCTTGGAAATAATGGCTGAACATGTGGATGCGATAACGTCACTTGAAAGCGTGCCTGATGTACTTAGACACAAGCTTACGCAAGCACTTTGTGACTCGAGAAAAATGAACCACCATTTTCTTGACCTGCTTGCAAGCAGGTCGCCTTCTGAGATACGTATAAAAGATTGTTCATGGTTAGATGAGAACCAATTTACAAAAACTTTTGAAGCAATTGATGCTAGTAATCTCACTGTAAGACTCTCATCCATCAGATTATTGCTTTCTTTATTAATTTATTGGTATATTTATTATTGTTAGTACATTTTTTTGCTAAAATTAAATGTATTTTTTGTATGTTTGGCCTTAGGTACTACAACTGGATCAGTGTGGGAGATGTTTACCAGACTATGTTTTATATGCTACATTGACTCATTTACCTAATAAGCTGTCTGCATTAACCAATATATCGATAAAAGGTGCATGCCGACTTTCAGATGCTGGGCTAAATGCTCTCATCACATCTGCATCTTCGTTAAGATCGATTAATCTTGGGTGCTGTTCTTTGCTCACGTCTGATGCTATCAGTAACCTAGCTGATAAATTGGGACCGGTGCTTAAGGAGTTGTACATTGACGAGTGTTTTGGTATCGATGCTAAGCGTATTCTTCCTGCCCTGTTTAAGCTACAACATTTGGAAGTGCTGTCTATTTCTAGGTCTGAAACTGTTACTGATTCTTTCATTACACAATTTGTCGCTGTTCAAGGTCATAAAATGAAGGAGCTTGTCTTGGCGGATTGCACGTGAGTTTTATATCCTTTTTTTTTTGCAGGATCTGTGCTATAACTTATATTGGCTATGCTAAACTTTTTTTTTTTTTTTTTTTTTAATTTGACCAGGAAATTGACAGATAGAGCATTAAAAGCCATTGCAACAAGTTGTCCTGGTTTATGTGCAATAGATTTGACAAACGTGTGTAAATTGACTGATGCATCACTAGGACATCTTGCTAATGGTTGTCAAACAATTCAAACAATGAAATTTCGCCGTAATGCATTCAGGTTTGTCAAACAATTCAAACAATGAATTTGCTTCTGTCCATGTTTTATGTTCTGTTAATTATTTGATCATGACAGCGATGAAGCTGTAGCTGCATATCTTGAAGCCCGTGGAGGGCCTTTGACGGAACTGTCCCTAAATCATGTAGATAAGGTTCTTTCTTTTTGTTCCTTGTACCAACCTTCATATTCATATTAGTATATATATACACTACTAGAAAAGTGGTATTTTGCTACAAAATTTTCTTACGTAAAAAAATGCATCACAAATTTTAACAAAGTTGCTACTCATTTGTGACGACAAAAAAACTATAATTTTTTTAGCAAATTTGTGACGCAATATATCTACAAATTCTTAGGAAATTGCGTAGGAAATGCGTCACAAATTTCCTACACCATGTTTTCGTAGGAAATGCGTTGAAAATTGTGTTACAAATGTGTAGGAAGTGGTTTTCCGACTAGGCTTTTTCTAACATCAAGGTTTTGTTGCAAAAGCATCACAAATCAAATTCTTAGGCTTTTTCTCAAATTTGTGACACATTTGCTAAAAAATTATAGTTTTTTTTGTCGTCACAAATGAGTAGCAACTTTGTTAAAATTTGTGACGCATTTTTTTCCGTAAGAAAATTTTGTTGAAAAATACCACTTTTCTAGTAGTATGTTATACTATGGTATTTCAGTATTTGTTGGTTATTCTGTTTCTAATGAGAAAAATTTCAGGTTGCTAACCACACTGCTTTATCACTTGCCAAACATGCGAAAAAGTTGCATAGTTTGGATATGTCTTGGTGTCGGGAAATGACAAATGAAGGCCTAGGATTGATTGTAGATAGCTGCTTATCACTGAAAATGCTGAAATTGTTTGGGTGCACTCAGATTACAAATGTGTTTACGCATGGGCACTCGAATGAAAATGTGAAAATTGTCGGTTTGCAAGAGAGTCAAATATTGAAGAACATTGTGGTTCCAGATCTTTTACCATTACGGTACTCATCAGTTTGAGTTGCAGCACAGCGTATGGAGTTTTGTCACCTGCCGTCTAAATTTTGTAATAGGCATGGGGAACAACCTGTCTTTTGTTGTTGATGAATGGTTTGTTCCTCTAGAAATCTTGCAACTTTTTGTTTTAGAACATGGTGTTATATGTTGAATGATATTGTTCATGTGATTCAACACATTTTGCTGGATATGTTTTTGCTTATTGGGTTGGGTTTACCATTGACTTATGATAACTAGATCATGCTACAAAAGCCATTAAGAAACTGTTTTTACTTACAGAAACATGCATCATAGTGGATTGTTACACTTTTACCTCTGTGATCTGGTCATGTGGCCTGCTATCTCGTTTGTGGAAACGGAAACAAGTTCATTGTAATGTAAATTAAGAAGCTTTCAATGTGGATGTGTTAATTCAGAGCTTGTTGATTACAATGTATGCGCGGAATGGGGAGATTCAAATTGTAAGAAATGTAATAAAACAATTGTAAGAAAAGCTTTGGCGACATAATTGTACAAATGCACTTGTAGATATTGTATGCAAAGTGTAATGTGTTTAATAATTTGCCTCATAAAAAGTGTGGAACTTTGCTTAGTGCCTGCAGAATCCATTAACTCTTGAACTAGCAGAACATGTGTCACATAGGCTTTGCCAACTCAGCCCCCAAAATGTTACTATTTATGTCATTATGCCGATTGCCAAAGCTTGTAGATGCAAGGTTGTTAAAAGATTGAGGAAATTACCGGATGGAATAGAGGTAAAAAAGAATAGGTGTATGCGTACTTGTATCCGTACAACAAGATACCTTTGTTGATGATATACTTGATATCAATAAGCTGATGTACAGTTTTGTATTGTCATGGTGACTATTTCAAGTTTTTTACAGTCTGTAGCGAAGTAAGAACATTTTATCATGCAACAATTGAGCGCTGGCTAATTCAACCACCTTAAATCCTATTTTTTGGTACAACTCTTGTGCAGCTATGTTGTTCCTGTGTACATGCACATAAACTTGTCCTACACCTGCCACAAAAGAATAATGGTCAACGAACAAACATTCGGTCAAACCTGTGCTATGTACAAATCTTACCATCCGATACAGCAAAATCAATGGCGAAATGTAACATATTTCTTGCAATACCCTGTCGACGTGCGGATTTGGCTACACATAAGTTTGCTATGTAACCATATTGACTTTTGGGCTCTTTTCTTTCTGTGCTGTGAAGAATAGGTGCTTTGACTTTCTCCTGAGAGTCAACAACATCTTTTGTTAGTTCATCTACAGTTTTATTTTAATTCAGTTTCAAGATGGTATTATTTACTGATATACCCCTGGAAAGGTCTCTCCATGTAAGAAGGGGCGAATGCTGACGTCAAGCGTTCCAACTACACTCTTTAACACGGTATGTCTCTCATTCCCGCGTTCTTTCTTAATCTAACAAAGGTATGAAGATTTATCACTATGCAATATTCATCACAAATAAGCCAAGGATATGTTATAAAATATTGGGCTAAAACTTATACCGTGACAACGCAGGCACTTTTTTGTCCATGTTTTGTTTCAGACTGGCGTTTTAGCGCTTTAAACTCCTAATCAAGTGGAAAAAATGGATTTTTTTTATACTCAATAGTCACGGGTCAAAACGGTATGCTATAATTCTCCTACCTGCTCTGTAAATTTCTTCTTGTAGCTATCAGCAAATCTGTGTATTTCAAACGAGTTTAGTATTTGTTGCGTTCATCTCGTCCACTTTTTATATATTTAAGTTTCATCTAAACATGTTAAAACATAAAACATGAGAATTTGGATGCTTATGAATAGTTAGTGATTAAAACATATGGATTTGCACATACCTATCATCTGTCCTATTTTCCCAGTGTGTTTCTGCTCTTAACCATGCTGCAGTCTGTCCCAAATAATAAGATAATAAATACCATTTAAACTTAAAAACTGCATCAAGATAGTTACTTGCAGAGAATTACCCAATATTCTTCATCAAGCACGGCTTCACGCGCTACAAACTGCCCAAAGTCATGTTTCTTGTTTTGAACAAGCATTTGATCAGCCTGTTGCTGATCAAACCGAAGCCGGGGTTGACTTGTAATGTGTTTGGAGTTGTTTTGAAGCTCTAGTGATAATTCATGATTTTTAATGTTTGGTGAATTCATTGTCCTGTATATTTGCATAAGTTTGTGTTAGAAAACATTAAATTGGATTATATAAAGAGAGATGTGATTGAAAAAAACTTACATTGTGATTATGGGAGTTTTTGTGGGAACATAGAAAGCAGGAATCATGAAGCAAAGTTTGGTTCCAAATGTAGTCATTATAAATCTTTATTACTTATTTCTACAATTCCAAGGTATGTTATATTGGTATTGGATTGGGAAAGAACATAAGTTGATTCTTTTCTTTTAGAAAATAGAGAGAGAAGAAGATGAAGATGAGACAAATCATTAAAGCATTAAAGTATGATATGTTAGGAAGATGATGTGGAATAATAAAATACAAGAAAAACTAAAAAGAAAGTGAATAATATATGTTGCCGGCGTACAAGAAAATAACTTGTTTATGAAATTGGTTGTGGGTGATGTGTATACTCAGCAGTGTTGCAAAACTCGGTTTGGGCTTGTACTCGGCGACCCATCCTGAAGCGAGTACTCAGATTAATCGAGAGAGTACTCGGAATAATCGGCCAACTCACCTATACTCGGCGACCTACCCTGGAGCGAGTACTCAGGGAGTAATCGGTTAACTCGGCCTTGTTTTGCAACATTGATACTCAGTGGCGGACTTTGAGGGGTAACCCGTGCTACCCCTCAACTTTCTTGGCGAAAATATAAGATTTATGTATCGGCTAGCACAAACAATTTTTTAGTGCAGTTTTTTTCTTCTTCGTTTTATTTATCGGCTAGCACTAAACAAATTTTTTAGTCCACGCTAGCCCTTAGTTATTCTTTTAGAACCGGCACTGTGTATATTTTTATTTTGTATAAATATGACATCAGGACGTGGATGGTTATGGAAGTTGGGAAGTAGGAACAAGTGATTGTTATGTATTGGTGTTGTTGACTTGTTGGATTGCTTTTGGCCACCAATTTTCATGTTAGTATCCCACCCTTCCCTTCCCTACATGATGATGACCGGTCTATAATAATAAGAATAAAAATAGGCAACACAAGTTCCTAAATTTTAGGACAATAAAGCTTTTCAACCGATGACCGGTAAAAATGAGGCCGAGGAGGTAAAACAAAATATGGCAAGAGAAGATCTCCCACACCATGGTGAAAAATGTAAAAAGCCACTGGAAATCCCAATAAAAATGCTCAAAATCACAGTAATATTTATTGAAAATGGCATTAACTTTCTGCACTTGAAAAGACTTAAAAAAAAAGCTATAAAGTTTTCGAAGTGAAAAATAAGTTATAAAGTTTTCGAAGTGGACAAGTCACAACCACCATTTTACAATTAGGTTAGTGGGTGTGGAGGAGGCCCTTGAGGCTGACAATGTGCCTCCACCTCACGTCAGCATGGGGTAGGATTATCTTGTTAGGGATGGATCAAGGGTGTGGAGGATGGAGCTACCCCTCCTTTTTTGTTTTTGCTAATTGATTAATATTTAATATGTATAAAAGTAAGATTAAAATTAATTCTAAAATTAGTAATGTAGCATGCATTAAATTAAAAAAAAATCTAAAAAAAACTACTTAAAAATACAAGATTGCTTCACATTAAAAAAAAATTAAAAAGAAGCTAGTCGTGTTCGAAGTTTCAAATATATTCAACCAAGTCCGATAGAAGATTTTGATGTGTGTACATGTCATGTAACGAGAAGGCGCTTAAATCTTGTTGTGTGACACCCGGCAAATTCAGGTTGACAACATTGTCTAGGTCAAAGTCTACCTTAGCGAGTCACGCGTATATTATACTTAACTGGGTCAGTTGAGTCGTGTTAGGGTTCGAGAACCGTTATTACAGTCTAGAGGATCATTAGATGTCAGTCCTTAACCAAGTGTACAAGGGGTGACGATTCGTAGAATCGTCAAAGCATAGTGAACACACAAGTCTCGAGTCCCGGGAATCGGTGAACGAGTGTGAACGTGTTTGTTTTCGTGTATTATGTGTTTACAATCATGATGTGACTTGTCGGTACGTGAAAATGTGTTAACATATGTTAAAACGGGGGTTAACGCGCAAATCACATGGAACCAAGCCCTGAGGGCGATTAGGAGACCCTAATCGCCTTCCCCAGGGCGATTAGCAACAATATATAGGCGATTGGGGCTTGGCTATTGGCGATTGGGGGGCTAATCGCCTATAGTGAAGGCGATTAGCAGCCCTAATCGCCTGATAAAGCTGCATAATCGCCTATACTGCACCTGGCGACTAAAAACGACTATAAATACCACACTTGACCTCCAAAACGTCATTAGAGTAACCCTAGCCGTCCCACAACTTGTTTCAACTCGCAAACAACCTCTGGAACACGATTTTGGATCAAACTACACGTTTTCAAGCCTATTACATCATTCTATCATAATTCTAAGGTGTGGTTTTCATTCCTACAACCTTTATTAATGTTGTTTTGAATCCCTAATGGTCCAGACCTGTTTATAAACGTTTGTGTCTTCGAAAATTCATTAATAATCGTTGTTAATCAAGTCCAAACTATTATGCATGTTGAATGTGTTAATTATAATTAAATGATAGGATTTTTATGGTTCAAAAAGGATTGTTAGCATGGTATTAAGGTGTTTACAGATTGTGTATAATAGAATGATGATGAAATCTGAGTAATTGTTCATTAGGGTTACGGTTGTGCATGTGAATGTGATGTTTCATGCTAGGTATATTATTTTGGGGAAACATGTTTGCATTCGGGGCTGGTAGAACGATGTTAAACTAGGGATTTTGATTGAAACATGTTTGATATTGTTGTATGATTGATCTTTGGTGTTTTCACACGTTATGGATTTGATTTGTAGGGTTAAACGCGCGAAAAACTGGAACAACATTACTGAAGGCGATTAGGGACCCTAATCGCCTATGCTATAGGCGATTGGGAGCCCAATCGCCTGATATGGGAGCCTAATCGCTATATAGTATAGGCGATTGGGAGCCTAATTGCCTTCATTTCATGCGATTATGATCCTAATTGCTAGTTAAGTCCTGAATTGCATGTCTTACGACCTAATCGCCTGATAAACTCCTGAAATGCATACCACATGACCTAATCGCCTATATTAAGGGCGATTAGCCCTCATAATCGCCTGTTGACTTTCATAATCGCTAGTTGACTTTTCCTAATCGCTTGTACTGCTGCTGTAAGTGTATTTTGACATCCCGAGACCCGATTTGACACCTAGGAACATGCTAGGGACCCCGTATCATACCTGATAACTTGGTAACACGTGCTCGGGCTTATTTATGTACTGTTTGAACTATGTGTTAGACTTGTTGAACGTTAACGTATGTTAAGTGTGATTGCATGATTGTATGATTGAGAGTACAAGTATAACACGGGGAGTCTCGGGTCACCAATGGGATGTCGAGTCTTGTACATTTGGTCAGTTTAACGGTCAACGTGTTTTCAAACGAACTTGGTTATGGTCTGGACATCTAGGGACTAACTAACCTACGGGTTATTAGTCTAAGTACTTGTAACTGTCATATGTTAGGTCGCCGCTTTACGGGGCTAGCATAGCTTGCTGATTTTATTCATTTATCGAAGTAACGCAACCTAAGGTGAGTTCACGGCCCCACTTTTAACTGGTTTCACTTTTTGGGGGAGAAAACATGTGTTAAACTTATGTTTTGGTAACAACTGTCATACTATGGGTTTCTATGGGTTACTATACGATTATTGGAAGTCCCGGGGAAACCATGAATGTGCGGGTTAGCACAACGGGGAAATGTGAATAGATCTATTGGGAGTGACCAACCCCACTCGTCGGCTTGGAGGGCCGGGCGGGTGCATATTGTCTCAAACAGGAACGGTTTACTATTCGGGCATCACATCTGGTTTGCGAGTTAGTAATGGTTTTCCAATCGTAGTAGTGACAAAACATACGCCTAGCTAGCGTACTTTGGTTTGCAATTTTGTATAGTATGGACAGGATGAACTTGGTACTTTATTTTACAAACCTGTGAACTCACCGGCATTTTGTGCTGACGTAACTCTTACATGTTTTCTCAGGTCGCTAAGGTAGCATCACAGGACTAGGGCGCACGCGTCTGCACGGCGTCTAGTTAGGGTTTCATGGTTTTTAAACGTTGAACATTTTGGATTACTTTTGGTTATGTTTTGAGAACAAGCTTCCGCTGTTATTTGGGATTTTAACTTATGTTTTTGAAATTGCATATGTTCATTTAGACTTGTTTATTGTGATCGTTGACTTGGATCCTGGTTTGTCATGCGCCTCGCGGTAAAACTCCGCAAGTGGATTTTGAGGGTGTGACATGTTGTTCTGGGCTAACTGAAACATTATTATCCTCCATACCGCATTTTCGTTATACACACAAATGACTTTACCTTCATCTTCGAGGGAACATGTTATGAAACAAGATACAAATATACATATAGTAACGCAACTTTTTTGGTTCAAAGGCACGTGCTGGTTTTCAATGATGTGCAATCTTGATTGTAGAACCCCAAAACACCGTTCAATGTCCTTTCTTGCCGTTTCTTGATACTTGGCAAATTTCTTTCTTTTTTCTTCGGACGGTTGCATAATAGTTTTGACGATTGTAGCGTAGGGTGGGTACATTCCATCAACTTGCGCTTGTATCCACACCCGAAATCGTAAACCTGGTATCAAAATCGTAAACCTGGTATCTGGACGGGTTCCTTTTATGACCTCGTCGAACACCTTTCATTGATTGATGACATTAATGTCGTTATTCGAACCAGGAACACCAAAAAAAGCATGCCAAATCCATAGATCTTGGGACGCAACAACCTTTATTATTGTTGGATGTTCTTGATCTCCTCGCATAAACATTCCCCACCATGCATTCGGGGGATTCCGCCACGTCCATGCATTCGCTAACGTCGGTCTTTTTTCTCTTCAACGTGCCACTTTGTTATTAGGTCATCGTACCACTACGTGTCGGGGTTTCAAGGAGCATTAATTGCTCAACTTATAAAAGGAGAGAGGCCCCTCATTTTGAATGTTACCATCTTCCTGCTTTCTCCCCTATGCACTTTTGATCTTTCCAGAAATTTTCAAAACTTCCCTCCTCAGCCGCATTACAATGGCTTCGTCCTCTGATGCCTTCGGCAAGAAGAACGGAAAGGAGAAAAAGGACACCAAGGGGCGACGCTCGCTGGTGAGGTCACAGCCAATTGGAGGGCTGGAGAATTTGACCAATTTTGTGAGTTTTACAGCATCCTGCCGGCTTATGGGCCCACCGTTCCTGGTCCCGGAGAGGTAATAACTAGACCTCCAATGGGTAAGATTGGGTTATACCAGGCTTTCTTTACTTTGTGCAACTTTGGTTTCCATACGAAATTTCTCACGGCTGTGCTTGAACATTATCGTCTTCACATCAGGCAAGTGAATACGAGAGGTATGTGCAAGCTAACTTGGTTTGACTTTTGTTGTAAAGCGCAAGGGATACAACCAAGCGTTGATACGTTTAATGTTTCTTATGTTTTGAAAGTTGTGGATAGCTGGTTCTCTTTCTGCCAGCGTTCTGGACCTGTTTCCCATTTTACTCTCTCCCCCAAAAGCTTCTATGATTGGAAAGATAATTTTTTCTGGGTTGCAGAGGAGGTGATTCCCCTGAAGATGTCTACGAGGAAGGTGGGCGCTAAGATTCCACCCTCCACATGTATGGCTTATTAGGGTAGGAATTGGTATAACACTTTGATCGCGCATCCTGTGAAGATGGTGGTGATTAATGAAATTGCGCTCGTTGCTGTGGGGATGAGCCGTCAATACGAGTGGGAGGAGGATCGCAAGAACCCTGTGTTGCGGCAGGGTGATCAAGGTATCTTTGCGTGTTATTTTTGGTCCTTATATTCCCTGTTTGCATGCTTTGCTAATTTCTCTGTTGGTTGTTTGCAGTGTGCAACATTTATTCTGTTATGCTGCTAGGGACTTAGCTGTGGTGACATTTTGAGCCTTTGTGGGCTGGTCAGCGTTTCATTTTAGATGAAACTGTTGACTTGTTTTTTAATCCTATCTTGTGCCCGAAGGCTGTTCGCAAAGTCCAAGCTCCTCTGCAGCTGACAACATCAAATTTGTATTTGATTTTTGTTTCCATGACTCGTGAGTGTCGTGGCACCCATAGGTCAGATATGTGTTATGTTGTTTAGGCGGGGATCAGGGTCCTTTGAAGACTGTTGGTGTGGATGAAGAGGATGATGATGAGGATGAGGATGAGGGTGGTGATTATCACTCAGAGGGTCTTGAGCTGCCCAACTCGCAATCAATTAAGCGTGGTTCTATGGATGTCAAAGACGCGTTTGTTTTTGAGCAGGTGCAACGTAAACCTCGTAACGCCAAGAACAAACAAGAGGTTGCCTTACCTAATGTTAACTTGGAAGATTTTGACCTTGCTTAGTTTGACTTTACTTCTCCTGCAAAAAAGACGGCACGTTTGGAAGACACCGTGCTTGACGCGGAGCAACAACTCCTTGGTACGCGTATGCTACTCTTATTTTTAGCATTTTTTAAATGTCCATTCTGTATTGCAGCGGATATGGTGAAAGAGGGTGGCTCGGGTAGCAGGGTTTCATCTGCAGTGCCCGAGTCCACCAGAAAATCACCTCCCCAGTTTGCTCCTTTGCTAACCTTTAAGCCATCAGTGCAAGCACCACCCCTTGTCCTCGTCTTAGATAGATCAATATGAGGGTTCAGGTGCGGTTGTCATGCATGGGAGTCCGTCCGGTGTGATTGATAAAAAAGTAGGGGTAACTGTCTAGGCGGAAGTTTGTCCAAGAGAGGCAGGTTGACGCTGTAAAGCTTAGGGATGCCAAATGGCATGCGACCACTTATCGCGGGGAGAAGGATGACCATGACTGGTTGTTGGAGACATGCGTTCCTCAGGTTTGTCTTTTTAAATTCCTTTAGCTGTTCTTGCATCTCTTGCCTTGTTTATTTAATGTCTTGTTTTATTTTGTTTTGTAGGTGGCCTTTCAAGGTAAGAGTAGACTGCTCATCGCGAAGGCGGTAATTAGGCTACTCGCGGTTGCTAAGTTGGCCAGTCGCAGGGCTGGTTATCTTGAAGGCCACCAGGATGCTCTCGCGGTGAAGCCTGTTGAAGCCTTCCCTCTTTATGGGGTTGACTGCGATGCTAAGTTTAAAGAGGCGAAGACACACGATTATAATTATTTGAAGTATCCGCAACTTTATAGCTGGGCATACGGGGTAGCCAACCATTGCTAAGCTCAACCAACCCAGAGGGAATCGTATGCCATGATGCGGGCAAAGGGATTGCCGAAGATCAGTAGTTGTATAGGTTTTTTTGCCTGTGCGCCACTTTCCTTTATTTTGCTAGATATTGTTTGACAAGTTTGTAGCCTCTGTGCCTGTATATTAAGCATGTTTGCTTTTTTACTTTAATCTGTTTGCTTTGTGCTTGATGCGTGATAAAATGTTTAGGCATTTCGTGCGCTAACGCTTAGTATGCGTCATTTTCATGACCATCTGGATTTGATTTTGACATTGTTGATGCCCGCATTTAAATGTGTTATCTTGTTTTTATTTTTTCCATCTTACCATGGTGTTTAATTGTATGCCTGGCTCTACGCTTAAACGTGAGCCCGGATATAAGTTGTATCTTACCATACGGCTTTTCTTGTAAATTTTGTTTGAATGATTCTTGAACATGCATTTAAATGCGTTTTTTCGCTTATCACTTGTGACCCGGGCTTGCGTTTAAGTACAGACCAGGTGGTCGTTTATCCGTGTCTTACCACATAGGTTTAAGTTTAGAAGGTTTTTTTTTTTTTTTTTTTGCGTTGATGCGAATTAACACCGCGAGTTGCTGTAATCCGTTATGTTTATAAGTTATCAAGATCAACGTTTAAGCGCATTCTTGTTGTTGATTTTTTCTTGTATCTTGCCATACAAGTTTACTTTTGTGAGAATAATTTAATACACATAAGAAATAAAAGGAACTTTCATTGATTTTTGGCAATATGCCTTCATAGGAAATTGAAAATAGAACTTGGTAGATAACAAGGGAGACTAGTTGTTCCCATCATGCGCGAGTCGACTCTTTTTTTCATTTGTTTGCTCGACAGGGGTGATTACCGCCATGGATCAGCATGCTTACATTCTTGATCCATTTTGTCGGTGGTCCCACGTTGCATGTCCTTCAACAGATGTGACAGGTTGCCGGCCAGAGCTGACTCAGTTGTTGTTTTAAGCTGAAAACACACGCCAGTTTCGTGAACTACGTCTTGGTGGTATGCGTAGAATTTGTTGGGATCCATTCCTTCCCTTTTCTTGATAACTCTTGGTTCGGGGAAGTTTATGTTTTCGGTAGTAAAGACTTTAGCTGGAGTTTTTGTAAGAGGAGTCCATGAGTTGTAGCTCCTGCACCTATGCTTGTTGTCACTTGGCTGTGCCTATTCGTGCTCTCTCGTTTTGGCATGCTTGGGGTCTGATTGAGGGGATACGGTTGGAGTCGGATCCAAACTGAATCCTTCACATTCCTGTCGTGCATGTTGTGCTTGTTTCTTGCTGACTGAGCTTGCGCATCAGTATACTGCAGCGCGCGGATTCTGCTCCAGACAGACAACTTTCTTTCTGTTCGTGCATATAGCTTTGCGGCAGTCATGATTTCATCCTATGAATTGGGCATGCCTGTTTTCCAGGTAAGGGTGTGGATGAGTTCATCACACTGTACTCCCTGTTTGAACGCTGCCTTCATGAGTTCAAACCCTATAGGTCCAATTTGGAGTGCCTCTGTGTTGTACCTGGTTATGTAGTCTTCAATTGACTCATTTTCATGTCTGCGCACCTGCAAAATGTCCATGGACTTGTGGTCCGCCCTACGTTGCCGACTGAAGTGACTTAAGAACTTGTCAGTAAGTTTCTTGATACCATCGATCTGGCCAGGTTGTAGGGCGTCGAACCATACCTGCACAACCCCTGTGAGGGTTTGCATGAATATGTGGCACCAAGTTGGTAGCGTCCAGCCTGCTACCTTGCCTGTGGTTTCAAATCTTCTTAGGTGGTCATCAGGGTCAGATGACCCGTCATACTTGCTTAGTGTGCTTGGTATTTTAGTTTTGGATGGCAAAGGAGCCAGCGCAATGCACGTAGTGAACTTTGACTTTTCACTGAATGACGGAGGACAGTAAGGCTTGGTAAGGTCTTCTTCGGTGAATGAGTAGTGTCTGCATGCAATAGTGTTGGCGTGAGACTGGCTATTGTCACGCCTGAAGTGACTTTAGGATTCATCCGAGTCTTCTCTCCATGTTGGGTCTATGTGTTTGCTCCCTCCGTAGTTGCTTGCACCTTTGGAATACATGCGAAAGTTCCCTGCATTGGGGCGCGGTTTCCTAGAGACGTCCTTGAGACGTTTCTCGCGAACTCTTTCGAGGTAGCAACGCTGCAAAGCTTCCTTTTCTCAAATATACCACATCTCTGGACTGATCATCGGCGTGGCGTTTTCGGTAGGTGAACTTTATTGTGCGTTTGCATTTTCGGTTGCAAAGTGAAATGAGGCGGTTGAGTGATGTGTAGCCGTGGAAGGTGAGACAATGCGTGGGGATTCAGCTTGGTTTTCCTACCCTCCCTATGGGTTCTCTTGCGGGCTGGGACTGAGTTGAGCAGCCCTGGAAGCAGAGGCGTCCCTTGGGAAAGAGGGTGATGGAGAACTCATAGTTTTGTGAAAAAAGATGTTGAGTTTGTTACTGTTCTAACAATCACTCTTTACAGATGCCGCCAATGAAGAAATGCCAATGAAGAAACACTAATCAAAACAATACTCAAAATATAAAGGAAAACTGGAGAGATTTTATTAAGACTTATGTGAAGATTAGAATGACAATAACGAGTATCAAATGGAAAAATATTTCAACCAATCTTTCTTCTAAAACTTAGAGTTATTATAATATGCGTGTGTTTGAGAGTGAGAATAGCCAACCCTTTCTTCTCGGTGAGAAAGGGTATTTATAGTGGTCATAGGCCGAGCCCACGAGTTGATAATGATTGACATCTCATTTGCGTGGGCCCCACATGTGAGACCGTTGAGGGAAGTTGCGTTGTCCTTCTCTGATTGGCTGACTGTCCTTTTCACTCGTCCATTCTGTCCTTGCTGGTGGTAGGAGATCCTGAGTAGGGAATGGTCGCCTCTGATTGGCTGGACGTAGGGCTGTTCATGAGCAGAGCCAAACCGAACAGACCTTTGCTCATGGTTGGCTCATTTACAAGCCGAACCAAGCTGAGCCGCTCGTTTACAACTGAGCTGAAAAGCAAGCGAGCATTGTTCGAGTGACACTAATATTGAGGTCCGAGTGTCCAAGAATGGGGCTTAGGTTGAGGCAATGAGCATACTACAGAGAACAATTGTTATATTGTGACATAGGGTGATATCAAGCGATAACTAAGGACGGACGACTAATAACATAAGGAAGTCAAGGCCGTCATGTTATGACTTAGGGTTTTACTATTAAACTTAGTATTAAATTTTTATTTGATAAAGCGGGCTAGTCATATTTTATTTGATAAACCAAGTCGAGCGGAACTTTGCTCGTGCTGGCTTGTTTACAAACCGAACCGAGCCGATCGGCTCATTTACAAATGAGCGGACGATCAAGCAAGCAATTTTCGAGCATTTCCAAACGAGCGGCGAGCGATTTAAACAGCCTAGCTGGACGTCCTTTTCATTCTCTCTCAGTGGCTATCATACGCTGGGTAACGTGTGGGTCCCACAGAAGCTTCCATTGATTGTTCTCTTGAGGCTTACGTGTGGAAGAGGCCTTGCGTGAGTCATGTGCATGCGCGTACACACGTCCTGGTACATATGTCTTCACTTAGTTATCATTTATCTAATTAAATGATCATTGACCTAAATACCCCTATGGATTAATAGATAATTATTTGATGGAAGTAATTATCCTTAAGTATCATATATAGAGTTTTCATTGGGTGTATATATAGATATCACTAGTGGGGTGCCCGCGCATTGCGGCGGATATCACAACACTCTAATTGGTGATTTTAAGGGTGTGAAAAGCTGTTGTTCGGTTTCGAGCTAGAACCAAAACCAAAACTTTGGATTAAGATATTTCAAAAACCAATTTGTTTCAATTATTTATTTGTTTCAGTTTGGTTAATCGGTTATGAACATCGGTCCAACTGGTTTTTGATAAATAACCGAAAATTTTACTTGAGTTGAAAAACATGGACTTGACTTGAAGTACTCAAGAAGAAGAACCGATTATTATTTATTTTTCTGTTATTGTCCTCTTATTTTATATGAATATTTCTTAGTATCTTTGTTTCGAAATTCATTATAAACATAATCTTTATTCTCCAATCATAGAATTCGGTGATCGTATAGTTTAGATCAGATTAGCCATACGTAGTAATTTCAGAATTCAAATCGTTATCTCATGATTAAAAACATGACTTTCATTATTGATTTTTCAATTTCTATATAGTATTATCAGGTTATAAAACTTCAACTTTTAAAAAAGTACCTAATTCTAAATAAAAGATTATAATAAAACATGTAACATTATAAATTATTTTTTATTTGCGTTCTATTTAATGTGTTTAAAATAATTGTAGAATTAAATGTCATATGGTCTCATAAACATCTCATGGCTCTTGATTACCTTTTGATTTATATTTAGTGTTTAAAAGACAATTTTACCCTCAAAAAGCAGTTACTATATGCATTGTGTGTTGTATCATAAGGAATCAAACTTGTACCTCTTAAATTTTACGAAGTCCTTGAGAAATGCTTTATAATATAGTATGGGTTCGAATCTCACAAAGGAGATTTTCTCATAATTATGAGTTTCCTCCTGAATTGGTGACTTGGTGGTGGAATATGATCACGTGGCAACATTGGTAACACGATGATACTCCAGTGTTCCGTGAGTCATTCTAATTTGTTGGCCGTTCAAAAAAAAAAAAAGAAAAAAACAATAACCCACAATTTTCTTTAGATTTTTTTCATCTCTCTCAAACCGTACACCCTAAATGAGAACCTGATTATTCTCACAAACATGTCGTCTTCTCCCACTACAGTTTCTGGATTAATAGGTACACGTGATTGAAACTACTTAATTAGTTTTATGTTTTATCTGTTAGAAAACTTACATTGTGATCGCCTCAACGCCCCTTGTACATAAAGCTAGCGTGTTTCCGAGTCCCTGTACTTGCGGCGATAAACTATAACAAAAACGTAATCATAGACATGAACCGGGCTTGTGTTTGACACAATTCCCTTAAACAGATTCTTCGTCTGTTCCCAGGGTACACCGGTTCGAAGCAGTGTCGATGGTGCACTGCCGGACTATCCCACTTGCCTGAAAAGAAACCGGAAGAAGATTGCTTTCTGAAAACGTTGTAACGTTGTAGCTGCAGCAATTGATCATGTGTTTCTGTTTTTCGTGTGTGAATATGGTTACAAGCACATGTATATGTGTTCTCACTTTGCTACACAAACACTGCTGGTTTTATAAAAAGTCTAGACATGAAACTGTTGCTGCAATAATTATCTTAATCAATTCGAGATTAATACCAATTAAACTCGTTTATTAAGCACAATTAATTGCAGTAGAAGACTAACAGTCTTCTTCTGGAAGCTCCTTTAGTTACATATTAAAAACTAAATGGGTAGCAAAAACCGTGTCGCACGGACCCGGGTTTTTCGAGCTGCATTCGTGTCCGCAGATGCGGGCGTCGCGTTGGTTCAAGAAATTTTCCCGAACCAGAACCCATTTTTGCACCCCCCCTGCACGCGCGGGTAGGTGCCAGAGTATAAAGTAACTTAACATTTTACTTCCTCCACTCAAGCTTCACCTTATAAAGTCTTCCACTTTTCATCTCCCAACCAATGTGGGACAAACCAAACTCACATTCACATACATATTTCCAACAATCCCCCACATGAATGGGAGTTGCTCACAGAAAAACAACCTCATTCCGATTAAATTTCAACAGTTGAGTTTTGCATACGATAGGTAGGTGTGACCCTTTGAACCTTCGCTTATGAAACGCACTTAGCCCACTGGCTCTGAGTAGAACGCGATGTCTTTGAACTCGTCTGCCGTTTGTGTGGACGACAATACGCTTCACACAAGACTCTCCCTGACAACGTCAAGTCCTCATAGTTGTGTCCGTTATGGTCATGGACACGTGCCTGGTTCTGCGAGAGCTCTTAAGTATTGTGCCCCTACAATACCCTTCGAAGCGACCCCACTTCTCTCTCACATAGGTGATCTACTGGGACTGGTTACCTCAGTCAAATCATTAAAAGCCATAAGCTTAACCTCAACCTTGTCACTTTTTAGGAATGGACTAGGAAGCTTATTAAATTTATAGTAAACTCCCTTTTTCAAACGTGGGGTTTCCACCAACTCTCCCCCACAGTGACCTTCGCCAGTTCATACAATTAGGTTGTCCTATTGAACTCAGATCTTGGGATCTCCAGTCAACTAAGTTAGGTTTCCTTCGCATAAACCTAGCCTTTCATGGGCTTTAGCCCCATTCCTATTGACGACTTCTGAACTAACTCTCTGCTTAAGCCTTTTGTTAGCGGATCCGCGATGTTATCCTTTGACTTCACATAGTCAATAGTGATAACTTTTATAGAGATTAGTTGTCGTACCGATCATGCCTACGTCTTATATACCTATCCTTAATGATACACATTGTGATATGAGCTCTGCCAATTACCGATTGACTATCACAGCGTATGCATTGGCCCCATGCCGGCTTCGGCCACCTAGGTATATCCTTAACAAATTGACGTAGCCATTCTGCCTATTCATCCTCTTTATCCAAAGCGATGAATTTTGATTCCATCATGGATCTAGCAATAACCATTTGCTTAGATGATTTCCATGTTATCGCGGCACTTCCAAGTGTGAACAAATACCCACTCGTTGCCTTGGAATCATTCGTGTAAGATATCCAATTCGCATCACAGTAAATTCAATAACTGTTGGATATCTTTTATATTGCAGCCCGTAGTCTTGTATGTATCCTAATTACCAAAGCACCTGTGTCACGTAATTCCAATGAATTAAACTTAGGATGCTCGTGTATCTACTTAGCTTGCTTGCTAAGTCTGGTATCTGATACAACTTATCAGATACATCAGGCATACATCAGGCTGCCAATAATTCTTGAGTACTCTAATTGGTTAACAGGCTCACCTCGTTTCTTAGCTAGACATTGACTCGTGTCAATGAAAGGTCTAGCCACATTAGAGTCATTTCCATCGGACTTCTCAAGAATTTTGTCCACATAATAGGACTGACTTATAACAAGTCTTTTCTAGGTTCGTGTGATTTGTGCTTCCAAAATCACATCCGTTCATATCAAACCTTCTATTTTCAAATGCAAGTCACCTCCACACTTGTTATTGGATAACTACTAAATGGGGTGATGAAAGTTTATTCCTTTCATATGTCGCTTAAAACTTCTCAAGTACCATTTTTACATCCATACGGATTGTTTCTTAAATGGCTCTTCCCCCCACATTGCTTGCACTTTGATTAAGTTTGAGTAATATCACTCATGATGACATAAGACACCCGTGATAAGATAGTGACTATCTATATCTTTGTGTTATTGGGGTCATCCATTATATTACTCAACCCATATTACTCACACGAACCGTTTTCTGTGCTATATGAGTTCTCATATTTAGCTAAATAGTATCATAACCAATGAACTATTTATTCAGTCCTTTCGAGTCATCCTTTTTAATGAATTATATATTTGCTTTTACAAAATCCATTCTTATGTCGTCACATATGTTTGAATGTTCAAAGTTAATTTATTCTCCGTGGAGCATCTAAATTAACAAGTATTAGTCTAGCATGTTTTAGACTACGAATACTTAGCATGTGAACAGAAGATGCCTCATTATGATTCTTTACAGCCTTAAGAGATAACTCACTATCTCTTCCTAACATTCACGTCTTAGTTTAGACACAAAATGAGATTTTGTTTACCATTCCAAAACCTTGGTTTAAAGAATGCTTCAAAACCATAATTAATTCCATCCATTAGGACAAAGAATCGTTTGCCTTTAATCTCCAAGGCTTCACCATTAACTCTTTAGGACTTATACATAAGTCTTAACATAAATCACTTTGATGAACATATTCATCATCAACAAGTCAATTAGATTGACACCCGACGACATGACATTTACATGTCCCTAAGTGATATGTATATATTTGTTGAACTTATTTATTGGGCGACTCTCCCAAAATATATCACGAATCCTGCATATAGTTCAACCAACATTGATGGTTTGTAGAGACTCTACTTGTCCATCAATATTCTAAGTCTTTTATAATAAATCTCACAATATTTCTCAAAGACTTATGAATAATAACATACATTTCTATCATATGTTATAGTCATCAAAACTACATTTGTGCATTTCTACGTAAATGCTTTCAACATTTGATGACATATCTCGTTTTCGTGTATTTAACTTCAATACACTTGCCACGTTGACCATGATTATCTCAATGTGGATGGATGAAGAGTTTTTTCTTCTTAGTCACTTAATTAGAGACTTAAGACTCTAATTAAGACTCTAATAAAACCTCATCAAATGGCATTAAGAACTCTACTCAAGAGTTTCACCATATGAAATAAAACCTCATCAATTGGCATTAAGAACTCTACTCAAGAGTTTCACCATATGAAATAAAACCTCATCAATTGGCATTAAGAACTCTAATCAAGAGTTTCAATCATACACTTAATTTAGTCTTATAACTATAATCAAGTGTCATAAATAAATTAACTCTACTAGAGAGTTTTTCTTCAATTCACCATATGAAGAGTTTTACCAATTAATAATTATAATTTACCAAATTATAATTTCAATATAATCCAAAATATATATAACATATTATATATATATCTTTAACCGGATTCATATCAAATCTCAAAGTGTTATTCTCTTCTACACTTTATCGTTCGACGAAATGATAACAATTATATCGTCTCATGGCGTGTTTCGAGGTACTTCCTCGATACACTGTTCAAAGCAACAAAGTTGTTTGGACTTAACTACTTTCAAGTAGTCGAACAAGTAAATATGTCCAAAACAACATCAAGTTATTTTACACTAAATAGTCTCTCTAGACTATTATATGGTTAAAGTCATCATACTTTTCATACAAGTATCAAACCATATATAATTTGCAAAAGACATGTTTTATTCATACAAACATTTCTACTTTTACAAGTATTTTCCATAAAGTATACATATTTATGTTTTGATTACAAATCAAAACCATGAACTCTAATATAGTTTTATTATTCAAAACCATTTCTAACTCACTTGTTAGAATACAAACGATTACACGTTTCATCATATAGAGTTTTGGTTAAATAAACCTTTTCTAACACACCCGTTAGAAATAAACGATTACCCAAAATCGTTTTAAATATCATTGGTTTATATTCTCAACCGTTTCTAACATGTTTGTTAGAAATACATGATTATGACAATCATTTAGAACTTATTGGTTTATATAAAATAAACCATTTCTAACACGCTCGTTAGAAAATTAAACCATCTACATAAATGGTATTGACTTTGGATTTTTCCAAAATATACCCGTTTCAAACTCGCTTGTTCGAAACCGTCAAATTTTAACCAAACCGGTTTAATGTTGATTATTTTTTCAAATAACCATTTCCAACACGTTTGTATAATTTGTACAACAATCTTTTCTAACACACTTGTTAGAAATATAAACACCTTATTTAGTCTTTACAAAATCATCAATTTCTAACACGCCCGTTAGAGAAATCAAACTATAATTTTACACATTAAACTTATGATTTTGTAAATAATAATTTCTAATACGCTTATTAGAAATGTTTCATGACACGTTATTCTTTCAACGCCGTCGATTCTAACACGCTTGTTAGAAATGCATGTTTCAAAACATTCTATTTCGAAACCGTTTATTTTCCAATATTCTCATTAGAAAAATAAACATTTCAAAACCTTGAAATTATCTTTCTAATACGCTAATTAGAAAGAAAACGTTAGCAAACGTTTTTACATGGGTTTACAAAAATTATGTCTTTTCTAATACTCTAATTAGAAATTCAAACCGTGTATATACATGTTAAAAAGTTAATATTACGGTTTATCCAAACACATCCTAAACACCCATGAATCCGAAAATTGAATAAAAAAATTCGTGTTGTCTATCAAACTTTAGGATTAAAGATTGCATTCTTATCATGAATGTAATTCAATTTGATGTACCAAAAGAAAACATGTACAAACTTTCGCGAACCCAAATTCCTTAGACAGAACACGAAAGTTTGTTTACAATCTCTTAATCAATACCAATTAAACTCGTTTATTAAGCACAATTAATTGCAGTAGAAAACCGTGTCGCGCGGACCCGGGTTTTTCGAGCTGCATTCGTGTCCGCAGATGCGGGCGTCGCGTTGGTTCAAGAAATTTTCCCGAACCAGAACCCATTTTTGCACCCCCCTGCGCGCGCGGGTAGGTGCCAGAGTATAAAGTAACTTAACATTTTACTTCCTCCACTCAAGCTTCACCTTATAAAGTCTTCCACTTTTCATCTCCCAACCAATGTGGAACAAACCAAACTCACATTCACATACATATTTCCAACATTATCCATGTTGTTATAATATAATCGATAACTGATACGTGCAACAACTTGGCCACCCCACGTTCACCTTGCACTCCACGATTTATATGCACTCACATATGCTATTGCTTTGCTTGTTTCCTGCATTTCTTTGTTTACCTATTGTTTGTAGGTTAGTGGATTAGTGCTCCATGCTTGTTTCCTGCATTTCTTTGTTTTCCTATTGTTTGTAGGTTAGTGGATTAGTGCTCCATGATTATGTTAGTGACTTCATTTTCTTTTATTTGTAAGCCTTTAAAAAGTCCTCGTGAGTTTATTAGAGTATGAATGACAAATTAAAGAAAGCTTTGTGCTTTGATCTATCTTCTCAACTCGAATTCTTGAAAGTTTTATAATTTTAAAACCTATCAATAACAAATTGAAATTGGTGGAATGCAAATTTTAGGATCAAATATACATATATAATAAAGATAACCATTTGTTGCAAATTGTACATATCTTAAAACATAGACACTGGAATGAACAAAATTATATAATCATAATCATAAGTTTCAAACACCTAAATCTATAACCTTTTATTTTTTAAGACGAGTTGTCATCTTCTCTGACTCTTTGTGGTTCATCTCCACGTCTACCATTGATTCCTCTGCTACAGTTCTATATTCTCTAACACAACACCAATGTGCACAACCAATGAAACACAAAACACACATTTGCAACATAAACATTGCCATAAATAGCCCACATTCTAGCCTCCCTAAAACCATCACTTCTCTGGGGTCTCTTGGCGATTTCAACATCGAAAGAGTTGACTTTTCCTTTGTAAAAAGTGCTAAAATAGCAACCAGTTGGGCGGCCAACGAGGCAATGACAAGGGTGAGGTGGGTAACGAAGCAGGATTGAGAGTAAAACCCGAGGAAAGACGAGAGTAGGGTGATTGAAGAGACGGTGATAAGCGCCCAACCGATTGAAGTCGGTGTTGGATTGATGATGATCGTTGGTGCTAAGGAAATTATAGACAGAATAAGAAGAGTGAAGTTTAAGCAACCAAGAACAATGTGTGGAAAAGAATGTGAAGATGAAGATGCCATCTTTATGTAAATGTTTAGAGTTAAGCGGTTTGAATTTATAAAAGGATTGATTTTTAGCCGTTGGGTATAAACACGGGTCCCATGCCCTATTCGAACTTAACGTTTATATTTTATGATTCATTTTTATACAGTAAAGTTTTTGATTGATCATACCGTTAAACGCTAAATTTTGAATTTGAATTTTTTTAAATCCATAGAATAGTATCTCAATGAAAAATATGTTATTATATATTTTTTTTTCATAAAAAAAAAGAATTCATAATCTCATGATTTCTTAGAATGTCACGATTTCTTCAACATCAACTATAATCTCACAATTTCTTCAACACGGTAACGATTTCAAGATCTTTTTAAGACTCCATTAATTTTTTTCAAGCTTTTTACAAGGTTCAATCACTTTGTTCGGTTCTACTATAAACAGGAGGATAAATGCATCTTTCTAGATACATAAATGGATCAAGTTTTTTACAACGTTCAATCAATTTCTTTGGTACTCCACATACATATATGTGTAGGACCCGCTCGTATATAAAATAAATAAATACAACTAATATTACGATTACAACTAAATAAAAAAACGAATGCAGAAAAATAAATACTATTACAACTTAAAGAAACAAAATACAAGAAAGGAGTAGAAGCAGAAAATAATAAAAGCTGAGGATCGTGTTGAACACGGGGCCCTTAAAACAAATTCCGAGTCTATTATCAAAACTCGTTTTGTTTCCCAGGGTACAACAGCCGGAACAGCAAGAGTGCTGCCGGAGATGACTCTGACCCGAAGTGTACCTGAAACAGCAAGAAGAACTTCGAACAGATTGCTGGAGAAGAAGAGAGGTGAATATTCAGAACAGTATGTCTGAGGTGTGTCTCAAACCAAAGGTCTCCTTTGGTATTTATAGAGTCCAGTCTTCAATCAGTTTCGGAAAGCATTAAAAACGAAAAATAAATGTCATTAAACGTCTTCAATGACATTTATTACGTTCTTAATGTTTCAAACGAAACTGTTTGACTGGACAGTTACACTTCTGATCTGTTGCTGCTGAGGAGCTGGAGTCTCCGCGCGCGCGCGTCCACCTGCGCTACTGCGGAGAACGTCTTTTACGTTTTACGTCACTCGAGCGCCTGCGCGGAAACATCCGCGCAGACCAGGGCGCTGCCTGGTGCTCAGCTCGTACTCGCGCGCATCTCCTGCCACTGGTCCTATACGAAGGACCACGAGCCTGTGTTCAAAAATACTAAGGCGGCTCTCAAGCGGCTCGCGGTGTGCGAAGTGCAAAGTGCGCCATCAAAGCGCCACATTGCGCCCACGCCACGCGCCTGTGCGAGTGCGTGTGCGTGTGCGTGTGCGAGTGCGAGTGCGAGTTGGGGTGCTCCGCACCCTTCGCGAGTTCCACAGTGTGAGCTCCCATGAAACACATAGGAAGGAGTGTTCCTCCTTATATACCACTCATGGTATCATCACTCCTCCTATGTGGGACAAGTTCCACTTTGTTTCATTTCAGCATCAAGTGCATTATTCACCAATCTTTGAGTATCGATATCTCATTCATCTTAGCTCCGTTTTGGACATGGTTTGGTTCGTTGCGAAGCTCTCACAACATAGAACATAAACCCACAAAGAAATATATAAATAAACATCTATTTCAAATATATATTTTAGTCCAAAGTTAGGAAAAACTCATTTTCCTATATTTTGTGAAAATAGCATTTTCACTAAATTTCCAACAATCCCCCACATGAATGGAGATCGATCCGTTCTTACAAGTTTCAACGATACAGTTCGACAGCAGAGTGTTGCAGGATAGGTAGGTTTTGCCTTTGAACCTTCCTTTGTGAAGCATACTTAGCTTACTAGCGGTCAGTAGAACTTGATGTCTTTGAACTGACCTCCGTTTGTGTAAACGACAATATACTTCACACAACACCCCACTTAGTTTAGCCAACCCCTCATTGTCGTGTCCTTTATGGTCATGGACACTCCTGGTTCTGCGAGAGCTCTAGGATTTGCGCCTCCCCACAAATCCATTCGAAGCGACCCTACTTCTCTCTAACATAGGTGATTCCCATGAATCATTAAAAGCAAAAGTTAAATTGATTTACCACAATCATTAACTTGTATATGCTTAACCTCAACACACTGTCACTGATTTGGAATGGACTAGGAAGTATACACTCCCTTTAATATTTTGGGGTGCCCCCCATAGTGACTCCCTTTGGTCATATGATTAAGTTGTCCTATTGAATCTTGATCTTGGGATCTCTAGTCAACTAGATTAGGTTTCCCTCATACTCCCTTTTTGCGTGGGCTTTAGTCCCATTCCTCTTGACGACATATATACTATCTCTTTGCTTAAGCCTTTCGTTAACGGGTCCGCAATATTATCCATTGACTTCACATAGTCAATCGTGATAACACCCGTTGAGAGTAGTTGTCGTATTGTTTTGTGTCTACGTCTTATGTGCCTCGATTTGCCATTATACATTGTGCTTTGGGCTCTACCAATTGCCGACTGGCTGTCACAATGTATGCAAATAGCTGGTAAAGGTTTACTCCATCTTGGAATATCCTCCACAAAGTGACGTATCCACTCCGCCTCTTCTCCACACTTATCTAAGGAGATAAATTCAGATTCCATCGTGGATCTTGCTATAACAGTTTGCTTCGAAGACTTCCAAGATATAGCAGCACCCGCAAGTGTAAACACATAACCACTTGTTGATTTGGAATCTTTTATATCCGAAATCCAGTTCGCATCAGTGTATCCTTCAACCACTGCTGGATGACGGGTATAATGCAGTCCATAGTCCCGTGTGAATCTTATGTATCTAAGCACCCTTGTTATACTTTTCCAATGTTCATCACTTGGATTACTTGTATATCTACTTTGCTTACTCACCGCGTATGCTAAGTCGGGTCTAGTACATGTCATTAGATACATTAGACTGCCAATGATCCTTGAATACTCTACCTGAGCAACACCCTTTCCTCTATTTTTAACTAGATGGTGGGTGGTATCAATTGGAGAACGAGCTATAGCCTTATCTCCCGAATTGAATTTTTCAAGGATTTTGTCCACATAATGAGATTGAGTTAGAACAAGACCATATTGGGTTCTAAGGATTTTTACTCCTAGAATAACATCCGCTAGACCCATGTCTTTCATGTCAAATCTCCCTTTCAACATGTCTTTAGTAGATTTAACCATCTTATCATTACTCCCAACGATAAGCATATCATCCACATATAGACATAAGATCACATAACCTCCTGGTGTGTCTTTGGAATAGACACACTTATCGCACTCATTTATTTTGAAACCATTGTCAAGCATGACTTGATCAAATTTATGATGCCATTGTTTTGGAGCTTGCTTCAAGCCATACAAGGACTTGACTAATTTACATACTTTGCCCTCTTGACCTGGGGCAGAGAAACCCTCGGGTTGCTGCATGTAAATTTCTTCTTCTAAATCGCCATTTAGAAAAGCGGTCTTAACATCCATTTGGTGAACATCCAAATTTCTCAAAGCCGCAATAGCAAGAACCAATCTTATAGAGGTTATTCGAGTTACAGGCGAGTAAGTATCAAAATAATCTAGACCTTCCTTTTGTCTAAATCCTTTGATCACTAACCTTGCCTTGTATTTATCAATACTTCCATCAGTTTTCATCTTCTTCTTGAATATCTAACGATATCCAAGGGGTTTGCAACCCGGTGGAAGATCTACTAACTCCCAAGTATGATTTTACAATATAGAATCTATTTCATTCTTAATTGCTTCTTTCCATTGAGGTCATTCTGATGAGGAGACCGCTTCGCGGTAGGTGTTGGGCTCACCCTCAACCATGTAACTCAAGAAGTCAGGACCAAATGATTTTGCAACCCTTGGTCTTTTGCTTCTTCTAAGGTCACCCTCCTCAACCTCAGGTCGTTCATGTATTTCTTCTTGAAATTCATCGTCAACCAATGTTGATGGACCTGCTTGGTCATCGTTAATTGGTGTTGATGATCTAACAAGTGTTTGTCCTAGCATAGGAAACACATGTTCAAAGTACTCGACAAAATTAGGATTTACCTCCATGAAAGTGTTTTTGAGTACTTCGGGATTCTTGGATTCATGTACAAGAAAACGATGCGCAGTACTTTGATGTGCATAACCAATAAATATGCAATCAACAGTTTTGGGGCCTATCCTAAGAGCCTTAGGAGGTGGTACAGTCACCTTGGCTAGGCACCCCCACACTTTCAAGTATCTGTATGAAGGTTTTCTACCTTTCCATAACTCATAGGGAGTCTCGTCCCTAGTCTTTAGAGGTATCCTATTCAAAAGATAATTAGCCGAAAGAATGGCATCCCCCCACATTTCACGGTTCACTCCCGAACTTATCAACATGGCATTCATCATTTCTTTCAATGTGCGGTTCTTTCGTTCCGCGGTGCCATTTGATTGTGGGGAATAAGGTGGTGTACACTCATGTATTATGCCACTTTTTGCGCATAAACCCGCAAAAGGTGCAACATATTCACCACCTCTGTCGCTTCTTACGGCCTTAATTTTCTTTTTAAGTTGATTCTCAACTTCATTTTTGTATAAGGTAAACTTATCTATTGCCTCATCCTTACTTTTGAGTAAGTATACGTAGCAATACTTGGTGCAATCATCAATAAACGTGATGAAATATTTATTCCCACCAATTGTAGGAATTGCCTTTAAATCACAAATATCGGTGTGAATTAAATCAAGAGGTTCGGTTATTCGTTCAACCGATTTGAAAGGTGATCGTGTTAGTTTGGATTCAACACATGCTTCGCATTTAGAATCGGATTCAATATGGAATGTTGGTATGCTATTCAATTTAATCAAACGACGCATTGAATTTAAATTTACATGTCCTAGTCTACCATGCCAAACATTTGAAGACTCAAGCATATAAATAGAAGTAGTAGGAGTTTTATTCATTGAATTGTTGACAACCATTACATTCATTTTGAACATACCATTAAGGGCATAGCCCTTTCCTACAAACATTCCACGCCTAGAAAGAACAAACTTGTCCGATTCAAACACTAGACGAAATCCAAACTTGTTGAGCATCCATCCCGAGACGAGATTCTTGCGTATGTCTGGCACATACAACACCTTGCTCAACATGAGGTCCTTCCCCGAAGTCATCCTCAAGATCACATCGCCTTCACCCTTGATGTCGGCAGTAGCTTTATTCCCCATGTAAAGCTTGTCATCACCCGCAAGTTCCTTGAATGTAGAGAAAAGAGCCTTGTCTCCACAAATATGGCGGGTTGCACCAGTGTCAACGAACCATCCAGGTGGGTTGTCGCCCACCACGTTGACTTCATCATCAACCATAGCACCTTGCTCAGTTATCATTGCTATGAGAGGCATGCCATCCTCATCCACCATATGCGCACGCTCACGCTTAGGCTTCTTGCATTGGTTGGCGCGGTGGCCTGTCTCTTGACAGTTGTAACAAATACCAGAAAAAGGCGCAGGCTTCTTTTTCACAGCCCCCTTTTTAGGTCCAAGATCCACCTTCACTTTCCCTTTGTCCTTTTTCCCCTTATTCTTGTTGCCCTTGGAGGATTGCCCAACTTCCACAACATTAGCCTTAGCCGAAGCTTGAACAAGGCTATCTTCTTGAGCAATTCTATTGTCCTCTTCAATCCGAAGACGAACAACAAGTTCCTCCACAGTCATCTCCTTTCGTTTATGCTTAAGATAATTTTTAAAGTCAGTCCATGAAGGAGGTAACTTTTCAATCATTGCTGCCACTTGAAATGTCTCACTAAGTATCATGCCCTCCGCGTAGATTTCATGAAGTATAATTTGTAATTCTTGGACTTGGTTCATGACCGTTTTAGAGTCAAGCATTTTGTAGTCCAAGAAGCGGGCTACAACAAATTTCTTTGTTCCAGCATCCTCCGCTTTATACTTCTTGTCTAAAGACTCCCATAATTCTTTGACAGTCTTTATTGTATAATAAACATTATACAAACCATCTACTAGGCCGTTTAACACATAGTTACGACACAAGAAATCCGAATGCTTCCAAGCATCTAACGCGCTCTGAAATTGAACGTCGTTCTGCCCGTCCGTAGGTTGGGGAGCGGATTCCGTTAAGAACCTCGCAAGGTTCAAGGTGGTCAAGTAGAAGAACATCTTCTGTTGCCACCTCTTGAAGTGCAAACCCAAAAACTTTTCGGGTTTTTCAGCATGATTTGCAACAGTGGACGCTCCCACTGTGTTGGCAGGCAAAGGGGTACCAAGAACAGCTTGGTTCACGTTGTTGTTGTTGTCACTAGTCGACATTCTGAAAATTTTAATCAAAAACACGTTACTATTTTCAGTTTATAAAACTTTACCCGTTTATATAAATAAAATGTCAACTTTTAAGACAAAATAAAAACAAACTGTGGCTTCTAAGTCCAACTTTGAAGTCCAATAGAAAGTTTTTTATTTCGTTTTTAGACAAAGGTTTTAGATGTAACTGAAAATGTTTTCTAACAAAATAACACACCGTAGGCTTCTAAGTCCAACTTTGAAGACGAACAGTAAGTTATAATGATTCGAAAAACCAAAGAAAATTCTGTTTTTAAAACACAAACTAAGTGAGACAAAACTGGTTTGAATCACAATTAGAATGGTTTTTATGATACACGAACGGTGTTTTAAAAATTTGTTTTAAGATTGTAGGACCCGCTCGTATATAAAATAAATAAATACAACTAATATTACGATTACAGCTAAATAAGAAAACGAATGCAGAAAAATAAATACGATTACAACTTAAAGAAACAAAATACAAGAAAGGAGTAGAAGCAGAAAATAATAAAAGCTGAGGATCGTGTTGAACACGGGGCCCTTAAAACAAATTCCGAGTCTATTATCAAAACTCGTTTTGTTTCCCAGGGTACAACAGCCGGAACAGCAAGAGTGCTGCCAGAGATTACTCTGACCCGAAGTGTACCTGAAACAGCAAGAAGAACTTCAAACAGATTGCTGGAGAAGAAGAGAGGTGAATATTCAGAACATCAAAGGTCTCCTTTGGTATTTATAGAGTCCAGTCTTCAATCAGTTTTGGAAAGCATTAAAAACGAAAAATAAATGTCATTAAACGTCTTCAATGGCATTTATTACGTTCTTAAAGTTTCAAACGAAACTGTTTGACTGGACAGTTACACTTCTGATCTGTTGCTGCTGAGGAGCTGGAGTCTCCGCGCGCGCGCGTCCACCTGCGCTACTGCGGAGAACGTCTTTTACGTTTTACGTCACTCGAGCGCCTGCGCGGAAACATCCGCGCAGACCAGGGCGCTGCCTGGTGCTCAGCTCATACTCGCGCGCATCTCCTGCCACTGGTCCTATACGAAGGACCACGAGCCTGTGTTCAAAAATACTAAGGCGGCTCTCAAGCGGCTCGCGGTGATGCGAGTGTGTGAAGTGCGCCATCAAAGCGCCACATTGCGCCCATCGCCCACGCCACGCGCGTGTGCGAGTGCGTGTGCGAGTGCGTGTGCGAGTGCGAGTGCGAGTTGGGGTGCTCCGCACCCTTCGCGAGTTCCATAGTGTGAGCTCCCATGAAACAATTAGGAAGGAGTGTTCCTCTTTATATACCACCCATGGTATCATCACTCCTCCTATGTGGGACAAGTTCCACTTTGTTTCATTTCAGCATCAAGTGCATTATTCACCAATCTTTGAGCATCGATATCTCATTCATCTTAGCTCCGTTTTGGACATGGTTTGGTTCGTTGCGAAGCTCTCACAACATAGAACATAAACCCACAAAGAAATATATAAATAAACATCTGTTTCAAATATATATTTTAGTCCAAAGTTAGGAAAAACTCATTTTCCTATATTTTGTGAAAATAGCATTTTCACTAAATTTCCAACAATATGTAGGCATGTAAATGAAACAAACAAACATGCACCGAGCATGTTTGTGTTCGTTTATTTAACGTTAACTAAACATTAACACGAACAACTAACAGTGTAGAATGATAGGCCTTGCCTTTCTCTATTCACATAAGTCAATATATAATGTTACAATACAATCTCCTATTTTTGGAGAATAATTACATTCAATACAATAATTAATGCGATATCAATCAAAGGCATAATTGGCGTCATCTATTACACCCTCGCAGTCGAAGCGGGAGGTGACCGGATGCTTAGACTGGAGCAAAAATCATCAAATAGAACACGAGGCAGTCCTTTGGTGAAGATGTCAGCAACCTGAAAGCGAGACGGGACGTGGAGGATCCGCACGAGACCTTTCTGAACATGTTCACGGACAAAGTGAATGTCAAGCTCAATGTGTTTGGTCCGCTGATGCTGTACCGGGTTGCCTGACAGGTAGATGGCACTGATATTGTCACAGTAGACTAGGGAAGCTTTGGAGATGGGCCGATGAAGTTCAAGAAGAAGGTTCCTTAACCAACATATCTCAGCAACAACATTCACGACTCCACGGTATTCGGCTTCGGCGCTGGAGCGAGAGATAGTGGACTGGCGTTTCGAAGACCATGAAACGAGGTTATCACCCAAATAGACACAATAGCCGGACGTAGAGCGCCTGGTGTTTGGGCAGCCGGCCCAGTACGCGTTAGTGTAGGCACGGATATCAAGAGAAGTGGAGGCATGAAGGTGCAGACCAAATGCAGAAGTGCCCTGAAGATAGCGGATAATGCGTTTGAGAGCATTCCAGTGAGCAACGCATGGAGCATGCATGTGCATACAGATCTGTTGCACTGCGTAGGTGATGTCAGGGCGGGTGAATGTTAAGTACTGAAGGGCACCCGCGAGGCTACAGTAGGTGGTTGGGTCGTCAAACAACGCATCCGGTGTATCGCCAAGTTTCTGTTGGGTGTCCACTGGAGTCGCGACAGGTTTGCAGGAGTCCATACCTGCGCGATGAATAATGTCTTTGGCATAGGCCTGCTGAGAGAGAAACAAAGTGCTACCGTGACGTTGGATGGAGATACCCAGAAAATATGTCAACGGACCCAAGTCTTTCATAGCAAATTCTCCAGCAAGAACAGTCATCAACTTCTGCCGAAGAGTGTCAGAGGACGTAGTGAGGATGATATCATCCATATATAGAAGAAGATATGCGATATCCCGTCCATGGTGGTAAATAAAGAGAGAGTTGTCAGATTTGCACTGTGAGAAACCCTGCTGTAACACAAAATCGGTAAACCGTTGGTACCATGCCCTGGGAGCTTGCTTGAGGCCATAAAGAGATTTCTTCAAACGACAGACATGATTTGGGAAATCCCGATGACGAAACCCCATGGGTTGGTGCATATAGACGGTTTCCTGTAAATGCCCGTGCAGGAAAGCATTCGTGACATCCAACTGGTGAATCGGCCACGACTGAGACAGTGCCAAGGTGAGAACAGTGCGAATGGTGGTGGGTTTGACCACCGGGCTAAATGTTTCGCCACAATCAATGCCAACCTGTTGACTACGCCCATCACAAACTAAGCGAGCTTTTTACCGCTTAAGAGACCCGTCCGACCGAAATTTATGTTTGAAAAGCCACTTGCTGCGAATAATGTTCATGTCTGGGAGACGAGGTACCAACTCCCAGGTCTCATTTTTAATTAATGCACTAAATTCGCTGTTCATGGCAGCGTACCATTCCGGACTGGACAAAGTAACCTGTGGGGATTTGGGAATGGGGGCAATGGTGGAGGTGTTAAGGTTAAAGATACGCTTGGGCTTAGTGATGCCATCCATAGCACGAGTGCGTATGGTGCGGGTGGTAGGAGGCATCAGCGGTGGAGTGGGGACGGAAGGTGTAGGGCCTGGTGGGGTGTGTGTAGTTGGGCTTGTGGGTGGTTGGTTCGGTGGGGCAGGGCTGTTTAGTATTGGGCCAGGTGGGCTGGAGGAAGAGCTGGTGGGCGGCGGTGTGGAATGGTGTTGGGCAGGGGATGGTAGCGGGCTGGTTGGGCCTGATTGTGGGCTAGTGGGCTGGACGTGGGCTGGTTGGGAGGGTGATATGGGGGCGAATGATGGTCAGGATTAGGAGGGGTGTGAGGGTCTGGCGAGTTGTTAACAAAAGGCCAGAGAAGAGGGGACAAGTTTTGGGCAAGGAAGTCATAGGATTGAGGTGTGGTAGGGTGTTGAATAGAGAAAGGGAAGATGGACTCCTCAAATTGGACGTGGCGAGAAATAAATGTTTGTTTGGTATTAAGATCATAGCATTTATAACCACGGTGATTTTGAGGATATCCTAGAAAGATACACGGTTGAGACCGGTTGGCTAGTTTGTGGATAGAGGTGGAAGGAAGGGTGGGGTAACATAAGCAGCCAAAGATGCGCAGGTGCTCATATTGTGGGAAAACATTATAGAGAAGGGTGGTGGGGGTGAGAAAATTATGATTCTTTTTGGGAAGGATGTTAAGAAGGTAGGTGGCGGTTTCTAAGGCATGGTGCCAATAGTTGGGTGGGAGAGAGGCTTGGGCAAGCAGGGTTCGAATTATATTATTGATGGTTCAAATTTTACGCTCCGCTTTCCCGTTTTGAGGTGAGGTGTGGGGGCAGGAGAAGCAAAACTGCATTCCGTTGGTGTGACAAAATTGTTTAAAGTTGTTATTGGTGTATTCGGTTCCATTGTCACATTGGAATTGTTTAACTTTTCTTTCAAATTAGGTATGTATGAGGTTATAAAAGTTGGTGAAAGAGGAATAAACTTGGGATTTATTGGTGAGAGGGTAAGTCCATAAGAAATCAGTAAAATCATCAAGCAATAACATGTAGTACCTTTGCCCACCTGTACTAAGTACAGGAGAAGTCCACAAATCACTATGAATAATGTCAAAAGGCAAATGAGTTTTATTACTAGAATCATAAAAAGGAAGTTTGACGCTTTTGCCAAAAACACAAGACTGACAAAGAGTTGACTTAGGTTTAACAAAATTAATAAAGGAACAAGACTTTAACAATTGCAATAAATTGTTGCCCGGGTGCCCAAGGCGTTGATGCCAACGTTCTTGAGTAGTAGCAGTGAGAGCAACAGGTGAAGTAGGAGACTTGATAAAATTGGTTGTTAGGGGGTAGAGGTCTCCTAAGCTATTGCATCATAGGATAGGCTCCTTGGTCTTGAGGTCCTTCACAAGAAAACCAAAAGGGTCAAACTCTATTGATAGTAAGTTATCCGTCGTTAGGCGACGGACAGAGATGAGATTTTTAATGATGTGGGGGGCATACAGGACATTGTTTAGTTTGAAGGGTGGGTATGGTGGAGGTAAGGTTTTGTTGCCTTGTCCAACTACCGGGATGGTGGTGCCATTCCCAACAATAATCTGTTTATTAGTGCAAGAATTAAAAACAGACGGGGAGAGGTTACCTGGTTGTTCCATGTGACCTGAGGCACCGGTGTCCATGTAGCCTACTGGTTCAGCATGCTGTTGCAGAGAAAGAGTGTATAGGGCCTGTGCAATGTCAGTAGGGGTGGGAGTATAGGTCGCCATATGGGCTTGAGCAGGAGCCGGTCCAAGGATGCCTTGTCCAGAAGAGGGTTTCGGGGTAGCAGGGTATGGGCAGGGAGGGTATTGGGTTGATTGCTGTTGGGCCGAGAAGTGTGAGGGAGGAGTGGTTTGGGCCTGGTTCAAGAGGGAGGTCCACTGACTTTGAGTCCAGTTTTGAGGAAAAACTATGTATGGGTGGGTAGCTTGGTTGGAGGTATGGAGACGGTTTCTGTTTTGGGAGTTTGAGGGGATCCGACCTTTGTTACGGGTCTGGGTTTTGGGTCATCCCCGGTTGTTGTTGGTGGCGGATGAGGTACCGGAGGAGGGTGTTGTGTTGGAGGTAGGTGTTGAGCGACTTTGCACATGGAGTGCAGTAGCCGCTTGGGAAGCCGAGTGCATGGCTTGGTTTTGTTTGGTTGTTTCATTCATGCAAAGTTGGGACCGGACTTCAAAGAAGGAGGGGAGCGGCTTGGTATTCTGGAGAATGGTTCCCACCGTCTCATATTGTTTGGTGAGACCCGCAAGGGTTTGGAGGACAAGGTCCTGTTCATCGACAGGAGAATCGACACCGGCAAGTTGGTCGGACAAGACTTTCAATTCTTGGCAGTAAGCATTCATTGACTGGAAGTTTTCCAATCGAGTATTGGCGAACTTCTGTTTAAGATACAAGGCACGAGTGGCCTTGTTATCCTGAAATAGAGCTTCAATGGCCGTCCACACATCATAGGCGGTGGAACGTTTAACAATAACGGTTTTGAGGAGTCCGGGAGAGATGGTGCCATAGATCCATTGAAGGACTATGGCATCCAAGCGCTCCCAAGATTCCGAAGAAGACGGGGCAGCAGGTTTATCGGTGGAGGTGGTGGCGGCAGGGGGTGGTGGTCGTGGGGAGAGGTGATCGGAAACGAGAAACGCGATGCAGTGAATACGAAATAACTCGGACCAGAGATTATAGTCCGAGGCTTCGTTATCAAGGGTGATAGGGATGAATGTCTTGATATTAGAAACAGTCACAGCTGGATGAATTCTGTGATCGGCCATTGAAGAGGGACGAAAAAAAAATAGGGCAGCGGAGGGAAGAAGAAGGTGGCGGCAGGTTAGAGGATCAAGGGTTTGGTGTGTGATACCATGTAGAATGATAGGCCTTGCCTTTCTCTATTCACATAAGTCAATATATAATGTTACAATACAATCTCCTATTTTTGGAGAATAATTACATTCAATACAATAATTAATGCGATATCAATCAAAGGCATAATTGGCGTCATCTATTAAACAGAACGTGTCATGTTAATTCGTTAAGAAAATAAACATGTTGGTGTTATGTTCATTAAGAAAATGAACATGTCCGTGCTTGTTTATGGTCGTCCGTTCTCATTCTAAATGAATAGTTTATTAACATAGATTAAAATAAAATGATCAAACACAAATAAACAATAAATTAACATTTGTATTAAAAAAATACAAAACATCAAAAACCCTGAGACACAATTGAAGATACACAAGGTAAAGTGTTGCTCACTCGTGATGATAATTTATTAAACCAAGAAACAATAATGACTATTCTTAACAAGGCCGTGAAGTTCGTGGATGGTCAATGGAGATGGTAGAAGTTGTGGTAGAGGAAGATATTATGAGAATCAACTTGGTTCAAGCAATGAACAAATAGATCAATATTGTCTATTTTGCTATGAGGAAATCATGAATTTGTCTTTGGTTATAATAGATAATGTATTTTGTATTGTATATAGAGATAATATTTATCATTTATGTGTAGATATCTCTTCCCTAAAAGAAGGGAATGTATATTCTATTGTTCAATGAAATAATACTCAAGCATTGAACTATAACATTCTTCATGGTATCAAAGCCTTAAACCCTATTTTTTTTCTTCCCTTTGCCGTTGCCTTCTTCACCTTCCCCTTCGAATTTTTTTCTGCCTTCTTTCTTCGATATCAACAGATCCGATTCTCACCCTTTTACTTGTTCATCATGACTGCCATTCACCATGTTGTTACAGTCACCAATATTAAAAACTTTATCCCTCATATCCTTGACCGTCAGACTGAGCATTACAACACCTGGGCTGAGCTTTTCATCATTCATTGCAAAGCGTATGATGTCTATGATCACCTTCTACCCCGTGTTCCTCCCACAACCGCCACAGCCAAAGAACCCGAATCATCTTCCAAACCCACTTACCAAGAGTCTTGGGAACGGGTGGATGCCATAGTTCTCCAGTGGATTTATGGCACCATCACTCAAGATCTCGTCCACATCATCATGGTTTCTAATACCACTGCCTATGACGCTTGGTACCGCCTCAAAAACCTTTTCCTTAATAACCAAGCCGCCCGAACCATCGCCCTTCAAAACAAGTTTTTCAACACCCGCTTGGAACGCTTTTCTGACATGTCCTCGTACTGTCAGCACATGAAACTTCTCTATGACCAACTCATTAGTTTAGGCGCCAATGTCACTGAAAATCAACTCGTCATGCAAATCCTCACAGGCCTAACCGAACAATACGAAACCATCAAACTCATCCTTCAACAAACCAAACCCTTACCCGACTTTTACAATACCCGCTCACAACTTTGCCAAGTAGAGGACCAGAAAATCACCCAAACTTCCCTCTCCGCCCAATCCGCAGGAACCGCCCTCAACACTCTTACACCCAACCCGGTTCAACCCACTGACTCCCAAACCCAAACCAATTCAGATAACCCAGACCGTGGCAATAATCGGAGCCGGGGCGCGGACGTGGCCGCGGAAAGGGTGGCTATGGACGTGGTCGGTTTCAACAGAATGTGTGGCAGCCAAACATGCCGTGGCAACAAGCCCCTTGGATCGGCCAACATACCCAACCCACTTCCTTCTCACCTTGGGCCACGTGGGCTTACCCACCTTGTCCATACCCTTCAAACCCAATCCCTCAATACCCTAACCAACCAAATAACTACCCGGCCCACCCTAATAACTACTCGACCCACTTCCCTGCTCAGCCCAGCAGCGCCAAACAGCCCAGTCAGACCCAATAGTCCAGGTCTGTCAACCAAGCCGGCCTGTTAGGCCCCAAACCGGACACCTCTCAGTCTGCTCAATCGTACTCTGCATCCTACTCTCCTATGGACATTGCTCAAGCCCTCTACAATTTGGCGCTCCACAACAATGACTCCTCTTGGACAATGGACACCGGGGCCACAGGTACAATGTCTCCTCAACTTAATAAGTTCCCCTCTATTTTTAATTCTTGCATTATTCGCAATATTATTGTTGGGAATGGTAAAACCATTCCGGTTTTAGGCCAAGGCAACATTACTTTACCCCCACCATTCCCACCTTTTAAACTTAATAATGTCCTTTACGCCCCTAATCTAGCTAGATAAAAACCTTATCTCTGTGCGTCGTTTTACAACTGATAACTAATTATCTGTTGAATTTGACCCCTATGGTTTGACTATGAGGACCTTCAGACCAAGAAACCTATCCTACGGTGCAATAGCTCTGGGGATCTCTACACTCTCAGCCCGTCCAACATCTCCAACATCACCACTGCTTCCACCTATGCAGCTATTTCTCAAGACATATGGCATCAACGGCTCGGTCACCCCGGCCCAGCTATTTTGAATAATTTAAAAACTTCTAGTTCAATTTCTTGTAGTTCTTTAAATAATAAAACTTGCAGTGCTTGTATTTTTGGTAAACATACCAGACTACCATTTGTTGCTTCTAATACAAGTACTTGTATGCCATTTGATCTTGTTCATAGTGATGTTTGGACCTCCCCTATCATGTCTAACGGGGGTCATCGATATTATGTGTTATTCTTGGATGATTTCACTAATTTTTTATGGACCTACCCACTTGCCCATAAATCCGATGTCTTTGCCATGTTCACCAAATTTAATAACCTTGTTCAAACCCAATTCAATACTAAAATCAAACAACTACAATGTGACAACAGTCGTGAGTATGCCAATAATCAATTCTATAACTTTTGCACCTCACATGGCATGCACTTCCATTTTTATGCCCCCACACCTCCTCCCAAAATGGCAAAGCCGAACGTAAAATTCGAACCATTAACAACCTTATGCGCACCATCTTATCCCATTCCTCCATGCCCACAACCTATTGGCCACATGCCCTTGATACCGCCACCTACCTACTCAACATCATCCCCACAAAAATACATAATTTCAAAACCCCCACTCAACGGCTCTATCATTGCCTGCCCACCTATGACCACCTTCGTTTGTTCGGGTGGGTATGTTACCCTCTCATCCCTCACACCACCATACACAAACTAGCCTACCGCTCTCACCCATGTGTTTTTTTGGAAATCCTTCGAATCATAGGGGATACAAGTGTCTTGACCTTAAAACCCGTACCATCACAATTAATCGTCATGTCCTGTTTGACGAAACCATCTTCCCATTTTCCAAAACTCACAAAACTACCCCTCATACCTACACATTCCTTGATGATTCTCCCCACCCATCCCTTTATACCTCCCACTCGACACATCAGACCACTACAACCGACCCCATTCCCTCACCTACATCACCTATGCCTACCCCCCGACCCACCAACCTCCACGGCCCAAACAAATTCACCACATATGAACCCCACTACACAGAAACCCAACTCGTCCCACCCATTCCTCCTACGCCCAACTCTCTATTGGGCACAACCCACCATCCACTCCGCCTGGCCCAATTCCAACACCGACTCACACACCACCTCCGAACACCTCTCCTATCCCGGTCCCACCACCTCCCCCTACCCGCACCATTCACACCCGGGCTATGTCCGGTATCTCCAAACCCAAACACATATTTAACCTTTCCGCCTCTACTATTGCACCGCTACCTAAAAATCCTCATGATGCCTTGACCAAACCGGATTGGCACAATGCCATGAAAAACGAATTTATTGCTTTAGTTAAAAACAAGACTTGGGAACTTGTCCTGAGACATCCTGATATGCATATTATTCATAGCATGTGGCTCTTTTGCCACAAATATAGGTCTGACGGTACACTTGAGCGCTACAAGGCTCGTTTGGTTTGTAATGGTAGTAAGCAGGAGATTGGGATTGATTGCGGGGAAACGTTTAGCCCGGTTGTTAAACCGGCCACCATCCGTACTGTTTTGACTCTGGCACTCTCACAGTCATGGTCCATTCATCAATTGGATGTCACCAATGCCTTTTTACATGGACACCTCACTGAGACGGTTTATATGTATCAACCCATGGGGTTTCGACATCGGGACTATCCCGATCACGTGTGTCGTTTGACCAAATCTCTTTATGGTCTTAAACAAGCACCGCGGGCGTGGTATCAACGCTTCACTGATTTTGTCACTTCTATTGGTTTCTTGCAGAGTAAATGTGACAACTCTCTTTTCACCTACCACCACGGGGGTGATATAGCTTACTTATTGATTTATGTTGGTGATATTGCGCCACATCAGGTGCACCGTTTGAAAATCCATCTTTGTACCGCAGTCTGGCTGGTGCTCTACAATATCTGACCTTTACCAGGCCTGACATTATACATGTGGTTCAGCAAATTTGCATTCATATGCACAGTCCCACTATTGATCATTGGAATGCTCTAAAACGCATAATCAGGTATATTCAAGGCACTTCCGATTTTGGGCTTACTTTATCAGCTTGCGCTGATGTTTCGCTACGGGCTTACACTGATGTTGATTGGGCTGGATGCCCTGATACTCGCTGCTCTACTTCGGGTTATTGTGTTTACTTGGGTCCTAATGTTTTATCCTAGTCGTCGAAACGCCAGACTACTATTTCACGTTCTAGTGCCGAAGCTGAGTACAGGGTTGTTGCCAATGTTGTTGCCGAAGTTTGCTGGCTTCGCAATTTTCTCTTAGAGCTGCGCCGTCCTTTGTCCAAGGCCACTCTCGTATATTGTGACAACATTAGTGCCGTATACCTATCTCCTAATCTAGTACAACACCAGCGCACGAAACACATTGCACTGGATATTCATTTTGTCCATGAGCATGTTCAACGTGGCACCATTCGGGTTCTCCATACGCCTACACGGCTTCAGATTGCTGATATCTTCACCAAAGGTCTACCACGAGTATTATTTGATGACTTCCGCTCTAGTCTCAACATCTGCCCTCCTTCTGCATCGACTGCGGGGGTGTAATAGATAATGTATTTTGAATTGTATATAGAGATTTAAGTGGAGACTTTCCAGAAGGTCACCCATCTTGTTACTAGTCCCACTTGAACACATTAACTTTGGGGTTCTTCTATCACCACTACCATTAAGACATTAAGCCCATAACACGTTGGTGAAATTTTAGGCGAAGCATGTCTTATAAGCCCAACAACTCTGTTTCCATGAGCGACGTGAGATTTGCCTATGGCGTTACATAATTGCTAATAGGTTTAGGTTTGGGTTTGTTTAAATAGGGAAGTTGTAATCGGGTTTATGATATCAAAAGAGTTGAACACTGTTTAGTCCAATATCTTGTTTGTGCGACTGTGTTTTGCGTAGTACAAACACAATATGGCAAAACATTTGTCTTTCGTGCAAGCTTCCATCTGTTTTTGTGTTCTTTATTCGGGATACTTTGTATTTACATAGGATGGATCTGGAACAATCGAAGTTGAAACTGATACAAGCAGCAACACTTATGACTTGTTGGAGTATTTGGAAAATTAGAAATGAAAGAGTCTTTTTAAACAAAAGAAGTCTCCATTTTGCGGAATAATGGAAGAAATCAAGGCACTCGCTTTCATGTGGGTGAAAATACAACAAAGTTCAAAATGTTGTTGTAAAAACACTATGAAATTGAAATAAGAATTAACAATCAAATGCTTGAGAGCTTATTATTGATGATAAAGAAAGAGATTACAAAGAGAATTAGAAAAGAAAGCAATTATAGAAGATTAGTCCTAAATGAAGACCTAAGATCAGATTATATAACCTAATCTGATGTTAACAAACTCTAACAGCCAAACAATCAATTTGACACTTTTTGTCCTTCATTTTACTGGACTTTATTACAAACAGAAAGAACATTATTATAACACTAATAGCACTTTGGAACTTGATAGAAACAACCCCTGAAGTTTCCAGTAGACTTTGTGACACTTGTTTAGACTTTGACTTTCATGTTTGACTCTTATTTTTGACTTAATATTCTAACAATCTCCACCTTAAGTCTATAATCAAGATCAACCTCACTTATTAACCATCCAAACAAGCATCAAACCTTGTTTCTTTCACAGATTTAATTAAACCATCTGCTGCATTCATATCGGATTCAAGTTGGACCATTTTGACCTTATCCATTCTTTCTATCAATCTGAATTGAACTGATTCTGCAAACCTCAAAGCTAACCCATGTTGCAGCTTGTTTCCCCAGCACACAAAATCAACCAAAACCTGAATATCACAGCTTGAAATGAACCAGAACCTGTCCATATTTCCTGCACATTCATCATCCACAAAATTGACCATTTTACCCCTGCCATCAATTTTGCCCTTAAACACCATTTCAAGTTTAACCATCACTAACCAAGCAACATTCTTCCATAATGAACTCATTCCCACATTCATTATCTTCAACCACTTGATCATATCTCTTGAATTTCCAAATTCTTCACAAGTCAAAAGCTTTAAATCTGCCCTCCTTGACCTGTCCCTTTCAACACAGACTATTTTATCACCTAAAACAGTTCTGCCCTCCTGAGTCTCTTTCCATGTATACTCACTCGGCTCCACCTTGATGGGAATAGCCTCCACCTCACTTTGTAAATGCTCCACCTTAGTTTTAACCTTCTTACACCATAGCATATTCCTGTTACCTTTTACCCTTGGCTTTAAACCACACAGTCCACATATCCTAACAATCATTCCACCATTAGAATACCCCAAGAACTCACATTCTCCTATTCTTGAATCCATGTTAACCTGACTAGTCTTATCATACATCTCTAAGCCAAACATCATCCATTTTCCCAACTTGGTAACACACTCATGTTTACAACCCAAAGCATGTACCCTTACCTCTTTTGGAAAACCATCTTCTTTAACCAGAAGATCACCTCCACCTAGAGCCAAACCCATTGATTTCACACACAAATCACCATGATCATAACCTAAACACTTTGTTGACTGAACCCCCTTAGAGTCTTTAACCTTGTGACACTTTCTCATCACACAACTTTCATAAAACTCCAAGACATTACCATGTAACCCATTAATACACTCCTGTTACATAATTCATTCAACCCATGTTCAATTATGTGATCAACAGACTCTATCTCATGAGGCACACTTTCTTGTATCACATAACCATCAAGAACATAAACATTATTACTTTTTCTAGTTCTTAATATCACCTCCATTGATTCTTTCGTAATCAATGCTTTACCATCTTTTAACATCACATGGTAACCCTTTCTTTCAAAACAACCCAATGACAATAAACTTCTTTTCAGATTATGGACATACCTCACATCATGAGCATCAACGATCATACCATTGTCCACCAAGAATGTGACTCCAATCCCCTGAATCACACAAGTCTTGCCATCACCCATCTTGCTCACACCAAGATCTTCATATTTCAGTTCCCTGAAATATCCTGAATCCATCATCCATCTTTCGGAACAAAATCCATCACAATTCACCACAAGAACATCAAGAACATAACCTTCTGATGATCCTTCTTATTTACTGTGACTATACATACTTTGTTCTTCCCTTCTTTATTTCAATTCAGGCCAATCGTTCTTCCCATCAATCTTTCCCAACTCGAATTTCGTTGTTTTCACCATTGATTCGACTTGATTGTTCTAAATCAAGCACCACCAAGCTCTGATACCAATTGTTGTAAAAACACTATGAAATTGAAACAAGAATTAACAATCAAATGCTTGAGAGCTTTTATTGATGATAAAGAAAGAGATTACAAAGAGAATTAGAAAAGAAAGCAATTATAGAAGATTAGTCCTAAATGAAGACCTAAGATCAGATTATATAACCTAATCTGATGTTAACAAACTCTAACAGCCAAACAATCAATTTGACACTTTTAGTCTTTCATCTTACTGGACTTTATTACAAACAGAAAGAACTTTATTATAACAATAATAACACTTTGGAACTTGACAGAAATAGCCCCTGAGGTTTCCAGCAGACTTTGCAACACTTGTTTAGACTTTGGCTTTCATGTTTGACTCTTGATTTTGACTTAATATTCTAACAGTTGTAGTGGTCTCATTAGTGTAGATACAGTTTAGATAACATTGTTGTTTAATCATCATTGTAGTAAAGGCTTCTGTTTTATATAATTTCATCACTGTTAAAAAAAGGATGGTACAAATTTAAAGAAAGGCTGTTAATAGTAGAAATTTAAAGAAAGGTAGTTGGTTAATGACAGTAGAATTTGGCAATTATAGACAAACTATGCCTATTAAACATAGCTAGCTTGGCAATTAATTGGAGAAACATCATCCAAATCGGTAACATCCCAGATAAGAGGGTATCGAGTTGCATGGACTAATGAAAATGGTCCTGTGGCATTTAAGTTCTGGCACTCAAAGATAGATTTCTTATTCTCTTTGCTTTAGAAAAGGAGAATCATTGTAGGGTCATGGATCAGATTCAAAGTCTTGGATATTCCAACGTGTTAAAATGGGAATGGAAGAAGGAGCTGTCACTGGACAGCAAGAGAGGAATGAATTCAGTCGGTATGTTTGGACCTCATCAAAAGCGTCTCGTTGTATTGAACAAATTAGGGTGATTGAGTGTGGTTACGTAATGAATCTGGGGAGTTCTCGGTTAGATGACATAGAAAGATGATTGAAAAGAATTCTACAAGTCAAGGCCAAGGTGGTTTTGATGAGGTCCCAATAAAAGCGAATATAGATCACTAGATCAGCACAAAACAGAATATCATGCATTTATAACATGCCAGTTTGCAAAAAAAAAAGGGTATGGAAAAGGTGTGCAATGTGCTTCAACTCCCTCAACTTTCCTATCTCATCAACACTCGTCCAAAGCATATACAAATAAAAAAAAAATAAACAATCATTAAAATATAGAAGTAAAAAAATAACCAAGAAATTCCTCTAATAGAATTGACAAAATATGTAAATTTCAAAAACAAAAAAATAAAAAAAAATTCATGTTTTCTTCATGTTAAAGTTTAACATTATTAACTTGTTAAGACAAATACAAACTAGTTATAAATATAAGCGTAAATACGTTTCTTTAGAAGTACAAAGGTGTCTCACATTGATTAAAAAAAAAGGTTTTATAAGGATATAATATAGTAGAATTTGTTGAAATGTGGTTTGATAAGTTTGTACACATTTGATGAAAGGTTGGTGAGTTATCATAGTACAAAATAGGGCTGTACAAATCGCTCGTCGTTCCTGGATCGCTCGCCGCTCGTTTGGAAAATGCTCGAAAAATGCTCGCTCGATTGTCCGCTCGGTTGTAAATGAGTAGATCGGCTTGGATCGGTTTGTAAACGAGCAAAGGCCCGCCCGGCTCGGTTCGGTTCGGCTCGAATAAATTATTATTTATTATATATATATATATATATAATTATATGTATACCTACAAATCATAGTAATATTTATAGCTTTATACATAACGTTTTGGTCCAATATATGCAAATAAAATATAACTAGCCCGCTTTATCAAATAAAAATTTAATACTAAGTTTAATAGTAAAACCTAAGTCGTAACGTGACAGCCTTGATTTCTTTATGTTGTTAGCCATCCGTCCCTGGTCGTCGCTAGATATCACCCTATGTCACAATGCGACAATTGTTCTCTGTAGTATGCTCATTGCCTCAACCTACGCCTCATTTATGGACACTCAAACCTTAATATTAGTGTCCTCGTCGAACAGTTCCACCTTAGTTGTCACTCGACAACGAAAACATTAAAGATAACATCCCAATTTCATGGTTGTCCAAATTACTCTTCGCTCGTTTCTCGTTCGACGCTCGCTCGAAAAAATTTGCGCTCGAACAATGCTCGCTTGCTTTTCAGCTCGATTGTAAATGAGCCGCTCAGCTCGGTTCGGTTTGTAAATGAGCCAAGCATGAGCAAAGGTCCGTTCGGTTCGACTCGGCTCGTGAACAGCCCTAGTACAAAATTCATGAAAGGTAGTCGAGTTATTGTAATAGATATTGATTGTTAAATTCAGTCTTGGTCTACACCATGAATGGAGAACATCTAACTAAAGAGGTTTATGACAAGTTTACGTTAACCCCTGCATTCTCTAGTTTAAATATGCAATAACAAGACAGAAGGACGATTGACACATCATCATCATCCTACTACTCAGTTAATCCCACTGATAGCAACAATTAAGGTAGGGTCTGAGAAGAGTAAAATGTAGACAGCCTTACACCTACCCCGTGGGAATAAAGAGGCTGTTTCCAGTGAGACACCCTGCTCAATAGTGGTTTTGTATCAAGCCTTAGACATAATGCACATAACACTTAGCAATCGGGACAAACCCGATCGATTGGTGCATCTGCCCCGTGTCTTTTGGCTATCAACGTCATCACCTGGTGCAAGATTAACCGTCCGTCACCTTTAACGGTATTTTCACGAAATTAGTAAAATAACGTTAAAATTAGTGCAACTTTACTTTTGCCCGCGAGGGCCACACATATATACATTATATGTGCACAACCGTAACCGGGCTAAGAAGGACGATTGACACAAAGAAACAAAATTAAGATGGAAGGCTTAAGCTCCTCTTGGCCTGTAATTTGTTGATTGATTACTCTAGGAAGGTTGTGAAAATGTAATTTATCACATTTTTTAATGTACGTATGGACTAGGTTGCAAAGAAGTTGATTGTTAGGATGTGTGTACTGATGGAACTTGGAGGGCTATTAAAGCTTAGCTGTAGGACTGCATGGACTAATAGTGAAACTTTGTTTTCACCAAGTATAAAACATGAGTTTGAGAGAGTTATTGGTCATACCTCTCAAATCTCATAGATCTTCTTACACTGTTTTCACAGGTTCTTGTTTGAGTAAGAGCATTTCTTTCACAATAGAGTAGTTGTTAAAGACGCTTTGAGTAGCTTAATTTTTTGTTTGTAATTTACTAATTTGTTTTGTTAAGTAATAAAAAGGTGTCAAATTCAGTTGTTGATATCAACTTTTAATGATTCAGCCATAGCAAAGGTTAAACTACCAGAAGGCATCATTACCATCTACCTATCGACTGCCATATCATATTTTGAGGAGTTGAGTCTGCATTTCACTTGAAGCTGCCACATAAAAAGCTATATTTAACCATGGGCGTTTTTACTGTTCCACCTTTCACAATGACTATGTCAGAAATATCAGCTAAGATGAAAGATATTGAAGAAAAAATGAGATTTCAACAAAGAGCAAAGGGAGCATTGTATACAGCTACTCTAAGTGAAGAAATTTGGAGAGTTGAATCCGTTTTGAGTGAAAGCGGTGTCACACTGAGAGACAAAATAACCATTAATGGTAACACTGCGCTCCACGTAGCAGTGGGAAATAGCAAGAACAAAGAATTTTTAGAAAAGATGTTGAACCATGATGACTTACAACCATTGGATATGGTAAATTCAGAAGGAAGCACCCTACTCCATATTGCTGCTATTGTTGGCAACACTGAAGCTGCTGAGATTCTGATTCAAAAGAACCGAGATTTGTTGGTTACCAAGGATAATGCGAATCAAACGCCACTAGCCAGAGCTCTTTCTAATATGCATAAGGACACGTATCTCTATTTGTGGGATAGTTTTTCAGCACACCAGACGTGGAGGCTGGTGTTCTGTTCGATAGCACTGATGGTTGTAAGCTTCTGGATAATCTTATTTCTTCTAAAGATTATGGTATGTAAAAACTCAGCACTTAGCTACCTAATCATGGATTCTTATGTCAATCTCTTAATTTTTTCTTGATCATATCTGCAGGTTCAGCATTGTATTTGATTCATCATCACAAGGAAACGTTTCTGAGACACATTGACACTGTGCTCATCGCTATAGCTCAAGACTTCCCACCCAAGCTCAACTTTTGGGAAAGAATCATCCATAAATGTTTGTTTGTCTATTTACTTACATTTCAGCTTATCAAAACTAATTAACATGTCTCCATATCAAAATGCGAAGAGAGAAAAAATATTTATTTGATTTGCTTTAGGTGAGATGATTGTTTGTGTCCATGTTGCAGCGCTTCTCAAGTACAGGTTTGTTGAAGGAAAACATACAGCTTACTGGCTAGCCAAAATGCTTCTAAAGAAAATATGTTCTTTGATAAAGGATGAAACTCCCTCCGAATCTCACCATGACTATTACCAGAATGCAATTCTTGAAGCCGCAAGACAAAATGCAGGCAAGCTTGTAAAAATAATCGTGTCTGAATTCCCAAATGCAATTTGGAGTACCAACGAAGAAGGCCACAACATTATTCAATACGCCGTGATAAACCGTTCAGAAAGGGTTTACAACCTAGTATATCAAATGAGCGAACACAGAAATATTTACAAAACAATCCAAGAGGACACTTCTGGAAACAATCTCTTGCATTTGGCTGCAAGGCTGGCACCTCCTGAAAAACTGGATCATATATCAGGTGCAGCTCTGCGAATACAACATGAACTACAATGGTTTAAGGTAAGACTATGTCGAAAATTGAAATTTAAATCAAGCAGCACAGGTAGCATATATAATAGTGTAATATTGCAGGAAGTGGAACGTTTTGTATGCCCTCTAAACATCATACAGAAAAACAAAAATAGAGAAACGCCTCAAATGGTATTTACAAGAGAGCATAAGGAGTTGGTGACCGAGGGAGAAAAATGGATGAAGGAAACTGCACAGTCATACACAATTACAGCTGCATTAATCATCACCATTGTGTTCGCAGCAGCTATTATACCCGTCTTTGCTAACAGAACTGACTTCACAATATTTGCGGTGTCAGATGCCATATCGCTGTTCACGTCTGTTACATCCTTGTTAATGTTTTTGTCAATCCTCACTGCACGTTTTTCCGAGAAAGACTTTCTATACAAGTTGCCTACAAAGTTGATAATTGGTCTCACGACCTTGTTCATCTCAACAAGAGCCATGCTTGTAGATTTTGGTGCAACCTTATTCCTTGTGTTTGGCCAGAACAATCCACAGATTCTTGTCCCAATGGCTGCATTGACATGCCTACCCATTGCTTCTTTTGTGACTCTACAGTTTCCACTCATTGTTGACCTAGTGAGTAGCACATATGGTGGTAGCATTTTTGGTAAGAAAAGTGATAAACCTTTCTACTAAATGTTGTGTATATGTTTTTCAATATGTGATGTAACCTCTGTAATGGTGTTGCACTTGAATGGTAATAAATAATGTGACTTTACTATTGAACCCTATTATTACTACTAGTGGGTTTACCCGTGCGTTGCCGCGTGATCCAAATACAAATTGCAATACAACAATGTGATTATTTACAAAACGTAAAAATGTAGATTCCATAGTACACCTAGGTACCCAATGTTGTGGTTCGAATAAGCTCTTCTGAAATAAACATTTATCTACTCGTTAAGTGTCAGGTGACTAAGTTGACATGCTAATTTCTATCAAGCTAAAGTATATATTGATCCACTAAAGCCCCCATTTCTTGAGCAGATTCTTCTATCGCCCCTTTCAACACATTCCCAAAACTGAATATTAACCAACACATGACACAATGGTTAGAAAAAATAAAAATAAAGGATGGTAGCAACTAGCAAGTATACAACATTGTTTAAAGCATATCATGCCAATTCATTTTTGATCTCTTGCAACAATCATTAATATTAATTCATTAAAAATTGTGTGTTACACTTTAAAACTAAGATTAAGTTGATCATTCAAATGATGTTCTATACCATTGCCCCCGTATCAGCTTTTTCACCAAAAAATGGATCAAAGTTTGGATCATCTAAAGTATCATTTAGACTAACATTTACTTGATCATTTACAACATTACCCCCTATATCAGGTTCATCATTTATCCAACCCAAACACAATCTTTTCTTAACTGTAGTAACATCAGGGATTGCCATTATCTCTTCATCAGTTATCTCCTCAATTATAACCTTACTAGGTGAACAGAAATAAGTGTGCACAGTTGTTTGGTCATGTTCCACATATACAGTCATCAGCCTATTTTGTTGATCTAACACATATTGTGCAAAACCTAAGACATCAGCATCACTACCTAAGGCTCTTAGACCAAAATCTAACTCACCGTTTGGAATTAAATAGTGGTAGTACCTAACACACCTGGCATCATAACCTAACTGTTCCAAAATACCATCCATTGTGTGAACAGAAAACTTATCTATGTCTAACATGTCTACAATGTCTTCCAAGCCTCTTTCATACATCTGTCCTGGAAATTTTGAAAAAACACCACCATGATGCAACTTGATTGAGAACAAATGTCGACAACCAACTGCAAGCATGAAATTCGAACATTAGATACCCAATGTTAAAAAAAAACTAGAGAAAAAAACTTAATCGAGGAACAGGAAGCTCATACCGTATAATTCTTCAACATCAGCTTGTTGTAATAGATTACGAATTATAAAACGAGGTCTAGATTCATCCATTGTTGTTTGATTAGTGAGTGAGTGTAGTTTTAGGGTTTCAAATTTGGGGTTTTGATGTGTTAATGGAACGTGGGTTTATGTTTGAATCAGATTTATTAAAATTGGGGGGGGGGGGGTTAAAATTACGTTTATGCCCTCACGTGCATTGCACGTAGGGTAACTTAACTGATGTTGTTAACTGGGTTAAGTGTAAAGGACAAAAATCGTGGCAACTTTTCATATAAAGGATAAAGACTGAAAGTAAAAGTTTTAAAGGACCCATTCCATAGTTTTGATGTTTTTAAAGGACAAAAATTGTAATTTTCTCTTTATTAAACCAAGAAACAATAATGACTATTCTTAACAAGGCTGTGAAGTTCGTGGATGGTCAATGGAGATGGTAGAAGTTGTGGTAGAGGAAGAGATTAAGAGAATCAACTTGGTTCAAGCAATGAACAAATAGATCAATATTGTCTATTTTGCTATTAGGAAATCATGAATTTGTCTTTGGTTATTTAAGTGGAGACTTCCCACAAGGTCACCCACAAGATCACATAATTGCCATAACATAATGTCTCATAAAAAATATAAAATTATCATATTTAACTTGAAATTCTTATTTAATCTACCCAAAATAATAGTTAATCAAAATAGGTGAATCAATATTAATATGTGATACACTAATATATTCTAAATATATTTATAACCGTGTAAATTGAACAGTGTCGCATTAAATATGGGTTGGCCCATCTTTTTTAGTTTGTTTTTTATACAAATGTTTCTAAAACATAAACAAGTTTGAGGTGTTGGTGTGGTGGTTGTGGTTTGTGTTTCCTTCGCACGTAGCCCGGGTTCGAGTCTTTCTGGGCCGGTTTTAATTTTTTTTTTTGTATTTTAAGGGTGTTTTGGTCATTTGAAAGGTTGCCTCATTTTTTTTTTCATACACATAACTGAAGTTCATTCACTCTTTATTCTCTTCGTTTCAAACACCTCTACACACACGTCGCTCTCTCTCTCTCTAAAAACACACAAACATCTGTGTCTCTCTCTCTCTATCTCTGTTGAAGATGAAGGCTTCGTCAGGGATGACGGTGATGAACGATGGTCATGCCAGTGACGAAGGATGGTGGTTGATGAAGATGATGCCGCGTGGTTTTGAGGTTTTCGATGTTGGTGGGTTCGATTACGGGTTTGGTGGTGGTATTTCGTCGTTGTGGGTGATGTGGTTGTACACGGTGGTGTTTTGTGTGATGGTGCTGGCTTCCGATGATGTACCTGTACACGGCGGTGGTTGGTGGTTGTTAAAAGATCATCCGATCATCATCAGGTAAAGATTATTATTATTTTTATTATTATTATTAAGATTATTATTATTATTATTGTTAGTTTAGTTATTATTATTATTATCATCAGTATTAAAAGGGTGTTTTGGGATCTGAACAGTAGACACGATACTGGTTTGATGATGATGTTGGACGAGAAAGATGAAGAAACGGTGTTTTCCAAGGTTTCGATGGTGGTCGGTTGGGTGTTCCTGGCTGCGGATGTTGGGGTTGGTTCATGTGCGTCTAGGCGGACGTGCTTTGTGGTTGTGACAGGGATTAAGAATGGGGTGATGCTATGTTTGAATGATTGTGATTGTGAGGATGATGGTTTGTTAGATGAGGGGTTAAATTTGATGGTGGTGTTTCATGGCTGTGCATGGTTGGGCTGGATCATGTGGGTGTACACGAAGTTGCTTTGTAGTTGTGAACAAGGCTTTAAAATGTTCATAATGATCGTCGGGTGATACTCTATTTGAATAGGTTGGTTAGATAGCGCGTAAGATGATCAACTTGATGGTAGTGTTTTGTGGTTGTGGATGGTGGGCTAAATTAAGAATGTTCATAATGATTATCGGGTGATACTCTATTTGAATGATTAGAGTATTAGAGATGTTTGTGTGTGTGTGTTTAGAAAGTAGGATGGTTGGTTAACATCTGTAGGCGTTGAACTACTACGATGGACGAACGCAACATATTTATCATCCAATTAGTGAGGGATCCAACAATACGAAGCCTACTTTGATCCTTTACTAATTGTGTAATAAACATGTTGCGTTCGTCCATCATAGCAGTTCAACGCCTAACCACAATGGGTATTTGGCTGTGGCGATTGCCTACAGTGTTTGTCTGTAACACTGGCATTGCATGGCTGAGGTTTAATGTGATAGGTTGAACTTTTGTAATAATCTACTTGGTATGTTTTCCTGTTTTACACCAGCTGTCTTTGTAATGCTAATAGTACTTTATTTTTTATAGCGATTGTGTTTGTGGCTGTTAGGCTATGATGGTTGCGTGAACAATGCATATGTCGACTGTGATGGTGCTATGGTAGTGCAACCGGTTAACGTATCATTGCACGCCTGAGCCTTTATGTATCATATTCGATGTTCATGCATTGCACGTCTGAGCTTTGATGTAATAGGCTAAACTATTTTGATGATCTGGTTCGTGTGTAGTGGTGATGTAATAGGCTAAACTATTTTGATGATCTGGTTGGTGTGTAGTGGTGTTTTCCACTGGCTTTCAGTGCTGCTGTTTGGCAGTTGTCTTTATATTGCTAATACTACTTTTGTTTCATTGCCAATCGTATTTGTGGCTGTTGGGTTATCATGGTTGCGTGAACAATGCATATGTCGACTGTCATGGCGCTATGGCAGTGCAAGCAGTCGACCTATCATTGCATGCCTGAGCCTATATATATCATGTTCATTGTTGTGAACACGGATTAAGAATGTTCATAAAGGTTATCGGATGATACTCTATTTGAATAATTAGGATTGCGAGGATGATGGTCGGCTGGATGACGGGTTACATCATGGACTTGAAGATGCTTTTTAAACGCTGTTTGGAAAAGGTAATCTTCTGATTATTTTTGTGGCTGATCAGCAAAGGTTTAAACATGTCATGTTTGCCGTTGCCTTTAATTGGTATTGGGCTATGATGATTGCGTGGACAATGCAGATGTCGACTATGATGGTGCTACAGCAGCGCAACCGGTCGACCTATCATTGCGCGCCTAAGCCTTTATGTCTCATTTCCGTGGTTGTGAACAGGGATTAAGAATGTTCATCATTGCTGGTATTTGACGGCTTTGTAGCTATTAAGCTATGATGATAGAGTGCAGAATGTAGATGTCGGCTATTATGGCGGCGCAACCGGGTATTATTTGTGCCCTTCTATCTAATCTAAGTATATTTATAACCGTGTAAATTGAACAGTGCCGCATTAATTATGGGCTGGGCCACCTTTTTTAGTTTGTTTTTTATACAAATTCGTTGGCCCATAGCCCGGGTTGGAGCCTTTGTTGGCTGGTTTTAGATTTGTATGCCGCTGTTTTTTGTTGCATTTGTAGCTACTGGGCCATGATGATTGCGCGCGCAATGCAGCTGTTGACTGTGATGGTGCTATGGCAGCACAACCGGTCAACTTATCATTGCGCGTCTGAGCCTTTGACGAGTGCGATACTATGCATAATTTTGCGCTGATTTTAACACACGTTTGGTTTTAATATTTATAAAAAATGGTTTAGACCTTAACATTAAAACACACACAAAAAGGCAAGTGTACCCTGTCATATATGTAGTAAGCTGAGATAAGAACCAGATATCGATCTATGGATGCAAGCGGATGCAATAGGACTAAAACTCTATCCCCGATTTACCAGTAGGAAAAGATAGTTGAAGTTTGTTTAAACTAAATTAATTCTAAAACATATAGTTAACATATGTAAGACTCCAAATAGAAAATATAACTATAAGATAATATAATACCAATCCTAGCATGTCATCTACATATCATCTGATATAAAGGCGTGTGATCAACATTCCCATTTTCAGACAACTAGTATCCCTTTCGGGAATCCTAACATGACAACTATACGGAAAGCTAACACGATAGACACACGTTAACCACCTCAAGTTATTCATTAGCGAGCAGCTGATATGATCTCATGAGAATCTTCTAAAGATAAGTTAGTCATCCGTTAAGAGTTTTCTAACCTCACTAATCAAGGAAAGCAATACCGAATACACAATACAACCACCGAGACTAGCATAAAGTAGAGCATTTCACAACCTATTCCATTTTACCAACTTTGAACACAAATCTACCAAGATCGCCATTTTAACCAAAATAACTACCAAACATCATTAACCGTGTCAGAGATTGGTAACAACACCATTAAGCTTTTTAAACCCTTTTACGTGCCGGTAAGCATTTATAATCATTATTTAACTGACTTTAACCAAACCAATACCCGGTTACAGTTTCATGGTGTAAACTTATTAACAAGTTAACTAGTCTACTACCGGATGATTAAACGAACGGTTTTTCAACATGTATCCGCCTAACACACACGATAATCATCAAAGTCAATCAAACACAATCACAAATCCAACAACAATGAAACAAGGTTGCACTATGATCATCAAGATTCAAACATGAAAAACACCAAATTCATACAAAACATGATTAACATAAAAACGATTATTTTACTACTAATGATTACAAAATATTATCCGTAGACATACATAAACTAAGATAGATCATCACAGATTACAACAAAATCAGATTTGAACAAGTTATAAGCTTAAAGATCAAACCATAAAGATGCAAGTGTGATGGATTGGATGATGATAGATGAATCGGATAGCTTCCCGAGCTTGTTCCTAGCCTTTACAGCAATATTTCACCCCTGGAAATTGCCCCAAATCGTCTAGAAAACACCCAATATTTGATCAGTAAGTTTTGTTCTGTTTTTATACAAGTTTGATTTTGTGCACGGCCATGCACATAAAGTGCACGACCATGCACTTTAACTTTTGATGTGACAGGCAAGTGAGCAATTGGTTTCTGAAAATATCTTGGGTTGCGCACGGCCGTGCACCTGGGGTGCACTGCCTGGTGCACTGGCAGCTGCACTGCCGTGCCACATGAGCCCGCACGGCCGTGCGCCTGGGGGTGCACGGCCGTGCACATCTTCCAGATTTGCCTGATTGTGCAGCAACTGTCCGTTCAGTCCAGATTTTGTCCGGTTTCTTCGACTTTGTCTTTGGGGCGTCGTTTAAGACCTGTAATAATCATATGAAGCGGTTAAGTACCGAATTCGTGCAATTATGGTTGAAAACGCGTAATTTGGGAGTTTAATCGGGGATTTATATATGTATATTTTAACGTATATCAGCCTTTATGTATCATATCGTCCCTCTTTTCAAAAAATGATTTGGGTTGTGGTCTGATGGTTGTCGTGTGTCATTATGGGTAACTTACAATACTCTAAATTAATACAAAACATGATTAACATACAAACGATTGTTTTACTACTAATGATTACTAAATATTATCCGTAGACATACATAAACTAAGATAGATCATCACATATTACAACAAAATCAGATTTGAACAAGTTATAAGCTTAAAGATCAAACCATAAAGATGCAAGTGTGATGGAGTGGATGATGATAGATGAATCGGATAGCTTCCCGAGCTTGTTCCTAGCCTTTACAGCAGTATTTCACCCCTGGAAATCGCCCCAAATCGTCTGGAAAACACCCAATATCTGATCAGTAAGTTTTGCTCAGTTTTTATACAAGTTTTAATTTTGTGCACGGCCGTGCACAAAAAGTGCACGGCTGTGCACTTTAACTTTTGATATGATAGGCAAGTGAGCAATTGGTTTATGAAAATATCTTGGGTTGCGCACGGCCGTGCACCTGGGGTGCACTGCCTGGTGCACTGGCAGCAGCACCGCCGTGCCACATGAGCCTGCACGGCCGTGCGTGAGGGTGCACGGCCGTGCACATCTTCCAAATTTACCTGATTGTGCAGCAACTGTCCGTTCAGTCCAGATTTTGTCCAGTTTCTTCGACTCTGTCTTTGGGGCGTCGTTTAAGACCTGCAATAATCATATGAAGCGATTAAGTACCGAATTCGTGAGATTGTGGTCGAAAACGCGTAATTTGGGAGTTTAATCGGGGATTTATATATGTATATTTTAACGTATATCAAACCTCCCCACACTTGAACTTTGCTTATCCTCAAGCAAACATCTAAACAGAAATAAACGAAAAACTCGCCAAGTGGCAACAAAGACAAAATATAACCGGTACAGGAGATAATAGACAAGCCAACAAAGATATAAAAACAGGCGACAAAACAACTAAAAAGCAACGACTCACTTCCGATACACAAAGCATGCTAACCCGTACACGATTCACAATGTTCACACACACACTCGGTTTTATTTATGATACATACGTGTAATGTGTATGTGTAAATCGCTCCATTGCCAAGACAATGAATCGTGCAATAATATAAGCTTGTCAAAAGATCTAATCTTCACCAACTAACGTGTGAAAAAGCACAAATCAAGAGGTCTTATAAGGGTTGTAATGTTAGGCAAAGGTAAGGGTGCGAAAGGGATATTTACAGTGACGAAACGGCTAAAACTCGGCGGTTATGTCCAACTAATAGAAGCAAACGCAAACTCTACAAAACACACGCGGACATAGGCGAATTTTATTTAATTCGAGCTAACCATGAAATTCTAACCTTCAAGCCCTGAAAACTGCTCAAACATTGCTAATTTACCCTCTTTTAGGGTATACTATTTTTCTGGATTTTTCAGAGATTTTTTATTCTTTTTTTTTCTTTGTTTTTCTTTTTTTTCTTTTTTTTTTTCTTTTTAATAACAAGCTTACAATTCTGAATATAACTAAAAACTATAACGAGAATATACACAAAACACGGGATCTAAAAGCCCGAACATGAACTATAACACAAAACGAGTCAAACAATAACCTAAACCGAGTTCCAACACAAAAGGTTTAAAAGAAAAAGGCTAAATTTGGTTTAATGGTGAAATGGTGGGTTAAGTAAGAAAAAACACGGCTCAACATGGTTAACTAGTGGATAACATTTGGGTGCGGGAAACAGATAAAACGAAAAGAAAAAGCTAAAACAAAAGGGTATCCTAAATGCCTCAATCATATTCATACAGTCTCACACGTTTCTGATCTAAACAAGTATGCTAATGACAAGTTCTAAATTACACAAAACATCCGGCTCACTCGAAAGCATGTCAAAGAAATGAAAATCTATTCTAAGGCTCAAATGCTCACGTAACCGGAAGGAAATGGGTGCAAGTGTACGAATCAAACATGCTCGTATCTCATCTGTTTGTCGCGCCTCAAGTTATCTTTATCAAAAATTAGTTGGGCTTGATGTATATATCAATATATATACATATATGTACTTAAAAAGGTTTTTTTAGATATATATATATATATATATATATATATATATATATATATATATACAAGAGGACAAACAAGATATAATCCCTCCCCACACTTGAAACTCACATTGTCCACAATGTGACAATAGAAAGCGTTTATGAATTAGCTATCTATAATGTGAAAAAGGAGAATAATACTCCCCTCGTGTCGAAGAAATGGTTGAGTAAATGAACGGCAAGAGCATCGACAACGGTGCTCGCCAGTTACCTGCAAAGTCAACATTCTTGACACAACAAACAAATCAAACCCACTCATCATCATTACAAACATAAACAAACTAAATTAAAAATTTAAATACTGAAATCAATGTACAATACAAACCGAAATGTTCAAAATAAAAGTACTGAAAGCAGATAAAAATAAAATACTAACAACTGCTGGAAATGCAGTGGAAACAGCTACTGGTCATCCCCATCCATGTGGTGGTGACCGGAGCTGCCTAGCTGGTCGCCAGGTGGGGCTCCCTATGGGAACGAGGGCGGGTTACTGAAGGAACCCGGATGAACCGACTCCAACCCGGCAAAAAGGTACTGGAAGCCATACTGAAAGCAGATAAAAATAAAAGTTCCAGCTGTTAGTATTATAAAAAATGAGGTCCTGGTTGCGCAAAACGGACCTGCGTATGTTCTGACCTGATTCTGGTTAACCTGCACGGTCGTGCATCTGAGGTGCACGGTCGTGCGGGTCTGTTTGGTTAGCAGGCCAGAGGCTGCACTGCCTTGTGCACTGGCAGTGCAGCCTAAGTTTCTCGGCACGCACGGTCGTGCACCTAAGTCGCACGACCGTGCAGGTCAGTTCAGCTCGGTGATTCCGAGCTGCACTGCCAGTGCCTGAGCCAGTGCACCTCACCCTGCATGGTCGTGCGGGTTAGGTACACGGCCATGCACTCCCTGCAAATTTTCAAAATTTTTCAACAAAAATCACCCAAATCATATACATTTATCATTAAAACTCATAAAACAACAGATTTAGGTTGGGAAGTGCACGGTTTCATTAAGATTAACAAAAATCTAACATACTTTAAACAAAAACTAACAAGATTCGTCGGTTTATTATAGGTTTATGAAGAAACCCCCAAATCTTTAACCTAGAAAACACAAAACACACGGATCTAAAAAAAATATATATATGTAAAAGATGTGCAATATTATGAAGGGGATCATACCTTGAAGGATTAGCAAGTGAGGAGTGAAGAATCTAGACCAAAAGATGATGTTCTCGGCCAAAAAGAGGTGTAATGAGGGTGCAGTCGGGTGTGCAAGGGTTAGGGTTATGTTTTAGAAGTTAAAGATGCTTATATAGGCCCATTTCTGGGTTGGGCTTTTTGGCCCGCACGGCCGTGCATAAAGGTCGCACGGCCGTGCATAAGCTCTGCACTACCCTTTGCACCCCATTGCTGATCAGGCATGCTGATCAGCTCGGCCCGCACGGCCGTGCACAAAAGTCGCACGGCCGTGCTCAACCTGCAGATTTGCAGAAATGCAGTCTGCAGCTGTAATTTTCCGCGCAGCGGCCCTGTTTTGTCCGAAAACATCATTTTAATTACATATAACCTGTTTGTAGACTCTTTTCGCTCCATTGCTTATACCCGCTCCGCTCAAAACCGGTACGAACCTGCACATAACTCGAAAAAACGTTAAACTACGAAATTTAAAATAAATAAAGAAATATTTACACTATTTACATATTTACCCTTTGGCGCGCCCATACACGCCGCGCTAATTTTATTAGCGAGTCGCTAGCTAGACTCAGTTCCCCACGCTTGTTTAGGCGCGCGGAGCGTGGAGTTCAATTACCTCCACAGTCAGGTCAATCGGTCCATCAATGTAAGCTTTTAAGCAATGACCGTTGACTTTCAAACTTAGTCCATTTTTATTTATGGCCTCGTCCATATGGACTTTAAACTTCTTGGAATGGCCGTTTTCATAAAAGATTTTCTTTAAGATCGCTTTTGCCCGAATGAAGATTGAGTACGGGCGAGAAGATCGATCGAGCAATAACAGACATCGGCCATCCCCACACTTAAACTGACGCAATGTACGAAATAATTACAGAAGAAATAATTACAGACTCGATTTAAGAAAAATGGAAGAGATATACACAAATCAATATACCAAAAACTATACACTAAACTTAAATTATGATAATATATAAAATATGAAAATATACAATATTTTCAGCGAAATCTGAGTCGCTCGCGCATCGCGAAGAAGTATATCTTAGCATTATCGGATTATCTTCTATAATATTTGAATGATTTGAATTAATTGTATAGATATAGAGATAATATTTGTTTCCTAATTATCTTGTATTGTTCTCCCTATATAAAGGGGATTGTATTGTATGTTGAGATTCATTCAATCAATAATACCATAGACTACTTTTATGGTATCAGAGCTACGGCTCATAAACCCTAATCACAACCGCCGATCCTAGCTTTCTTTTCCTGCTTTCTTTTTTTCCGATCATGACTAAGGATACCGAGACCCCTCCTGAATCTTCGGCTTCGGCCGGAAAACCTGCAGCCCTCCACCCTGCTTATTCGGTGACCAACATTCAAACCAAAGTGCGCACCCTGGACGGTACCAAAGTTACGTACACTACCTGGGTTAAGCTCTTCCGCTTGCACGCCATCGCCTACAAAGTACTAGACCATATCGACGGCACTGAACCACCTCAGGAAACCAACGCCGAGTACCCCCTATGGGCCGGACTCGGTGCGTTAGTTCTCCAGTGGATACTGAACACAGTCTCGGATAACCAACTCCCTCGTCTCCTTGATCATGTTACTACTGCTAGGGCCGCCTGGCTCAGACTCGAGAAACGCTTTATGAGTAACAAAAAGGCACGCGCGGCTGCCTTGGAAACACAATTTTGCAACCTCACCTTGGCTAATTGTTCATCCGTGGACGATTACTGTGAACGCCTAAGCGATCTTGTAAACCAACTCGAAGACGTGGATCAACCAGTCACTGAATCGCGTTTGGTGCTTCAACTCGTGCGAGGCTTACCACAGGAGTATGATACTACCGCCTCGCTTATCCATCAGAGTAACGCCGATTGGTACACGGCTCGTACGATGTTGCAAGATGAAGTGACTCGCATGGAGGCCCGTAAATCCGCTACCTCATCTGTCCTGGTTACACAACAGCAGCCGCAACAACCCTCCTCGTATTCTCAGCCACCACCGAACCAACACCCCAACCTGAACCCGAACCCGTATCCGCAACAGTACAGCTCACGGGGCAGGGGACGGTCCGGACGCGATGGCAGGGGTAGGAATTCTGGTCATGCGCCTTTCGGGTGGGCTCCACCAATGCCCTCTTACCCTAATTGGGCTTGGTGGGCCGCCCCACCTTGTCCTTATCCTACTCAGCCCACCTGGCAGCCCACTGCAGCCCCAAAACAGTCCAGCGGTTAGCCCAGTTTTTCGGGTTTTGGCTATTCAGCCCAGCCCAATCAGCAACCAGATCAGCCCTCGGCCAAGTTCACAGGTTATGCTCCGTCCCAGCCATCGGCTCTTTCTTCGGGATACAGTTACAATGCATTGTTCCTCTCTGACCTTAGTGTGGCTTTCTCGGCTATGAATATGCAAGTTCAAGACCCCACGTCTTACATGGATACTGGCGCAGAGGCACATGTCACGCAGGACCAACGTATGATCAAAATCCCTTCATCATTTAATGCATGTAATAAACTGTTGGTCGGTAACGGCGCATGTGTTCCCATTATAAAATCTGGAACCGGCTTTTATACCCTTCCCAACCGTACCTATGTCCTGCCTAATATTTTATACAGTCCCCAGATTATTAAAAACATAATTTCCGTTAGACGTTTTTCACGTGATAATTGGGTTTCTTTAGAATTTGACCCATTTGGTTTTTCTTTGAAGGACCTTCGCAATGGAAGAATTCTTTCCCGCCACAGTAGCACTGGGGACTTATATCCATTCACAGCACCGCTCTTGCCGCCTCAAGCCTGCTTTATCACCACTGCTTCCCTTCCCTGGCATGACCGTCTTGGCCACCCAGGAAAACAAGTTTTAGATATTCTTAGTCGTAATTCTAATATTTCATGTAATAAAGACCATCGGTCTAGTTTTTGCAATTCTTGTCAACTTTCAAATAGTAAACGTTTACCTTTTCATGCTTCTAATACTTATACTTTTGCCCCTTTTGATATCATTCACTGTGATTTATGGACCACACCTATAATGAGCAAAACCGGCTATAAATATTATATGGTCCTCATCGATAATTTTTCACATTTTGTTTGGATTTATCCCTTAAAATATAAATCTGAAACGTTTCCAACTTTTGTGAAATTTCATCGTCTAATTCACACCCAATTCAACCGCCTAATTAAGACCTTTCAATGTGATTTAGGAGGCGAATTCGATAACAACGCCTTCAAAACATTTGCCCAACAAAACGGTCTCCTTTTTAGGTTCTCTTGTCCCCAAACCTCCTCCCAAAATGGCAGGGCGGAGCGTATGATACGTCGTCTAAACAACATCGTACGCGCCTTACTCATCCATGCAAATCTTCCACCTTCCTTTTGGGTGGAGGCTCTTCACACCGCCACCTATCTCCACAACATCCTTCCTACCAAACGCCTAAACTTTTTTACACCCACTTTTGCCCTTTACCTTCGCCACCCTACTTACGACCACTTACGAGTGTTCGGGTGTGCATGATACCCAAATACCTCAGCCACCCAACCACACAAACTTCACATCCGAGCCATTCGTTGCATCTTTCTTGGTTACCCACCGGATTTTCGTGGATACCGATGCTTCGATCCAACAACGGGAAAAGTGCACATTTCTCGACACATCACCTTTGACGAGAACACTTTCCTGTACACCATACCCACATCGGCGTCATCTTACAACTTCTTGGATGACCCGATACCTCCAACTTTCTCTTTTTCAACCAAATCCGCTCCCACTACAACCCAACCCCCTACGGCCCAAACCCAGCCCACTCCAGTCTCCGGTCCATCAACTACGGCCCAGTCCCTACCAGCTCCCACTACATCCCAGCCCATTACATACTCCCGTAGGCCCAAGCCCATACCACCGAACCAGTCTTCGATTGCAGCCCACCATCATCCGCCCCCAGGCTTCCCACCTTTACAGCCCAACCCTTTACCGGCTTCCCCAACTCAACCCAAACTCCGTCCCAGCCCACTAACACACACCCGATGGTGACTCGGTCCAAAACCGGTTCGCTGAAACCGCACACGCCTCTTAACCTTCACACTTCGACCATTTCCCACGTACCCTCTACCTATGCCAAAGCCTTTTCTGATCAAAATTGGACACGCCATGTAGGCCGGTTATACATTGTATGTGGCTTTTTCGGCATAAATTTAAGTCGGACGGGACCCTGGAACGTTATAAGGCACGTTTGGTGGTTAATGGTAAATCTCAGACTGTCGAGATTGATTGTGAGGACACATTTAGCCCTGTTGTTAAACCGGCTACTATACGTACCGTTTTATGTTTAGCTGTGTCACGGTCTTGGCCGATTCATCAATTGGATGTCAAAAATGCCTTTTTACATGGGCACTTACAGGAGACAGTCTTTATGCATCAGTCGTCAGGGTTTGTGGACAAACGTTGTCCGAATTATGTATGCAGGTTGAAGAAGTCATTATATGGCTTAAAACAAACACCTCATGCTTGGTACACACGTTTTGCCACTTATATTCTTTCGCAGGGATTTCGGAGCAGTGTCTGTGACACTTCGTTGTTCATTTACAACAAGGGCCCTCACGTCGCGTATTTAATTTTATACGTGGACGATATTATTCTTACTGCATCTACGGATGCCTTTTTACAGGAGATCATTGGTGCCCTCTCTCGTGAATTTGCTATGACTGACTTGGGCCGTTTACATCATTTTTTGGGTATTAAAGTTACTCATCACAGCAACGGTTTGTTTTTGTCTTAGTCTCAGTACACTAAAGACATTATTGACCGAGCTTCAATGTCTTCTTGTAAGCCCTGCACTACTCCGGTTGACTTATCTTGCAAGCTTAGTGCCACAGACGGGGCTCTTTTTCATAATCCCACATTATACCGTAGCTTAGCGGGTGCTTTACAGTACTTGACTTTCACTCGGCCCGATATTTCATATGTCAGTTCAGCAGGTGTGCTTATTTATGCATGAGCCATGGGATCCCCATTTTAATTTTATGAAGCGGATAATTCGTTACTTACAGGGTACTATTTCTTATGGCATACGGATAGTCAAGTCTACAGTGCATTCTATTGTTGCCTATTCAGATGCCGACTAGGGCAGGTGTCCTGATTCATGCCGCTCCACAAGTGGTTATTGTGTTTTCCTAGGAGATAATCTCTTATCTTGGTCTTCCAAACGTCAGCCTATTGTCTCCCGCTCGAGTGCGGAGGCTGAATATCGCGGGGTAGCTAATGCAGTTGCTGAGGCGACATGGTTACGTAATCTTCTTTTTGAGCTTCATGTTCCCTTACAACGAGCTTCTGTGGTCTATTGTGATAACGTTTCTGCTGTTTATCTCTCTTTAATCTGGTACAACATCAACGGACCAAGCATGTTGAGATTGACATACATTTCGTCTGTGAGATGGTTCGCATAGGCCATATCAGGGTCCTTCATGTTCCGTCTTCCTCACAATATGCGGATATCTTTACAAAGGGATTATCGAGAGAGATGTTCCAGTCGTTTCGCTCCAGTTTAACCATCTGCTCCGTGCCCGATCAAACTGCGGGGGGATCTTAGCATTATCGGATTATCTTCTATAATATTTGAATGATTTGAATTAATTGTATAGATATAGAGATAATATTTGTTTCCTAGTTATCTTGTATTGTTCTCCCTATATAAAGGGGATTGTATTGTATGTTGAGATTCATTCAATCAATAATACCATAGACCACTTTTAGTATAGACCGCTTCTCGCGTGGCACAAGTGACTACAATGACTCAAGGCGCTCGCGCGTTGCAACAAGATAAAGACCGTCTTTTTGCTTGCGCCAAAACAACGCTTTTTCACCGAAAAATAATATAACGGAAGTTGATGGATAGAAACCATGATGGATGCCAATGAAATGAGTTAGAAACGGAAGATAACGGCTATTCACGTTACACGAAGGACTCTGGTGATCCTGTTCGCGTATCGCGAACAATAAAAGATAAAACCCGGGGTAATTAGGAATTCTCTTAAGGCGGAACCATAAGCCCAGCTTCTTTGCGAATCGCAAGGAAGCATTTTTCACAGAAAATTATTTTTATTAAAACCACTTCTATATTAAATAAATCTCCCAATTTTTCTTAGCCCAAACCTTTTATAAAAGTATTCGAACCATCAAATTTAAACGTAACATATCCAGACTTCCATTATATATTTACGTAAAAACTATAAATACATAAAAATTAAAATTATATAAACAGATAAACATATGAACACATGGTTAATAAATAAAGAATTAAATTTTCGAAATCTAAAACTTAACAATTAGTCCAAATCCGGACAAATAAATAAAATAATGAATCAATCAAATTCATAGACAAACCAATAAATCCAATAATCAATCAATTAAATCTATCAACATCCTAATGAACGAATAATCAAATCAAACAATCCTATAAGCAGATAAATGAACGAATCTATATGCAAACCTATAAACCAATCTAAAATCAATCCAAAATATCTACAGACAGATAAATCAAATAAACAATCAAAGAATCTTATATGCAAACAAATGAATGAAATAACAAATCAATCAAAGTATAAACAAGCATTCACAAGCATGTACACTGGTAAAAGGTTGACTCGGTTCGTTCCTAAAGCTCGTCGCATCCCCGACAACGACGCCAAAAACTTGACGTGTGCGTATATACATATAATTTAGCAATGAATAAACACACGTTTGGTTTTAATATTTATAAAAAATTGTTTAGACCTTAAAATTAAAACACACACAAAAAGGCAAGTGTACCTTGTCATATATGTAGTAAGCTGAGATAAGAACCAGATATCGATCCATGGACGCAAGCGGATGCAATAGTACTAAAACTCTATCCCCGATTTACCAGTAGGAAAAGATAGTCGAAGTTTGTTTAAACTAAATTAATTCTAAAACATATAGTTAACATATGGAAGACTCCAAATAGAAAATATAACTATAAAGATAATATAATACCAATCCTAGCATGTCATCTACATATCATATGATATAAAGGCGTGTGATCAACGTTCCCATTTTCAGACAACTAGTATCCCTTTCGGGAATCCTAACATGACAACTATACGGAAAGCTAACACGATAGACACACGTTAACCACCTCAAGTTATTCATTAGCGAGTAGCTGATATGATCTCATGAGAATCTTCTAAAGATAAGTTAGTCATCCACTAAGAGTTTTCTAACCTCACTAATCAAGGAAAGCAATACCGAATACACAATACAACCACCGAGACTAGCATAAAGTAGAGCATTTCACAACCTATTCCATTTTACCAACTTTGAACACAAATCTACCAAGATTGCCATTTTAACCAAAATAACTACCAAAGATCATTAACCGTGTCAGAGATGGGTAACAAGACCATTAAGCTTTTTAAACCCTTTTACGTGCCGGTAAGCATTTATAATCATTATTTAACTGACTTTAACCAAACCAATACCCGGTTACAGTTTCATGGTGTAAACTTATTAACAAGTTAACTAGTCTACTACCGGATGATTAAACGAACGGTTTTTCAACATGTATCCGCCTAACACACACGATAATCATCAAAGTCAATCAAACACAATCACAAATCCAACAACAATGAAACAAGGTTGCACTATGATCATCAAGATTCAAACATGAAAAACACCAAATTCATACAAAACATGATTAACATAAAAACGATTATTTTACTACTAATGATTACAAAATATTATCCGTAGACATACATAAACTAAGATAGATCATCACAGATTACAACAAAATCAGATTTGAACAAGTTATAAGCTTAAAGATCAAACCATAAAGATGCAAGTGTGATGGATTGGATGATGATAGATGAATCGGATAGCTTCCCGAGCTTGTTCCTAGCCTTTACAGCAAAATTTCACCCCTGGAAATTGCCCCCAAATCGTCTGGAAAACACCCAATATCTGATCAGTAAGTTATGCTCTGTTTTTATACAAGTTTTGATTTTGTGCACGGTCGTGCACATAAAGTGCACGGCCATGCACTTTAACTTTTGATGTGACAGGCAAGTGGGCAATTGGTTTCTGAAAATATCTTGGGTTGCGTACGGCCGTGCACCTGGGGTGCACTGGCAGCTGCACTGCCGTGCCACATGAGCCCGCACGGCTGTGCGCCTGGGGGTGCATGGCCGTGCACATCTTCCAGGTTTGCCTGATTGTGCAGCAACTGTCCGTTCAGTCTAGATTTTGTCCGGTTTCTTCGACTTTGTATTTGTGGCGTCGTTTAAGACCTGCAATAATCATATGAAGCGGTTAAGTACCGAATTCGTGCAATTATGGTTGAAAACGCGTAATTTGGGAGTTTAATCGGGGATTTATATATGTATATTTTAACGTACATCAGCCTTTATGTATCATATTGTCCCTTTTTTAAAAAATGATTTGGGTTGTGGTCTGATGGTTGTCGTGTGTCATTGTGGGTAACTTACAATACTCTAAATACTAATGATTACCTGACCTGACCTGTTAGCGGCTGTGTTTTTGCTGCTGACTGTATTTTTCCCTCGTTGCCGATTGTATTTCTAGCTGTTGGGCTATGATGAGTGCGTGTGTAATGCAATTGTTGGCTGTAATGCTGCTATGGCCGCGCAATCGGTCGACTTATCATTACGCGCCTGAGCCTTTATGTATTATATAAAGGTACTTTGTTATGAATGGTGTCGTCTTTGCATGATGATATCGGGTTTCCTCTGCAACCGCCAAAAAAGGTAATCTACTTTGTATGCCTCACATCATCTTCCTTTGCTTTAAATGGTCTAAATCTTATTATTTTTGTAGGTAATGTAGAGCCAAGGAGGACATCTTTTTATACTGTATCGCGTACCCACGGTAGTTTTGTGTTTTTTGCTTGGTACCCATAGTTAACATCTTACTTGCGTTTTTCTAGAATACTTTAGCAAATGATTAATGAATGTTTCATGAATGTATACTTTGTCGTTTGTATAATTACATCTCTAATCACAAAGGAAAAAAATTGTTTACTTTTCTGTTGCATACGTGCTTTAACAATTTTTAACGTTTTCCCTGGATTCATCTACCTAGATATAGCTTTACCTGTTCTTCAAACAAGTCGGGTATCAGAATCGCGCAACGCGCGATTTAAAAACACCTAGTATTAAATAATCTATAATGAGAAATTTGAAGTACTTAAATTAAAAATAAAAAGTTAGAAACCCTAATAAACTATCAAACACAAACAAACATAAATGAACACGTTACCAAACGTTCACGAACGAACGCGGCCTCTGTTCAAGTTTGTTTGTTTAACTAAACGAACAATTTTTTTTGTTTGTGTTCGTTCATTATTAGACGAACGAACACAAACGAACTTTCCGCTAAACAATTCACGAACTGTTTGCCGAACGTTTGGTTTGTTTACAGCCCTAGATTTTGCTACTTTGTTGGCATTCTAGTGATTACTTCTTTTTTGGTCCTCCATAAATGCTTTTATGTCTGTTGTAGTAAATAAAAGCTATTAACACAAATATAATATAATAAATACCAACTACCAACCATAAGTGATAAAAGTTAACACAATTCATTTTTTTTCACGGAAAACTAACATAATTTTGAATACTCCTATCAGGGCCAGCACAATCATTTTGAAGCCCTTAAGTGAATTCGGGGCCTTTTCTAAGTTGTTTTTCTTATTAATTTTTGTTAACATAGAAATTACTAGAAAGAAACTTATATATCAACTAATCAACTCATAAACTAATAAGGAACTAGCATGGAAGTCACATGTTGCGGCGAAGTCAACAATACAGGGCGGAAACATAATTCAAACCTTAAAATGATTAAAATACCCAATATGTAAGGTGTATGTTTGTGTGTGTAAGCACTTATGCTTCGTAATGAGGTAATTTTTTAAAGTATACAAGGAGACAAGATAACATGCTACGTTTTATATATCATATGCAATTTGACTTACATATCAGTAAAAAAATGGAAGTAGTGGTTTGACTTATTAGCAACTATTATTATACTAATAGTCCCACTCAGTATGTTGAAAGTGCCAAATCTAGAGGGATTGCCGAGGAGAAGAAAGCTTTATAAGATCCACATTAGCAACCTGCAAAGAAGCATACCCATAACTTTTTCCACATGATAAAAGCAATGCAATAAAACTGCTAATGAAGTGCACCATAAATTTCTAGAAGTGGCAGTTAGTTGAAAATATTCCACATAAGATCTCCCAACCTGAGAACTTAATTTATAGACGTGCACAGATCGGGTTTTTTCTAGGAACCGAACCAGTTCCAAACTGGTTCGTATGTGAACCGGCTTTGGTTCGGTTCGGCCCCGGTTTTGCCGGTTTGAAAGGCCGGTTTTTGTTCGGTTTGGTTTGGGTTCGTGAACCAATTCATGCGCACACTTTTTTTTATGAAAAGACATCACAATTTTTTTTACGTAAAGTTCGACTTTTATTGATTCTTACAATCTTTTTAAAGTGTATAGGTATATATTTGTATGTGTAGAAACCTTTTTGTATAAAATTACAATTTTTTTAATAAAACATAGTAATTATTTAATTTTGTTTGATGCCCTTCTCAAATGCTTTATAATCACATAAGCAAGGTTTTGAAGTTGCGAGATGCATTGCTGACGAGCTATCACCGTAATGAGGTAATTGATGGCAAAATGGGCCTATCGTGTGGTTCAGTATGAGGTAAAGACGAGTAACTTATTGATGTGGGCCGGATGGTTTGCTTTGGCACAAATCACTTTGTTGCTCCAACAAATATAGGTCCGGAGAGGGTCTGAACGTTCCAAGGTTGTCAAGCTTCTGACCTCGTCTGCTGCTTAAAGGGTTGGAACAGCAGTATGAAAGAACTCCTCAGAAGGGGTTAAAGGGTTAAAGGGTTTCGGTTCACCAAACGCAAGTCGTGGTGTCCCTCTACGTTGTAAACGTAGATGGGAGGTTCAAGAGTTTTGATATTTTAGTTGTTATGATTCTGATTTGGGATCAACCCAAAGTCAGAATGTTGTTATTATTGGTTGACTTAAGAAAAAGTCAAACATAAGAGTATGATCTTGAGGAGAGGAACTATTGATCCCAAGTTATACAACTAAAGACCATCCACGTCAGCCGATGAAGGCTGAGACTTGCGAGTAACAGATCGTGATTCCACATATAGTGGCTGTTGGGGCCAGCTTGGTTGTGGAATCAGCATGGTTTTAGATTTCTAAGAATGTACAGCAGCAGCTTGCGTGCTTGAAGGCTTCAAGGCTTCGGCCTTCTGCTGCTGAAAGTATTATTAGAGAGTTAACTCTAGAGAGAGTATTTAGAGAGAGAGAAAAGAGAGAGAGTGAGAGAGGTCTGAGATTGTGACCAATCTGAGTTGTTTCACATGGTTTGGCCTTCTATTTATAGAGTGAAGATGGGTAAAACCCTAATGGGCTTCCTTGTTGGGCTTGGGCTTGACCCAATATTATATTTAATGATTTTGGCTTCTTGGGCTATTGGGCTTGGCCCAATTGAGTACCCTACACCATCAGCCCCCCAGTCTAGTTTAATGTATATATGTATGTACATTATACTAGACTCAAACTATTCATTATCTTTGCGCTTTCTTCCAACTATTGTTGTTTTGGTGAGTGTTTATTTGTAGACATCTTCGTGTAAGTAGGATAAATATCAACAAACAAACCTTAGCATAATGAGTTTTGGAATGTGTTAGGGTTTAAACCGATAAAATTTGAAACTTGTTTAAGTTGATGATCTTGAAAGCTTATTAGGGGGTTTGATCTGATGAGGTTGAAAGCTTATTGGCATTTAAGCTGACAAGCCCTTAGTTTGGTGGAAGCAGCTGATGAGCTTGAAAGCTTATAAGGATTTAAGCTGATAAGCTTTGTAGCTTGCTAAGCCCTTATTTGGATGGAAGCTATGGAGCTGGATATTTCTCCATTACTTGCTTCTTTCCTTGTTAGCTTGTATTAGCTTCAGCATATCGGCTATTGACCTTTTAAGTTTTCGCCTTTTGAGCTTAATTATCTAAGCTTGTTTGTTGTATTGGCGAAGTTATTTCGAGTTGTGTGATTAAAACCGTCTATATCCCACATGTATGCTCGATATTCCCATAATTTTGTAAAATACTTTTTGGAAATGTCTTTATTTTGGGCACGAGCCTTTAGGAGATGGTTCATTTATCAAATGACTATGGTAGTTTAAATGCTTGTAACCATCAATAAAGTAGTTAAGTATCACTGAATGATTGTAGATAAGTGCACTTACAGAGGTATTTAGCAAGTCACGTTTTTGAACAAATGTCGAGAAGTTAATCCGAGATATGGTGGATTATTATATTGACCGAATGGTCGCTTTCTAAGCTAGATAGCAAATGAGCTTCATGTGACAGAAGGAAGGTTGCATGTGTACGAAGGAAGGCTTCTTGCACATGAAGGTGAAGTACATTGCCTTGAAGGTTAACTTGCTGTGACCTGACTTGATAAAAAGCTGGTATGTGTTCTAAGCTTTGAAGGCTTTAAGCAAAGTTATTGTTTTTGTTGACTAAAGCATATAGATTTCATCCTTTAAGCAAAGCGGCTTGGCTTGATAGCTGAAAAGCTTGTGGATTTCATCCTTTAAACTTATGGATAAAATCCATCACTAGCCTAACTCTTTGTGCTATCAAAGTTTTGTGATAAAAGCTTTCTTATGATACAAGATATGGAATCAAGTAGGCAGAAGCAAACAAGGTTAAATGGCGAATTTTTTTGTTTACGAACGTTCGCTTTTGATTCTTATTCACGAGCTTTGTTCATAGGAGGTTGAGTGGATGACCTTGCTAGCGAGCTTCTTTGATGCGAAACTTGACGTATGATTTATGCTTGTAAGCTTCTTTCGTTCGAAGGTTGATATAAGCTTCCTTCGCTCAATGCTTGATATGTAGAGCATGTCTATAAGCTTCGTTTGTATGAAGTTGAGCTTCTTTTGTTGACATGACTAAGCGTCCAAATCTATTGATTTGTTTCTTTTTGCATTAGTTGCGCAATATTTCTTTGTGATAATGGATGAAGTTCGACACGAGAACGTTTAGCACCACTTTGGTAAAATATCACTCGTCGCGTTGTTTGGGAAACCTTGTAGGGTTCCATTTGGTGTTAGCCTTGTATGACATTAGCATGTGGTTGTGGTATTATGAACCTTTCAAGCCGTTAGGCTCGACATGTTATGATTGCTGATCATGGTCATTTATGTTAGCTTTCGTATATTTTGTTTTGTGTATGGCCTTGTGGGATTGTTTCACTTTTGAATTGTACCTTAGTGTCTCTTTGTGATCGTGTATGTTCGCATGTTTGGATGCTTGAATGTTTGCATGTTTGGATGCTTGCATGTTTGGATGTTTGGATGCTTGCATGTTTGCATGTTTGGATGCTTGCATGTTTTGTCTTTGTATTTGTTGGGGAATGTTTTACCGGTAGCACCTTAAAAGGTTAAGTGCTGCAGTCACCTATCCTTAAGGTAGTCTAGGCAAACAAGTCGCCGCCTATCCTATGTACACTACGTAGTGTTTTTTGGTTTTTCGTAAGTTTGTTTAAAACTTAAGGAACAATTGGTGTAGGTTGCTCAAACCCGTCTATGAGACATGTAAAGAAAAAGCTTTGTAGGTCTCATGGAGTTGGATTGATCTAGGAACTCACCTCTTATGTAGGTCCATTCAACCCTTGAACCTATTGAGCGATGTGGCCTGGGAGCACATCCCCTTACATGGCCGTTGCCATGGAGTTTCTTGCTAGGTTCTCACCTGATTATAGGATAGAAAGACAAATCTTGATAGAGAATACTATGATTCATTCATATGATAATTAAATGTTTACACAAAGAAGTGGTAAAAATCTCTTGGCCATTTGTGGTTACACTGAATCTTTTAAGGTGATCTCGTCCCAATGTTTTGGGACTTTCTTTCCTTCTTGGCCGATTAAGCTTGTAGGATCCACCGTTGTGAGCTTTGAGCACAACGTGTCATTCATCCTATTTTGGGCCAAGCTTTCCAAGGTTTTGTTTTTGTAACATGTAAGTTGCGGTTTGATTCTTCCTTAATCTTCTTTTATGTATAGCATGATGGTTCAATGCTTCTACGTTTCTGGTTTTATGCTTCTATGGGGCTTGATCCTTTTTACTACGGCTATTTTGTAGCCTTAGGTGTATTAAATAAATTAGTGGTTGCGATTCTTGGTGTTACCAAGTTAGATCGATGATTACTAATTTGTTCTTATGTATCCCCATCTTGTTTTGCATTTTTCGCGATTCCGTGAGTTGCTTAAGTGTTGACATGCTTCTCAGGTTGGTTTGGGTTAGCTTATCTTGACTTTGTAGTCTTTGTAGTTGCTAAATCTCCAAAGATGGTTGAAGGCTTAGAAGCTTCAGAATTCGTATTCATGTTTAGCTCAGGTAGCATTCTTTCGGTAGAGATTTTTTAGGTAGGCGTTTGCGCTTAGTGTGAGCGAGAAGCATTGATGTTTTAGCAAGAGCTTCGGCGATTGAGCAAGTTGCTTTGGATAATCTTTATTGTTGTATGTTTTTTTCATGCTTGAGCCTTAGTAGAAGACAAGTATTATCATAGGCGGTTCACCTAGTTAGGAGCTCTTTGAATAGAACTTGTTTGTTACAAGGACACTTTCACTTGTTTGTATAGCTTTCAAGCTTGTAAGCTTCAGTTTTTGTATCTAAAACTTTTAAATTTCTAAACTTCAATTGTTGTATTTGAAGCTTTTAAGCTTGTCGTAGTTGAAGCGTTTAAGCTTTTGAGCTTCTTTTAATGTCTTTTGAAGCTTTTAGCTTTAAAGCTTGTTTTGTTTATTTTGAAGCTTATGAGCTGTTTTTTGAAACTTCTAAGTATTTGAAGCTTTTAACGACATGTTCGAAGGAGTTTATGTAAGAATCATGTCAAGTCTACCAATGTTATCATGAACATGTGATGTATTTTGACCTTTGTCATCCTTGAGGTATAAAACTTGTGTTGGTAACGAGTTTGACTTGTTGTTGAGCTTTTGTAGTCAAACGAGGCGGTACGTTATGAAGCTTATAATCTTCCTGGCTTCCTGGGTGATAACCTTTGAAGTCCATAACCTTCTAAGCATTGATGGTTATGGCTTATGAAGGCCTGTGAGGCTTAAACCTTCTAAGCATTGGAGGTCATGACTTATGAAGACCTGTGAGGTTTAAACCTTCTATGCTTTTGAGGTTGCAGTTTGTGAGGACCTACAAAGCTTAAAACCTCCTGTGTTTACAAGGTTAGAGTTTGTAAGGACCTTTGAGGTTTATATCCTCTTGGATGAACGATTCTAACTTTGTTCACTAATTAAAGAAAGTGGTTACATTTATTGAATCATTGTAGCTAAAGTGGTGTTAAAGGAGAATGTATGGGAGGTGTTGATTTGTGTCACAACGACCTTTTCTTTCATTCCTTTGAAGCGACCTTGTTGGCATGGGGAGGCTTTTCCTTCCTTGAGTTGTTTATCTTTTCAAGGGGAGAAAAGTATATGCTTTAGGTGGCATGCATGTCCCATTGAGACATTAGATTGTTTGAACACAAGGTTAGTCTTGATAAGAGGTTCGCCTTTCCTTGAGTAATGTTGACCCAATATTGTAAGCCTTTAAGCTTCTGAACTTCCGCGAAAGAAAGTAGCTAGGCTATTGTTTTGAGTTATCGTGTTTCTTTCCTATGGTAAGATGATTGAAGGCATCTCAGCATTTGAGTAAATAAGTTGACACGTGTAACTGTTTTGCTTCTTTGCTTCTCAACTTCTTTTTAATGTGGGTTTGTCCACACGAGCCACCAGCCCCCCAGTCAGAAGTAGTCATGACATGGTGATGAGTGATTATGACTGATATCAAAGTGTTGTTGTACATCTTACCTCTTTGTTCCTCTTTCGAAGGTTTGTTGCTATATAGGTTGCTATTAGGGGAAGCCTTTTGCCCTGTTATCCTTTAACCCTTTAAGCATGTCAACTTATTCATATCAGCCCTTAGTAAAAGGTGTTCATGGCTAGAGGCGCGTTTTACTAGTTTATTTGATTCTTTTGCTTTCAAGATGTGTATAACTCCTTGATTGAAGTTGCTTTTATTTTGGATCTATGAGGTCGTTCATAGAATAAAAGCTTGTTTCAAAGCTTGCAACGTTGGCGATTTAAAGATCCATAGGTTGATGTGTTGAACCATATGTTTATTTTGACGTTTCCTTATGTTAGCCTTAAAAATGTTACAATGTTTGCATCATAACTGTATTTGTGGCTATTGGTAAGGAACGTTGTTTTGACTTGGTCGTAAGTATAAATGGTTCATGTTTAGCTTTTGAAGCTGTTAGAAGTTGAAGCTGATCTAAGTAATAGCAAAGCTTCATGAATAATCAATTTGAACGCCGTGAAGCTAAATTATTGTGAAGCTTCAACGCATAGTGGTCTGAAAAGCTATAAAGCTTTAATGAATCCCTTAGCCTAAAAGGCTGTAAAGGTTTGATAAATAGTAATCCAAAAGGCTTTAAAGCTTTAACGATCAGTGAATAACTAGGTCTTTATGTCTAGTCTGAAAAGCTAAAAGGCTATAGGGCTATTCTCTTTTGACTTTTGATAATACTCACTTTTTGTTTAACCCCCATGGGTTGTCAGAAAAAAGCATGCACATATCTTTTAGTTTTTTGTTATTAATTACTAAAAGGTTGTAAAGCTTTAGGAAATAGTGGCTTAAAGTGATGTAAAGATTCTATGAGAAGTAGCCTAAAAAGGCTTTAACACCTTTTCGAATACTAGCCTAAAATGCTGTGAAGTATTTATGGTTAGTAGCATGAAAGGCTTTAATACTTTTGATATTGAGTGGCTTAATTGAATCAAAAGTTTTAATTTACAAAATTTCTCAAAAGCCTTATGTGAACCCTTAGTGGGTAATAGCTCAAATGGCTTTAGAGCTTCAATGTGAATAGCCTAAAAGGTTATCAAGCTTTAGGGAATAGTAGCTTGGAAAGCTTTAAAGCTTCCATGGATAGTAGCCGAACTGACTTTAAAGCTTGTGTGAGCAATAGGCTGAAAGGTTGGAAGACTTTAGAGAACCGTAGCCTGAAAGACTTGAAGGCTTCGATGAGGAATAACCTGAAAGGATTTAAGGCTTCGATGGTCAGTAGCCTGAAAGACTTAAAGGCTTTGGTGAGTAGTAGCCTAAAAGGCTTGAAGGCTTTGATGGTCAGTAGCCTGAAAGACTTAAAGGCTTTGGTGAGTAGTAGCCTAAAAGGCTTGAAGGCTTTGATGGTCAATAGCCTAAAAGTTCTGTGAAATTTTTAATGAGCGAAGCCTAAAAGGCTTGAAGGCTTCGATGAGCAGTAGCCGGATAGGCTTGAAGGCTTTGATGAGCAGTAGCCTCCAAGTTCTGTGAAATTTTTGATGAATGTAGCGTAAATGGCTTAAAAGCTTCGACGAGTAGTAGCCTGAGAGGCTTAAAGGCTTTGATAAGTAGCAGCCTAAAACTCTTGTGAAATTCTGATGAGCATAGCCTAAAAGGCCGTAAAACTCGGTAAGTTGAAGAGTTGTAGTGGTTAGCAACCTAAAAATGTTATGTGGATGTAGTGACTAATATCTTAAAAGCTGAAAAGGTTAAAGGCTTGTAGTACACGGTATCCTATGCACCTAGGCTGAAGAGTAGCTTTAAAGCTTAAAAGGTTGCAGTAGGTACAGTAAGCTATAAAGCTGTTGTGAACAGTAATGTATAGAGTTGCAGTGAGTAATAGCTTAAAAGCTGAAAAACTTCCGTGTACAGTAGACCTATAAACCTAGTCTGAAAAGCTGAAAGATGCTCTGTGCACAGTTAGGTAAAAGGGTTCAGGCGCTTATCCATTGGGTAAAAGCATGTACTTTTGTCCTTTATTTATTCTCCCAAGATTCTTGACCTAGCAAGTGCCACTTTTGAAAAAAGGTCTGACAAAAATGTATTGGGAAAATATATCGAGAATATATTAAAAAGGCTCGTATACTTTACTCCTTTCTTTAAAGGTATATAAAATAAATATCATATCAATTTTTGTAGATAATGCGTTGGTTGTGATGTGTGTTGCATTATTGTGTAGCACATGTGTGTAGCATGAGTTGTACTACATGTAGAATAATTGGTACTATACACTAAAGCAACCAAAATTTTGTTTTATAAATAATAAAGAAGTCGGAAAATGTGCTTCAAAACTTGCACATTAAATTTCGTGATGTATAAGCAAACGACAAATGTGATTTGTCATACATGTTTGCAAAATAACCGATAGATATTAAAAGAGGTCGGTTTGTATATATATGCTTTAAATAAATTTTCTTATAAGATGGGATTGTATGCGAAAAACTGTGTAGACTTTAATATGTCTTTGTTTGTCTAGTAGCACATAGTTTATGAGATGCTAAGATAGAGACAAAAAAGTTTTGACATATATTTGTACGAGTCTGACACAATTTAAACTTTATATGTTTAAAGTTGGCACAAATATTGAGGATCTCTGTATAATGATAATGATTATTATAAGAGAGTAATTGTTTTAGAATTCTTGCATACTATTACAAGGAATATACAGGTATATATAGATGTACAAAAGGCCAATGTGATGGCTGGAAACAAGGAAAGTAAGTCCAACTTTATGGCTGGAAATATGGAAGTGTGCAGCTAGTGGAGCTAGTGGAGTAGAGTCCAACTTTATGGCTGGAAATATGGAAGTGTGCAGCTAGTGGAGTAGAGAATATACACATTTAATATACAATAGCAATGATTGTTGACAGCTAGCTAATACGCCCCCGCAAGATGGAGGATCCATTGGAGACTCCAATCTTGGAACGGAATGCAAGAAATGGAGAACGTGATAGCGGCTTGGTGAGGACATCAGCTAGTTGATCCTTTGAGCTGATATGAAAAACTTTTAAGTGACCCGAGTTTACTTGTTCACGAACAAAGTGATAGTCTAAAGCAACATGCTTCATACGCGAGTGGTATATGGGATTAGCACAAAGGTAGGTAGCACCGGTGTTGTCACAAAAGAGAGTAGGAGTACGCTGTACGGGTAGGCCTAGTTCGTGTAGTAGGTTTTTAACCCATGAGATTTCCGCTGCGGCATTAGCAAGAGCTTTGTATTCTGCTTCAGTTGAAGCGCGTGAAACCGTTTTTTGACGTGAGGAGCGCCAAGAGATAATATTAGATCCAAGATATAGTATATAAGCTGTTGTAGATCTTCCCCCGTCATGAATACCTCCCCAATCTGAATCTGAAAAAGCCTGTAAATCAAGTGAGGATTGTTTATTTAAAAATAACCCATGGTGCAATGTTCCTTTCAAATAGCGGAGAACCCGTTTGAGAGCTTGCCAGTGTGACTGTTTGGGATTGTGCATGAACTGAGAAAGTTTGTTGACAGCAAAAGAGATATCAGGACGGGTGAAGGCTAGGTATTGAAGAGTACCAACAAGTTGGCGATAAGGGGTAGGGTCAACTGACGGAGATGTATCCAAGGGAATAAGAGGATCGGATGTACTAAGAGGGGTGTGGACTTCTTTAGCACCGTCCATTTTAAAGGTGGTTAAGATGTCTTGAATGTGTTGGTGTTGTGAAAGGAAAAGTCCGGTTGGTGTGGAAATGACCTCGATGCCCAAGAAGTGATGAAGTTGACCAAGATCTTTGATTGAGAATTTGTGACTCAAGGCACAGACAAAGGTAGTTAAGAAGTGATCATGGCTACCTGTGAGAACAATGTCATCTACATAAACAAGGAGATAGGAAGTAATTTCATGCTTATGATAGACGAATAGAGAAGGATCGGACATGGATTTTTTAAACCCGTATGTTAGAAGGAAGGTAGTGAGTTCATTGTACCATGCCCTTGGCGCTTGCTTGAGGCCGTAAAGAGATTTTTTGAGTTTGCAGATGTGCGTGGGATATTCCGAGTTTACGAAGCCAGGAGGTTGAGTCATGTATACATCTTCATGGAGAGTACCATGGAGGAATGCATTGTTGACATCTAGTTGGCGTAAGGACCATCCACGAGAGAGGGCAATGGATAAGACGGTGCGAATGGTGACCGGTTTTGTGACGGGACTGAAGGTGTCAAAGTAATCCTTACCATACTGTTGTTGGAATCCCTTGGCAACTAAGCGGGCTTTGTATTTATCGATAGTACCATTTGGTTTTCGTTTGATGCGAAAGACCCATTTGCAGCCGATTGGGTGTTGGTTCGTCTGAGGAACGAGTTCCCAGGTTTGATTTTGAAGGAGAGCATTGTATTCAAGGTCCATGGCTTGTCTCCAAGCAGGATCACGCATGGCTTGAGTGTAGGTGGAGGGTTCCAAGGCAGGAGGGATGGGATGGCGAGTGGTAGAATTGATGAAGTTTTGGTTGAAGTATTTTGGGTTGGGTTTAGGTTGGCGATGATCGGCTTGGGAAGAAGTGGGGTTGTTGGTTGTAGCTAATGTTGAAACGGGAGTTGTTAGTGTATGGGCAGTGGATGGGGTGGTATCGAGAATGGGAGAGATGGCATAGGCGGTTTGGTTTTCGGTTGTGGATGGATTTTTGATTGTGGGAGAGTTTTCGGTTATCGATGTGGTTGGAATTTCGGTTCTGGTTTGGTGTGTGGATGGATGGGTGAAGGGAATATAGGGTGGTTGGTCAACAATTGATGATGAAGATTTAGAGGTGGTGGCAGTGGGTGTGGAGATGTTTAAGAAAGTTTCAAAGGAGATGGTAGTGGGAGTGGTGTTGATATCTCGGCCAGGAAAGAGGTATGAGATGAACTCCACATGTCGGGAGTGATAAAGTTTCTTGGCGTCCGGATCAAAACATTTGTAAGCTGATTTTGAAGAAGAATAACCAAGGAGATGCAAGACGCGGAACGCGGTTGGAGTTTGGAGGTGGTGTATGGACGAAGCCAAGGGTAGCAAAGACATCCAAAAGGTTTTAATTTGGAGTACTTGGGAGGTACATGGAACAATGTTTCATAGGGTGATTTATGATTTAGGATGACTGTGGGTAGACGATTGATAAGATAGGTTGCTGCTTGAAAAGCATGCGACCAAAAATGGGATGGTAAGTGAGCATAGTGAAGAAGGGCAAGGCCTGTTTCAACCACATGACGGTGGCGTCGTTCGGCTACACCATTTTGCTCGGGTGTATGCGGAGGTGTGGTGTAGTGAGAGATGCCATGAGTTGTGAGAAATGATCTAAGACCAATATATTCTCCACCATTGTCTGTAAATAGAGATATAATTTGTGTTTGAAAAAATTTCTCCACAAGAGTTTTAAATTGTGGAAAAATGGTGGAGACATCGGATTTACGTTTAATTGGGTATAACCAAATGTATTTGGAAAAATAATCAACAAAGATAATGTAATATTTAAAACCATCAATTGACATTTGGACGGGTCCCCATACATCCGAGTAGATGAGTTGTAATGGTTTGGTTGCAACGAATGAGTTTTTACCGAAAGGTATTTTATGGCTTTTATTGATCGAACAAGACGTGCAATGAAATGAATCGTGTGGCACTTTATTACAATTAAGTCCAATTTTAGAAAGTAACGACTTGAAAACTTGAAATGAAGGATGTCCAAGGATATGATGCCATGCGAGTAAAGATCTTGTTGTTGTTGAGTTGATTTGAGGAGAGGATGTGGTTGGTCCATAGTAAACGTCATTAACGTTCACGCCCCGCATTAGATGCGCCCCCGTGCGTAGATCCTTGACCAAGAAATGATGTGGAAAAAATTCAACAGAAACACGGTTAGTACGACAAATCTTGGCAACAGAAATAAGATTATTACGCAAATTAGGAGCAATTAAGACATTTTTGAGGAATAGAGGACGTGAGTTTGTGGAAAGAGTTGTGTGGCCAATGTGTGTTATAGGAAGTGAGTTACCATTACCCAAAAAAATCTCGTCCGGCCCGCCGTATTCGGAAAGAACATGCACAGAATTCTGATTAATAGCGGTGTGATCAGAGGCACCGGTATCCCACATCCATGAAGGGTTTGCGGCATGCGGTGAGGTGTGGTTCACCACCGGATTTGCGGAAGAAGTTCCATTTGTAGAGACTTGATGTTCACGGAGGAAACGACCTAGCTTGCGGCACTCTTTAGTTTCATGTCCTGGGATGTTACAGTAGTGACAAAAAAATGTGTTTCGGGTTGTTCGGTTATTCTGGCCTGATGTGGGGTTCTTTTGAGACCAAGGAGAACGATTATGGGAAGGTTGGGTTGAGTTGCGTTGGGTCCGATTGTCACTTCCGTACCGGTTTTGTGATCGATAAGTAGGTTGGCGTTGAGTGTAGTTGACCGTGGTGATGATTGGTTCTGGTGCGGATTCTTTAAGAGTACGCTCGTGATCGAGTAATTTGTCAAAGAGATCGGGAAATGCAATGGTTGTGTCACGGGTTTTGAAGCCAGCAACTAAGGTGGCATAGTCGTCACCTAGTTGATTCATAACATGAATAACAAGGTCTTCTTCAGGGATCGGATTTTGAGTGATGGCGAGTTCATCAAATATCGATTTCATATCATTGAGATATTCTGTGATTGAGCGAGCACCTCTTGGATTCTTGGAGAGGCGGGATTTTAAGGAGATAATGCGAGAACGTGAGCCACTCGCATAACTCGAATTAAGGAGATTCCATGCTTGACGCGCGGTGTCCGCTGAGGAGATGATTGGTTGAATCTGGTCCGAGCAACTGCCTAGGATGGCGGAGATGATCATTTGGTCTTGGCGAAACCACTGTAGGTAGTCCGGGTTCGGTTTTGTGGTGGCGCCTTCGGATATGGTTTTAGATGGTGGCTGACCGTTTCCGATAATGTGGTGGTCGAGTTCCAACCCGATGAGGGTTGAGTGAACCTGTTTTCGCCAGGAGGGAAAGTTTTGTGAAGTAAGTTTGATAGGAAAATGTGTAGCAGCCGTGATGTGAACAAGGGAGGATGGTGCCATTGTAGAAGAAGTGACTGGAAAAGGAGGAAAAACAAAAAAATTTGCAGGGGAAGGTTGGACAGGATCGTAGTGCTCAGAGGAGCTAAGTTGCTCTTGATACCATATAATGATAATGATTATTATAAGAGAGTAATTGTTTTAGAATTCTTGCATACTATTACAAGGAATATACAGGTATATATAGATGTACAAAAGGCCAATGTGATGGCTGGAAACAAGGAAAGTAAGTCCAACTTTATGGCTGGAAATATGGAAGTGTGCAGCTAGTGGAGCTAGTGGAGTAGAGTCCAACTTTATGGCTGGAAATATGGAAGTGTGCAGCTAGTGGAGTAGAGAATATACACATTTAATATACAATAGCAATGATTGTTGACAGCTAGCTAATACTCTGTGTGGTTTATGATAAGTCTTTTCTCTAACCCACTTTTATTCTTCTATTTTATGTATATATATATATATATAAGCTTGTACCTTATAGAGAAAAAGTGAGTTCCATGTGACTATACAAAGGTAAAGGCGTATAAAAAGTAGATCTAGGAGGCTTATAGACTTTGACTTTGAAATAGTTAGAGTTTATCTCGAAATATGGTTTTAGCCTTTATTTAAATAGTAAAGTGTTGCAATCGTACTATTGTGTACTTTAGATCTAGAATACAAATATGTTTGTTGGTATGTGAATCATATTTTGAAAATAGATCCGGTGAATGCAAATATGTGGGAGGTGTAGAAGTGACACTTTCGAAAACGTTCCCTCCAAACGTAAAAAAAAAATAGAGAATGGATCGACGGAGCCGAACTACAAAGAGTTTCTATTCTAAGTAGCACGGCCCCACGGTGGGCGCCAACTTGTTGCTACAACAAATATAGGTCCGGAGAGGGTCTGAACGTTCCAAGGTCGTCAAGCTTCTGACCTCGTCTGCTGCTTAAAGGGTTGGACCAGCAGTAAGAAAGAACTCGTCAGAAGGGGTTAAAAGGTTAAAGGGTTTCGGTTCACCAAACGCAAGTCGTGGTGTCCCTCTACGTTGTAAACGTAGATGGGAGGTTCAAGAGTTTTGATATTTTAGTTGTTATGATTCTGATTTGGGATCAACCCAAAGTCATAATGTTGTTATTATTGGTTGACTTAAGAAAATGTCAAACATAAGAGTATGATCTTGAGGAGAGGAACTCTTGATCCCAAGTTATACAACTAAGGACCATCCACGTGAGCTGATGAAGGCTGAGACTTGCGAGTAACAGATCGTGATTCCACATATAGTGGCTGTTAGGGCCAGCTTGGTTGTGGAATCAGCATGGTTTTAGATTTCTAAGAATGTACAGCAGCAGCTTGCGTGCATGAAGGCTTCAAGGCTTCGGCCTTCTGCTGCTGAAAGTATTATTAGAGAGTTAACTCTAGAGAGAGTATTTAGAAAGAGAGAAAAGAGAGAGAGAGAGAGAGAGAGGTCTGAGATTGTGACCAATTTGAGTTGTTTCACATGGTTTGGCATTCTATTTATAGAGTGGGGATGGGTAAAGCCCTAATGGGCTTCCTTGTTGGGCTTGGGCTTGACCCAATATTATATTTAATGATTTTGGCTTTTTGGGCTATTGGGCTTGGCCCAATTGAGTACCCTACACCATCACACTTTTTGTCCATGATTGAAATATATTATTAAATCATGAGGGTGCCAAATATGTTTATGAAAATCATGTTTATAATAAAGTTGTTTGAATATAATAATTAGAAAATTTTATGCATTAAAATACTCATTGATTATCTTCTAGGGGTATTTAGGGAAGAAAAGTGGTAAAATTTAAGAAATTGTAAAAAAAACCCTTGATATACCATCTTAACTTTGAATAATTTAGACATATTTATCCATGCCTCTTTCTTTATAACGTAGTATAAATAAGAAGCTAACTTGCATCAAAGTTGAATTCATATTGTAAATGGAATAAAAAACCGACGAAATGAGATTAATAAATTGATTACAATTAACAACTGGGAAAAGGAATGTTTGTCTAGAAAGCATGGACTGCCATATAAGATAAGAATCAACGATTCCGTTCCAAGCCTAACGATTAAACTTCCATTGACACCAACCTCGGCGTGTAGTGGTAAATTCGTCGCATTCTAAGGGCCAGGTCAGCGGTTCGACTCTTACTTCTGAAGTTTTTTCTACTTTAATTTTTTCCCCGTCTATTAGAGCATTAACATCAGGTCCCCTATAATTTTGTGAGAAAACACCTTATATTTTAGGATGGGGTTATGAGTGGAGGATATGCGGAATCTATTGATCATCGGTATATATGGCGGAACATTGTTCCCTGCATTTATTTTTAATGTACTTTGAAAATGGTTGCGAGTGAAGAAGATAGAAAATGTAATAATAAAGTACTATTTAAATGAAAAGAAGAGAGAAAATATGATGATTTTTAGTGTAATATGTGGTTATGAGTGATTGTGAGAGGATATGGATAGGAAACCTATGTGAATGCTCTAAGAGTTTGGAAATGATATATTGGCTTTAGGTGTATGAGATTGAGTTTGAAAATGATCTATTGGTCTTTAAAAAAAACAATACGTTAAAAAAGTGTTTGACATTGGTAAAAGTGTTTGTTTGGCCTTTTTAGAATGGTAAAAAAGTCGTTTTCCAAAACCCACTAAACCTCGCTTTTTAAATAACTTTTGGAGTTTTGAATATTAAAGCTTTAAAGTAAATAAAATTCATACCTATATGATTTGTTTGTATTAATCAAAACATATATATCTTTTTTGGGATATATTATTTGTGTTACCAATCTACTCCCACCCTTTACCCTACAGTTACTCCTTACCAATCTTCATGTCCCCTATAATAAGTTCTTAACTTTTCAATCTAGATGGCTTCTTCTTCAATCTTTTGTTTGTAGAAGTTTGCTCACCAACATTTACATTACCACAATCTTCAAGAATTCTTTTTCTATTGGGACTTGTGGCAGTATCCACAACGGCATCAACACATACAACATCCTTCAAACAAATCACGAAACAGCTAATAAAACATTACATAACAATACAAGCTGTAGAAACAACTTAGACATACTTGCACAAAGGCATACATACCTTAGAAGTAACTTGAAACCCAAGTAGCGAAGATTCTGAAAGGTTAACAGATTTGTTTTCACAAACTTCCTTAGTGACCTAAAAAGTGCTCATATAAATAAACATAACAGATTTGAACGTCTACTGAAAATAAATGCTTATTACAAAATAATTAGAATAAATACCTCGCCAGAATTGTCCTGTACATTCTCATTTCCGTCAACCAACTCTTCAATTATAACAGGATCATCACAAATCTTGACCACAGTGTACACATGGTACTCATTTGTAAGATTGTAATCAGAAACATCAATTTTGAAAGCCAATTTCTTTTCAATGATTCGAGACAACTCATGCGGCAAACTGTTTGTGTTGCTTTCCTTCAATTGCCTTTCCCTAATATCACATGCAACAGCTCCAATGATCCTCATCACATCTTTATCAAACATCACAAAGGATACACTACCAGATTCATCTTGAACCCTGATCTGCAACTTGAACCTAAAACAAATAAAACATAATTTATCTAAAAAACCTGTATGAAATGAAATGAACAATCTGGAAACAAAAAAAGTGTATACATCTACTGCTTTACATACTTTGTGGTAATGGAAGTACATTCAAACTGGCATTTTCGACAAACCAACGCAGTAGCAGGCAATTTGAGAATTGCTTCATACACTTCTTCAGCATGTTGCAAATACTTTGGTTTACTTAAAACTTTCTTGTTACACTTGCGGCAGGCAGCATAAAACCAACCATAGCTTTCTTCAACACTTTTTATGGTTGCAACCACAACAAAAGACATCGGCTGCAAACACAATATATATATATATATATATATATATACAACATACAATTTTATAGAATAGAAACATATGATAAACTTAAACACATATAAAAGGTACGTATAAAATATTGAAACCTCTTGAATGTCAATGAGTTTATCAACACGCTTCTTTTGTGTTCCAACTATGAATTCCTGACGCAATGGATAAACAGTCTGGGAAGAAAGAACGGTTTGAGAAGTACAAACAGACTCTTGTTCTTGTTTCAACATCAAACTACATAAATATGAAAAGAATTACATCTTTTAGCTAAAACAAATTAAATGTAAATTTGCCTATACAAATATAAATAAATAGTGCCTCCTCCTTAGGTCAAAAACCTCATCTATTCCTTGATTGAGAAAAGGCGAGATCCATACTTATCGGTTTGAACTGTAATTCGTTCTAAAAATTTCACAACACACATATCTTTAGTGACATCATTTATATTAATATCTTTTTAAAATAACAACACTGAAACACAAATTACCATTCCAGTCTCTAACCCTTCCATGCTGGATAACAGCCAGTAGATGCTCCTGAGTGATGATGGAAATGAATTCCTTAAACTGTATTGCATAAGAGTTCCACAATGTATATCTTAACGTCGTACCTCTACAACAAAACAATAGAACCATAGATGTAAAACAAATGCAAAAATCTGATACTATACATACATTAATTAGAGATAATTTATTACATCAATAAATGTGTTCCACATAAGATTCAAAACAGTTAATCATAGATTAACTTCTTCATAACATTTATTACAGAAATTAAATTTGCAACTCTAACAATGATTGTTTTCAACTATTGAAACATAAGACTCACCTTAAAAATAGAATATTTTTGTAAACTGTCATGTATGTGAATAGGAGATACAATACTTTTCGAAAAAACTGTATAACAATTTTAAGGAATCCTTACTCTAAGTCCTGAATATCAAGTTAATTCGTTTGGTTTCGTTAGGAGGTCGTCCAAACACATCCAAGTCCCCACACCAAATGACGCTTCTAGCAACATCTATAAAAACAAAATACACAATTTTACCAAACATCTGTTAACTTTAAAGGAACAATGTTCAACCAGACTGAATATTAAAGCTTGTTCTAAAGTAAAAAATAAAATACAAACCAACGGTCAACAGATTCTTGGCTTCTCCGTTAAGAATATCTTAAAAAGGTAAGAAGTTGAAACCATACTCAACACCTTGCCAACCCTTAACATGTTTCACAGTTGTACAACGATAAAAAATGATTTTGAATTGATGTGCTACAACTCTGTAGATGTCCTTGCTTTCACCTACACTGAACTTAGATAAGACAACCACACCATCTTCTTCAAGTTGACTGTCAAAAAGTTGTATAAAAGGTGCCTTGACAGAACCTTAAATCTTATCACCCTGCATATCGGTTAACAAAAGGTAAAAAGTATGCAGAAAAGAACACGTCTTCAAGAATAAGAAAGAAAACCAAGTTATAAAGTTTACCTGCTCATCAATGAATATCACCTCCATCTTATAAGCTGTCTTCCACTTTCTTATGACTCGAGCCTTCATGTACCACATATCTTTAGCTGGATTCAGATCACGAATAAAAGTGACATGGTTTTCATCATTGTCCATTGATGTTGACATGGTTTTAAAGATATATTTTAAGAGGGAAATTTGAAAATCTTTGTTTAGAAAATTCAAAGCTGATATTAGAAATGGCGGAATTCGTTATGTGCTTATATAGAAGGAGCTAATGAGGCACGTTTTCCTACGTTAATTTAAAATTTTCCCCTTAAAAATTCAAACTTAGGTCCTCAACAGCTGCAACAGATGTGCATAACATCTGCTGCAACAGATGTGCATAACATCTGCTGCAACAGATGTGCATAACATCTGCTGCTTAACGTTTGATCCATTCAATCTGAACGTCTGTTGAGAACAACAGTGGTACGTTCAAGTGGCCGACGTATTTTTTTTGAATATTTTAAGCTGATTAATGACGTCACTTTTTGCATCACACAGGCATTGGTGGCCTGTCTCTCCGCTTAACACATCACCTTTCTGATGTCACTCACGACTCTCCTATTATAGAAAGTATAGATTGTGTTGAATGGATACAACTTGTAGTTTAATTAAAATATTTATTTTATTGTTATATGATATACATATGATCTACAAAATGCCATTTTAATAGTGTCCTTATTTTGTTAATATGTACCAACGTACCATGCCAACGCACACTGTTTCTATTTTGCTAACGTGCACCAACTTTTTCGATAACGTGCACCACCCCTAATTTGGTAATGTAATCTTCAAGATGTACTTTTACTGGTGCTCATTTTTACCATCTTCGGGGACATGTACCCGTTTGGTACAACTATGTGACTACACTTTTCGCGGCAACGCATAGGTGTACGCCGTGTCCCGCGGCAACGCGCAGGACGATTGCCATAATAATAATGTCCGCCAAACGTTCAACGAAACAGGCGCCCCGCAACGAAGCGCGGGAAACTAAACACCAGTTATTTTTAAAAATACATTCATATAATAAATTAATATAATAATTATTACATTTACTTGTAATGATATAAAATGTACTCCTTATTAATATAATATAATTAATATATAATTAATTGAAGTTGAATATAAAGGAATTAATTAAGAAAGAAGAAGGAAACAATAAACGAGTATGATGATTAGGGTAAAAGTCAAAAGAGATTGACATTGAAAGATGATAGAATTACGTGTTTTTATTGTCAAACACAAACACGTTAATAATCGAATGAGAACATTCACGTTACCCTTTGAATCACCACTCTATTGTATCAACAACAACAACAATAATAATAATAATAATAATATTATTATATAAATCAAGAAACAGAGTCCCTGGTGTTGCAGTAAGACGGGATCCCCAAATTCAATCAGGGATTCCACATCAACTCAGAAATCTGTCTTCTTCATTGGGTAACTATTATTACTAACTGCTTTCTTTCTTTCTGTTACTCATTCACACTTAAACTGTTTTGTTTGTTTGTTTGTTCATTTAGATCCACAGATCCATTTTAATTTCTTTTTTTTATGTATATAATTGTTGCAGAAGATAAGCAAAAGCCATATAATTATTAATGCGATTGAAAGATGAAAGGAGGAGGAGGATGCTTCTTCTATGAATGGAGAAGAAAGCAGCTTTCTCTTTTATTATTCATCTTTGTTGTCTCCACCACTCTAATTCTTTGGTCTTGGAGTAATAACAATTACAAAACTCCCCTCCTTTTCACTTCCACCTTTTTCCCAGGTTCATCTTTTTATTATTATTATTATTATTATTATTATTATTATTATTATTATTATTATTATTATTATTGTTATTCTTGTTGTTGTTGTTGTTGTTGTTGCTGCTGTTGCTGCTGTTGTTGTTGTTAAACTTTTTGTATATATATGAATGAATATTTGTTTAATAGTGACTTTGTAATGTTTAATACCAGCAGCTGGAGATGTAAAAGTTATCCAAACTAATCATAATCATAATCATAGTCATAATAATAATGATGTTGATGATGATTTAAGAGAAGAAGTTCAACAAGTTGTCAACTTAGCTTCACCACCCTCTTCGGTTACTCAAGCCGATGAGGATGACGATCGTAAACATTCAGCGAATCATCTGGATAACCACAATGGTAGACATTTATAAATAATAATATTGCTTCTCTGTTTGAATATTTTTTTTTACATTTTGTCCTGTTGGTTATATGTTTCATGCTTATTCCTATCACATTGCTGCTGCAGAAAATATTACACAAAATGTTGAAAAATCTGTTTTGGATGAAAGATATAGTGACTCAAAACCACCAAAACAACAGTCAGTTGAACCGAAAGCGTCCAAGAAACAAGATCAGGCTGTGGGGGTTGGTTTGCCAATGTCAAATGTTGAAAACCGATGTGCGTTTATTTTCTTTGTTGGTTCATAGTTAATAACTTATTAGTTTATTGTGTTTAGATAACAGTATAGTTTAGTATCTCATGCATTTCAGTTCTCTTCTTTTACTTGTATTCCAGCCTGCAACTTTGCTAAAGGAAAATGGGTGAGGGATGACAGTCGGCCTCTGTATTCCGGATTTGGTTGTAAACAGTGGTTGTCTGGGATGTGGGCTTGTCGTCTGACACAACGGACGGATTTTGCGTTTGAGAAGTTAAGATGGCAGCCAAAAGATTGCCAAATGGATGATTTTTCAGGGCCTAAATTCCTTAAAAGGTTCATTGTGTGTAAATTTTCAAACGTTTTGGAGACGTTGAAACACAAGTTACCATTTTTTTTTTAATTTTCTGCTTGTGTTAATGTACTCCAGAATGCAAGACAAAACACTGGCGTTTATTGGAGATTCCTTGGGGCGGCAGCAGTTCCAGTCGTTAATGTGCATGATCACTGGTGGTAAAGAGAGGCATGATGTTAAAGATGTCGGTAAGGAATATGGTCTAGTGAAAAAACGTGGGTCGGTTCGACCTGACGGCTGGGCTTACCGGTTCCCGGTTACCAACACCACAGTGCTCTATTATTGGTCTGCTAGTCTTTGTAACTTGCAGCCACTTGACCCCAAAAACAAGTCCACCTATATTGCCATGCACCTGGACCGCCCACCCGCCTTTTTGCAAAGTTATATTAATAGATTCAACGTGGTTGTTCTGAACACGGGCCATCACTGGAACAAAGGGAAGCTTGATGCCAACCGGTGGATTATGTATGTAGGCGGGAAACCTAACACAGATAGGAAGATAGCAGATACAGCAAATGCTAAGAAGTTAACGATTTACAGTATTGTAAAGTGGGTGAATGGTCAATTACCAAAATACCCAGGGTTGAAGGCGTTCTACAGGTCTATTTCACCTAGGCATTTCTTTAATGGAGATTGGAACAGTGGAGGTACATGTGACAGTACTATCCCTGGAGCGCTGGAAGTATTAAAAAACGAGTCTAGTGATTCTGTGGCGTCAGCGGCAGTGAAGGGAACAGATGTGAAGCTTCTGGACATTACAGCGTTATCGGAGGTAAGAGAGGAAGGACATATATCAAGGTACACCATCCGACCCACTCCAGGTATGCAAGATTGTTTGCATTGGTGCTTACCAGGCATTCCAGACACATGGAACGAACTCCTTTTTGCGCAAATCTGACCATGTGGTTTTGTATTTAGAAGCTTGTATTGTTTTCATATCATTAGCTTCTTGTTTTGTAGCATTAAACGACATATTTGTTAAATGAGTTGTATAATGTAATACTTGCGATGATATACACATATTACAGAGTGGTTTAGAATTAATGCTTTAAGCAGTAACTGTGATTAATTAAGGAGATGATGTTTTATTTCATCTTGTCCAACTTAACACTTGCAGCCTCTAATCCTGGAGAAGGATGCCTGTACCCGTCACATGTTTGCGCTCTATACTTTGTTACAGTGAAGCTATGAATACAAAACAGAGCGTTCAACTAAAGGTGTAACATATTCGAAAAAGAATACAACGGATGGTGTGTTTTTGAAAACTAAAAGACTCAAATCTGATATTTAATTTATTAAAGTCAACCACTATTTAAATATGTTCACAAATTAGCCAACAAATCTGTATGTTGCAGGTTTTTACATGATTCATAGCAATGGAGATTTAGAAGATGACGAAAAAACGAAACAAAAACAGTATTAACAATAGAAGCAAGGAATGCAACATCAAAGGACCAAGCAGACGGGTTTTGCAAGGTTCATTCCAATTTGAAGGATGGAAAAGCTAATAGTGACAGACAAGATAACCGTTGATGTCTTCCACCTAGCGATTGGTGGTACCAAGGAGAAGGAAATTTTAGAGAAAATGTTAGAAATAGCACCATACGGAAGTAGTTCATGTTGCTGCTATTGGCAGCAACACTGAAGCTGCTAAGATGTTGGTTAAACAAAACCAGGACTTATAGTTTGCCGAGGACAAAGAGGGTCACACAGCACTAGCCAGAACTCTCACATTTGTTGAAGCCCACCCCTATCAATACCCATGACATAGAGATGGCTGGCTACTCTCTTTGACGGTGTCAGTGGTGATGCTATTTGCTTCTATAAGTATAAATTGAGCAAATGATTGATGCGGGTAATCAATCTCTTGATTTGGTCTTGATTATCTGCAAGTTCAGCATTGGTTTTGAGTAGGCTATATTCATAGCAACGCTGCGCTGATGGCTATAGCTCAAAACATCCCATGTAAACTCAACATTAAGGAAAGGATGGTCTATGAATGTTTGTTTGTTGATAAATTTATCTCAATTGGTTCTGCATGTTTCTTTACATTTTCTGCTTATCATAATGAACTTGCCATCTTATGGTCTATGAATGTTTGTTAATTTTTCACGACACGTCTTAGTGAGTTATTCAAGTTGATAATTGGTTCATCTCAACTGCAGCCACAGTGGTGGCTTTCGGTGCAGCTGTATTCCGTGTGTTTGGGCTTCCACAGTGTCATCTAGTTTCCTAGTTTAATGATAGGAGATGATTGTATCTTCCCCTATATAAGGGGGCTATATTATTTGCTTAATGATCATTCGGTAATTACACCATAAACTCTTTTATTATGGTATCAGAGTCTCGATTCTAAATATCCCTTCTCTTCTTTTTCTCTTCTGCCTTCGGATTCCCTGCTGTTCTGACAGCTTTTTACGGCCGTCCAACCTTACCGATAACAACCAATGGCAAAAGACGACGCTGCCCTTGAATCATCTTCCTCAACCGAACATAATCCATTAAATCCTGCATATTCGGTTACCAATATACAGACAAACTAGGTTAAAACCCGTGCGATGCACGAGATTCCCTACATTATTATTATTATTATTCATAACGAATATAATTATTTATATAAATAAAATACCTTATGGTGTTAATTGATTATTGACATATTCGGATTAACGAATATATATTCTAAATAACTTCACATGATTTCTATCTATTTTACTAATGAGTGTTACTTACATATAAGTTTTCAACATATACGTTTTCAACATATACGTTTTCGTATAGTATTTATATGATTCGTTTAAATATATCATATTTTGCGTCGGCTAAAGCATTAAAGCTAAATGTTGTTGATGATAAAGAATGATTATACTTGACGATAAAAACACAAATGTACAAAATATAAACAATTCAATTAAACTGTCAAAATTAATGGGCTACATAAAGACCCATTTAAATGTAGATGTTACCATGTCCAACATAATATTAACATGCAATACCAAAACAAACAATCAAGTACCATGAAAAAATAAAACCCAACATAATTAGGTAAAAGGGACAGATAATCAAAGATGGAGCGATGTGTGGTATGCGAGTTTGACAAGAAAGGAACATGGTTATGGAACAAAGGTGATCTTCACAACCTTAAACAATTCATTTGGAGAAGAAGGATGTCATAGTGGATATCGAAAGAAGTATTTTAGAGGAAAGGGAACCATGATAATCACAAGTGGAGGACAAGCACACAAGTTTGTTTTGGTTTATTTTATCCCCACATTGAGAAAGAATGTGTTGAGCGTTGATAGACTAACACAAGAAGACTTGGAAGTCGAATTTGATAGTGATGTGCGCCATATCTATAAGCCGATTGTTCAGAAACCAAAGGAGATTAAGAAAGTCAAGATTATCACTTGTAGGATTTGCAAAGGAGAAGATCATTTTATATTTAAACGTCTGAATAAGAAAGATGAAGGCTGTAGCAATACGAAAGGCACATGTAAGGCGCAAGTGGACAAAGGCAAAGGCTTATTCGATGACCATGCAAATCGCTTAACCGAAGAAGATGTCGAGAGAGCATCATTATTTAGGCATTTCCAAGAATTGTCTAAATTGGAAGACAAAGAAACAACCGAAACCTTCCTGGAGAAAGGAAAGATTATGTATCCAACAAAAGAGTCCAAGATGCAAGATTGCATTGTGTTCATGGATTTAATCCACAAAGGCACGATGCTTCAAAGGTTCAAAAGGAAATTCGAGATTGAATTCGAGAATATTATAGATTGGTTCATGAAAAACTTCATGAAGATTAGAATAAACGCCCCTATACCACCACTTGATTGCAAAGGTAATCCTAATATTCTTCTAGAGTTATACATGGTTGTACAAAGGTTTGGTCGATATCATAAGGTTATAAGAGACGAGAATTGGGCGGTGATTGCAATGGCTATGGGATATGGAATAGGAATTCCAAGATTAACCTATAGAGACGAAATTGTTCTAACATTATGGAAGGTTTACAAAAGATACTTCGAGATAATTGATTGGTATCATCTCAAGTACAAAGGAAGGGAACTCATGGTTGAAGCGGGAGAAACAAGTGAAGGCAGCCGTAATAAAAGCAAGAAGATTTGGAAGGACGAGGATTTACAACCGAAGAAACGATCAAGGACCTAGAGTGACAAAGATTGAAGAAGGCTACAAGTCTCAAATGTTATAGATTATGGGGTTGATTGTTAGGACTAATATAAACATTAGCATAAGTTATTATCAAGTATTTGTACATGCCAATGATGTTGTAGCCTAGTGGTTGCAATGGAGGTGGGAAGGTTTACCCACTTTGTGGGGTTCCTGCCCTGGGAGGTCATAGGTTCGAATCCCACTCAGACTAGGGTTATTGTGAAATGACGGGCTGGACCTTAGGGGGGCCCGGTGTAACAACCCGGGTCGAGACCCGAAATTTTTCGCATCTTTATTGTACTAACCAATAAATAAATAACAAATAAATGTAAAAGTATTTACTAATACGGACCCGAAACCTAAAAATACAAAGGATTATGGGATAAACATTGTTACACACAAGTAAGGTTTACGAGTCTAAACCAGTACGCGATAACGAGCATGTCTGGTAACTATATGGTTAGTCACCAACCGGGGACACGTGTCACCTCCCATGGGGGACCCATGTCCCCATCCCACATTTGACACACACACGTACACTCTTCACCACCGACTATAAAATCCTCCACACACACCCATCATTTTATAAAACACACACATACATTCGTGAGATAGAAAGAGAGCAGAGATAAAGGGAGAGAGGAGCTGGACGATGGTCCGTGGCCGCGAGCTGGGCGGAGAACCACCATGCACGGCGGCGACACTCCTTCTCCGGCATGTGGCTCGTCTTTTCTACAAGATCGGAAGATTAGGAAGACGACGAAGTTAACGGTTTCATCATATAAATGGTGGTGTTCTGTACGTGGATGTTACAGTCCTATCTCCGATGACCGAGAAATGATCGAGAACCTGAAGTTCGATGAAACCCCGATGGTGATTGTTAGCGGCTATTGTGATTATGATTCAGAGATGACCACGATAGAAGTAGGTGATGGTATAAGCGGTTGACAGTGGTGGATGGTGAAGAGGGTTCGGGATCAGAAAAGGGTCGAGGATTGTTGTCTGGTCATGGAAGGTTAAGCTCGGGACTCGGTCAACACTAGTCAATGGAAGTTAATGTTGGTACAGGAAGTTAAAAGAGGTATAACTAAGTTCTAGTACCATATTATATATACATTATTCTCATATGACACGTATGTGAGCATTAATAAACTAAACCAAACTAAAAAGCTAGGATAAAGATGCAAACAGAAGACACTAACCTAAATTATAGATATGTACTTTGATTTTAGAGGTATATGGACACTAATAGGCTAAAAGACCCAACATATGAGATGTTGGACATATAACCGAATGGGTTATGATCGTAGGAGATGGTATTGATAACTAAGACTTGGATTCATGTGAAGCGATGGAGTAGACATTTGGAGTTTGAAGCAAAGAAAATATATTCATAGGGAATATGAACTAATAATAACTTAAGCATTATTGTTATTCCTAATATAACTAGAAACAGGATATTAAGACATGGTAATCATTAAGACTTGATCATGACATGGATGATTAAAGACAACCGTCAACACTTTGAAAACATATAAATACATATTGATAAAATAACGAATGGAACTTTAGATGTTCTTGTAAAACTAATGACATAACATTAACGACATGTCTATGCTCATCCACATATGTAACCACATTACTTGATAAATGCATTACTAATGATACGTGACATATATAGGTTGATCTAGCCGATGACATAAGAACATTAGGTGGGCTCATAACTTTGGTGTACTTTACAATCATGCGACACAACAGGTGAGTCTCGTGAACCATCCCCTCTTTTTCTGTTTTAAACTGTTTTGGGGTGAACATATGCTTCCAAGGTAAAACCAGTGTGATGTGATAACCAGTATGATGTGACAAGGTGTGCTCCCGAATACCAAACCTTCACACTCATTAACCCAACGGGAGATTGGGCCACTTGATATATGGGTAGTACTACTTGGGGAAACCCCCACACACAGTGGACCCGGAAACCCGGGAAACCCTCCACTGAGATTTGTGACATATATTTTGCCATGGGAATTCACAATGGGAGTAGGTGGATTCAGTGTTAGGTTTGAGGTGTGGCCTGTACATCACCAGTGCAATCATGTGCTAAACCGTATTAAACTTATTTTGGAATGTTAAACATGTTTAGCGGTAAACTAAGTAAACTTGTTTTCTAACGATAAACTATTTTGAGGAGATAAACTTATTGAAAACCAGTTTAACGCACACACGGACTCACCAACATATTTGTTGACCCAAACTATTTTTAAGCATGTGTTCAGGTACAACTTATGGATGGATGGCGAGCGCGAGGTATATTACATTAGTGGCGGATTAGAGGAATTAGAGCTAAGCAGCAGTAGAGATCTAGTGAACTACATATCCGGGAACGCTTCGACGAGTGCCACGATTCGTCCACGCAATAGTTTTAATTATTTATTATTAGAGCTGTGTTGTATTATTTAAGAATTAGAAATTGTATAAATACTTATTATTAGACAATTGTTACTTCCGCTGTGCAAGTTTGGTACCAATCTGTATTTTGACCAGGCCCACCTTGGTCGGGTTGTGACAGTTGGTATCAGAGCAGCGGTTGTAGTGCACTAGGATTTTCCTTACGGAAAACTCCTAGACTACGACCGAGAGATCGTAGTTTAAGATTTGAGAATTATCCAGTTAGGAGATACCTTGGACATGCAGAAGACCAGACAAAGTAGTTGCAAAGTAAGTCGAAACTTGAGTACCTGAACACACCAGAATGCTTAAATTGACTAAGAACCTGTTTAACCAGTATACGAGCAGTGTTTGACACCTAAAATTTATGACTACGACAGAGATTATTAGAAAATTTTTGTGAGGTAAATTGACGATTACACTTGACGTCATGTAATTGTGAATTTACAGGCACGAGAAATGTCTATGAAATCCGAGGAGTCACTGAAACTTTATGTGTTGACCATTGTGACCATAAACTTTTGTGATAAAATAGAGTCGTAACAAACCTATGACATATCTGTGTAACCGTGTTAGGGTTTGAAATCGTTATTCTTATTACGATTTGGTGTGTTTTGATAGAACATATATAAATACCTCCCTGGCCGTTGTGATACTTGTACTCTTAATTTATATAAGCGTATCATGAATCTATATAAATGTTATTAATTGTGAATAATTTTTATGACTAAGTTCTAAGCTAACCATGAGAACCAGGTACCTAACCGAAACCTAGTGCAATATCTGGAAAGAAATTCAAAGTAACAGGGTGAATCTTAATCAACCAAGCGAATAGATGTCCTCAATCCGATAAGTTTTACTTTTAACCAATAATTACTGTCTATCGTACATAGTAAAATTCCCATTTATATGGATCATGTGTTCATGATCATAGATCACTAGCTTACGTCTTTCGAGGTATTCAGACCACAATTGCAAGTTTAACCATTGATTACTAGGTTCTAGAGCTATTTCCCGAATATCAGCCGAAAAAGTCAACTCAGAACCAAGGAAAACATTAACTACCATGAACACCCAATCCTTCTCGACCTAAAGAAACCTAGATTGAACGCTGCAAGAAGTATTATTAAGATTTAATGTATGTTCCGTCACCTTAATGGTTCATGAGGTCTTTAGATTAGTGTCAAATGCCTTCGGATAATCGAATTGTTGAAGGTTTCCAAGTAGACTTTCTAATTGCTTTAGTTTCATCTTGGCTGTTCATCTTGTTTGCTTTAGTATCAACACCTTTGGATTGGTTTCGTAACATATTAATACGAAGACGAGTTATCAGTAAGGAACCTGTTAAAGTTATATAGTTAGGCCTTAACGGGGGGAGCGTATACGATTGCGATAAGTGTTCGGAGGAATATTAGACAAGAATAAAAGAATACAGTCGAATTTTAGTAAGGAAAATTTTCATAGATAGAAACTCGACCATATGAGAAGCTAAGGTTTATGATACCAAAGGAATGTTGTACACCCTTAGGTTGTTTAAGGGCAACATACTACATTTAGACATCCAACCTTTTTGGTACTTCTCGACAACTTGTCGCCATATCCCACACCATGCACCATAGAAAAACCTTAAAAGCTTAAGAATTCAAGTATTGTTCAGAAAAAAATAGATAGAGTTAACCAAAGCCTTAGGCATAAACGTGGATAAGAGTGACATGACTCCAGATCACAACACTATATTTTTAGCGCTTAACTCACTCAAAATAAAGTCATTAAGGACTAGTAATTCTCGGAACAAACATAGGATTTATCAAGAATGTTTCTATCAAGTTTGGGAAGGTTTCCAGTACGTCTATGAGACATCATTGGTGTGGTGGGTTAGCTGCGGTACACCCTATATATAAACCCCAATGATGTGTCGAAAACAAGACTGGGAACCAAACCAAAAAAAAAAAAACAAACTGTAATCTCTGAAATTTCTAGTACATTTTCGAGGTTATCAAAGGTGTGGTGGGTTGGCTGCGGTACACCATATATATAAACACCTACGTTACATCGAAAATGAAACTAGGAATTAAATCAAGAACGAAACCTAAACTGTCAATTGATAACCCATTCATTTCAAACTTATACCCTGGACATTGTGTCCGATTCCCAATAGTCTGATTATTAGACCTGTAAAATTCTTACCATCTATTAGGACCGGAGAGATCCTGACAAATTATAACCATTGCATTGACACCTAAAACCTGATAATGAAAGATATCCATATAAACTCATTAGTACATAGGTATATAACTTGGAACTAGTTGATGGTAGCAATGCTTGGACATGAGCTTAGAACACATAAGATCGACACATATCCTTTTAGCGACTAGTGTATGTCCAAAACATTGAATAGACAAAGTTAGACGCTTGAGATATGATGCATAAACATGGACTTTTGGAGACTTTAGATTCAACATCTTGGACGTCAAAAACTACGACATGGACTAGATTAAACCAACCAAACATAATAACTCTTCGGATACACATACATATACAGACCTTGTACGCCTAATAAATTGGACACATGGAGTATTAACACTTGAGATATCGGTTTAGAAAGTAAGGCATGGGGATGCAGAATTAGTAGTAATCGATGTGTGTCAAGAATAACAACTGGAGCATGTGGCGATAGAACTAAGATTTGGATAGGATTGAAAACCAAGCAATTGTATATAAATCATTACTAGATAATACGCAATACAAACCCAAACCCGGATTTAGCCAAACTTAATGTGTCACCAAGAGAGGACGCATGTCCTTCCCTTATATTGCTAACAAACCACCACAATAAACATATATAAGATATTACGCAGGAATCCTAGAACATAATACGAAGGTTAGTATAGAACCACTATAATTACGATTTAAATTTATGAAAGGATTATGTACACCCAAGAACGTGAACCCAAAACACGCAGTTTGAGCAGTGAATATACTGGATGCACAACCAGAGATGGCTCGAAAATAATTCCGAGGACGGAATTCCAATAACAGGGGGAGAATGTAACAACCCGGGTCGAGACCCGAAATTTTTCGCATCTTTATTGTACTAACCAATAAATAAATAACAAATAAATGTAAAAGTATTTACTAATACGGACCCGAAACCTAAAAATACAAAGGATTATGGGATAAACATTGTTACACACAAGTAAGGTTTACGAGTCTAAACCAATACGCGATAACGAGCATGTCTGGTAACTATATGGTTAGTCACCAACCGGGGACACGTGTCACCTCCCATGGGGGACACATGTCCCCATCCCACATTTGACACACACACGTACACTCTTCACCACCGACTATAAAATCCTCCACACACACCCATCATTTTATAAAACACACACATACATTCGTGAGATAGAAAGAGAGCAGAGATAAAGGGAGAGAGGAGCTGGACGATGGTCCGTGGCCGCGAGCTGGGCGGAGAACCACCATGCACGGCGGCGACACTCCTTCTCCGGCATGTGGCTCGTCTTTTCTACAAGATCGGACGATTAGGAAGACGACGAAGTTAACGGTTTCATCATATAAATGGTGGTGTTCTGTACGTGGATGTTACAGTCCTATCTCCGATGACCGAGAAATGATCGAGAACCTGAAGTTCGATGAAACCCCGATGGTGATTGTTAGCGGCTATTGTGATTATGATTCAGAGATGACCACGATGGAAGTAGGTGATGGTATAAGCGGTTGACAGTGGTGGATGGTGAAGAGGGTTCGGGATCAGAAAAGGGTCGAGGATTGTTGTCTGGTCATGGAAGGTTAAGCTCGGGACTCGGTCAACACTAGTCAATGGAAGTTAACGTTGGTACAGGAAGTTAAAAGAGGTATAACTAAGTTCTAGTACCATATTATATATACATTATTCTCATATGACACGTATGTGAGCATTAATAAATTAACCAAACTAAAAAGCTAGGATAAAGATGCAAACAGAAGACACTAACCTAAATTATAGATATGTACTTTGATTTTAGAGGTATATGGACACTAATAGGCTAAAAGACCCAACATATGAGATGTTGGACATATAACCGAATGGGTTATGATCGTAGGAGATGGTATTGATAACTAAGACTTGGATTCATGTGAAGCGATGGAGTAGACATTTGGAGTTTGACGCAAAGAAAATATATTCATAGGGAATATGAACTAATAATAACTTAAGCATTATTGTTATTCCTAATATAACTAGAAACAGGATATTAAGACATGGTAATCATTAAGACTTGGTGATCATGACATGGATGATTAAAGACAACCGTCAACACTTTAAAAACATATAAATACATATTGATAAAATAACGAACGGAACTTTAGATGTTCTTGTAAAACTAATGACATAACATTAACGACATGTCTAAGCTCATCCACATATGTAACCACATTACTTGATAAATGCATTACTAATGATACGTGACATATATAGGTTGATCTAGCCGATGACATAAGAACATTAGGTGGGCTCATAACTTTGGTGTACTTTACAATCATGCGACACAACAGGTGAGTCTCGTGAACCATCCCCTCTTTTTCTGTTTTAAACTGTTTTGGGGTGAACATATGCTTCCAAGGTAAAACCAGTGTGATGTGATAACCAGTATGATGTGACAAGGTGTGCTCCCGAATACCAAACCTTCACACTCATTAACCCAACGGGAGATTGAGCCACTTGATATATGGGTAGTACTACTTGGGGAAACCCCCACACACAGTGGACCCGAAAACCCGGGAAACCCTCCACTGAGATTTGTGACATATATTTTGCCATGGGAATTCACAATGGGAGTAGGTGGATTCAGTGTTAGGTTTGAGGTGTGGCCTGTACATCACAAGTGCAATCATGTGCTAAACCGTATTAAACTTATTTTGGAATGTTAAACATGTTTAGCGGTAAACTAAGTAAACTTGTTTTCGAACGATAAACTATTTTGAGGAGATAAACTTATTGAAAACCAGTTTAACGCACACACGGACTCACCAACATATTTGTTGACCCAAACTATTTTTAAGCATGTGTTCAGAAACAACTTATGGATGGATGGCGAGCGCGAGGTATATTACATTAGTGACGGATTAGAGGAATTAGAGCTAAGCAACAGTAGAGATCTAGTGAACTACATATCCGGGAATGCTTTGACGAGTGCCACGATTCGTCCACGCAATAGTTTTAATTATTTATTATTAGAGCTGTGTTGTATTATTTAAGAACTAGAAATTGTATAAATACTTATTATTAGACAATTGTTTCTTCCGCTGTGCAAGTTTGGTACCAATCTGTATTTTGACCAGGCCCACCTTGGTCGGGTTGTGACACACGGGGACCGAACCTGAAGGGTGCGGGACTTCGGTATAGGTGTTTACCGTTGGCCGTTCAAAAAAAAAAGTATTTGTACATAATATTATTATGGACATAAGTCCAATAATTATAACATGAACCAGTGGGTTCATGGTAGTTATAGAAGGTTAGATAGTGAACGGTTGTGTCGATTATCTTACACCGGTTTACATCATATATATAGGTATGCATTGTTTAAGTTGTGTAAGAAAAGTGTGTATAAATAATAATCGCTTTTCAAATTCTTTTCCTTTTAAGCTCCCTCCAAATTTCCTTTCGCATACAAACCACTAAACCAAAACTGAAGAAGGCAGATTTCAAACAGTTACTCCCTCCTTCCCATGTGAAATGTTCATTTTTGCACTTTTTGTTGTCTTAAATTAAATGTCAATTTCTAAGTAATTTCCAGTTTTGCCCATAAAAGACAAAAGACAATCAAAGATTTGAAATAATAACTTGAGGATATTATTGTCATTCTACAACATACAAACAAAGATTTCTTAATATGTGTGTTTGTGGGCTCATGACATCTAAAATGGGACGGAGGGAGTATATGGTTACCCGCCATAACCGTACGCTCGTACAGTAACTTAGTATATGGTTACTCGCCATAACCATTTAACACAAACCCCACAACCTATATACCAAGCGTACCAAAACCCAACATATGCCTACCCCACCCCTTCAAAACCAAGGTTTTCAAAACTTTATGTATCAAACCTAATAGTTTTCGCTTCCAAACCAATATCCACTACACTACTCCCAACCCAACATGACAACCCAAGTCGCATCCGGGGTGTTCCACGTACCTCCCGATCCGATTGATGAGCCAATGTTCGACCGTTTGGTGCTTCGCGAACCGTACCAAAATACTCCATATCGTAAAGTCATTTTTAAAGTCATTTTTACATAATTCTGAGGACAAACACGTCGGAAATCAACAACCAAGAGAAACCTTTTGATATCAACTCATGGGCCACTTTTCACAACTAACCAGTGGAACCACACGCCGCATGGATCAATTAACTGGTAAATGGACCGATTTAAATAAAAAAATGAATCAGTTCAATGCTACATTATATAGGTATATTATTATCGTTTATATATTTTTTTTATAAATTGTTAAGTGTATGTTTTGTTTTATAAATTGTTAAAGTTATATTTTTTTTATAAATTGTTAACTTTATATCTTTTTTAAAATATAAACGTCTTTGGCCAAGTAGACCGAGTGAGGTGGAAACCATACGTGCGGCCCTTCGCGATTATTAGTCACTCTACATAAAGAGTGGCTTTCAATCGTTGGATGCTTGAGAAATTGCAAGAGTGCATTCCAAGTGGGTTCCCATTGACATTTCAGGGTGACCGAACACGGGCCAACGGGAACTCGTGGAGGAAGGGGAAGGGGAAGGGGTGGTCGTTCTAAAAAACGATCTAAAATATCCAATTCGGGAAATTGTACACCATCAACTGATGGGTTGTCAAGCAACATTCCCGATATCAATTGGAATGAAGAAATTCCTGAACCCATCGACGACACAACACCGACGAAAACTGCAGCTCGAAGGACAGGTTTTGAGTCGTCAAGTGGCAAGGAAAAGCGGTTTGGATGGATGAGATGACCGAATGCAAGTCTGCAAAGTTGGTGGAAATGGAGGAGAATCGAGATGGACGCAAGTTGTTGGCGAACTTGAAAATAAAAAGAGAAAACTCCTTCATGAAACATTTGTCCGAAGTTGAAAATATAAAGATTTGAAGGTTTTGAAAGATGTCAAAGAACGATACAAGTCGATTCTCATCAAACAAAAAACGTGAAATTTGTGAGAAGTGGGGTTGGGTCGTTAACTTTTAGTTTTGTTTTTTTTTATGATTTTTAGTTAATGTAAGTTTTTTATTTTATTTAATTTAACTTTATTATTTTATTTAATGTAATGTTTTTATTTTATTTAAAAAAAAAGTTTAGTGATACCCATCAATCCATCATTCCACCCTATGGAATTAGTGATGAATGTGATGAAAATGAGATGACATAATATTATTGAGTGTGATAATTAATGTGTTGAGGTTCATGACCACCTCATCCACCCTTATAACGGTCATTGTCTGACAAATCATCAGACATATATATGTGGAGAAGCATCCTTCTTTCTGTCAAGATTTATTGATGACCGTACGTGGATGAAAGTTATTTTTCTCCTAGTAGTGTCACACGTAATCTATTAATCTTAAAAACGATTGAAGAAATGAAAAGATGCAAGCTTTCTAGGACAAGTGTTTTGGAATATCAAATCAGAGTGGGGAACAAGGCAACGTCATATGTTAAGTCTGGAATATTACATTGCTTACTAATTAAAAATACCCTGCTGTTCATGTGTATCACGACCCATGCATGGCCCGTAGCTTCTCTAAATATAAATGGTCTAGGCTGCAAAACATGCAGGCATATATCAACTAAATCGTTGTATAATTATCTTTTAAATCATGTCCACCAAATATTCATTTCCATCATATGTTTCTGTCCAAAGCTTTGTTACAGTAAAGCTAAGTGACAAGGGCATGTATAATTTATGGAAAACACAGATGCTATGTCTTTTAGAGAGCCATGATATGCTTAGTTTCATCAAAACCAGAGCTTCAATGGATTATGATCGCAAAAGATCGGACTCACTTGTTAAGGGTTGGATTCTTGGTTCCCTATCTGAACATGTGGCCATAGAAGTCTTGAGTCGGCTCGAATCCAAATCACGTCAACAAGCCAATTTCACCGCTAAAGAAACATGGGATGAAGTGCAGCAAATCATGTATGGTGAGCAAGCAGGTATATCCCTATACATATATGTACGGACTAGCTATTTGATTAACCCATTAACAAATGTTTTCTGTTTTTGGGTAAAAATGTTAACATATGTTGTTTGGTGTTGACATAATTCTTTCCAAACCCTGGAATACGAAATGTCTTTTTCTGTTGCTATCCAAGATGCGAGACATAGAACAGCCTGGTGCAACATTTCTATCTGAAGAGGTTTTGGTTAATGCTATTTCCTACGGATATTTTGGTAAGTGACTAGTAAGTTATATAATTTTGTGTCAAACAACACCCATTTGTTTATACGGAAAATCACCCATATGGCCTTTGACCGGGTCAATTTACCTAAATAGCCATCCCAACCGTCTCGGGAGAGACGGCTCATAGGCCGAGACGTCTCCATGAGACTTTAGAGGTGAACCAATAGTCGATTGCCACGTGTCAAAAATATAATAAAAAAATCTTCACAGGTCTCGAGACGTCTCCATGAGGCTTTAAGCGTTGGGAGACGTCACAGAGACACTTCCGACACGGTTGCAATAGACGTTTTAGGAGTTGGGAGACGTCACAGAGACGCTTCCGGCACAGTGGAGACGTCACAGAGACATTTTAGGCGTCGGGAGACGTCACAGAATCGTTTTGGAGATTTTTTTATTAGAGGAGAGAAAGAGACTTGGGACACGTGGCTTGTTTTGATTGGTCACCGTCTCACCCGTCTTCGGAGTCGGCTTAGATGCCCCGGGATGGGGGAACCGTCTCTCCCAAGACGGTTGGGGTGGCTATTTGGGTAAATTGACCCGGTCAAAGGCCATATTGGTGATTTTCCCTTGTTTATATGCACGCACATGTACACACACTAACAGGTATTATTTAACATATCTATTTTTAGACGTAGCGCAGAGTTTTATAAAAAGCTATAATTCGTTAAAGAGCGGCGCTTTGTTGATGGCTCTGGCTCAACACTGCCCATCTGAGTTCAGTCCCTACGCAATCTTCATTGATGAATGTTTGTACAAACTACATCTGTTTTTTTATGTGTTTCTTTACAGTATGATATCCTGATTAATTACCTTTCATGTTTCAAGTGTGCTGCACACCTATTACCGAATTTGTAAAGAAAGGTACTTTGGATATCGAGAATGGCTATCTCCAGTCAGCAAACTTGTTCATCAGAACGGGTATGTCATTTAGTTTTTGGTTTTCAGTTCTTATTGGTACGTATAAAGTTAAATATGCAAAAACATTGGATCCAAAGAGGTGTATTTTCTTCATCTATATTACTAGAGGAGGTGTCTGTTCGAGTTTGATGTGTTGGTTAATGCTTGTTTGAAAGTAAACGGTTTGGAGGGAAAAGAGGGTAGGAAACTTTAGAGGGAAATTTGTAACTTAGTTATTATTGAAACTAAACATACACACACAAACAAATGAATGTGTTCGACCCTATATATACAATCTAATCGGTATGATGCAAACCGACATGACCCTTGACTTGTACATAATAACCGCTAACTATTATGTGAGATATCAGTTGGTATATAACTATCACATACCATTTACTAACTTAGGACATAACTAATTAACATATCTACAATATTAATAACATAGGTTTAATAAATCAAGATTATGTATTCTAACATTCTCGCCCCTAATCTTGATTTAGTATGAGCTTGATTCTTGACTTGACGATGTGCGGGATCTCTTCTTTGGTGGGAGGTCTTGATCTTTCCACTCGGCGTTTCTTCTCTCTTGATCATAAGCATCTTCTTCATCGACTTGAACTACCATTTCCCTTCCTTTGTATTTTAAATGATACCATTCCATCATCTCTAGGTATCGGACATAGACTTGCCTTAGGGTCGTTGCAATCTCGTCTTTTGTCACTATACTTGGTAGTCCTCTCCCGTATCTCATTGACATGGCAACCACTGCCCAATTGTCATCATTCTTCACTTTATCATAACCTCCGAAAACTTGAACCTTTGTGTAAAGATCTAACAAGTTAATTGGATATCCGTATCCGTCTCTTGGAGGCATTGGTGCCTTGTTCTTTATTTTGAGAAAGTCTTGCATAAACCACTCGATGGTTCTTTCGAATTCTAATTCGAACTTTCGTTTGTATCTCTCAACCATTGTAGTGATATGGATTAAATCCATGAACACAACACAATCATTCAATCTTGTGCCTTGGGTTGGATACAAAATGGGTCCTTGTTCCATGAAGGTTTCGGCTTTATCTTTGTTAATCGAAAACTGTTCAAAGTTTTTAAATACCGTAACCCTTTCTTTGTCTAAATCAGTAAGACTTTCTTTTAATCCGGTTCCATATGATTCTTGTGCCTTGTTTCTGATTTGCGCCTCATGCGCGCTTCCTGCACTTTCGGTTTCCTTTTTCTGCACCAAATTGTTTCTCTCGGGACATTTGAACGTAAAATGATCATCACCATCACACAATCGACATGTGATAATCCTCCTTGTCTTTTGGATAATCGGCCTTCTAATATAACACATGTCCCCTTCAAATTCGATCTCTAGGCCTTCGGATGTCAACTTTTCTATACTTAAGACATTCCTTCTTAGAGTGGGTATGTAAAACACAGATCTGATTTTGTGAATCTGGTTTCCACTCGTGATGATCACCGTCCCTTTTCCTCTAAAATATTCTTTCCTATACCCGGTTGGACAACCTTCTATGCCAAATGATTTGCTAAACAAAGTGTATTGATTTTTGTCACCACATCCGTGTTCTTTGCGGGTTAGACTTGCAAACCATATGTCGTCCCATCCTTTTTCATCGGTTCCCTTTACCATGAATTCCGTTTTCCCCATCTTCTTTGGACACTCTCTTCTAAAGTGAAATGGTTGTTTACACTTACTACAACACATCGTTGATGGGTGTTCGGGGACATCCTTCTTATACTTCACTTGCCAATTAAATTCCTTTTGGGCCTTAAACACTTTTCTTCTTGGATCTTAGACGACGATCCTATGTTGAATTTTGAAAACTTGATGTTGGGAGGAGACTCACAATCCTCATCTTCCATTGGTGCCTTCTCGGCTCTTCTTTTGTGATCGGCATGATCACATAACATACTACTAGGGACTAACGGCCAATCGTCTTTTCTCCCTATAGTTACAACATCTTCGGAGTTTCGATTAACATCAAATATGCCACAGGTTTTGGATCTTGGCTCTGATGCCATGTTCGAGTTTGATGTGTTGGTTAATGGTTGTTTGAAAGTAAACGGTTTGGAGGGAAAAGAGGGTAGGAAACTTTAAAGGGAAATTTGTAAGTTAGTTATTATTGAAACTAAACATACACACACAAACAAATGAATGTGTTCAACCCTATATGTACAATCTAATGGGTATGATGCAAACCAACATGACCCTTGACTTGTACATAATAACCGCTAACTAATATGTGACATATCGGTTGGTATATAACCGTCACATACCATTTACTAACTTAGGACATAACTAATTAACATATGTACAATATTAATAACATAGGTTTAATAAATCAAGATTATGTATTCTAACAGTGTCTGTCTATATTCTCTAACAAGAAATAACAATTAAGACCATCACCGTCTATGTTGCACGGGAACAAGAAACGGGTACGGGAACGTGAAACGAAAAAACTAAAAAAATCAAGAAATGGATACAGCAATAAAAAGTATAAAAAATAAAAATATATTAAACAATTTTCTACATCCAATATCATAAGTAACTTCAAGACTTCAAAGTTCTAAATTGTGACTTTAAATTAAAATAAAAAGTGAACATTATGTTATTAACGTTTATTTGTTTAAGCAATAATATTTAGTGGGGCTAAAATGGAGAAAATACAAACTTTGTACTAAGATTTTTATTAAAAGTTAGTGCTAAAGTGTAATAAAGGAAAATAGAGGGTATAAAGTGACGAAAAGGAAAAGTTGATTAAATAACCCTAATACAGAATGATGGGAGCGCCGTTGCCTTTTACTCTGTTATCTCTTCCATCTGCAAGTAAAGTTTGAGTAGATCACCATAGCTTTGGTTGCTCCGACGAGGCATTCCGACAACAAAAAAAGTCGTTGATGGCTGCATCTCGACGGAAAAGACGACGTATCAAGGCATTCTGGCAAAAATAACCGGAATCGTTGGGGAAACGTGGGGGAAACGTCCAACAAAAACCGGAAACGGGCAGGAAACGTTTCCAGGCGTCCCCAAAGCGTTTCCGTCCCCATGGCGTCCCTTAAACGGGTACTTCACCCAAAATGCCGTCCCTATGCTTCAGTGATCACCATTCCTATGCTGGTATGAGCACAATAAAGAAACTCACAAAAAAAAGGATGAATGTTAGAAGATAGTAATCAAGAAATTAGTATTATATCAAAAGTCAAGGAAAAAGTCAAACCGCTGAGAAGGCGCCAAAACAGAAAGTCGTGTCTGTTTGTTTATCTATCATGTCGGTTAGTTTAAGTTAGTTATAAAACGATTTCTTAACCGTCAATGTACTTGGGTATAAATACCCCAAATTGTGTCATTTGTATATATTATGGGAAATTGATTATAAGTGTATGTATATTGTCTTTTCCCATCCTCTGTTCCTATCGAGAGTCCCTACACAACAGTTTTGTGCATACTCAATGTTCATCCGTATTACCATGTAATATCTAGGCGAAACAGGGGAAAACTCAACAATGAATGCTCAAATGCGACAACACAAATTAACTTTTTTTTTTGCTTTCGATATGAGAGTACATAAGAAAAAGGAAACGCATACTCAAATACTAAAATAAGCAAAGAAACCAACGGCCAAACAAAAGACTCGGTAACAAACCATAAGACCCGGACAAAACAAACAACTTGGCAACGACTTTATTTAATTCAAAAACTTCCCACGTGCATACATGTAAATGAGGAGGGACTTTAATTACTTCTCAACACACCCTCTCTTAGTTCAAGTTCCCTCATTCCCAACATTCTTGTAAATAAATTTTAGAAATTTCTCTTTGGACAAGGCTTTGGTGAGTAAGTCTACCATTTGATCATTTGTTCCACAAAACTTAAGAGAAACTCGCTTCTGAGATACTATATCCCTTATGAAGTGATGTTTCAACTCAATATGTTTGGACTTTCCATCCAAGACGGGATTCTTGGACACGTGTATGACAGAACGATTGTCACACTAGATAACTGTGGCCTCCTCCTAAACAACATCAAGATAGGTTAATATCCTCCTTAGCCAAATAGCGCGCTTGGCATGTAGCTCTAGTGGCTGAGATGTACTCTGCCTCAATAGTAGACAAAGCAATGGAGTGTTGTTTCTTAGTGCACCAAGAAATAACCCCACCACCCACTGTGAAAACATTTGACGACACACTATTCCTGTCATCTAAACAACCTTCTTAATAACTGTCTATATACCCTTCAAGCCTTACGCTTGAGTCTTCTCATACACCAATACATATTGAAGAGTACCAGCAACATACCTTAGGGTTCTTTTGGCAGCTCCAAAGTTAGAACATTGACAGCAAAATCAATGTCTTGTCGGATATGTTGTAAATTCATAAGCTCTCCAATCAAGCTCCTGTACATCATTATCATCCCTCCTATGCTTCTCATTAGCATTCATAGGAGTTTCTTTAGTCTTACAGCCTGTCATTGAAAATTTGCCAAGGAGTTCCTCAGCATACTTACTTTGTCCCACAAAGATCCTCTTCACATACAAAGTAGGCTCATTATAGCTTCTTATGAATCCATGGCTTGTAATAATAGGAAACAACCCTAGAAAACCATGCCCTTGGGGCTTGTTTAATGCCATACAATGCCTTATACAACCTGTACACTTTATGTTATGGATTTTCAACTTCAAAGCTTTTTGGCTGTTGCACTATATTTCTTCTTCAAGCTTACCATTCAGGAATGTGGATTAAACATCAAGCAGGTAAAATAGCCATCCCTGAGCAGCAACAATAACATTCATTGTCTTGATGGTTTCGAATCTCGCCACAGGGGCAAAGGTGTCCTAAACCTCAACACCCTTTCTTTGAAAATATCCTTTGGCAACCAATCTGGCCTTTTACTTTAGAATCTCTCCACTAGGCCCAAGCTTTTTCTTGTACAACCACTTTAGACCAACCACATTCTTGTTAGTAGGAGCATCCACAATTGACCAGGTTCCATTCTTCTCAATAGATCTGATTCTTTCTTCCATTGCTTCCCTCCATTCCTTCTTAATCACTGCATCTTCAAGATGCATGGGATCACTAATGTTTAAAGAAAATTCATATACCATATAATCTTCCATAGGAGATATGTCTTCATAAACTTCACTAAGGCTCCTTGTCTTTAGTGCTGGTGTTGATGAGTCAGTTGTAGCTTCCACTCCATTTCTTGCATTATGATTTGAGGGCCAACAACTGACAATAGACTGATATATCATTCCTTGATTTGTTGTTACCTGAGTTGCACCTCTACTAGAAATAGTAAGGGTCTCAATTTGTGTCAAAGGACTTGGGGCATTACTATCATCTAAAATGTCAAGAAGGATGTCAAATACACCAAGATCCCATATGTGCTTGTTTTGATCAGTCTTCACCCTAGACCAATCCCACTCCATTTCTTCAAAACATTATATGTCCCTTCTTGTAATAATCTGCTTGGTTATAGGATTGTACAACCTGTATCCCTTTGATGGGTATGAGAACCTAATCAAAATGCATTTAGTAGAAGGTGGTTTAAACTTATGCTTCAACTGATTTTCTTTTAGACCATAGGCTATGCTTCCTAACACCCTTAAATCTCCCACATCTAGTTTCTTGCCTGTCCAGATGTGCCGTTGAGTCTTGGCATCCAAAAACTTGGTTAGAGACATGTTAAGAATGTGCACAACAGTTGATACAGCCTCAATCTAGAAGTAGCTTAGCGTGCCTTTTTCCTGTAACATACATTAAGCTTTTTTCATAACTTTTCTATTCTTTCTTCCACTTACTCCATTGTGCTCAGGGATATAGGAAGTGGTCAGCTGCCTTTTGATACCATAAAGCTTAGAAAATGAATGGCACACGTGTGGGCAATACTCTCCCACCCCTATCACTCCTCAAAACTTTGATGAACTTACCACTTTGTTTTTCAGTGAATGCCTTGAACACTTTGAACTTTCCAAACACTTCATACTTATTTTCAATAAAATAAACCTATGTCATCCTAGAGTAATCATTAATAAATAACAAAAAGAACCTGCTGCCACCAAGTATTTTGACTAGTGTAGGTCCACACACATTAGTGTGAACAAGATCAAGAACTTATTTAGCTCTCTTGGTGCTGGTCTGAAATGGTAACTTATGCATTTTACTAAGAGCACACCTTTAACACTACTCATACTCCATTTGAGGAAGACCTATAACCATATGCTTGTTGTGCATTTGTTGTATAGCTTGAGCATGGATATGTCCAAACCTACAATGCCACAACTTGTTTTCTTCATGGCTCTAAGATGATCCACCTGTCTTCACCTTTGTTGCATCTAGAGGAAACATATTGTTTGCAGCAAGCTAAACTTTCATTAATTCAGCTTGAGTTTCCTTGTGAATTATCGAAAAGGCTCCATCATCAAATATAAGTGCATACCCTTTTCTCATTAATTGACCCGTACTCATCAAATTATATTTAAGGTTAGGAGTATAGCAAACAACATCAAGATATTTAAAATTACCATTAGTCATTTTTATTTTAATGGTACATTTGCCTTCTACTGCCAGATTCTTCTTGTCACCCAATTTCACATTCAATGTGTAGGTTTCATCAAGATTCATAAAGCTGGAATTAGCACTAGTCATCTAATTTTAGCACCCTGAGTCTATGAATTAGTGACTAGCATTTCCAGAATCTATAAATAAAGTACCCCTTCATTATTCTTGTCCTCCTCATTAGTGTTAGCAGCAACCCATGCATGTCCTTCTTCATTGAACTAACAGTTCCTCTTGACATGGCTAAACCTATTACATTGGTAACATTGAGGACTTTATTTCCTGTCATCACTAGATCATCCTCTTCCTCTGCCTCTAGCAATACCATATCCTATTCCTCTAGTATTTTGATAAAAGTGTAATCTCCTATTTGGCTGGTATGCTTGAAGGCTTGCTCATCAGACTTCTCTTTGTCTACATTCTTTGATTTAGTGGATCTACAATTTAATCCTTTTTCCTTAGATTGAAGGGATCCCATTAATGTGACAACCCGAAAATTTCGATTTAATTTTTCCGTCATAATATTTTTTTTTGTGATTATTTATTTATAAGTAATAATATTATTACGTTTCGGGAATTTACAGTTTAGTTTGTCGGAAGAAAACGTAATCGAACTTTAACGCGATTTAAACGCGTATCTTGAAAACAGTTGTCGGACAACGAAAATAAATATATTTCTACTCGGACTATTATTATTTTTAATTTCGATTGAAACCGACTAGATTTTATATTTATTTGTCGAGCCTATAATATAAACCGAGACGTTTTGCGTTTAACCGGGTTCGTATACGCGATATAACCTACCAACCCTAACCCTACCTATAAAACCAACATAATCCCCTCATCATCTTCATTTTATCAGCCGCTATGCACCCTCTCTCTCTCTCTAGAATCACTGCAACTCCCTCTCTACCCATCTCTCATCGCATCTCTCTCTCCCACGCACCTCTTTCCCTCTCTCGTCTCCTATCAGCGCCGGCCGGCCACCATGGCTGCAGGTGGTGGCGGCGGCGGGTTATTTAAACCCTCCAGCAGCGGCGGCGGCTGCTTCAAGCCCGATTAGGGCTGTGACGGTGGTTGTTCAAGGGAGCAGGGGCGGCGGGGTTTAAGGTAGCGGATGGTGGTCTTCGGGTGGTTGTTTTGGGTTTTGTTTTGGTCCGATTATGGTCATGGTTTTGTTGGTTTTAGTTGAGTTTGATATGGTGGTGGTTGGCCGAAGATGATGGTGGTGATAGAAGGTAGCAGCGGTTTGGTTTGGTTATGGGATCGGGTTTTGGTTTTGGTTTTGATTACGAATCGGGTCAAGTCGGGTTGGGTCTTGGTTAAGTTTTGGTTGGTTTGTTTGGGCTCGTGATGGTCTGGTCCAATGGGTTTCATTTTGAATCCGATGGGTTGGGTATGGCGGCGCATGGTTTGGTTTGGTTTTGGGATCCGGTTATGGTCGTGGTTGTTGAAGGTTGGGGCGGCACTGTTTTGGTTCGCATCAGGTACGATGGTGGCGTTTTTGTTTTGATTTGGTTTTGGGTTTGGCTTGATTTGGTTCGGGTCCGATGGGTTCGGGTCCAGATGGTATTTGGTTGCTGTTCAGATTCGGTTCGGATCTTGATCGGGTCAAGTGTCTCGGGTCAGATCTGGATGGTCAAACCTCGGTCAACTTGCGGTCAAACGTGGTCAACATCCAGATCTGGTCAACCCTGTCAGATCTGGTCAATGGATTGTGTGTGACGAGTTGTCGCGCGAACGAGATGGTATAACTAAAACTCTTGTATTTATTTTGTGTGATTGTAGTGTAAATAAATTAATAGATTCAAATAATAGTTATTGTTAACTCGCGATCGAACCGAAAATATATTGATTGATAAATATATAAAGCGTGACTTGATATTATTTGGACCTTGGACTTAACTGTATGTATATATATATATATATATATATTATCGTATTTTTATATAGATAAGTAATTTATATAAAAGCTGTCGAAACGTATAAGGACTTGAAAATTGGTATGTTAAATAATCGGATTTGAAGTCTTGTATTGGATAATGATTTTTGTGAAAATTGTAGGCGACTTGTGTTGCCTGGTTTATGCAAAAACAGAGGAAACTCTGCCGAAATTTCTACAAAAATATAAGCATAAACGGGATGATATTTATCGTATATTTCATTGTAACAATCTTCCAAATATTTTGACAAATGTATTTTCTACAAACCCGCAACGTTTTCGACAATTGATTTGTTGCAACATTTAAAGATAAAACGTCGAACAATATTTCCAAAACAAATACATATTATTTACAAAGCGTCAATTGATAATTTTCAAAGATTTTGGTAACTAAAACATGCCTATTTAAATGGTTTTGAATTATAAAACGCTTGACATATTTGAGAACGATTTATACAAAAGTTATGTTTCGAAACCTTTAAAGACTCGCGGATTTTGGATAAGAAGCGACAATTATTATTGATCGATTTTAAACGACAATACTTATATTTTATCAAAGGGTATTTTCTTTAAAGTAACTATACAAGGCAAATACAATTATCCAATTTGCAAACGAACTACGACGCATGATAAGTGATACGTTTTGTAATATTAGTCCATCTTGATTTATATACGAATAGTATCAAGTGAGTATCTTGGGTGCTAGGTTGCATAAGATAAAAGTAAGTCATGATTGATTCATCGAGATAAAACGCTTAAGACTCGGGTTAATACCCACTAGTCTAGATAGTTGGATAAGCTATCTATTAAACGGATAATAAGCTAGGCTTATTTGCAATAGAATATTAAGGTGTCCTTTGTTGGTATTTAGGACACGAGGAAGCCGGTCAAGGCTTTGGAATTTATTTGCTAAGCTAAGCAAGGAAATTAAGGTGAGTTCATACCCCACTTTTTACTGTTTTGATAACTGTTTTCGGGGGAAAGATATACTCGTTTTATGAGGAACAATGAATTTCAAACATAACGAAATTCTATGAAAACATATAAATTTATAAATGCTTTTATAAATTTATACATGAACAAACGGAAAACGAAAGGTGTTGCATGAGTTCACTACACTTTTACAAAAACATGCATCCCGGGTTTTGGGATAACTAAATTCAGGTTGGGAACTTGAAACTATTTGGATTCCAGGTTGGGATCTGTTATAATGAATATTTGGATTTAAAACATGTCTATAGTTTTATTCGAACAAACTCTATCACGGAAAGTCCTTCACTACGATACCGAAACTAATTGCCGGACCATGGCAAACGGGATACTAGTTGGTAGCGCTATCTAGGTTGACAACCTCACCACGGCTTGGGAAGTGCGTGTGTGAACTATCTATCTTCTTGGGCTTATCATTGTGGATAGACAATGATGGAAGGCAAACAACTTACCCCGCGTATGCGGTGGCACAGTCAACAGTAACTTCGGTACACTCTTGTTGAATAACTATAAAACGGGCTAGCTACCCACGACATGACTTTTAAATAACATAAATATTCTGCAAACAAACTTGTATTTTATACAACTTGAACTCAACATTTATGGTTACGAAAACTTATGAACTCACCAGCTTTATGTTGACATTTTAAGTATATCTTTCAGGTTAAACTTTTGGCGGCAACACGGTTGGAATAGGTGATGTCTTGGGATTGGGAATCCTAGATGGTTTAGAAATGGCGTTCAGGAATAAAGGTCTTAGACGATATCATTCCGCTGCGAGGCAAAGGGTACCAAATGTTACATCCGACTAGGGGGTAAAGTCGGGGTGTGACAATTAACTTGACAGGATACAAGATACTCAGACCATATGACACCTCAATGGTTAACACAACATAATCAAACTTGGATGTGACACTTCTCAAGATCTTCTCCACAATCTTTTGGTAAGGGATGTCTTCGCCCAAGGCTCTTTATTGCCTGACTATAGCCATGGTTGGAGAGAAATAGTCACCAACAACTTCACCTTTCTTCATGATGAGGTTTTCAAACTCATGCCTCAACTCTTGCAGCTTCACAGATTCAACCTAGGAATCGCCTTGAAATTCTATGCTCAGAATATCCCATGACTTTTGGGAGGTTTCAACAGTAGCAATATGTGAAAACAAGGTGTCATGGACAGCTTGTTGAATCACAGCCAAGGCTTGGGCATATTTCTTCAATTCCTTTTTTGATTCTTCAATATTTTCTCCATGATTAGTGATCCTAATATTCACCATGTCTCACGGATCCTTGGATCTGAGAATGGTTTTCATACGCACACTCTAGTGCTCATGGCCTTATCCTCTAAACACATGAAGATGAGAAAGGTTTGTGTTATTCGGATTAGTAGGTTTAGCCATGAAAAGATCTTCACTCGCATAAGCTCTAATACCACGTTTTGGTATGGGCACAATAAACAAACTCACAAACAAAAGGAACAACGCTCAAATGAGGCAACATAGATTAACTTTTATTGGTTTGGAAATGAGAGTACAAAAGAAAAGGAAATGTAGACTCAATACTTAAATCAGCAAAGAAACTAATGACTAAACATCAGAATCGGTAACAAACCATAATACTCGGACAAAACAAACAACTTGGAAACGACCTTATTTAATTCAAAAACTTCCCACGTGCATGCTTGTAAATGAGGAGGGATCTTTAATTACTTATCAACATCCTATACTGCTATCATTTGCTTCTTTTTCAGCGTTTCTACAAACATGCAACCTTTGAAAATACTAGATTTCCTCCAATGCCATCATTTGCTTCTTTTTTCCACGTAGGCCAAGTGCGCTGCTTAGGGCGGTGCATTGCCGAAGGTCTAATAGTTATCTAGCATTCTCTCACTAGCTGAATATTGTTGATTGATGCGTAGATTTGGATCTGAGATATGCAAATTTTGTAGACTAAAATCCTTTGTTCTCGATTTCCATAAGCTATTTATTAGCAACATATAAGACGATAACAAGCCAAGCCAAAACCAAATACTGAATAAAATGTAGATTGATTTCGAAGTCGTTGGTGCGCTGATGAAAGACGAGATTAATCCCCAAATAATTAGCACCAAGATTTTTGCAACAAATAGTAGGTACACAGCTCGGAGATAACTGTAGCTCATGCATGATTGACATAATCCACCGCATGTAATTAGTTGCATGAGCAAGAGCCCGATACTCTGCTTTAGTGCTAGACTGGACAATAACTTGCCACTTCTTGGAACTCGATTGGTGTGTTGGAGTAAAGAAGAACGCAATAACCAGCAAATGACTGGCCATTATTGGGACAACATGTCCAACCAACATCATTGTAGATATGAACAATAGCCATGGAGTATTGCGAGATAGTTAGCCAATGACTAGTAGTACCCGTAAGATGCATAAGAATACTTGACTGCTAACCGATGTTTACGATGAGAATTCCATATGATAAGTAGGAAAAGAAGGATATGATAGACATGGTGGATGTAGGGTAAGGGTGGGGTTGGTTTGGAGAGGCTTGGTCCGTGATTGATGTGGTTTGGTCGAACAAAAATAAGTAAAAATATAGTATAGTGCAAGTTAGTTGCTTCATAGGGAATTAGTGGAAAGTTGTCGTTTTTAACTAAGTTTTCTAATTGACTAATTAATTGATTTGTTTGACTGGTTTGACTTTTTAGTGAAAATGATATTGATTATGATTTGTAAAAAGTTAAGGAAAAAAAGTAAACCCTCCAGATTACCAGTTCAAGGATTCATTCAAACTTTTTTTTTTACCTAGTTGGATACCACATCGACATGGCGTTGTTTAAGATTTATAAGTGATAAGCAAAGGCAAGTTTCTAATAATAACCAATGCAATATATTTACTAAACCATATGTTCCGAAGACCCACCCCATGATCAAACTACTTATGATGCAAGAAAACCGAATGCGAATGATAAAAGATAAGTAATCGCAACACACAAGACTTGTTTAACTTAATTAAATCACATGTATTAATCTTCAAAACATGAAAAACAATCCATAGACATTAAAAAGAATCACGTTTGCGTTTCACATAAACGAACCGTCCATATGAGTGTGATTATAAAGGGAATTAATGGCTCATCACCATGGTAAGATTTTCAATGATTGAATTAGCTGGAAATTACATGAAATCACCTCAATGTCATGAGCCGCTCCAAGTAAAACGTCATGTTTTATATTTGAGTTAATAGTCAAAATCGTCCATGAGGTTTGGTCATTTTGCTACTTCAGTCCAAAACCCAAACCTTTTACATCTGGGTCCTTCAGTTTTATTTTTCTTGCCAAATTCGTCCCTGACAACGTTTAAGTTGTGGACTGAAGTGGCAAAAGTGACCAAACCTCAGGGACGAATTTAGCAAAACCCAAACCTTTTTTGGGACGAATTTGGCAAAAAATAAAAAAAATAAAACTGAGGACCCAGATGTAAAAGGTTTGGGTTTTGGACTGAATTGGCAAAATAACCAAACCTCAGGGACGATTTTGGCTATTAACTCTTTATATTTTCATATAATTATTTAACATTTTCAATTAATATTGGAAATGAAAATAATAAATGATGATGTGATAGAGGATATTAAATGACAATCCATCTGTTTTCTCAAAAAAAAAAAAAAAAAAAAAGAAACACATCTAATCCGCTTCAAGTACCTGTGACTCAATTCAATCTCAAAGTTACCATGTTTTATGATAAAACAAACCACTTAAAACACATAAATACATACATCTTAACATGGTAAAATACTCTCTCATCAGTCCATAAGAGCAGGCGATCCGATTTGGGGGTGGGGGGAGGGGGTGGGTCCCCACACATACACATATATATTTTACTAGCTGATTACCCTGGGAAGGTCCCGGGGTTGAAAAATTTAATATGATTTAATAAAAAATGATAAAAAAAAAGAAAACTCAAATCACGAAAAGAGTAAATAACTTAAACATAATCAATCTTAGTTAAAAAACATTTATTTAAAAAGTTAAAAAAATAAAAAGCATAAACCATATTAAACATAATAAAGTATTAAAAGGATAACCTTCAACATATAATCATCTTCACGTAAATTAAAATATGTTACAATTTGACTTATACTTATATATATAGATGTAGAATTCACGATGGGGGTTGAAAAATATAACCATTCTAATAATACTAATACTAATAGTAATAATTATTACTCTTGTAATTAAATAAATAAAAAATTAACCTTGCTATAAGGTGACACCATGTGTTGCAGTGTTGGGCGAATCTTTCTCCTAGCTTCTCTTGATGAAGTATACCTATCGATCTTTAGAAGAGAAAAATTCCAATGATAACATGGCGATTGGGCTGAATTTCAACATCGTAGATAAGAACCTGGTTTAAAAGAAAAAACATGATTAATGAATAACCTGAACACTTTGTGTTTTTTTCTGTATGAATATAACCCCACAAAAAATAGTCGTTTTTTTTTTCGTTTTTATATAGCACTATGGTACTCGTTGGAAAGATAATAAAACGCTCGTTAATTTGGTGTAATTTTTTTATTTAAAAAATCTCGAATATAAAAGATATTTATGTTTAAAAATTATGGGAGGAAGATAAGAGAGAAAAATTTAAATTTGTTTTTAAATTCTTTTTTCCTAAAATAACTCAATTTAATTTTAGTAATTGAGAATTAAGAGATAGAGAGATAAATTTAGAAAAATACTCAAAAACACCAAAAACACTCAATTATTAAGCCACGTGGCACTCTCAAGGGGCATATATGTTTTTTTTTTATATATATACTAGCCGATTACCCCGGGAAGGTCCCGGGGTTGAAAAATTTAATATGATTTAATAAAAAATGATAAAAAAAAGAAAACTCAAATCACGAAAAGAGTAAATAACTTAAACATAATCAATCTTAGTTAAAAAACATTTATTTAAAAAGTTAAAAAAATAAAAAGCATAAACCATATTAAACGTAATAAAGTATTAAAAGGATAACCTTCAACATATAATCATCTTCACGTAAATTAAAATATGTTACAATTTGATTAATGAAATAACCTGAACACTTTGTGTTTTTTTCTGTATGAATATAACCCCACAAAAAATAGTCGTTTTTTTTTCATTTTTATATAGCAGTATGATACTCGTTGGAAAGATAATAAAACGCTCGTTAATTTGGTGTAATTTTTTTATTTAAAAAATCTCGAATATAAAAGATATTTATGTTTAAAAATTATGGGAGGAAGATAAGAGAAAAAAATTTAAATTTGTTTTTAAATTCCTTTTTCCTAAAATAACTCAATTTAATTTTAGTAATTGAGAATTAAGAGATAGAGAGATAAATTTAGAAAAATACTCAAAAACACCAAAAACACTCAATTATTAAGCCACGTGGCACTCTCAATGGGCATATATGCTTTCTTTTATATATATATAGATAGATTATTTGTTTTTTCTTGTGTACAAGTAGAGTGTGAGGTGGAGGTATAGAATGATTTATGGTTATAGGAAAAAGTGAATTCGGAATGATTATGTTATGAAGTTATGTGACACGGTGACGTGACGGTTTGGAATTCCAAACCACCCTCACCAATGTGGATAACCACTTTCCCTCTGCCTTGCTCTACCTTTACTACCCAAGAATCAGCTCCATATAACTCCTATATATTGGTAACATTAAAACTGTTATATCGACCTGTATATTATATGTCTAAAATGAAGCATGACACTAACGTTTCAGCAAATAGTAAGAAAGTTGTTGCATGTATGGTAGAACGTACCCTTTAAAAAATGTAGTTAGAGTTCATGAAATTAGAGAGAAACAAAGAGAAGCTTTTGAGCCAAATATATTGATTCTTTTACTAAAATACTAAACAACCTTCACAAACACGTATAAACATATATAGTAGTTGTACAAATGACGTTTATCTTGCAAATGGGTCTTACCGTGAAAAGTGAAAAAGATCATTTTTTGTAAATTTTTTCCATCTTGTTAATTAATTATGTTTCTTAGTCCAGAAATCTAATTTTTTTTTGCGTAATTACTCTAATAGCGTAATTATACATCTTTTGTTTTCAATATTTTCATCTACCAAACATGCTTAAACAAATGGAAGAAAAAATTAATAAAAAATCCCTCTTTAGTTATCATGTTTAGTAGGTTAAACCCATTTTATTTGATCTTTAAACACTATATATATGTAATGGAAGGTTATATTGGAAACCCATTTTAGAGTGAAAACCATAGAAAACCCTATGAAACGAATTATTTTTTATTAAAATTTTAGGGCATGTAATATACATGCTTTTTAGCATTTTGAGTCAAGAAGATCAAAAAAGCGCCTAGTGTTTTTTTTATATAAATAAGTTTTTCATGTAACACATGTGCTTTTTAGCATTTTGAGTCAAGAAGATCAAAAAACTGAGTGTTTTTTTATATAAATAAGTTTTTCATGTAACACATGTTATTTCATGTAACATGTGTTACTTGGAAACTTATTTATTTAAAAAAAACATTGGGCGTTTTTATTTTTTTTTTATTTTTTGGCTCAAATTCTTAAAATCATGTATATTATATGCCCTAAAATTTTCAGAAAAAAAACTCGGGAAGTAGGATTTTACAGAGTTTTTACTCTCATGTAGAGTTACCTATATATACGTATCCCTACCCTATGTGTGTGTGTGTGCTCATATATATAGGGGATGATCATTTGAGACGAATTTTAATTTGAGAAGAAAAAAAAAATAACATAAAATACTTTAACTAATTTCACATTAATTATCCAATTAATTAATTTTAAATATTTTATATTATAAACATCAAAACTTGTCCTACACATATCAAAATTGATCCTATACACATCGAAATTATCATAGTTTTATCCTATACATATCAAAATTATCATTTGGTTAATCCAACATATGTAGAAATTTATACTACACATACCAAAATTGATCATTCACTATAAATTATCTTTGCTTTAAAGATATATATATATATAGGGGAAAGTTAATTTGAGAACACCTATATTTCATGCGAACCGCGAGAACACCATCTAAAACCATTCAAATCAAAAATTTTCTTTTACACTTATCTTTATTACTAAAATACAACCCAAAAAACACAATTTACGCGTAAAAATTTAAAAGTATACGAAAATAAATTGTTTTTACACATGTGTAAAAAGTTAATTTGAAAGTGTTTTTGCAAGAAAAGATGAATTATTTGGAAAGAAAAATCCCTTTTTAATGTTGTATTTTGATTATAATTAGGCTTGTATTGAAAAAAATGATTTTGATTGGTTTTCTTATTTGTTCTCACGGTTCTCGTGATATTTAGCGTTCTCAAAATAACCCTCCCCTATATATATATATTTGAACAAAAATTATGATTTCATTTATTTAACTAATTAATGGGAGTTACAAAAACTAAAAAAATTATTTGACATTAAATACATCTATTAAATGAAAGCTTTGTATTGGTTTAAATTTTCTTCTCCTTCATCTTACAAGAAAATTTATTTTTATTTGAACTCTCCATTATATATATAATATCGAGGAGAAAACTTGTACATGATGTACAGTTAACTACCTACTATCTTAGCATTACTAAAGAGAAAAAAGGGAAACAGTGGCAGTGACATTGGGATCTGCTTGTTACTATTCTGGTTATACATGGCGAACATGGGGAAAAGGGTATATGTGGGGTTAGATACGTATCAATGTACAAGGTTGTTATCTTAGATAACACAATTTAATTCATTATGACATACTTTTGTTTTTCATATGTAGTTTTGGTGTTCCCTTTTCAAATGCTTATCCGCATTTGCATGAAGCTGCCAGGTATCATGAATTATCAGCCTAAATGTGAAATTATGTTTTTCATATGTAGTTTTGGTGTACCCTTTTCAAATGTGAAATTATTCTTATACAATGTTGCAGCTTTTAAGAACGTTAAAGTGAAAATGAAAAAACGACGTGTTGCTAGAGAGTTGTTAGACACTGTTTGCGGTCTGATAAAATTTTCAAACGATGCCTGCTTTTACCAAAATTTTTACACTGAGCCAATGCTTGAGGCAATAAGGCGAGATGCAAGCGATGTTGTAGAAAAAATTGTGTACTGGTTTCCATGTGCAACTATGATTGTGGATGAAGATGGTAGCAACATTAGCCAGGCTGCTTTTAAGAACCGATCGATCAAGGTTATTGCTCTAATTGTGAACCGATTGATGGCTAAGCAAACAAGTCTCTCTTGGAAGATCAATGATGCTATTCTGGGAATAATTTCCTACATTTTGCAGCAAGATTAGTGCTTTCCAAGAAACTTGATCTTCTATCATGTCCACCTATCCAATTGCATCGCGAGCTAAGATGGTTTGAGGTAAACTCACTCATTTTTTTGTGTGTTTGTATGTATGTGTGTGTATATATATTGGAAGTTTAAATTAGAAGAAAAAAATGTTTTCTAAGAAGACTAAAAGAACAAGTTTAAACCAACAAGAATCTTGAATTTAATAATTGTATTTAATGTTAAATAAATTATTAATTTGTTCTAACCTCCCTTAGTTAAATAAATTAAACTCGTAATTGATTTTTAAAGTATATTATTTCAAAGCAAATCTAAGGGGGGACGAGGCGCCACCAGAAAACGACACTGGTACCCCACTACCAGCACATTAACACGCCGCCACTAGTACTGGTAGGGGTCCTGTGAACCGTTTTCTGGTTCTATCTAACGGGCTAGTAGTTGGCATATTAAATGCAACGGTCGAATTTTTTTTTTAATTCCATTTTTGACAGTTGAATTTAATTTGTGTTTTCAAACGGTCATATTTTGTGACTGTTTTTATCATAGTTCCTATAATAGAAATACAATCCCACGGTTTAGTATAAAAAATAATAGAAATTATCTCCATACTTTTAAAAAAATGAGTGACATTGACGTCGAAGATGATCAAGTTATCATTCCCCGCTCGAAGTGCACCCGATTTTATAATCAAGCGATAGTAGAATTGAGTTTCTCATGAACCTTGGCAAGCGAGCTGCAGAGGAAGACACAACAACATCTAAAAAAAGATACGTGCCACGTGATCGCGAGGGAGGCAATACTTGGTTAATAGATGGCTATTTTGCTGACGTACCAAAATACACCGAGGCACAGTTTAAACTAAGGTATCGCATGTTGAGACGTCTATTTCTAAAAATTGTAGCAGATGTTGAAGCAAACTTTGAATGGTACAGGGAGGGCGTGGACGGTCGGTTTAGAAAGAGTTTTACGCCCATACAAAAAGTATCTTCAGCGGTGAAACAACTCGAAACCGGTAATCATACAGACGAATACGATGAGTACATAGGTATGTCAAAGAGGACGTTGTGCGAATGATTACATTCCTTTGCAATGCCATCATTAAGTTATACGGGGTTGAGTTTTTACGAAGACTAACAAGTCACGACATTGCATGTTTGTACCAAGCACACGAAGAAAGACATCACCTTCCTGGCATGATCGGTAGCATTGATTGCACTCATTTAGTATGGCGAGCATGTCCTAGGGAATTACGAGGACAATATATGCGAGGCGATCACTAATACCCTACAATCATGCTAGAAGCGGTTGCTTCGCAAGATATGTGGTTTTGGCATGGATTTCGTGCCCCGCGTTCACTCAATGATATAAATGCTCTCCAATAATCCCCAGTTTTTCTTATCCAATGAAACGGAACGGCGTCGCAGTGTCCATTTACTTTAAATGGCCACTTATATAAATGTGGATATTATCTTACCGATGGCATCTACCCAAGCTAGTCAACGTTTGTGAAAGCGTTTCGATATTCGACCCATCCTAAGGAAAAGAAATTCGTTAAGGCGCAAGAGGCGGCAAGGAAGGATGTTGAGCGAGCGTTCGGAGCACTAAAGGGGAAATGGGGAATTACCGCACAAGCCTTGAGGCCGACAACCGTTGCTAGGTGTAGCGTCATCGTGTATACGTGCATGATATTGCACAACATGATCATTAAAGACGAGGAGCGTGCGATATCACCGGTCCACATACGCGATCCCCCAATCCAACCGTTCTTTGACGACCAAGCCCTTGCGGATTTGACATACTCCAATACATATTTCCGACTTCGAAATGATCTCGTACAACATCTAGACGAACTTGATCTACCGCACCTCCAAGCGGATGCCTCCGAATAGTTTTTCTTTTATTTAGTTTATTTATAATTTACTTTTAATATTGTAATTTTATTTTATTTGTTTAATACTAATATGTTTAATTAATGTTTTTTTAAAAAAAACTAAAAAAATAAAGATTTCATTTAAGTGAATGAGTTACATGCTGCCTCCAAAAAGGTGAATCAGTGAAGTAAATTAGTGAAGTGATGTGGCAGTGCAGGATTGATTAAAATCAGTTCAGTAGGAAAAAAAAAGAATCATTGAGCGCCCCTCGCCTCCTAATTCACCGTGAAGGATAATTTTCATATGTATATGATACATGCATGTAGGACAAACATATGTTAATTTTGATATATGTAGGATGATTTTTGATACGTATATGACAAATTTTGATAATGAAGGATATAGTGTTAATAACTAATTAATTAATTAGAAAGATAATAATTAATGTAAGAAAAGTTAACTTATTTAATGTTTTACGGTTATGTTATTTTTTTTTGTTCTCACATTAAGTTTCTTCTCTCATTTGACCATCTTCATCTATATTATCTTATTAAGGAGGAGTGATGGCCAACATGGTCATTTTCACCTCCGTACAACTTAGCAAGCACCATGTACAACATATTTAAGCAAGAAATTTAAGGGTATTATGGGGATATTAGTGACAATTAAGACGCTTAGAAGGATAATTTAGACATTTTACCCACCTCCCCCTTTACAATATCAAAACAAATTTACAATATTACCCTTCATGCCCCCTACCATCCTTTGCTTCATCAGACTTTCATTGCTTCACCTTATTGTTTTCGAAACTCCCAATTCAATGCTTGAATCGGTTCGCTTATCCATCATGTCCATTCAATCGAACAATGCTACATTCATTCAATTGTCCATTCAATCACCCCCAGTTATGTTATTTATTCACATGCCAATTCATCTTCTTCATCAGTTTTAGGGTTATAAATTCGATCTTCCTTTCATCTTATTCATTGCATCTTTTTCCTTCTTATTTTTTCCTTTTCCTCTAGCCTTTCCCTCAAAAGTATCCGGTCACTCAAAATTTGCCTTCATTTTCTTGGAATCTTATCAACAACATCCCAGATGAAATCGAGCAAAGGACACCAGATGATTATGATGGTTACAGTGTCAAAAAAGATAACATGCCATGTTCAAAAGGTGGGATTTTTATTTGTATTTGATGGGGTTTTTTTTTGTGAAGTTGTTGGGTTTTGAGTTTTGGGTAAAGTGTTCCTTGAATTGGGAATTGGGGTTGTTGCAGATGGGAAAAATAGTGATAAGGTTGATGCTACTAGGTCCTAGCATTCTGTGATAGAGCAGAGAAGAAGGAGCAAGACTAAAAAAAGGTGTGTGCTTGTTGTATTACAATCATTGTTTTTGTATTTAATTTCTTATTTTGTGTTGTATGTGTTCGTGTTGGTTTATATATATATATTTCAATTTATTCGCTGTTTTTGGGGTTGTATGCGTGCGGTGATCTTAGTTCTTTTTTGGTTGATGAAAATTAGTATGCATAGATTGGCCATACACTTCTTGAAGTTTGTTTTTGCTATGGAAGCGCTTCATCACCATAAAAGTTGTATGTTATAGCATACTAATATTTTTTGGGTCTAGCAAAAACATAATGAAAGTCAACCCTTCAGGCACCATGTTGGTTCGCCAGTGATCAACTCTCCTCCTTGTTAGTATTTTATACAGCTTTGTTAATATCTTAGTTTTGTAGTTGTGACAAATTGTGATTCTCTTCAAGGTAGTTTTTTTTATCGGTTTGATTGTTTGTTTAGTTATCAGAACTGGATCTGAAATTTTATGTAAATTAATCGTTAGTCGGACATTCACTTATTAATTTTCAGTTAATCAGTCAATTATTATTTTGTCAGCCATTTACTGATTAATATTTGTTAATCAGTTTAATTAATCGGTAGTCGGTTTATCCGGTGCAAGGATAATAATCCGGATTATGTTATCAATGTATGCTAAATGTTTAGATGCGTCTTGACATTATCATTTTGTTTTTAGTAGCTACTGAAAATGTAGTTTACTTTAACAACTTTTTTTTATGTATGGTCTGATGCTCATAATCTTTTAAGTGATGCCTTATCAAAAAGTGAACAACTTTTGGGACCATTTGCATATTTAAAGTTATTTATTTACGAATTAGTAAGATCACTTATTGAATTTGTCTCTAAAGAGATCTTTTTGTAAAACTTTTATCATTTAATGGATCATGGATTTGCTCTTGTATGGTTCTTAGCTAATAATAATAATTGTGTTTGGTACTTTGGGTTGATCTTGTTTTGTAGGTTTTCAGGTGTGTCATTCACTTGGAGGTGGTACGGGTTCGGAATAGGGACACTCCGATTTCAAAGACGATTTCAAAGATCCGAGAGGAATATCCTGATCGAATGATGCTTACATTCTCTGTTTTACCTTCACGGGAAGTCTCTACTACGGCTGTTGAGCTGTATAATGCCACACTATTCGTCCACAAGTTGGTCGAAAACGCTGATGAATGTATGGTTCTTGACAATGAAGCACTCTATGACATTTGTTTCAGAACTTTGAAGCTCAGCAATCCAAGCTGTAAGTAACTAAGTACCCTACTTTTAATTTATATAAACTGTTTTCCTAATGAACTACTGAGTTATTTATGAATGTATGATCAAATATGGTTGATTTGTTTGACAGTTAGTGACTTGAACCACTTGATATCTGCAACCATGAGTGGTGTAACATGCTCTTTAAGGTTTCCTGGTCAATTGAATTCTGACCCTCAAGAAGTTTGCAGTGAATCTTTTTCCATTCGCAAGACTTCATTTCTTCATGGTCAGTTTTGCCCCTTTGACGTCTCGTGGGTCCCAGCACTACACGTCACTGACGGTCCCAAAACTGACTCAGCAAATGTGGGACGCTAAGAACATGATGTGTGCAGCCGACCCACACCACGGACGTTACCTCACTGCTTCAGCTATGTTCAGGGGAAAAATGAGCACCAAAGAGGTTGATGAACAAGTGATTAATGTGCAAAACAATAACTCATGTTACTTTGTCGAATGGATTCCATACAACGTTATATCTAGCGTTTGTGATATCCCACCAACTGGGCTCTCAATGGCTTCTACTTTTGTTGGTAACTCTACTTCAATTCAAGAAATGTTTAGACGAATGAGTGAGCAGTTTACGGACATTTAAAAAGAATAGCGCCATCCCCACATTTAGACTCAAAACAATAAATGAAAAGTAAAAACAGACTCGATCTAGACGACAATACTAAAAACTTATCCCACACCGAAGCCACCACCGGAAACCTCTCTGCCACTGTCGCTGTCAACGATGCCTGATAATCCATTGCTGGTTTCGGTTACTCCTCCTACTGCAGTTACAGAGGTTGTGATTCGATATGTAGAAGCATTTGCGAGGTAATTTTTGTTTCATTACTTGATCCAATGTTTCCTTCATTTTTTTATTAGGGATTTAGGAATTATGTGAATTTGCTTTGTCATTTGAAGAATAATTTTGTATTATTTGAATTCTTTAGTTCATGAATTGTTATAATTGTTCGTCTTTGACTTGTAGGCAAAACCAAATTGTTAGATATTAGCAAACTGAATATAATTCTTTCTATATTTTGGATTTATTGTTTATCCATTTTTTGTTGGGGTTCCAGTGTTCCACTTGATACAAGGATAGTTTTCACTTTAAATTATTGGGCTTTGTTATGTAATCTTTGTCTATTTTGTTGCATGTTGAATGTTGTGACTTTGTTTTACTTTTGTTTAGGCTCTGGTGTGGACACTGGAGATAATAAAAGCCTTGCTGCAAAATTAGTCTTCAAGCTCTGTGAGACTCGTGAGTTCGGTATGTAGAGAATTAAGGCAAGTGGCATGCACCTGCTGACTACTCTATTAACGTTGCCTCTGCTAATGCTACTCAAGTAATTATTTTTCATTTAAATATTTTTCTTATATTGCTTGTTGTGTTTTATGTTCTTCAAATAAGGACATGGATGACTTTTTTTAAAATATTAATTTGGTGACAGGTTCTATTGGCTACTAGAGGTGGCCATCTTGTCTATCTTGAAATTGGTGATGGAATATTGGTTGAAAAAAAGCGCACAACTTAATTATGATATTTCGTGCGTAAACCCGATTGGTGAAAACCCAAATTATAGTAACATTGATGCGATTGGTATGTGGACAAACATTAGTGTTAAGATATTTTCACTCCAGGACCTAAATCTCATGACTGAGGAACACTTAGGTGGTGAAATTATACCCCGATCTGTTCTTCTATGTGCCTTTGAAGGGGTATGATTGTAATACTATTCTATTTATATTTAAGCTATGATTATAGATGTTTTACGTCTTCATGTTTATTAAAATAGGGAATATAATGTTTATTTTTCAGATACCCTACTTGTTATTTATATTTAAGCTATGATTATAGATGTTTTACGTCTTCATGTTTATTAAAATAGGGAATATAATGTTTATTTTTCAGATACCCTACTTGTTATGTGCACTTGGAGATGGTCATCTTTTGAACTTTTTACTGAACACGAACACCGGTGAATTAATTGATAGGAAAAAAGTTTCGTTTGGGACCCAACCAATAACCCTTCGAACATTTTCATCAAAAAATACCACACATGCTTTTGCCGCCTCCGACAGGCCAACAGTTATATACAGCAGTAACAAAAATTTACTCTACAGTAATGTGAACCTAAAAGAAGTCAGTCACATGTGCCCTTTCAATTCTGGTGCTTTTCTAGACAGGTTTGCTATCTTAACCCTTAACTTTCATTAATTTTTAAATTAGTGTCACACGGACAAGTCAACAACCTAACATATTTTACATATGTAGTAATTTAACAAGGATGATTGTTGGTAATTGAAGCAATTGCTCATAATTTATAGATAAAAATTTAGAATCTGAATAGGTGGAAATGTTGTAGTTACTTATAGTAGAAGGTATGTATACGGTATACTGGACTAGATTGAAAAATAGAATCATAGATTATACATGTTATTTTATAAGAATATGTGTTGTATGATGAGATTATAGCTCTTTTATCGGTTCATGATGGGATTTCTCTTTTCTGGGCATTCTTGCAATTGCTAAAGAAGGTGAACTGACAATTGGGACAATTGATGATATTCAGAAGCTTCAGGTGGTTTGTTCTCGGTTTGGTCCGGGAACTCGAGCGTTAAAAAAATCCATTGGGTTGATCGAGTACTTTGGACAAGAAGGAAGGAGGTCTTGGGGTACCACGTTTAAAACAAATGAATGATTCTCTTTTGGTTAAATGGGGTGCTCGGTTTCATATGTGTCATAAAAATAGAGCCCAAGTTCTCTCTTTACCTTTAAATAAACAAGTTAAAGGGTGTTAGAGGTTCATTGTGAAATATGGAGACGAACTACTTATTAATAACAGGCCCATGTATGTTAACTTCAGAGCAGAGATTGGGGATGGGTTGGGTGTGCGATTTTGGCAAGATGTATGGTTGGGTGACTCACCTTTATGCATTAAATGTCCATACCTTTATAATATGGAAAAGAAAAAGTTCTGTATGGTGGCAGAAAGAATTGGATGGTCAGGGCCCAGGGGAACATTGGTATTGTGACAATCAGTTTTTCCCAGGCCCCATGTTGGAAGCAGCTAATAGGGAGTTTACTGAAATGAAAACGATGTTATCGGTTCTTGGTAAAAGACATGGGGTGGATAAATGGATATGGATTGATAAAGATCTTGATCACTGCATAGTTAAAGAAATAAAAAATATGGTCAAGGAAGATAGAGACATCGGTTTTTTTGGGTTTCCTTGGACGGGTTGGGTACCGCTTAAATGTAATATTTTAGCTTGGCGGATTGAAATGGGTCGGATACCTACTAAAACAGAATTGAGTAAGAGAAATGTGCAGGTGCATAGCGTGGACTGTGTTATGTGCGATTGGGGAATGGAAACACCGGAGCATCTATTTTCAAGTTGTAGATTGGCGCAAGAAGTCCGGTCTCAAATAGGTTCGTGGTGCGGGTTGAATCAGTTGATTATTTTTAGTATCCGTGATTTACTCGAAGTGGCTAGAGAGATGAAATGGACTAAGCGGAAGAAAAAGATTATTCAAGGTATATTTATAGTCTCGTGTTGGTGCACTTGGGAGGCGAGGAATGACAAAATATTTAGAAGCAAAAACTCAACCGGTCGATATGTTTGCTCCAACATAAAAAGGTTATCTTTCTTTTGGTTACAAAATAGATCCATGTATAGGTTGTTAATGTGGGAAGAATGGGTTAAATCGCCTGTGTATATGATGTAGTTTTTTTTGGCGGTCCTTGTTTTGAGGACCCGGCCGGTTGGTGCAATGAAATAAATTTCCAAAAAAAAAAAGTTGGTTTGTGTTATTTTTGGTAACCGTGTTTTTCCTTTTCATCTCTTTGGTAGCTATCATGTTTAATAATTTATGAAGGTTGTTTATATTTTCCTTGGCATATACATTGTAATTGTCATACCTTATCATCTTCGTATAACATTACAATAATTACACCACTTACACTAGAATCTTACATAGTCATCAACAGATTTACACCCAACTACAATTTGTTGCCTCCTACTTCAAGTCACCATAATGAATCACTCACAGACACAACAAACCCCGATAACAACTAAGAGGCGACAAAACATAAACACCCGCTGCAACGCGCGGGCATTCCCGCTAGTATATATAATATATATTATATATATGAGGATGACACGCATGTCATTAATGCGTGTCATTAAAATATGACACGCGCTTGCATGTCATATTAATTTTATGACCATGCCTATAAAGACTCTTTTTTGCGTGTTATAAACACTTTCATGGCGCGCAATGCGCGTCAAGAATAGTGTTTTTCCTAGTAGTATATTCAATTGGAATGAGCTAATTAATTAGGATGATGCAGCTAGCAAAAAACATTGTGCCTCAAGGGCACATGGAGAAAAACTGTTTTGGAGAAACACCTGAAATGGTATTCACAAAGGAGCATAAGGAGTTAGTGAAAGAGAGTGGAAATCGGATGAAGAGTAATGCAAAGTCCCACGCACTTACAGCTACATTAATCATCACAATCGTGTTTGCAGCAGCAATTACAGTACTAGGAGGAAACGATGAAAAGAATCACGGAGTCCCAATTTTTAACGGCAAACCAGCATTCATTCTATTTGAATCATCGGTTGCTGTGTCGATGGTGACATCATCTTTATCTTTATTATTGTTCTTGTCAATCCTGATCTCTCGTCTTACCGAACGTGAATTCCTCTTCCGTTTACCTCTATCCTTATTAATTGGTTTGGTATGCTTGTTTGTATCAGCCGCATTCACTATGTTGGCCTTTGGGGTAGCATTGTTCCTTATTTTTGGGAGCAAGTATCCATGGTGTGTTGGTTTGATTGCTCCATTTATCGGCCTAATAATGTGTTTTTTTACTATTTCCACTCAAATCTCATCCCCGACTTCATGGATTCCGTAGGTCAGTTGTTGATAATTCTAGTTTCCAGGCGTCTCAAATTGTTAGGTCAGATTTTCATTTAAGTAGTTTGATCATTATGTAATAATCATAATAAAAAACATATGTATGCATGCATGGAATAACATTTTGTATTTTGTTTAAATTTCAAATAAAGGAATGCTCCTTACATACCATCATTTTGGCTTTTTGCACCAATTAATGCAACCCACACAACCTGTTATTACTAATGTTGTCCTTATACATTGTAAAACTTAAAACTAAATCGTAGTATTCAACATAAGCTATAATGTTACATATTGATATGCATATGTAACACGCCTCCTCAAACTGGAACATCCGCGTAATGATTGCCAACTTGTAACAAACGAGATTTCGACATGATGGTAGGGATGGACATGAATCAAAACTCGAACTGAATAATAAACTTGAACCTTAGTGGTTTTTTGACATGAAGAAAGAGCAGCAAATAAGAAGTTTGAAATATGAAAGCTTGTACAGTAATGAGGTGAGCGTCGGCACAAGAATACTAACTCGACGTGGTTCGGGGAGTTTAGCGGTGTACTCATACACGTTAAGTTTAACCTATTCAATATAATCAGATGTAGGGGTGTTCAATAAGTCCGAAATCCGAATAAAAAACCCGATCTGAACCGAATTACTTTTTCGGATATTCAGATCGGATTCGGATTATTGATTTCAAAATTTCGGATTATTTGGATATCCGAATATACCGAATAAGTTTCAATTGAGTATTAGTAATAGAATGAAAATTGCTTGAAAATTAGTTCAACTCATGAGGCATGAGGCTAATACTAATTCCTAATTCTTAAACACCGCTCATCCATATGGACTAGTTGGTGTCACGTTTCGTGATACTTGATTTTATGTTAAAGATTATGTTTTGAAGTTCGGTTTTGGGTTTAAGTTTATGTTTTGAAGTTTGATTTTATGTTTAAGTTTACGTTTTGAAGACAATTTTGAAGTTTGAACTATGTATTGTGTTTAAGACTTATCTCTATTTACGTTTTTTGTATGTTTGTTGAATTCAAATTAGTAAATATTAAGAACCATAAATTTGCGAAAATAAAAAAAGTTGGAACTTGTTATTTGGATATTTTGGATATCCATTTGAATTTTTCAGATTTATCCAAATCCGATCCGAATTGAATTCGGATGGATTTGGATTAGATGGGTATACATCCAATTCGGATCGGATTTCGGACTGGTTCCCAAAACTTAAAAATATGAATAATCCGAATAACCCGTTATCCGATCAGATGAATAGCCCTAATCAGATGTATGGATTATGTAATATGTGTATTAATTAGTTACTTACAAATTATCCGCATGAAAGTTATATATGTTAACCTTAATTGTTAACCATGTTTAAATGAAAAATTCATGTGACGTAATTATATATAACTTACTAGATTATATCTCGGAAGCTTTCTGGGATAGATATCTAATATGCAGTGATAAAATATGTGTTGTGATGTAACATAAAAATTAATGTAGTATAATATAACAAAACAACAAATTTAAACATGCGAATATGAATGAAATTAAAAAGAATATGTATGTTTGGATGAGGAGCAGAGCAAGAAATAAACATTGCATGGCGTGATTGAGGTGGTGGTCTTAAATGTGTGACTTAATTTTTTTTTTTGGAAAGGAGTGGTTTTATTTTATTCTACCCTTGATGGAGATAGAATTTTTAGTTTGAACATGATTAGTGACTTGGCTATACATGATTAATAAAATACCTGAACACATTATGTTTTTTTCCTTGTATGCCCAAAATCCACCAAAACATTTTTTTTTTCGTTTTTGTATAGCACTATGGTACTCGTTGGGACATCATGCACTAACATGGTCAGTAAAATTGAGTGCTTTTGACTTGGTATATCAACCTTGAAATGAAATCAAATCTCAGGCTCTAGCAGATTTTGTGGCTGATTTCAGTAGTGAAATCCTAAGTGAAGTAGAGTCTGAAGTTCAACAATTGAATGAAAATTTAGAAAAATGGACTCTATACACTGATGGTGCTTCAAATGCAAGAGGTACAGGGTTAGGAGTACTACTAAAATCGCCACAAGGGACATAATTCCCCATGCTATTAGATGTGCATTTCAAACAACCAATAATGAGGCAGAATATGGAGCTCTCATTGCTGGTTTACAACTTGCTAGAGACATGCATGTTATAAATTTAAAAGAATTTGTTGATTCCTTGTTGATTACTAATCATTTCAATGGATCTTAAGCAGTAAAAGGTTAAAAGTTAGCTATTTATCTTGAAATAGTTAAAAATTAGCAACTTCTTTTGTAGAATTAACACTAACACGGGTACCTAGGGAAGGAAATGCTGAAGCTGATGTCTTGGCAAATCTAGGATCTTCTTTGAATTTACTAGAAGGATCCAAAATTCCCATTATCCACATCCTGAAGCCAGCAATTGAAGAGTGGCATCCCGAGGATAGCAAAGCACATCCTAAGGAAAATGCTGAACAGCCTGAGCATAAGATGGTACATCCTAAGGATAACACTGTTCTAAACACTCGGGCTCAAGATGATTCATCCTGGATGACTCCCATAATAAAATATTTACTAGAAGATGTCATCCCTGATGGAGAAAAAGCTTTCAGGATGAAGGTATCAAAATTTACTATTATAGACAATGTTTTGTATAGAAAATCTCTTCCAGATCCATATTTGAGGTGTCTCAACAAACAAGAAGCAAATGAAGTTCTCAAGGATATCCACGAAAGAGATTGTGGAAACCGCACAAGAGGAAGATCTCTTTATTCGAAGACTCTAAGGACAGGACACTACTGGCCAACCATGAAGAAGGATGCCATGTTGTATTCTCAAAAGTGTGATCCATGTCAAAGACATAGTAACATCATTCACCAGCCTGCTGAACCATTGCACCCTATTATTTCACCATGGCCCTTCATGAAATGGGGAATGGATATAGTAGGAAAACTACCCAAAGCTCCTGGTGGAAAGGTGTTCATGTTAGTAATGACCGATTACTTCTCAATTTGGATCGAAGCTGAAGCATTCGTACAAGTCAGATATAAAGAAGTGGTGATCTTGGAATGCAATTCATTTGAAATACTACCATGTTTAAGGTTTCATGCAACTGATCTCTCTGGAAGAGAAACCATGGTTCGGATTACTGGTGAGATAAAGGTAGAAGCTGATAAAGATGAATCATCTCCATATACAGGTATCTACCCTTAACTTATTTCAATCATTTTTATTCTTAACTAAACATGGTCTAGAAATAGTCCATCCTGGGAATTTTGCAGTACCATCCCGAAGATTGAAAACTTTGAAGACTAGAGGGCTGGCCACCCTCTCCTATGTTAAGGTGTCTGACACCTTCCTAAGGTTTAAAGGTTTTCACCTTTGGAATATATATTGAATCCGTAGGGTTTAGACATTTTTCAATGTCTCTTTCTCGTATTTGGCCTAGTCGCCAGTGGCCTTGTTGCCAGTTATTCCTAAAGTGTTATAATAGGCCTTATCGCCAGTTTTCCTCAAGATTCTACATTTTGTTCTTGTTACCAAATTATTCTAAAGATTATATATCGGCTTGACCCCAGTTTATTTAAGGCCTAGTCGGCAGTATAATAACAATGTTTGCCTTTATACAGGTTATTATCAAAATCTGTTAATCCTTTCTTGAAAAGGAATATAGACTTAAAGTCATTCTTGAAGATATTACACTGGAGACATCCTCAGAATGATGAAGACCGTCCTAAGGATAATGAAAGAAAAAGGACTGGGGACATCCTCAGAATAATGAAGACCATCCTGAGGATGACAAATAAAACATCTTAGAGACATCAATCCTAATCATTCTGAGAAGACTATTTGGTGAAAGAAGATAAAGGTATCATTAGTCTTATTCCTTTATACTTAACATTTGATTGATGTTTGCAGGAAAACAAAAGAACAAAAAAAGAGAACACAAGGATATAGCGTCAAAAGTGGTTACCATATTATTTATATCAAAATTTATGTCAATCCCTGGCTACGTCCAAAACCAGGACCCATCCACCAGGGGTCAACATCTATGGTCCAGGTCAGAAGAAGATTTGGGGCTTCGTCTTGAACCAAGATCCCTCCACCCCAAACCTTACATTGTCTTAAGATATTACATGCCAAAATAAATTGTCTGAAATTGTTCAACCACAAGATTACTACCATAATCACTACCACAAAAGATTTAAAAAAGTGGGCTCCAACCTAGTCATTATATCCTTCATCGCTCACTTGAAGATCCTTCACCACCTCAGCCACCTTAGCATCTGCCTCCTTCACCCCAACATCTTTAGGATCCTTAGGTGCATCTTCAAGATGAGTAACAGGGACAAGCTCGTTGACCACCTCTTTTCCACCAATGCTCTTGATCTTTTCCTTCCAAGCTTCAACATCCTAGTCATCCTGTTTAAAACCAGGATCCTTAGCTTGGAGAGCCATTTTCACCCTAGCCTGTAAGACAGAAATGGTGGAAGATTTCAGAAGCCCATCCGTGTATTCCTCCACTGCCTTCTCCTGATTTAGCACCGCATGAGCATGCTCAGACTTCACCTGCTTCAGTTCAGCCTCCGCCTGTTCCAACTTCTTCTCAAGATATTTGCTCTTGTCACGAGAAATCCTCTGAACGTCATCGAGTTTGGACTAGGAATCATGAAGTTCTTTGGCAACTCCATCCATGGATTTCAGCAAATACTCATGACCCTACCAAAGAAAGGAGAAAGGTAAGTATTTCACCTTTAAAATTTTTAACTAATATAAATATTTCAATGCCATCCTCAGGATAGCATTATACCTGGAGTGTGAACTGGGAAATCTTGTTCAAGACATCCTCAAAGCTATGCCCTTAGAAAGAGGTGACTTCCTGAGCTATAGCAGAAGCAGTAGTGGTCTTCCTCTTTTTTGAGGAAGCTGCAGCCCTGGACTTGGGAGGATTGGAAGGAGGACTAGCCATCTTGGAACTTGATGGTGAGGTGACCTTGGTTGCCTTGATATCCAAACTGTCAATGTCATCCAAATCAAAAGAGGCAGGCTTTTTGGCTGAAAAGCGACAAACACAGGATTAGTCAATAATTAATATAGAAGACATCCTCATGATGTAATAAAAGATATTTCCCAGACATCTTGGAAGCTTGACTAGCGGTATGACTTTCTTCTACCTCAAAGGTTCTTGCAGAATCAGGTAAGTCAAATACTGCCTTGCACCTCAAATAAGCGTCGTTCAGAGGGGAAGCAAGCTTTGCAAATGAAGCACCTGTTGAACAAAAATTTCAGAATGTTAATAATATCCTCAGGATGTAACTAAAATTTTTTTATAAAACATCCTGAAAAAACTTTACCACTCTTTAACCAAGAAAGAGGAATCTCATTCCCAAAATGAATGGAACTCTTGTTTACAAAGAAAAAATTTTTGATTTCAAAGATTTCTCAGACTTGATAACATTAAACAGAAAAGGGGGATCTTTGTTTATAAGTTAAAGAACATAGCGATGTGAACTATGTGTTTTCAGCTTATATATATGAGACATGTCTCCTACTTGAAGATGGATGCCATGGTTTTCAATGATCCTGTTACAAACCATCAAGATTCTCCAAATTTCAGGCATGGTCTGAGCATAAGCCATCCCTGTTACATCAAAGAAATCATTGATGAACAAAGGAAAGGGATACCTCAAACCCAGAGAAAAAGGTAAGTACAGGAAGCAAACCCATATGGAAGAAGCAAAATCAGATTTTGCATCAAGGTCGTAGGGACGAAACTCGGCAGAACTTGGGAAGGCCCCTAAATCCTTTAGAGCCTGGATATCCCTGTCATCGAATGAACAGACCTCCTGACCAGGATGGCTCAACAGATTTTGGGGTGTAAAGTCTTTTGGGACTCCTACAGTCCTAGAAGCTCTGGTTGCTCTTTTGCCTATCTTCAGATTACGAATATTTTTACAAGTTTGAGAGAAGATAAGAAAGAGAAGAGAAAGAGATTACGTTCTTTAGTAGATCAAGTGTGATTATAAAGGAAGGATGTAGCTCTAGATATAGAGGGAAGAAGATGAACTTGTGTAACGGTCATCACTTGATTATAGTCGAAAAAGTAGCCGTTGTTATCCTGACAAGACGTCCCATCAGATCATCAGATAAGATTTGTGGTTAAAAAGTATAATAACCTTATAAGATATTAACGGTAACATGTTTTTTGGGGACAATTACTGGTGGTGAAAATTCTCAGGATGATTTACCTCGGTCTCTTATGTTGCATCCTCAGGATGCTAAAGGACTTAACAGACTTCATGATGTAACTGTATTTTAGCATGTGCACATCCAAAGGATGGACTAACGAATTATCTTTCTAAGAAATAATTGTAGGTACAATTAAGCTATACTATGGACTTGTAATCTCTTTATAACGTCTGTATTATCACATTCAGCCAGAGAAGTCAAGGATGAAAGAGTTACATTTGCAAGCCAAAGTCCAAGCTCGAAAGTCAAACTTGTAACCAATGTGCATTAAATATCGGTGAAGAACCAGGAAACGACTGCTACAACGACTAGCTGGGGTGAAACAGCCACAATGGTCACCTAAGGCTTTCAAAGAACTTAACTAAACAGCGGATTACACGGGATTCTTAATTTACTTTCGTGTAACTATATATAAGGGGATGATTGACGAGTATAGGACACATTAGACTCACTTGAACAACACTTACACTCTGTTGCTTATCATAGATTACTCGTCATTCATTCATCCAAAGTTGTAACCTTTTTACCCATTTTTAATATTAACAAACAAGGCAGGGGCTTAGACTCCACCCAAGGTTTTATGCCGGCGATCAACAACTGATCAAGGGCTTTCCTCGTGAGAAGTCGGTAAAAGACTGAATTCACAGATCGATTAAGCGAATTCAGCTCGGTTTCAGATGGGAGATTCGAGACGAGATAGAAATTAACGATAACAACGTCATCACAGATTCGTATTACTACAGAAACGGTTACAGACACTATCATCAGTAGGATAAACATCTATCTCGGGGCCGGGGGAGGTCGGGCATTACCTCCCCCTTGAGAGCATTCAAAGCACAAACTCAAATCTATAAATGAAAACCAACACATGAGATTGCTATTTATAGTCCAACACCAAATTCCACCTTCGCCCATATGAGGAGGTCGAATGTGGAAGTTTTCCACATTCGCCCCTTCTATAAGGTCGAATCTGGCTTTTGTGTATTGGTCTATATTTACAAATGCATCAGATCCATAAAATGCCCTTATGGATCACCACAATCTCATGTAATACCATACAAGACTCAACCCTAGTCTATTCGACAGTGACGTCCACAGAAAGTGCATCAACACCTCGTACATCGAGTGTTGTTCTTTATGTATTTATGTTTATTTCACTAATTCCTATAATCTGCCTTAGAGTTACATCCTCAGGATATAACTGTCCATCCTCAACTTTACCTTAGCCATCCTGAGCATAGTTGTCACATATTTATTTCTTTTACATCTTGATACACCATTTTCAGAACAAAACTAGACTTTAAACTTATTTGACACATATAGCACTCTACCTCACATTTTCTGATTTGGAAAACAATATTATTTTTATTAGATAATTTTTGACCAAAACAATGGTCTAACTTGACTTTTTGAAGCAGTTATATTTGTTTCATTTTATTTGATTTTAAAATTTAACTTGCGTTTCTTTTCTTAAGAATAACATTCTCTTGCTTAACTGACTCAAATTTCCGTACAAGATCTTTGTATTGTTTCTCAAGACAGTTTACCTTTTCTATCAGTTCATTACATTTAAGACACAAATTAACAATGGATTAAGAGTTTAGTTTTACCTTCTTACATTTGTTGTCCATATTGGCCATGAAGGCAATAAACTCTTAAGTAAACATCACACTCATAGACTCCAGCTTCACAGTCTTTGAGCCTGTATCATCAACCTTCTCTTCAACATTCTCTCCAACCTTCTCTTAGCCTCTGTTAAATTTGTAGCATTTTCCAACTCTATGGTCATCTCTTCAAATATCTCTGCCATGAAAGCTTGAGCAATTCAAATCTCCTCTAAATATTTACTCTAGTCATAAGAACCTAAGTAGTCACAAGTGCTCTATTTCCACTACTACAAGAGCCTTGGTTGTTGTTCTTGATGTCCTATTGGCTTAGATGATTTAAATGTGTGAATCATATAATGTATATATGTGTGGCCCTCAGGGGCCAAAAGTAAAGTTACACTAGTTTTAATGTTATTTTACTAATTTCATGAAAATAACATTAAAAACGACGGACTGTTAATCATGCATCATGTGGTGGCGTTGATTGCCAAAAGACAAAAGGGTATATGAACCGATCGGGTTTGTCCCGATTGCTAAGTGTTTTGTGCCTTATGTCCAAGGCTTGATACCAAACCACATCGAGCCGGGGGTCTCAGTAGAAGTAGCCTCTCTATTCTTAGAGGTAGAGGTAAGGCTGTCCACATCTTACCCTCCTCAGACCTTACCTTAGCTTTGCTATATGTGGGATTAACTGAGTATGATGATGATGGTGGTGATGAAACGTGTGAATTATCTCCTATGGTAGGCACATGGTTATCACTGCAAGTGTTTTTTTCCAGCCTCATACATTTTTTTTCATCATCACTCATCCCCGAGGATCAAGTAACCCTTGTTTTACACTTAAAGTTATGAGTAGCAGCAACATATTTGATGCAAATCTACATGCCTATGTTGTGAAAACGAGCAAACATTCCTAAACGGTCCTTCCACCAAAGATAGTTGTCTATGGTTATCATTTTATGTGGGGAATTAGATTTCCCGAACTCATCGTCCATTTATAACAGTTTGTGCAAATAAGACTTTTAATCAATTGATTTTAGTTTAAGTCCAAGTAAAAATACAAAGTATTGCCCAAATAAATGTTCTGGCGAAACAGGCGAAGATGAGACGCGAAGTTGCCTTTCAAACGAACTTGTTCTGGACAAACTTGTACTGTTGTCTCCTTGCATGTTGCCTTTCAAAATATTGTCCAAATAAGTTTTATTTCTCTCAGGGTCCCAAAACCTTGCATGTGAGAAACAAGATTACTTTTTCTTTCATATCTTTGTTTCCAAAGAATAATTTTGTCCTATGTGAGATGCTAGGCGAGGCATAGATGTGCAGTTTACTTCTTTTTAGACTTGTTTTTCACTCTCTTTTTTTGCTTTGAAGCTTCACAAAGGATTTAGCCATGTTTTGCTATGATAAGTGCTTAATGTGGGATAAAAACACATGTAAAACATGTGTAAAACAATGGTATAGTACCCCGCAACTCGTGTTTGATGATGTCATATTTAGACGTCATTTCCAAACGATGCGTTCACTTTTCCTTAGAATTGTAAATGAACTATCTATAAATTATCTGTACTTTTCACAACGTATGGATGACGTTGGAAGATCGAGGCTATTTTTTATTGAGAAATGCACATTCGCCATATATTAGCTGGCATATGGCATAAGATCTGACGCAACTGATGAGTACGTACGGTTCGGTAAAACTACGACTTTGCAATGTTTAAGATATTTTTGCATGTATGTTATCGAACTATTCTCTAAAGAGTACATGAGAAAGCTTAATGAAACAGTCATCAAACGGTTGTTACATTACTTTATAGGAATGATTCGTAGTATTGACTATATGCATTGGAGATGAAAAATTTGTAGAGGATCATTTTTATTGAAAACAACTAGATAATCATACAAATGGAACAATCCAGGTGCGGAAACCCTAGATCGTATGCAATATGATAGAAAACAAATCAGAACACAGTTAAATCCATTTCAATAATCATTTTCATTAATAAACAACTTGATATCAATTGATTAGATTAGGTTTACAATGAAAAACTCTTAATCAGACTGTTCTAGATCACACACAGAACACACACACTAGACCACTATCAAAAATGAGCAACAACTATTACATAAAATAAAATCAAACTATTTATAAACCTCTCATTCGACCCCCCGTCAAGGTCGAATGAGTCCTTCGACCCAGTCTTCAGCTCAAAACAACAAACAAAACACTTAAAACCTTCCTTCGACCTCAGTAAACCCTCCTTCGACCCCCCGACTAGGTCGAATGAGCTATATATCAACACATAATCTTCCATAAACGCTATATTGACAATCCAAAAGCGATAGTCACATTCCGTGCACTTACAAACTCCCCCTTGACTATTGCTTGGATTGTAGTCGTTCTTGTTCAAGCGCCTTGTTCAACATTTTGATTCGAAGATTCTTCTCCTGCTTTTTACTCATCTCAGCTTCTAGTTTGCGTTTGTGTGAGCCTTCCACCATTCTCGAACTTTCACGAACTACCAACTTCTTTGCATAGTCACACCCAGCATTAACATCCCACGCAAAGCAAAAACACACCACCTTGTAATATCTTCATGCTTGCCCAAGATCTTCAACATCAAAGTGTATAGGATTGATATAAATCCTGTTGATATTATCAGCTGAATAGTTTATTATCCACATCAGGTCAAAAACTCTAATCTTCTTGCACATGACCTTCGGATCTTTATCTCTCAGCAGAATCACTGCTTCTGCCGTCTTCCAATCATAATAAAAAAAGTTAAAATATTCACTGAAATGTTGTTGAATCGGCATCAGATGAATTCATTTCATCACTACATGAGATTTGTACTTTAGAGTAACCTTCTTCATACCAGTAACAGGATCAACCTCTTTGTGATTTTTCCTTTTAGGATACTGAGGTCTGAACAGGTTCCCAAGTCATCTTATCTACAATCCATCCTACTACATCATTGTTCACAGAAGCACCGCTCATTGTATGTCTACAAACATCACGAACAGCCCAGTACGGTAAAATCTTGATACCAGGGAATCTGTAAAAGTACAAAATCCCTTTCTCCCACTTCACACCAATGCACCGTTACTGTCTCAAATACTTCCAGCCCAAAGCTCTTCCTTTGAAGATTTGGTTGTGATATTTATAGAAACCTCCTTGTACTTCTGCTTTCGGTCTGTTAGCCTCTTTCTCTTTCAACTTCTTTAAAAAATCCTTCAACTCATCTGATTGTTTGTAAGATTCTTTCTGATCAGGATATTTTCCAAACACTTCTTCCATAATCTTCTTGCCTTTTTGCTTAGTAAGTTGTTCTGCTTCATTAAGTGTTTGTTCGTTTATCTCAGGAATCACTACATTTTCTTTTTTGCTTGTAGTATTCAAGATACACTTCGTGAGATATGTCTTCAATCTCAACTTCCTCAAACTCTCGAGTATCTTTGTCATCTGAATGATTTCCTGCTTCTTTCTCTGGAATATCAGGAATCTCTTTGTCATTCATAATTTTTCTAGAGACGTCCCTATCTGCTTTGCTAAACCTTCCAATATTTCTTTACAAACAGGAACAAATACTGCCCCATCTTCTAGATCTGGATCATTGTATTCCAATTCATATATCATATCACCTGGATCATAGACCTCAGGGAACCTTCCAGTTAGCTCAATGGTCCATACATTCTTCTCTTGTGAGAGAAGGATTTTGACTAAAACAGGATTAATTGATCATACAAGTTACAAAACCAGGTGCGGAAACCCTAGCTTTGAACAAACAGATAAAACTCAAATCAAAACACAATCAATATCATTTTCAATGCTTTTTCATAGATTAACCTTTATAAAAACTTGTTACAATGTGATCACTAGTTAATCTAATCAATACACAGACTTTCACAATCTCACCTAGAACCTGACCTTATCACACACACAACTAAAACCTCTCTCTAGATTGCAAATACACAAAATCTATATATAGCCACTGCACGTTCGCCCCTTTACAATGGTCGAATGTGGAATTCTTCCACATTCGCCCAGTTCAGGGTACGAAAGTATATCTTCAGATCAAGTCCATTCTACATTCGCCCATTAAGCTTCACCTTCGCCCACTTTTCTTACATTCCCCCAGTCTGTTTTTCACCTTCAATCCTTCAGCAACCTTTAACATACGTTAACTTGTAGATCCAATCACTAGTCGCAATACGTGCATCTACAAACTCCCCCTCGACTATTGATTGGATCGTCTTCTGTCTTCGTCCATTGCTTTGTTCAACAATTTAATCCTGAGCTGTTTCTTTTGCTCTTTGGTCATTTCAGGCTCCAACTTTCTCTTCACCGGTTTCGACACATTCGCCATCTTCACCATTTTGCCAAGTTTATTATCCAAGTTACTCCCAGAGTTTATATCATAAGCAAAACAAACTCCTACGACCTGAGTATACTTCTTAGCTTGATCAGCATCATTCGGCTCATGATGAATCGGATTGTAGAAAAGCATGATGATGTCTTCAAACGTACAGTTAATCAACCACATCGGATCAAATACATGAACATGCTTGTATTTGTCCTTCCCGTCTCTCAACACTATCACCGCTTCAGCCTTCCTCCAATCATAGTACCAGAATATAAAGTCAGCACTGAAATGTTGCGGCATGGGCATCAACGGTATTTTCCTCATCACTTCAGGTGCTTTGTATATCAAAGTAACCCTTTTCAGCTTGGTTTTAGGATCAATATCCCTATGAACTTTCCTTCTGGGATATTGAGGCTTGAATCTATTCCATCTCGTTCTACTTTCCCAAACCAGCCTGTCTGCACACCAACCGACATGAGTATTGTTAACTGAAGCTCCAGACATAGGGAATCTGCATAAATCTCTGACCGCCCAGTACGGTAGAGTTAGCAAATCAATGAATCTGTAAAAGTACAGAATTCCTGATTCCCATTTAGCAGCTAGACACTTCAGCCTGCCCAAATATGTCCACCCGAGAGCTCTGCCTTTAAACTTAGCATTGTGGAATCTATAGAAACTTCCTTGAGCTTCAGGCTTCGGTCGGTTTTCATCCATTTCTCTCAGCTTCTTCAAGTAATTCTTCAATTCATCAGATTGACTAGAAGACTCTTGCTTATCAGCTCCAAACACCTTCTCAACAAACTCTGCACTCCTTTTCTTTGCCTTTTTCTTTGCTGAAGTGTTTGGTATGTCAGTAAAGTCAGGAAATATCACATCTTCATCAGTCTGTCTGAAGTACTGTGGATATTCCTCATGAGTTATATCTTCAATTTCCACTTCATCAAATTCAGGAGTATTCTTATCATCTGAGTGATTTCCAATATCCTTTTCAGGAATATCTGGAATCGACTCATCCACTACAAACTCCTCAAATGTTTTCCCTACTCTCTGTGCAAGGCCATCAAGAATTTCCTTTGCCACAACAGCAGGTACTTCACCTTCTTCTAGATCAGGATCGTTGTATTCCAGTTCATATCTCATATCATCCGTCTGGAATATCTCAGCAAAACGTCCTGTAAACTCTATCGTCCATTCTCTTCTTTCTAACATATCTCTGTAAACATTCTTTGCATCGTCACTCAGAGATCTCACCTTCTCATTCCAGAAGATACTTTCATCTGAATCTGTGTTCTCTCCTTTCTTCTTCTTTGAACTTGATTCTCCAGCATCTTTCTTCTTCGGTGTTCTCTTTTCAAAAGTAAACTTGGAAGTATCATCTCCTCCTTCATCATTATCACTATCATCACTACTATCATCCTCTTTCTGAATCCCAGACCCTTCTGCATCATCATCATCATCTTTCTTACTATCCTCATCATCACTCTTCTCTGATTCCTCATCATCCTCATCATCATCTTTTTCTTTCTCAGAATCAGATGGTTCAAAGTCAACCTGCTCTTCTTCTTTCTCCTTATCTTCTTCACCATCCTTTAACTTGGGTGCTACATTATACAAATCATCAATCAAATCACTAAGGCGTTTGTTCTCAGCCTTTAGTTCTTTGTTATCCTCCTTGATAGCTTTCAATCTGTTCTTGTTCCTAGAACATTTCCCTTCAAGTTTCTTATTCTTAGCTTCAAGCTTCTTAACCTTCTCGTCAATCTCATCTTGATTTGACTTTGAAGCAACCACAATCTGAAGCATTTTCTCCTCATTCTGCATGAACTTGGCTATTTCAGCTTGTTGAGCAACGATCATCTTCATCATCTCATCCATTTTCTTATTCACCTGCTTCATCACGTCATCAGCAACAGCGATTTTCTTGGATTTCGATGGCTCAACTTCTACAGCTTTTTCTTTCTGAGGCTTCCTGAACATGTCTAACACATTGTCTAGTGCAATGTTAAACTGATCAACAGGTAATTTCTCAGCCTCCTGTGTCTTTTTCTGCTTCTTAGACACTGGTGAAGATAGCTTCGATGATGTACCAGCATCGGGTACTCTTTTACCTTTCAAAAGTTGGGCAATCTCCTTCTCCCTCAACTGCTTAGTACTTGTCTTCTTTGCCATAGTTTTGTGCTTAGGCTTTGGCAAGTTAACTACAACAGTTTCTCCAGTATTTAGCTCATCCATATCAACGCCTAAACCTTCATCTTCAACATTAACAGACTTCTTACTCTTCTCAGCTTCTTCAATCGTCTTGTTAAGTGATTCAGACTCACCAACCATAGTGGCCTTACGCTGGTGGTCCTAACATTCTCAGCATCCGAATCCCACTGTTCCTCTTCCTCAGTTTCCTCCGAATCAACAGAATCTTCATCAACCAATCCTGTACCCTTCTTTGCAGTGGTTTTCTTTCTCTTCACAGCTTGTTGCTTGGAGCTACCTTGGTCTGTCTTTCCCTTACCCTTCCCTTTGGCTCCGGGATTGACAACCTGTCTCTTTCTCTTTGTGCTTGCATCTGCATACACTAGAGGATCGTCATTGTCCGAATCACTCTCAATGTGTCTAGCCTTATTCTTTCCAGGATCAGTGTAATCCTGTTTGGCTAAAGCTCCAAACAATCTTCTGTATGGTGGCCTTTCATTGTCTGGCACACCCTTGTAACCTTTCATTCTCACCAAAGTTCGAATGTTCATGTGGTCTTGACCAATGATCTGTGTAGGATCCTTTTTCAAGTCAGGATACTTGTGGTCAAATATCATCATCAGGAATCTAGGGTATAACATGAACTGCTTCTTCTTCAATCCTTTTAACATCTCCAGCATGTGATCCAGTATCATTCCAGACACGTTGAATGGTTTGTTGAGAGTCAACGCAACCATTAACGAGCTTAGACTTCTCCTCATAACGTCATATCCTCCACTCACACATCCAAACACATGGATTATGACGTGAGCAAAGTATTTAAACTGCACGCTCAACTTCCCTTTGTGCATCGAACCATCAGTGATTGCTCCCTTATACTTCATTCTTAGGAAACATGCTTTCTGTTCAGTCCATGATAGTTCTCTGGGATCTTCGCTCACTTCAAACTTTATCTGAAGAGCTTCTCTTATATTAGACTCTGTTATAAACATCTCCATATCTTGTATCTTGCTCTTTATGATTGTCTGATTATCCCAAAAGTCATACTTCGCGTTCTTGTAAAAATCTTCAACTATATCCTTGTAGATAATAGTCGGAGTAGCCAAAGCATACACAACTCTGCTTCTTTTCAAGAACTTAATGATATCAGCAAACTCAGTGTTCTTTTCCACATCACCTAGATAAGCACAACAATTATGAGTTTTCTCAAACGGCCAATTGCTTGCACTTGATGATTCTCCTTCCTGAACATTCTCTGGGACTGGATCTGTAACTATGTTCTCCACTGGAGTCTCAATGTTTTCATTTTGGTCAGCCATCTGCACATCAAAATCAAAGAAATACGTCAAAATACAAAATCGACAAAAATTCAAAATTTTAAGGTTTTTCAATTTCTACATTCGCCCGTTTTTCTTAGGTCGAATGTGAATTTTAAGATACGAATGTGAGAATTTCTAGTCGAATATGAACATATTTTGAATTAAAAATACATTCGCCCAGTTTTAATATACATTCGCCCAAAACATTCCACCTTCGCCCGTTTATAGACCCGAAGGTGAACTTGTTCTTCCCCAAAAATTCAAAAATTGTTCAAACTTGTTTTTAACATGTAATTTTGATTAGGATGTATGCTAAAACAGCCGATTAACCTTCGTAAATCATCAATTGTTTCAATTATTTAATCTACAATAGTTTTTAGAAGGAATTCGGTTAAAACAGTTTCAATCAATCAATTAACACTCGTATATGTTGTTAAAACTCTAATTCCTACATCATTCTCCCCCTAAAACTATTGTGGATTGAAATGCAATCAAAAACACGCATCAAAAACCACTCTAAAACCCTTAAATCGAAAACCCTAAGTCCGGTCACTCAAACGATGATACTGATCTCGTTAAGGCTCCATTACCTGTGTTTTTAGTATGGAAATGATCAGTAAATAACCAGGAATCAAATGCACAAGCAAGAGAAATCAAAGCAACAAGGTGTCAGTGATCGAAAGAAAATTTTGAAAAATTGTAATGAGGGTTCGAACCTGTAACTGGTATATATAGGCAAGCCACCATCGCACGTTTTAGTGGTCGAAAGTGGGTCTATTCCACCTTCGTCCCAAATAAATGACCCGAAGGTGAAACTTTCACCCGAAGGTGAATTTTTGTTTTAAAATGCCCACATTCGTCCAAGTTTAAACAGCCGAAGGTAAAGATTTTTCCACATTCGACCCAATTAAGGGGCGAATGTGAAATGGAAAAATCTGAAAATTTTGCCAAATCACGAATTCGAATCCCGTTCAACATTTTTCAATTTGTTAAACTTCCAAAACTCATATTTACACCTTTTGAATGATACAAAGCCCAGATGGTTTTACCGAATCTCAGAAATTGACCATCAAGCATCCCCGGTTATCAAAAATAAAGCAGAAATGCAAAAATTTTGGGTTTTTCTGAAATTTTATCAAAACACACCTAAAATCTTTTTGGAATTTGTATCTTTTTGACAATAAAGATAAAATGCATCAAAGTAAAATACATCAAAGTAAATGAAAGCAGTAAACATTTTGTGAATTCCGGTAAGAGGATCATATCAGTTTTCTGAGAAATCTGATCACAGCGTTGATCTGTTTATTTAATATTATCATTAGAAACAGTATGTGACACGGCAATTGCTGATATTGTGGTCCACGTAAGCTCACATGCAGACAATTACGCAATGCTTTAAAATGATACGAGTTAGGTGTATTAGACTAACACGATGTGATGCCCACACACACGACATACTCCCGTATCAAGTAATTGCACAAAGCTTCGTCGTAACGCGTGATTATGCCAGAGTTATCCGTAAAAGTTACAAAGTATATAGCACAGAGGTGTACAGGTCAGCAAACGAATGCAGCAGAGTAACATGTGCATATACACTAGGTTGAGGCTGATATTAACCACTGATTTGCATCAGAAAGTTAATACGATGTAATAATGATCTTTGATCAATTAAAACATAAAGTTCCTCAATTCGGTAACTTACGGTTTTGGCATTTAAGCTCTTTTAGCAAATATTCTGATGAAACTAGGTCCGTAAATTAATACGACAAAAGTTTAATCAGAATATCCCGGATAACCATAACATAACGACCCGAAACCTCAGATTTTGGCAATCCTATCAAACGAAATTACGGTACTAAGACCATATGCCCATGAGGTGTTCAGCCACGAACACGTAGTTCGTTATGTTTGTATCACTAATGCACGCAATATTTAGTCTACGAAGCCTATCAGCATATCACACGTAGTCAACATACGCCTCATATTACTATACAATTCTTTAGCCTGTGTCAGATCCCCACTAATGTACTATCATTTCCTCTTTTTATCCAAGAAATCATTTTGGATTTTCTAATTTTTAGGTTTTTTTGACTTTTACAATGTTTTTGGTTTTTCTAATAAAATGGCTCCCCCTAAAATAAAGAACATATTTTTGGGTTTTTAATTTTTCTGAAAAACAATAAAAACAAAAATTTGAAAGAAACAATCCACTCGAAAGCATCAACTTCTTTGAGGATTAAACAATCCCTTCGAAAGCAGCAACTTCTTTGAGGATTACGATAGTAAAGAGAAATTCCCAATTAGCAAAGAGAAATTCCCAATTAGCAAAATATTAAAAACTAAAACTAAAAAGCGATAAACCGAGGTGCCGATTAGTCCTGTTTTTCCTTTATGTTGTTTACTTTTAAAAGATATTCAAAGCGGGATCTGTCAAAAGCTTTTGTAAACAAATCTGCACGTTGGTAGTCAGTATGGATTTTGACCATATCTATCAATTCTTTAGCGTAACAATCACGGATAAAATGATATTTGATCCGGATATGTTTCGCTTTAGAATGATTTTCAGTATTTTTGGTTAATGCGATTACGGCTTCGTTGTCACAGTGTATAGGGGTTTTAAGAAACTGCAAACCGTAATCCACCATCTGCTGTTGGATCCAGAGCACTTGCGAACAGCAACTCGAGGCTGCAATGTACTCGGCTTCACAGGTAAATAGCGCCACGGAAGTCTGCTTCTTGCATTGCCAGGTGACTAACCTGCTCCCTAAAAACTGGCAACCAGCTGTAGTAGATTTACTATCTTTGTCACAGCCGCCCCAATCTGCATCAGTAAAAGCAATAAAATCAAAATCATCATCATTAGGGTACCAAAGTCCTTTTGAGGGACAACCCTTCAGATATCTAAGGATACGCTTGACCGCCGTCAGATGACTTTGTTTCGGCTTCGATTGATAGCGGGCACAGAGACACGTTGCGTACATAATATCTGGTCGAGACGCCGTCAAATACATCAGAGATTCGATGATTGCTCTGTATGTAAATGGGTCCGTCAGCTCCCCCTTAGCGTCCACTCCAATCCCGTGATTGGGTTGAATCGCGGTATCCATAGGCTTAGAATCCTCCATCTGGAACCGGCTCAAGATATCGGATACGTATTTCGTCTGGTGAATGAAGATCCCGTTGGGTCTTTGGTCCACCTGCAAGCCTAGGAAAAACTGCATCTCCCCCATTGCGCTCATTTCGAACTTTTCCTGCATGACAGTTTCGAACTCCCTACATAAAAGCTCGTTAGTTGAACCAAATATTATATCATCAACGTAAATCTGCACTAGAAGCAAATCATCCCCAGTCTTCTTCGTGAAGAGGGTGCAATCGACGAGTCCGCGCTTAAATCCTTTGGTGATGAGGTATGTACTTAGCTCCTCGTACCACTGTCTCGGAGCCTGGTGCAAGCCATATAAAGCTTTGTTAAGCACATAGACCTTATCCCGGTGGATTGGGTCCTCAAAGCCTGGTGGCTGCCCGACATAAACCTCTTCCTTGACTTTCCCATACAGAAATGCGCTCTTAACGTCCATTTGATAAACTTTGAATTTCTTAAAAGAAGCAAACGCAAGGAACATCCGAATAGCTTCAATGCGTGCTACCGGTGCATAGATTTCGTTATAATCAATCCCTTCGATTTGATGGAAACCCTGCACGACCAATCTGGCTTTGTTACGAACAATAACCCCACGATCATCCTTCTTGCACTTAAACACCCATTTAGTGCCAATCTTCTTTCTTTCTGGCGGCAAATCCGTGAGCGTCCAAACTCCCAATTTCTGGAATTGCAATAACTCCTCCTGCATAGCTTCAACCCAGGCGTCCTCTTTCAAAGCGTCCTTGTATGTCCTTGGCTCTACCTGCGACACATAACACGCAAACGACCAATCATTTTGACTACCAGATTGTTGAATTTTGGCATATAACGCTAAAGCACCAAAACTCTCTGGCGTATTGACACTTCTCAGCTGCCTCTGGTCATCACACTGCTTCCAGGATCACCGATAACTTGCTCCAGCGGGTGAATACGATGAATCCGAGATTCCGGATATTTAGGTACAGTAACTCCCGTCTGAGTAGTCAAGTTCTCTACAGCATCCAGATCATGACCCGTGTTTGACGATGAAGCAACATCTGGAGTTGGAGTTGGGTTCACTGGCGGTGCCTCTAGTTCTTCTGCATGTTCAAGAATGACTTCTTCAAATTGTTCATCTTCAGATTCTGAAGAGTCTAATGAAGTAGAAGCCTCTTGAAACACTTCTTCCTCTTGTATAGGAGCATTGGTATCATTAGAAGCTGGTGGGTTCACGGTGATCGGACGCACCAACGGTGAAGTAGTTGCATTTTCACACTCGTAAAGTAATCTGATAACAGCTTCTTCAACCAAGCTATCTAGATTGAATGATTCAAAGAAATCTTTGTAATCAAACATCCAATCAGGACCCGTGCCTTGCAAATTTTGAGTATATCGTTGAACTTCCACGTTAGCCCAATCTTCCACCCGACGAGTTCGCTTGTTGTATACCCGTTTGAGCGGGGTTGCATATCCAACAAAGTATCCCTCCTCAGCTTTAGGACTAAACTTCTCGCTTGGATTCAACATCGTGCAAGGTGCCCCAAAAGGTTCTAGATACTCTAAGTTCGGCTTTCTTCGGTGTAACAGTTCATAAGATGTTTTACCAAACTTCTTTACTGTTAGAACCCGATTGAGTGTATAATTTGCTGCATAAATCGCCTCATTCCAGAACATTACTGGAAGATTTGAGTCAGCGAGCATTGTTCTAGCCGCTTCAATTAGAGTCCTATTCTTTCGTTCAGCAACACCGTTCTGTTGTGGGGTGTACGGAGCTGAATATTCATGATGTATCCCTTTGCTTTCACAAAGTTCATCCATCTTGGTGTTTTTGAACTCCGTCCCATTATCACTCCGAATTCTCTTTATCTTCACATTGTAGAGATTCTCCAATCGAGTGAACAGAACTTTTAAGTTGTTAAAGGTGTCACTTTTATTCTACAAACACATCACCCATGAAAATCTTGAGTAGTCGTCAGTGACAACTAAACAATAAAGCTCCCTAAGATGACTTTTGCGCTTGACTGGTCCAAATAGATCCATGTGCAATCGCTCAAGTGGCATCTCAACAGAGTTAACCTTCTTCACTTTGTGGGACTGTTTGTGTTGCTTCCCTTTCTTACAACTCACACACTTGTCATTCATATGGAAATGTTTCACGTTTACACCATCGACAAGCCCATTTCTCACAAGTTGGTTAATTTTTCTCAGATGAATGTGCCCCATTCTTCGGTGCCACATTATCGATTCTTTCTCAGTCGCTTTGGATAGAAAACATGTTATTTGCCCCTGTGATGTCATCGCCTTGGACATATCAAGAATATAGAGATTGTTGACGCGAGGTGCCTTCAACATTATCCACTCCTTAGGAATTGTGAAGCCCGTTTTGAGAATATAGCAGGATTTGTCATCAAAATGCACAGTAAATTGTTTATCACAAATTTGACTGACACTCAACAGATTATAATCGATCTGTTTCACATAAGATATCCGCTCAAAGCTCACTATCCCATTGCTCACGCTTCCCTCCATTGTAATATATCCACCTTTATTTCCAGCGAATGCGACATACCCTTCATTGATGTTCTTCACGTCAAACAACAACGCAAGATCCCCTTTCATGTGGCCTGAAGCTCCACTATCAACAATCCATAGACTGCTAATAGGGCCAGCTGAAGCTCCCTGCACACAAAAAGTAAATCATTTAGTTCTTTCGGGGGACCCAAGCCTGAGTCTTGGGTCTTTGAATATCAGCTTTCAAAGAAACATTCTCATTAACATTTTCAACAATGTTTTGTTTTGGATCAATCTTTTTCTGATTGTTCAAAACAGTTTCCTTTTTCTCATTAACCTTTGAAGTAGAGGCTCCTGGAGTACCATTGGATGACCAAGATTGTTCAGTTCGTTTCAAGATACGAATCTGAGACTTTGGATTCTCAGTTTGTTTCTGAACATTGTTTGCAAATGAAACTTTCTTGGTTACCTTATCTGATTTAACAGACTTAGGTCCAACATTTGACTTGACAATTGGTTTTAGTGGAACCTTTTGCCTATCATTTGTTGTGTTCACCACTGGTTTTCTCCATGATTGTTCCATAGCAATCCGATTTCTTCGATCATATTGAATTGGACGATTGTTCCTCATTTGGTAAAAATTGTTTTGATTGTAAAACTGTTGTTGTTGAGGAACAACTCGTCTGTGTGGTGGAACATAATGATCAATCGGTTTTCTCATGGAATTCCTCACTTCAACTTCGTGCCTTTTATGCCTTACATATGGACACTGAGCAAGTAAATGCCCTCGTTCCCCACATTTAAAGCATGCACGGTACTCTTCAAAAACATTTGGAGCATTTGGTTGAGCAAATGATCTAACAGGATATTGATCATTGTACTGTTGATTCCTCAAACTCTTAGGGAGTGGCCCTTTTGAGTAAGCAGGCTCATGAAAACCATTAACTCTGTTTTTGGGTCGAATGAACTCTGTGACATGGACCTTTGGTTCTTGAGGAACATCCAAATACAATTTCTTTAAAATGGCAGGTGGAATCTCATTTGTTCTCTCATGTTTTGGGAACCAAATGGTGCTTTCTTGCCAGATTTTATCAATTTTAGCATAGTTAGCATTTTTTATGGGAAATTCCTCATCAGAGATGATCTTATCGGATCCTTCCATCCGATAAAACACCTTGACAGGTTTGTCACACAGTTCATTCTTCACATTCTGTTCAAGATCTTTCTTAACAACATTCTTTTCAGACTTTTTCTCACGATGAGCATTTGCCATCGGATGCACAAGTTGAGATGGTGAAACTGGTTCATTTGTAATGATGTGATTTTCTTTTGGAATTTCACATGCATTAACAGTTTGAACACAACCAGTATCATCACTCTCAGAGTCTGAATCCACACTCTCAGCAGTAACACCCTCATCATTCAAACCTAAAATCGGTCTCACATCGGAATGTGGATCACCAATACTCGAGGTATTAGATTCATTTTCCGATGATGAGTCTGATTTTACCGAGCTCTCCGGTGTCACTTGATGACAATTATGGTTTTCAAAAAGCACCGGAGATGGCACAGACTTGTAGTTAGTGGTTTGATCATCAATGATGTGGTCTACCACATAAGCAATGTGCTTATAACTTTCCAACTTTTTGTTTACTTTTTCAGCAAAGCATTTGATGGCGGCCATTTCCAACTTGGTATTTTCAATTTCATTTATGTAGTTATTGATTGCCAATTGTTTTAATGATAAAGTGTTTTTCAAGTCGGAAATGTCCTTTTTATAACCATCTAATACCTTGTTGAAAGCATTCAACTCTTTGCGAGTAGATTGACTGTTCATGATAGCACTATCACGTTGAACACGGAGTTGTTTGTTCTCCTCAGTCAATCTATCACATGTACCACAATATTTATCACTTTTAATATCAGTGCTACACTCAGAACTTACAGGTTTTGGCGGATCAGTCATGGCCATCAAAGCGAAATGAGCTTCCTTTCCAGCGAAGAACTTGGAATAGTTAATCTTGGTGAAAGCATCATCAGCAATGCACGACTTCCTCGTCATCAGAAAATCAGCTTCTGCTAGCAACTGATCAATGTCATCATCTAGAGATGTAACACTTGCTTCTGTATCCGATTCACTGTCTGAATCTGAATAAACCGATTCACACTCCTCAGGAACATCAGAAACAGTGTCAATCACCACTCCAGAATTAGCTTCCTCAGCCTTAACCTCAACAGGTTCAGCCTCCACCTCCATTTCAGTCTCAGACACATCAACTTCAACCTCAGTTTCTATCTTCTCATCAATTGTCACCGAATCTTCAATATCAACCTGATATGCAACACAAGCCACATTGCCACCAGTAGTAATTTCCTCAACACCTATTTGCAATCCCGACCAATCAAACCGTTCATCTTGTTGAGTCACCAATGCTTGATTCTGATTGGTGTTCTGTTGTGTCTCATTAGGTGTAGTGATCGGTATAACTGTTCGGTTAGTGTTGTTAGGAGATTGGTTTTGAATCTGGTTTGGTGTGTTTGGTTGTCGGTTTTGGTTGTTGTTTGAGTTATTTTGACGGTTTTGGTAGTTGTTGTTATTTTGGTAAGAAACTTGGTTTTGGTTTTGTTGTTGACGGTTCTGATAGCTTGCATTGAATGGGTTCCTATTACCTTGTTTTGGTGGCTGGGTGCATTCTCTTTTAAAGTGACCTTTACCTCCACAGTTAAAACACGTAACTTTCTCCTTGTTGAACCCGTAGGTTGTGTTAGGAGAAGTTCCCAAATCTGTTCTACCCGTCTTCTCAATAAATTCTGTTGCTCTTCTCATAATGCTCGCAAAAGCCCATTGGATATCAATCAGTTCCATCTCTTCCTTGTCAATCTGTGCATAGTCTTCATTGGTTAAATTGTTGTTCCCAATTTGACTAGCAACCAACCCGTTGTAAGATGAAACCATTGCAGAGACTAATGCAATGTGTTGCTGAGCAACTTCAACCGTCACATTTCCCAAGTTAGAAGTCTCCAAAACCACCGGTTGTTGATTAGGTTGAGTAACTTGGTTCATTGGTTGTTGAGATTGGCTAGCAGTATAGAAAGCAGCTTGTTGCATTGGGGAGAATGGTGAAATATATGAATTGTTGTATTGTTGTTGTGGTAGTGGTGGTTGTGGATATGATGGTTGTGAGTAGGATGAGGTTTGTGCCATGTAGTTAATGGTAGGTTTTGGTGATTCCATAACATTGGAAATGCAAGCAACATGTGGTGCTACTACCCCTCCTGAACTTGAGTTACTAACTGGAACTGAAGTGCCTCCAAAGTACAAGCTAGGATTCTGAGGAACCTGTGATCTTCTAGCTTTCCTCTTCTCTTCCATTTCTTTGTTTTCCAGCTTCTGAATAAACTCTTGAATAGTCCAGTATTGGTATGCATCCTTCTCCCTGAGAACTTCCACATGCTGATCCCAGTAAGGTGGTAGAGCATCTGCAAACTTATCCACCAAATTTTTCATAGGAATCTGTATACCATAACTTGACAATTCAGTTAGCAAATGACTATATCTAGGAGTTAATTCTTTTAAAGTTTCATTGCCAATATAAGAAAAATTTTCAAACTCTTTTCGTAATTCATCCATCCTTAAGCTTCTAGTCTTCTCATTCCCATCATGCCTCCTCTTAAGCACATCCCACAATTGCTTAGACGTAGTACAAGTCCCAAACTGATGCAACAGATCGTTTGTGATTGCCTGAGTCAATTGGGAAAAAGCTTTCTTCTCCACAGCAAACTTTTTTTTCTCCTCTTCAGACATACTCTCCAATGGAACTGGTTCACCTGTATTCTCCAAAACTGGTGCTGTGTAACCTCTAGCAATCATACTCCATGCCTCTGCACCCTCCACTCCCATGCCTTCCAAGTGAATCTTAAACTTGTTCTGCCACTGATTATATTCTTGTATCTCCATGAGCTTAGGTGGCCGATTCCCGCTACCTGAGGATAAATCATTAATCAGTGTGGAAATAGCATTTGTGGTTTGAGTGTTTACCACCGCTGCTGCTACTCCCCAGTAGTCAGGTTGTGGTGCTGGAGGTGCTACACTTTGAGGCATCGAACTAGTCATCGCCATGTAGTTAATCGGTTGTGAAGACTGTGTGCTCGTCTTTTGTGCTGCCACCGTCCATGGGTCCATCACTTGCTGTTGTGATTGTGTCGTTGCTGGTCTCGGAGTAATCGGAAAATTCCACATGATCACGAACTTCGAAAAATTCAACACTTAGAAAATTTTCCAAAACTTAAGTCTAGGTTCGCCCGTTATTTCTCACTTTCGTCCCTTTCTGGTGCAGATTCGCCCAAATAGTAACCAGCCGAATGTAAAATCTCACCAGAATGTAAAACACACTAACACTTTTCCACTTTCGCCCAGAAAATCCTAGGTTCGACCGGTTTGATTCCACGTTCGCCCGCCCGATCAATCGAATGTGGAAAAATTGACCCGAAAGTGAAAAATTCAACCAACAATTTCCAGGTTCGCCCAAAATTACCTCAGGTTCGACCAAAAATGACTCAGGTTCGCCCAAAACTACTCAGATTCGACCACTAAGTTCCAGATTCGCCCATTTCAGGTTTGAAAAACGGTTACACTTTGAAAAACGGTTATTTTGATCTCTGATTTTCAAAAGTTTGTGGATTTGAATGATCTTGATCAGGTTTTGATTCGGAATTGATTTGGAACAACTTTAATTCTTGGAATTTTGAATTTTATCCACAAAATTAACTTCAAATCAATCAAAAACACTCAAAAACCATTTTTATTCAAAAACAGATGTATTTTGATCAAAATTAGGTCCAAATCAGCTCTGAGTTTATCAAATTTGTTGTTGTATGATCCGTATTGCTCTGATACCACTTTGTGAGAGAAGGATTTTGACTAAAACAGGATTAATTGATCATACAAGTTACAAAACCAGGTGCGGAAACCCTAGCTTTGAACAAACAGATAAAACTCAAATCAAAACACAATCAATATCATTTTCAATGCTTTTTCATAGATTAACCTTTATAAAAACTTGTTACAATGTGATCACTAGTTAATCTAATCAATACACAGACTTTCACAATCTCACCTAGAACCTGACCTTATCACACACACAACTAAAACCTCTCTCTAGATTGCAAATACACAAAATCTATATATAGCCACTGGACGTTCGCCCCTTTACAATGGTCGAATGTGGAATTCTTCCACATTCGCCCAGTTCAGGGTACGAAAGTATATCTTCAGATCAAGTCCATTCTACATTCGCCCATTAAGCTTCACCTTCGCCCACTTTTCTTACATTCGCCCAGTCTGTTTTTCACCTTCAATCCTTCAGCAACCTTTAACATACGTTAACTTGTAGATCCAATCACTAGTCGCAATACGTGCATCTACATCTCTAACATTTGACGATATAAACTTTTGTCTTCATCAGATAAAGATCTAATCTTTTTAGTCCAAAAGATGCTATCATCATCATCAACATTCTCACCAGGTGTTTTTTAGAACTAGACTCACCTGTATCGCCCTTATCTGAATCCCTCTTCTTGTAACTGTATTGTTCAGCATCTTGATTATCATCATCATCATCATCTTTATCATCTTTCTTTCCTCCACTCTTACCTCTTGCATCATCATCATCATCTGATCTGTCATTGAAGTCATCATCATCACCTTCTTCATCATCAGACTCCTCGTAATCAACCTTTTCTACCTCTTCCTCCTCTTCTTCTTCTTCAGTACCCTTCAACTAAGGTGCCTTGGAGTAAAGATCATCAAGTAATTTCCTCATACTCTTGTTTCTAGCTTTTATCTCTTTATTCTCAATCTAAAGTAGCTTGATTTTTCTTGTATTTCTCTTTCCACTAGTAACTAACATCTTGTTTTCTTCTTCAAGCTCTTTCAACTTAGCTTCTAATTCATCTTGATTTTGTTTTGAAGATAGAACAATCTGCAACATCGTCTTCTCATCCTCCTTCATCTGATTAATTTCAGCTTGTTGTTGATTTAAAGCTTTCATGACTTCAGCAATCTGACGATTAACTGCTTCCATTACTTTATTAGAAACAATAAGATGTGTTGTGGATGATTATGCAACTGGTGGAGTAACAGGTTTTGATGTTTTCTTCTGAACCTGTTGTAACACATCTTTCAATAAGCATGAAAAGTTTCTAGAAGCTGGATTAGTAACAACTGCCTCCTGAACAACTTTCTTTTTCTTCTTTGCTGCTGGGGATGTAACTGGTGTTGTAGCTTTAGAGCTTCCAATAGCTAGTACCTTCTTCCCAACTACTAACAACTCAATCTCCCTATCCCTCTTTTTCTTTGGATTGTCTCTCTTTGCCATTGTCTTTCATCTGGCTTTCTTAATCTTTTCACCAACAACTGGAGAACCATCAAAATCAAGATTATCACATGTTAACTCTAAATCTTGATCATCCAACTCTCTATTTAACTGTTCTTCAGCTTCAATGGATTTGTCAATTCCTTCAATATCACCAACCTCAGTGGCCTTGGGTTTAGTGATCTTAACATTCTCAGCACCTGAATCCCATTCAGCTTCATCTAGAGTTTCTTCAGAATCAGCAGACTATTCATCAACTAGCAAAGTCTTTGTTTTTCCTTTGCTTTTCACTGTTTTCTTTTTCTTTGTCTCAACCTCAACCACCTTTTGCTTCCCCTTTCCAGATTTAGCACATTTATTGACAACTTGTCGTTTCCGTTTAGTAGTAACATCAACCGGAAATAAAGGGCTATCAGAATCAAAATCACTTTTCTCATTCCTTGCTTGATCTTTACCAGGATCCTTATATCCAACCGTACTCAAATGTCCAAACAAATTCTTATACGGTGGCTTTTCATTTTCAGGAACACCTTTGTAAGCCCTCATCCTACTCAACGTAGTAATAATCAGGTGAGTTTGACTCACAATCTGCACTGGATCCTTTTTCAAGTTAGGATACTTTTCATCAAATATCATCAGCAGAAACCTTGGATACATCAAGAATTTGTCAGTCTTCAAACCCTTTAAAACATCCATCATATGCTCAAATATCATTCCAGAGACATTGAATGGCTTATTGAGAATCATAGCAACCACCAACAAGCACAGACTCTTCATAAGAACATCATAACCTCCTCTCACTGGTCCAAATACATGTAGAATCGCATGTAATAGATACTTGAAGTGTGGACACAGCTTACCTTTGTGCAACAAGCAATCAGTAATCGGAGCGTTGTACTTCATCCTTAGAAAACACTTCCTCTGCTCCATCCAGGATAACTCAGTAGGATCACTTGGAGAATCTTTCAACTGTAAAGCTTCTCTAATATTTTGTTCTGTAACTAGTAAAAAGTTCCCTTGAATGTAACTCTGTATAGCTGACTTCCCATCCTAGAATGTAATCACCGCTTTCTCCTAGAAGTTAACATGGTGATCTTTATAGATTGTCTTTTGAGTAGCAAGAGCATAAACGACGCTTCATCTCTTTAAGAACTCCACCACGCCTGAGAATTCGTCATACTGTTTAACCTCTCCAATAAATGCACAACAGTTGTGGACAGGTTCGAATAACAAATCTTTTGGTTCTACTGATTGCTCTGGAACTTCTACTACCTTCTCTAGATTCTGTTGCTCAGCCATATTATCCTGCAAAATAAGAAAACAAACATGAAAACTTATCAAAAAACGGACAAAATTGAATTTTGGTCAAAAACAATCCTTCATTCGACCCTATCGGGGGTTCGAATGAGGAAGCTATGGTGTCGAATGAGAAAATTAATTGAACAAAAACTAGATTCAACCTCAAACAATCTTATTCGACCTTCAAAAGTCTCATTAGACCTTGAAAAGTTTCATTTGACCCCTATAGACTGGTCGAATAAGGCTGTTTGGATTTCAAATTTTCCAAAGCACAATTTAACCATGATAAACATCACATTATGAGTATATTAGATCCTAACATGGCTGATTAACCATAATCAACATTCAATTGATTCAATTGAACTATCATAGATGGTTTTCAATCAAAATCTAGAGTTTATTGATTTTAAACAATCGATTAAGTTCAATAAGATGTTTAAACACTGAATTTTGATCTATTCTCCCCCTAAAACCATCGATAATGGTTTATCTAAGTTCAATTTGTATTCAAACATGAATATCAGTCACAAATTTGAAGTTCTAGGGTTTGAAACTTCAAACAATGATTCCTCCCTGAAAACAAGTCCATTACCTGTAATTTTTGTATGAAAAAGATCAGTATAAGACAAGGAATAAGATTAAATGATTTAAAGTCAACGAGCAACAAGGTCTGGTTAAGATTGAAAATTTGAAAATTTTTTGTGAGGGTTCGAATGAGCAGATGTGTTATATATAATGTCTCTCACTCAACACTTGTAAGGGTTCGAATGAGAAGATCCAGGTTTCATTCGACCTACTTAAAGATTCGAATGAAACCAAGATGGTTCGAATAAGGAAAATCATCTAAACAATCTCATTCGACCTCTTTAAAAGGTTCGAATGTAAGAACAATAATCTCCTTCGACCTAACGAAAGGTCGAATTAGATTTTGGAAATCTGAAAATTTTACCAAATCTCAAATTCGAATCCCGTTTTGTCAATTTTGACCAGTTAAACCTTTAAACATTTATCATTTCTCATTTGAATGATACAAAACTCAAATTGGTATGTCAAACTTCAGAAAAAGACCATCAATCACCATCGGTTATCAAAAATAACGCAGAAATGTAAAAATTTTGAATTTTCTGAAATTTATGCTAAAACACACTAAAAATCAATTTGAGTTTTTGTATATTTTGCAGAAAATGAAAAACACAAAGCAGTAAACATTTTGTGATTTCCGGTAAGAGGATCATATCAGTTTTTGAGAAATCTGATCACACCGTTGATCTTTAATATATATTATCAGTAAAGCCAATGTGTGATTTTGCAATTGCTGATATTGTGATCCACATAAGCTCACATGCAGACAGTTATGCAGTGCTTTGAAATGATACACAATTAGATGTACTAAAACTAACAGGCTTATGGTTCCCACGCACACGACATACTCCCGTATCAAGGAATTTGCACAAAGATTAGTCGTAACGCGTGATTATGCCAAATGTTATCCGTTATATTACAAGATACGAAGCACAAAGGTGTACAGCTCAGTAATTCAATGCAACAGAGTAACTTGTGCATACGTACCAGGTTGAGGCTGATATCAATCATGATTTGCATCATTGATGTGATATGATGCATTAAATGATCTTTGATCATTATTATACATTAAGTTCCTCAATTCGGTAACTTTCAGGATTTGGCATAAATGCTCTTTTTGCAAATATCTTGATTGAATCTAGGTCCATAAATTAATACGACAAAAGAACAATCAAGATACCCCGGATAACAATTAACATAACGACTCGAAACCTCAGATTTTGGCAACCCTATTAAACGAAATTACGGTACTAAGACCATGTCCATGAGGTGTTCATCCACTAGCGAGTAGTTCGTTATGTTTGTATCACTAAGACACGCATTCATAAGTCTACAAAGCCTACCAGCACATCACACAAAATCAACACACGCCTTATTTAGCATTACAAATCTTTAGCATGCGTCAGATCCCCACTGATGTAATATCATTTCCACTTATTCTCCTGGAAAATCGTTTTTGGTTTTTCTGATTTTTATGGCTTTTAAATTTTTCAATGTTTTTGGTTTTTCTGAAAATAAAGACTACCCTGAAATTAAAAACATATTTTTGGGTTTTTGATTTTCTGAATAGTAAAACTAAGAATTAAAAAAAATTGATAAACCGAGGTGACGATCAGCCTTGTTTTTCTTTAATACCATTAGCTCTTAGTAAAAATTCAAATCTTGATTTGTCAAAAGCTTTGGTAAAAAGATCAGCTCTCTGATAGTCAGTATGGATTTTGACCATATCGATCAACCCTTTAGCATAACAATCACGATTGAAGTGATACTTAATTCGGATGTGCTTAGTCTTAGAGTGAGTGACTGTGTCTTTAGTGAGTGCTATGGCAGCTTCATTGTCACAATGAATTGGGGTTTTAAGATATTGCAAACCGTAATCGCGCATCTGCTGTTGAATCCACAAAACCTGTGAACAACAACTCGAGGCTGCCACATATTCGGCTTCACAAGTAAATAGTGCAACTGCGTTCTGCTTCTTGCATTGCCAGGTCACGAGCCTGCTCCCAAAGAATTGACATCCAGCCGTTGTGGATTTACTGTCTTTATCGCAACCGCCATAATCTGCATCACTAAAAGCAACAAAGTCAAAATTATCATCATCAGGATTCCATAGGCTACGCGAGGGACAACCCTTCAGATATCGTAAGATTCGTTTGACAGCTGTAAGCTGACTCTGTTTCGGCTTCAATTGAAATCTAGCACAGAGACATGTTGCAAACATTATATCCGGACGAGATGCAGTCAGGCACATCAATGATCCAACAATGGCTCTATACGTGAAGGGATCAATGAGCTCCCCCTTAGCATCAACTCCAATCTCGTGATTAGGTTGAATGGGAGTATCCATAGGCTTTGAATCTTCCATCTAGAACTGGCTCAAGACTTCAGATACATATTTCGTCTGGTGAATAAAGATGTCCGTTGGCAATTGATCCACGTACAAGCCTAAGAAAAATTGCATTCCCCCCATTGCGCTAATTTCAAACTTTTCCTGCATAACACGTTTAAATTCTCTACACAAAAGTTCATTAGTAGAACCAAAGATAATGTCATCAACATATATCTGAACAAGAAGCAAGTCACCCTCTGTTCTTTTCGTGAACAGGGTGCAGTGTACCAAAACTCGTTTGAATCCCTTGGAAAGAAGATATGTACTCAGCTCCTCTTACCATTTCCTTGGAGCTTGATGCAAACCATACAGGGCTTTGTTGAGTTTATAGACCTTATCCCGGTGGATAGGATCTTCAAAACCTGGTGGTTGCCCAACATATACCTCTTCCTTGACCACACTGTAAAGAAAAACGCTCTTCACATTCATCTGATACACCTTAAACTTCTTGTAGGAAGCATACGCAAGAAACATACGAATAGTTTCAATGTGCGCAACGGTGCATAGACTTCATTGTAATCTATTCCTTCTGTTTGACTAAAACCTTGTATGACCAATCGAGCTTTGTTTCTGACAATAACGCCTCGATCATCTTTTTTGCACTTAAAAACCCACTAGGTTCCAATTTTCTTCTAGTCTTGTGGTAAATCTGTCAGAGTCCAGACTCCGAGTTTCTGAAACTATAGTAGTTCTTGCTGCATAGCTTCTACCCATGAATCATCTTGTAAAGCGTCCTTGTACGTCCGCGGCTCCACCTGCGAAACATAACAAGCAAAAGACCAGTCATTTTGACAACCTGATTTTGATCTTGGTTCAATTGTTATAATGTGATTTTCCAAAGGAATCTCAATACACTTCTTAGATTCCTCATTTTTAGTATCTGAATCATCAGTTTCAGCAACTACTCCCTCATCATTCAATCCAAGTATCGGTCTCACATCAAAATTTGGATCACCAACACTTGACGTGTTGGATTCATTGTCTGATGAGGAATGTGATTTAACTGAACTTTCTGGTGTTACTAAATTCAAATTGTGATTTTCAAATAACTTTGGAGAAGGAACAACTTTATAGTTTGCATCATTGGATTGTGATGGTTCCTCAACAATGTGGTCCACAACACATGCCACATGTTTACAACTTTTTCAGCAAAACATTTAATTTTAGCCATTTCAAGTTTGGTTTCTTCAATTTCATTTATGTAATTATTGATGGCTAGTTGTTTTAAAGAAAGAGTTTTAGTTAATTCTGAAACATCCTTTTTATAGCCTTCAAGGGTTTTGTTAAAATCATGTTCGTCCTTACGATAAGATTGAATGACGATTCTAGCACTCTCAAGCTGAAGCTTGAGTTGCTGGACTTCTTCAGTCAATCTATCACAAGCACCACAATAGTTATCACTAGTCATATAAGTAGTAGAGTTAGAACTTACCGGTTTAGGTGGATCTATCATGGCCATTAATGCAAAGTGAGCCTCCTTCCCTGAAAAGAACTTACAATAATCAATCTTCGTAAAGACCTCATCCACTATTCATGATTTCTTCATCATCAAGAAGTCTGATTCGGCTAGCAATTGGTCAATATCATCATCCAGAGAATTAACGCTTGCGTAAGAATAAGGTTCACTTTCTGAATCAGAATAGATATATTCTGGTTCATCAGAGACATCAGCAACGGAATCACTAATTGTCCCAGAATGCATCTCAGCACTTGTTTCGTCAACCTCCTCAGCAACTGAAGTCGGACCTTCTTCAACAATCTCCTCAATCACAACCTCAGAAACTTTCTTAGATTCCAAAACATCATCATCTATCACCGGCTCCTCTAATACCATCTCATTAGCATGACACGCTACATTACTACTTGTAATCTCCTCAACTCCCAATTGCATAGAAGTCCAATCATAACTCTCATCCTTCTGTATCACCAAAGCCTGATTCTGATTTTCATTTTGAGGTTGACTGTTTGGTGTAGAAATAGGAATAATGGTTCTGGTTGGGTTAGATTTAGTTTGGGTTTGAGTTTGGTTGGTTGTAGATGTTTGTCTAGATGTGGTATTTTGAGAGGTGTTTTGTCGGTTTTGGTAATTGTTTTGTTGTGGATAGTTGTTGTTGTTTTGGCTTTGGTAAGTAACTTGATTTTGTGATTGATGATTCTGATAGTTTGAACTTAAAGAGGTTTGATTTCCTTGTTGCATTGGTTGAGTACATTCTCTCTTGAAATGCCCTCATGTTCCACAATTAAAATAGGTTACCTTGGCTTTGTTGAAACCATAGGTAGTATTCAGTGAAGTAACGAGATCAGTTCTGCCCGTCTTCTTGATAAACTCAGTAGCTCTCCTGATCACACTTGCAAACGCCCATTGATGTCAATCAGTTCCATCTCTTCTTTATCGATCTGGGCATAATCTTTGTTGGATCAGTGGTCTCTTTATAGCGGTTTATATTTAAGAACACTTATGTGTTGTAAGTTTATCAAAGCAAATTGCACAGCGGAGTAGTAAGTGTTCTAAGTTAAAGTATCACTTTTAATAGGAGTTATTACTCCCCCTTGACAGTAGCAGTTAATGAGAATTAAAACAATGTAAAGTATAAAGTAGTAAATGCAAGTATTGAATGATTCTCAGATGTGAAAATGGATTGTATATTATAAAAGGCTTTGAAGGATTCAGCTTAAAATCAAGTGTCTAAAATAGTGGGATTAACCCATCTATTTATAGACGAATACATACAGATGTACTAAGTAATAAAAAGATTATAATACAAAAAGATAATACTACAACAGGCTGTAGCATGGGAACTTGTTCAAAGACTTTTACAAAACATTATAATATAAACTACTGAAGCAACTGGGTCGGTTAGAAGCTTCTGTCAGGAAGTACTGATGGGTGACAAACTACTAATGAGTAGTTTGTCTTCAGAACTTCTGATCTTTTACTCTTCAGCACTTTGACTTCTTCTTCTTCTTCAGTTCTTCAATCTTTGGTCTTCAGTAGTTCTATACATAGAATATTTAGCAGAAATATGATTTGGACTAAGGTAACAAAAGTGGTTTCTTCAATCCTTTTTGTCCTTAGAATCTCCCCCTGGATTGATGAAGCCAAAACCTTATCCAATCTTATTTTACCTTCATTTTTTCCTAGCTTCCAGTATTCTCTAGATTTCTGCAATCATGGAGACACTAAGCTGATCTGCTTGTTGTTCTGTCAGAGATCCTTGTTCAGGCTCAAGATGTTGTATTGTGAGAAGGTCTTTTGTTGAAAGTATGCTCAGTTCTTGTAGACCTTGCTTGAACGATCTCTTCTTGTCACTTTCACTGAGTTTGTATCAGTGAATGACCACTTAATGATGTTCACTTTACACCTGTCAAAGTCTGAAGTGTATGGGACCAAGCTAGTCTCCTGGGTTGATCCTGATTGTGGTATGTTTTATACTTCAGTGACCTTCAGGTGGGAATCCCTGCTCTCTTCTGTATTCACAACATTACGTATGGAAAAATTTGGGAGATAATGTTCTGTGACAACCTTGGTGTGTGATTTTTCTTAGATGGTTTGTTGTAGTTGGTAAGCAAATGTTGCAGGGTCCCTGAATTGGGTAAGCAGAGGTTTTTCTTCTACGTCAAAGTCTCCTTGCACAAGTATGTTGCCTTCTAGCAACACCATTTTAAAGTCTGTCTTGACTGTTTCCTCTGGCTTCTTTTTGGTAGTTGGCCTTGGCCTTTGTAGTGCACCAGAAGATCTTTTAACTACTGAGGTTTGTGACACTTTAGAAGTTTTGAACTTCTCTGGATTTGCTGCCTTATCAGCCTTGAATCTTTTGTAAGTCTCATACAATGTGTCTTCTCTCCATTTTGTCAATGAGGCTTTTGAACCAAATCCATTGGCTACCAGTTCTTCAATAATCTCAGCTCTCTTTGCCTTTCTCTCTTTTTCAGTGGCCAACTTGTCAGCTACAAGTTGTGCCCTTCTCATAAGTTCTTGAGTTGAGAACCCTTTGAGTGAAGCTTTCATGGCTTTGCTGTTCTTGGTGATCATTAACATAAGTTGTTGTCTTTTGTCTTCTTCAGCAACAGCTTCAAGTGCTCATTCTTCAGCTTCTAACTCATCAAATTTATCTTGATACTTCATAAGCTTTTCATCAAAACTGAGATCATCCCTTGCTTGTAGGTTTTTCCATACTTCATCTTCCTTAGCCTTCTTTTGTGCCTTTTTAAACTCTTCTCCAGAAATTCTTTAGACATGGATATGGGAGTAGGGTTTAAAACAGTTGTTCTAACAGGCCTTCGAATTGGAGTTGGAATGGGTTCAGTTGCCTTAGAAGACTGTCCTTCTTTAGTCTTGGAAGTGTTAACTGCTGAAAGGTTAATGGTTAGGGTTTTCTTCAGTACTTTGTAAGTCTTCATCAACAGTTTCTTCAATAAGGCCTTGGGATTCATCAGCAGTTTCTTGTATCTCTTTTCCCTTTTTTTTTGGCTTCAAGTCTTGCTTCAAGAGACACATGCTCTGGTTCCTTAATCTTCTCCACCTTTTTGGCTTCATCCACTTTTGGAAGCCTTGAAGGTTGAGCAGTTGTAACAGATAATGCAGCAAGCTGTCTTGTATTGTTGTCTATCTTCTTGGACAGCTCACTAAGTTATTTCTTAATCAACTCAAATTGAGTGTTTGTCTTCAACTCCCAAGCAGTTGTGAATGTTTTGAGTTGTTCAGATATAAGGGTTGTCATCATCTAGTACAGGGGACCAGCTGGGTTGCATAGGTGGTTCAAGTCCATGCTTGATCTCCCAGTGAATTGGGTAGGCTTTTGTAGTGAAGGGTGAGTTTTTGGGTGATCTTCAGTACGAACTTAAGATGCCACTTTAGGGGAATTAGGGTTCAAGTGGTCTTTAACATGAGCTTAGAGACACTTAAGATGCCACTTTAGGGGAATTAGGGTTCAAGTGACCAGCTCTTTGAGCTTAGAGACATCAGATGCAGGACCTTCATAATCAGCCGTCAATTCATGTTGTGGAGAGTTTGACTCATCATCCAACCTAATGGAATCATATGAATCCCTGGTAATGTCCTTAATAAGAATAGTATTAGTTAAATCATGAGCTAGGCCCAACCTAGTTTTCTCATGAACCTCTTTGTCTTGGTACTGAGGTTTTCCTACTTCTGGCATAAAGCCTTCATCAGTAGTTGCCACACTTGAGGTCTTAGCTATGTTACTTATGTCCTCAAGTCCACCACTGGGTGGTAAATGAGTAGTAGCAGCCTCAAGTGTACCTAAAGTATCTATGTTTGGGCTTAGACACCTTGGTTCATCCTCATCTCTTGGGTTAGGGTTAGTAATGTCCACATCCATGTCAACTTCTGAAGGTATCTCCCCTGTTTGATGTGTTTGTTGGGGAGTGACATGTTTGGATGGGACCTTTTCTTTTGGCTCAGAGAGAAGTTTAGCTATTTCAATTGTGGTGTGAGATGTTTTAGGTTCAGTAGGTTTAGGTAATGGTTCAGCAGTTTCAAAGGAAGGATCAGTAGTTATGGCTTTTCTAAGTTTCTTCCTATGAAATAAAATAGTTATGGGTGCTCTTTTTGGTGGTTGAGATGGATTAGACTGAGAGGATGTTTCAGTCACATCCTTAGCAAGTGTAGAGTGCACATCAGTAGTTTCAGGTATCTCATCTTCCTAAACTACCTTTCTTTTTGGGTTGGTGGGTTTTGGTTTTTGCTGTTTGGGTTTCTTGGCTTTCTTTGTTTTGGGTTTGGAAGATGATGGTTCCTTGGGGACTGTTTCTTGTTCCCCTAGGTCATCTTCTGGCAAAAGTGCCGGTTTATTATGCCTAGAGAATACTTGTGAATTCAAAGGATTTAATTTTGTTGACTTCCCTACAAGTACTCCCTCTCCAGGTTCCTTTATTATGCATTGCATAAGAAATATTGGGTACAACAAAAACTTCTTTTTAGTGTTTTGGTGATGCAAAACCAACTCATTAAAGAAAAGTGAAGATGCCTTAAAAGTTGTTTCATTCACAATGGAATGAAATATTGGTTGAAAAGTGGAAGGCATCTGATCATATGATCCAGTTTGAGGACTTAGACACATGATAATATAATGAAATAACAGCTTATATTTTGGATCAAAATACTTTTTGTAAACTGTTGCATTTGACAAAGTACCTTGGTAACCACACTCAGTCATGGTTAAGTGGATATCAGCAGTGGGAACATGCTCAGGAGCTTCAGCATCATTCAAGCCAAGCCTTATTCCTAAAGAATCTTGTATGATTGCCATATGCTTCCCTTGGATAGTTGACTTTAGGAATATCATTTTATTGTTCACAGTCACCGCCTCAGCATTAGCCCATAACTCATTTAGAGTTTGTACATGAATAGGAGGATCAATGGTGAAGGCTGTGTTGTATTGGGATTTTACGACTAAATCAATGATTTCGTCGTATTGGGACCAGGCTTCATCTTTCTCGAAGTAGCCTCGCTGATTATGTCCCTGTTTCAGAACGAGAGCCATGGTTTTCTTTGATCGAACAGTAATCTTTAGGTTAGAGAAGGGGTTTTGACTTTGCTTTGAGAGAGAGAGAGAGGGGGAATTTTGCTTTTTGAATGGATAAGTGTTGGAAAAGGCATTTATCAGAAGTTTGTAACCGCCTAGGTCAAACTTCTGATGAGTGAAATGTCTGATTTACCCTTTTTAATGAAATTGCTGATGAAACAAATTTCTTCATCAGTAGTTTTCATGTTTTCTTCAGTAGTTTTAAACAGCTGATGAGAATGACTTTCCAAACGCTTTTATAACTTCTGATATTTATGAGTAGTTATTTATTTTCTGAAATTTTCCGTTTTTAATGTTGTTAAAACATCAGTAGTTTCTCTCTATTTGTGTTATTCATCAGAGGTTTTTGTGATAGATCAGTAAATATGTAAGTGAAAGTAAAAATATGTGCAGAAGAAAAAGTGAAAACACTTACAGACTTTACTCAAAATTTAGCATCCCAAGCATGGATACTAAGCTCTGAAATGTTGATGTATCAAGGGGTTTGGTGAATACATCAGCTATTTTGTTAGCTTTTGTGACATGTTTCACCTCAATCTTGCCTTTTTCATAGCAATCTCTTATCAAATGATACCTGATTTCAATATGTTTAGTTTTTGAAAACAGAACAGGATTTTGAATGATACTAATGGCGGATATACTGTCTACTAAGAGTGGAGCCTTGGTCTCTTTGATTCCAAAATCAAGAAGTTGATATTGGAGCCATTGGATCTGTGATGTGCAGCTTGCAGCAGCAATGTATTCAGCTTCAGCTATTGATTTTGCCACAGATGTTTGTTTCTTTGATTTCCAAGACACCAGACAGTTTCCCAAGAATTGACAACCACCAGATGTTGATTTTCTTGACATTTTACACCCTGGAGAGTCACTAACTGGAAAAGCAATTAACTTGGTATTGCTTGAAGCAGGATACCAAATTCCTAAGGTAAGAGTTCCTTTCAGATATTTGAAAATTCTTTTAACAACAATTAGGTGTGATTCCGTTGGTGCAGATTGATATCTAGCACAGACACAAGTTGAGAACATAATATCTGGTCTAGAAGCAGTTAGATACAAAAGGGATCCTATCATATATCTATACATGGTTTGTTCAACCTGTTTTCCTTGATCATCTAGTTCAACTTGTGTGGTTGGTGTCATAGGGGTGGAACATGATTTACAGTCTTGTAAAGAAAATTTGTTTAATAATTCTTTAACATACTTTGATTGATGTATAAATGTTCCATTTGTTTGTTGCTTGATCTGCAGTCCCAAAAAGTACTGCAGTTCTCCCATTGTGTTCATTTCAAATTTTTATTGCATGAGTTTCTTAAATTCATCACACAATTTTGTATTTGTTGAACCAAAAATGATGTCATCAACATAAATCTGAACAAGTAAGACATGATTTCCAACATGTTTTATGAAAAGTGTTTTATCAATGAAGCCTCTTGTTAAGTGATTTTTAAGTAAAAAGTTGGACAGTGTTTCATACAAGCTCTTGGAGCCTGTTTTAGCCCATAAAGAGCTTTGTCAAGTTTGTACACCCACTCAGGATGAGAAGGATCCTCAAACCCAGGTGGCTGACAGACATACACTTCCTCTTTTATTTTTCCATACAAAAATGCACTTTTGACATCCATTTGAAAAACTTTTATTTTGTTGGAAATTGCATAAGCTAAAAATAACCTGATAGCTTCAAGTCTTGCAACTAGTGCAAAGTTTTCATTATAATCAATTCCTTCCTCTTGTGAATAACCTTGTACCACCAATCTTGCCTTGTTCTTAATAATCATACCAGCTTCATCTTGTTTGTTTCTGAAAACCCATCTTGTGCCAATTGGTAGCTTGTTTGGAGGTAAGGGACAGATTTCCCAGACCTGTTGCTTCTTGAATTGGAGCAACTCATCTTGCATATCTTGAACCTAATTGTTATCTTTGAGGGCTTCTTGATATTTCTTTGGTTCCAACTGAGAAATGAATGCTGAGTAAAAGCAGAAGATGGAAAGCTGGTTTCTAGTAAGTACCCCTGATGCAATATCACCCACGATTTGCTCTAGTGGATGATCCTTGTGTTCAATCAGTTGTTGTAGCCCTGTACTTGAAGATGGCTCTTGAACTTCTTCAAATAAACCACTGAGGCTGATAATATTTGCTTCAACTGTATGTAATGGTTTAGGAGTTTTTGGAGCTGAATCAGTAGTTTGAAAATGTTCATCAGTAGTTGTTGAAGTAGAAGCTTGTGAAACTTCTGAAAGTTTGAAAGTTGATTTAATGACTGTGTTTGGAGTCCATTATGTGGGACCATCATGTGGGACCATCATCATTAAACCCTTGATAACCATAATAAGTGGGTTTGGATGATTCAACAGTCTTTTCAGGTCCGAAATTAAAACTGTCAAGGTCATAAAGTTCAGCAGGATGTGCTGGAATGAGAGTGTGTTTTGACTCATTGAACTTGACATTTAGTGTTTCTTCTACTATCTTGGTTCTTGAATTGAATACTTTGTAAGCTTTCCTCATTGGAGAATAACCAAGAAAATAACCTGAATCAACTTCAGCAGCAAATTTAGAAATAGAGTCCTTGATGTTGAGGACAAAACATTGACATCCAAAAGCCCTGAAAAAGGAGATAACGGGCTTAATGCCATGAAGAACTTCATAGGCAGTATTGGTATGTCTCTTGTTGATGAGAACTCTATTCTGAACATAACAAGCTGTGTTGACTGCTTCAGCCCAAAAATACAAAGGTAGGTCTGAATCAGCTAACATGGTTCTTGCTGCTTTAATTAATGTTCTGTTCTTCCTTTCTACCACACCATTTTGTTCAATAGTTCTGAGAATGCTGAACTGTCTAACAATCCCTTTAGACAAACAGAACTCATCCAGAGTTTGGTTCCTGAACTCTGTCCCATTGTCACTCCTGATGACATTGACAGAGAGAGAATATTGCTTCTCTACTTGTAGAATGAAGAACTTGATTATTTCAGCTGCCTCATCCTTGGAATATAAGAAGAAGACCCATGTGAATCTTGAGTATTCATCAATGATGACCAAGCAATACTTCTTATTACCAAGGCTCATAATCTTGACTGGTCCAAATAAATCCATATGGAGTAGTTGAAGACATCCTGTTGTTTTTTATTCTTCAATAGACTTATACGAGGACATATGCTGTTTTCCTTTAAGACAGGAAACACAGTGTTCTTTACAATGGTATTCCTTCAAAGGTAGTCCTCTGACCAAGCCTATTTTTGTGACTGTATTTATGGTTTTAAAGTTCACATGGCCAAGTCTCCTGTGCCAGAGATCAGTTTCTGAAGTTGATGCCTTTGAGAAGAAATAGGCAGTGTTGTTCAGTACTTTGTCTTTCCCAATGTCCACTGCATAGACATTGCCACACCTTTTGGCTATCAGCAAAGTATGATCTTCAATGATCTTCTCTATCAACTTCTGGCCTTCTGGTGATATGATCTTGCATGCTGTCTTGGTGAAAAAGGAAGAATATCCTTTGTCACACATTTGTGAGACACTCAGCAAGTTGTACTCAAGGTTTTCAACAAGATTGACCTTGTCAAACTACATTTTTCCTTAGGATACATTGCCATATCCTACCACATATCCCTTGGCATTGTTCCCAAAGGACACAGATCCTTCTCTTTGACTGATGAGATTGTTTATCAGGTATCTGCATCCAGTTATGTGCATTGAGCCTCCAAACATACCAAATGCTATTCAAACCTCTGGATACCCTCTGCACAAGATAGCAATTTAGTTAGACTTGGGAACCCAAGCCAATTTGGCTTTGGGTTTGCTCTTGAGAATAGGAACAGTTTGTTGATAACCATTTTTAGAAATCCATGTCTTTTTAGCAATGGATTTTTCATTAGGGGCAATGGTGGCATCGTTTCGGTGACCACCATCAACTTTGGTCATCAGAAGTTTAACCAAATTTATCAAATTTTTGACCTAAGTAGTTTGCGAAACTACTGATGGTTTGGGTCTAACTTCTGAAGAGGAATTTTGAGAAAAAGGCTTTTGTTGAGATTTAGTCTTTTTCTGAGAAAAGGTTTTGCTTGGTTGTTGTTTGTTGGGATAAGAAGTATTTTTAAAATCTTATCTCATTTGTTTTCCCACAACCAGTTGTTGATTTTTCTTATTGAACTGATTTCCTTTTCTATATCTACAAAATTCAGTCATGTGGTTAAACAGACCACATATTTCACATGCTTTTGCTTTATCCTTGCTTTTAGATTCATCTAGAATTTTGGAAGACAAATTATTGACAACTTAGTATTTTTAGATAGGTCTTCAGTAGTTTTCAGGTTCACAACTCCTGATGTAGATGAAACTACTGATGACTTATTGTCAGTTATTTTAACTTCTGCAGGACTTTCATTTTTGAGAAAGTTCTGATGAAAAGATGTGCATTCTATCTTTTCAGAAGTTTGATCTAATTTACTCCCATCATCAGCAGTTTTGGGAGTAAAATCAGTTGGAGATTCAGTGTGGGTATACCCTATGCCAAACTTAACATTTGCTGAAGTTTGCTTGTTAAGCAGCATTTGGTACCCTCTACAAGACTCAACCCATTTTTCACAATCAACATGGTGTCAGCAAGCTCTTTTCTGACATTTCCTAGGTTTTCTATCACAGTTTTGATTTGTGCTTGGGTTTCAATGGAATTGCTGGTTAATTTAGAAATTTCTTTATTTTTAGAAACAAGTTTTCTTTCTAAATCACATTTCATTTGTGTGTATTTTCTTTCCATGTCATTAGCCTTGCCTTGTAGATGCACATTTGTTTCTCTGATTAAAGCAAAAGATTCTTTGCAAGAATTTGAACACAACTTTAAAAGAGATTGTTGTGATACCTGAGATAAAGCAGAATTATAGGAACATCCCTCAAAAGCCATTAAGGCAAAATTCTTTTTGCCATTCTCAGGTTCTCCCCAGTTGATATCATAGACTTTATTGTCTGCATCTGGACTGCATTCAGATGTATCAAAAGGAAGACTGCTCCAGCAGTCAACATACCCTAAAGTAAAAAGACTTTGTTGTGAGGGTTGTTGAGTTTGTGGAGGTTGTTGAGCAGCTGGAACAGGAAGCATTTGTTGTTGGCCCTGTTGTTGAGCAGGCATTTGAACATATTGTATTTGTGGCACATATTGGATTTGTGGAGCTTGTGCCTGTACAAAATGAGCACTCCCTTGAGTTCCATTATTCCTATTATAATTGGGGTTAAAGGGATTTCCAAATATGGGTTGGTTAAAGCTAGAGCTTCTACACTCTCTAGCAAAGTGTCCCAACTTTTGACACTTATGACATCTCAATTTTGATTTATCAAAACCAACTTTTGTTGAGTTGTTTTGTACTGGAAATTTCCTTCCTGACCTTTTATAAAACTTGTTAGTTTTTATACTTAACATGGCCAGTTGGTGTAAAATATCCATTTCCTCTAAGTCATCACTGTTGAAATTTTTCAAATCATCCATGAAAAAACACATGTTATCAGCAGTTTGACTTATGTCTTCATTGTCATATGCTGGGAATGATCTTTCTGATGAGATCTCAGCTGTTATGTCAATGTGGTCAAAAGATCCAAAATTATTAGAACATGATGGTGAATCTTGTCACAATAGTGTTGTACTACCTAGAGTATAGTCATCAGCAGTTTTATCAGATTCTTGTAACTTTTTCTTTTGATTTATCTCTCTTTCAAAAGTTACTAATTTTCCATGTAACCTTGTTAAGGTTAGGGTATTAAAATCTGAACTTGTTCTGAGGACTATAGAGTATGTTTCCCATTTGGCAGGTATAGACCTTAAAAATCTATGTAACATAGATGCATTTGTGTAGGTCTAACCCATTAATTTTAACTCAGAGATGAGTGATGAAAATCTTTCAAACTGTTGTGTTAATGTTTCACCATCTACATGAGTAAAAGTTTCATATTGTTGGGCAAGGATTTCTCTGGTGTTGGCTATCACCTCATCAGTTTCTCCAAACTGTTCTTTAAGGCAATCCCACAGCTCTTTCGCACTTTCACAATGTAAAAGTCAAGCATAAATTTCGTTTGGGAGAGCCAGAGCCAACATAGAAAAAGCTTTTGCATCTGGCTCAAATTTTAGCATCTAGCTCAAATTCTGGATCAGTTATTACTGGTTTGTGAGGTCCAAAAATAACAGACCTCCAACATCCAGTATTATTCTGAGATATAGTATGTGCCAACCTTCTTTGCCAGATGTTATATTCATTTATGACCAGCATAGGAAGTTTATTGGTAGATCCAGTATTTTAAGGGTCCATTCTTAAGAAGTTTGGTTTGTCAATACTTTCTTAAAGTGATGGATGTTTAAATAAAGCGAACTTTTATCCTTTATTGGATATTAATAAGAACCTATGTCTGATTCTCAATTTGTTAGATTGATATTTGATCTGATAAACCAGATGCTCTGATACCAATTGTTGGATCAGTGGCCTTTTTATAGCAGTTTATATTTAAGAACACTTATGTGTTGTAAGTTTATCAAAGTAAATTGCACAGCGCAATAGTAAGTATTCTAAGTTAAAGTATCACTTTTAACAGGAGTTATTACTCCCCCTTGACAATAGCAGTTAATGAGAATCAAAACAATGTAAAGTATAAAGTAGTAAATGCAAGTATTGAATGATTCTCAGATGTGAAAATGAATTGTATATTATAAAAGCCTTTGAAGGATTCAGCTTAAAATCAAGTGTCTAAAATAGTGGGATTAACCCATCTATTTATAGAAGAATACATACAGATGTACTAAGTAATCGAAAGATTATAATACAAAAAGATAATGCTACAACATGTTGTAGCATGGGAACTTGTTCAAAGACTTTAACAAAACATTATAATATAAACTACTGAAGCAACTGGGTCGGTTAGAAGCTTCTGTCAGAAAGTACTGATGGGTGACAAACTACTGATGAGTAGTTTGTCTTCAGTAGTTCTTCAGTGAACTTGTCTGGTTAGACTTCAGCACTTCTAATCTTTTACTCTTCAGCACTTTGACTTCTTCTTCTTCTTCTTCAGTTCTTCAATCTTTGGTCTTCAGCAGTTCTATACTTAGAATATTTAGCAGAAATATGATTTGGACTAAGGTAACAAAAGTGGTTTCTTCAATCCTTTTTGTCCTTACAATCTTCATTAGTCAGATTGTTGTTGCCTATCTGACTTGCCACTAGTCCATTGTATGAAGCGACCATTGCTGAGACTAAAGCAATGTGTTGTTGTGCCACTTCTACAGTCACATTGTTCATGTTGGAAGTTTCCAACACAATCGGACTTTGGCTTGAAGATGCTTGTGTCATTGGAGGAACATATTGTTGTTGTTGAGGTGTGTTAACAGAAGATGTATAACAAGTAGCAGACATTTGAAGTTGAGTCGGTATGTAAGAGTTTGTTGTGTAGGAAGTTGGTGTGTAGGTTGGTCCTGGTGCAAGATAATTGGTTGGATTTCTTGGTGGTTCAACTACATTGGAAACACAAGCAATATGAGATGCAACACTTCGACCCACTGATGAACAAGACATAGAGGAAGATGATGTAGCATGATATAGTTCCAGATTTTGTGGAAACTGTGCTCTTTTGGCCTTTCTTTTTTCATCCATCTCTTTGTTCTCCAACTTTTGTATAAACTCATTGATAGTCCAAACTGATGTAATAAATATGTGGTCAACGCCTGAGATAGTTGTTAAAAGGCCTTCTTCTTAACAACAAACTTTTTCTTCTCGTCATCTTTCAATTCTTCAAGAGGAATTGGGATATCAGTGTTCTCAACCAACGGAGGATTGTATCCCTTCATTATCATCTGCCAAGCCTCTCCTCCTTCCAATCCCATATCTTCTAGATGAATCTTGAACTTCTTCTGCCACTTATAGTACTCTGACAAGTCCAACAGCTTAGAAGGACGATTCCCACTTCCCGATGATAAGTCATTGATTAAAGTGGTAATCGCATTTGTAGTCTAATTGTGCACCGCTGCTGCAACTCCCCAAAAACCATTCACTTGTTGTTGTTGTGGAGGTTGAGTAACAGGTGGTGGTGTTGAACTTGTCATAGCAATGTAGTTGATCGGTTGTGATGACTGTGTGTTCGTCTTTTGAAAAGCAACTGCCCACGGATTCATCGGAAAATGTTGTTGTTGTGTTGTGGTAGGTCTATGTGTCATCGGAAAACCCCAAATATTGTCCCTAACACTTGGATGTAAACACTTAGAAAAATTTTCAAAAATACAATCTGGTTCGACCTCTTTTGATAAACGTGGGTTCGAATGAAAGATTAGACCTGGTTCGACCCTCTCAACAGACTCGAATGAGAAAATGTGACACGCTAAATCTGGTTCGACCCAGAAAGACTCTGGTTTGACCTCCCGATGTGGTCGAATGAGACAAAACTGGTCGAATGAAAACACAACAAACTAAAAACCTCTTGGTTCGACCTAAAAACTCTCTGGTTCGACCAAAAATCACTGATTCGACCCCAAAAACTCACTCGTTCGACCTAGAACTTTCTGATTCGACCTGACCCGTTTGAAAAACGGTTATTCTTCAAAAATCAGTTATTTTGGCCAAAATGTTTCAAAAGTTGATGGATTTTGATGATATTAATCAGGTTTTGCTTCGGATTTGATGCACATCAACTTTAATGAATGAAATTTTTGTTTTTATCCGTGAAATCAAGTCAAAATCAATCAATCTCCATTATCATTCAAAGTTTATGCAAAACAGAAAAAATTTAGGTGTTTTTGGTGAAAAATCTGTTTGAAATCTATAAAATTGCAATTGTATAATTCAGATAGGCTCTGATACCACTTTGTAGATGATCGTTTTTATTGAAAACAACTAGATAATCATACAAATGGAACAATCCAGGTGCGGAAACCCTAGATCGTAACAAATCAGAACAATTTTAAATCCATTTCAATAATCATTTTCATTAATAAACAACTTGATATCAATTGATTAGATTATGTTTACAATGAAAAACTCTTAATCAGACTGTTCTAGATCACACACAGAACACAGACACTAGACCACTATCAAAAATGACCAACAACCATTACATAAAATAAAATCAAACTATTTATAAACCTCTCATTCGACCCCCCGTCAAGGTCGAATGAGTCCTTCGACCCAGTCTTCAGCTCGAACCAACAAACCAAACACTTAAAACCTTCCTTCGACCTCCGTAAACCCTCCTTCAACCCCCCGACTATGTCGAATGAGCTATATATCAACACATAATCTTCCATAAATGCTATATTGACAATCCAAAAGCGATAGTCACATTCCGTGCACTTACAAAATTCCCTTGTTGCATGGCACACGCATTTTACGCAAAGTGATCACAGATGTCCCACCTTAATGCTTGAGGAAATTGCATCATGTGACCTTTGGATTTGGCATTTTATTTTGAGTTGCAGTTTCGAACAATGACATCAACATCGTAAATCAGTCACCTATATTCAATGACATCCTAGATGGCGTTGTGAGGCCTTGCATATTTACAGTTAACGGGATGGAATACAACAAGGATATTATCTTTGTGATGGAATTTACCCTGAATGGACCACTCTTGTAAGAAGCTTCATGGATCCACAAGGAAATAAAATGAAAAAAGACATGAATCTGCAAGAAAATATATGGAAAGGGCATTCGGTGTTCTCCAGGCTCGATGACACATTATACAAGGTCCAACAAGGATTTGGAAAGCAATAGTTACAACCGATATAATTTACGCATGCATAAATACTATACAACATGATCATCGAAGAAGAAGGTTATGTCATATCGGACCGGGATAATGATGAGGATGAGGATGTGTCACCGCCATTACATAGACTGACAGACAATTTTCTAGCGATTGCAACGGATTAGAGACTTATGTAACATGGAAGTTAATCACACCCTTCCACACAATTTGAACGAACTCATTAGGGCAAATAGGTAGATGGGAGAACAGGAAAATGAAGAGTAGTTGTGTTTTATTATGTAGTATGTTTTGAGTGTGTGTTATTATTTATTTTTTATTTTTGTATTATTATGTTTTATGCGTGTGTTCTTTTAAATTATTTTAAGCGTGTTTTTTTAACTAAAAGAATTATCTTATTATTATATTTTTTTTACATTTTAGTATATTTTAATGTAAAATAAATAATATTATTAATTAAAAAGGTAAAAATTAAGTATACAAATTAGATATAATTTAAATAAAAACGAAAGTAAGTGATAATGTGAATAATATGATAGAGGTTAGAAAAAAGGGTGAACGATGTGGTATGATGATGTGACGTATGGAATTTTATTCAAGTCTAGTGATGTGGATTCTTAGAGCACACATTTATGAATATATTTATAAACGACTAGATTGGATCACTTACTCTGTCAAATATTTGTGATCTACGTGCTCATGCATATAAAAAAGCACCAGCTCAATTCTTTAAATATATACATATTAAAAACTCCACAGGAAGGATGGATCCTCTGGGTAAACCCCCTCATCATAAACCTGCTCTTCCCCGTAATCAACTATTAATGGCGGCTGAAGGGGCATGAAATAGTCATCAAACCCTGGAAATATCCCATAATCCTGGATATTGTTTGTATGATCACCAGCAACATCCATGGAGGTGGAAGTCGTGTCAGAAATTTGATGATCTTGATGCAACTCATGTGATGATGATGAGGGGCTAGTGTAAGAGTTTGCGAAGCTAGCCGCGACTGCTTGTATCTGGGAAGGGTGAAGGTCTGTGCCCCCTGGAATGTTTGGAGGCTCATGCGGGAAGTTGAAGTTTGCGTTGTGTCCTCTTAGACAAAAGAGGGCCGCATCGAAAGCACGAGCAGCCTTTTCGGGTGAGTCATAGGAGCCTAACCAGATTCTTTCACGGCTGTTGGGAAGCCTGATCTCGGATACCCATTTCCCCCACTTCCTCTTCCGAACACCTCTATATTTTGCGGAGTCATTGCTACGGGCGTTTCTTTCGCTTTCACAGCCAGCAGTAGCGGTAGCAGTAGCAGTCTCCATAATAGATAAGATAGCCCGGTGACTTTGTGTTTCTGTTGTTTTGACTTCGATCCAGAATTTATAGGTTCCTCCACAGAATAGAAAGGTCAACGGGGCGTGTTGATTTTCAAATCCAAAATGTACTAAACGCCAGATGACATGTTGTAGCACCACAAATTGAATATGTGTTTAGGGTTACGCGGTCCCTATATCGCTATTATTATTATTGTTATTAATAGACATGAAAGGAACGTTTGTTTTGTTTCTATTCAATCCATTTCATACTTCAACATCCAGTTCCCAATAGAATCCTCTCCCTTGGATCCTTACACGCTCTGATACTAATTGTGGGAACCAACTGAATCGATCATGATAAAAAACGAAGAATAATACTAGACACAAAGTCTTTTTTACTAAGAAATCAAAAATCACACATGAAACATTAAACCTACCAATCTATTTATACTAAACCTAAACAAGCTTTCCTAAACCAATACTAAAACTCAAATACTTATCAATCTAATAAACTAAAACTATTTAATTAAACTAACACCCAAGCCTTAGCAAACTCTTGTCTTGGGTTCCACTAGACCAAGTATCTTTTGGTATCCACAATGTTAAGTTAGGGGCTGTTTGGTAAGCCTCTTAATGAGGCTCTGAATCATTCAGTGCGCATTCAGCGCGTTTGTTTCAGCTTCTAAATGGAATGGTTAAGGCTTAACCATTAAGATTTGGGATGTTGCTGAATCATTAAGAACTAAACTACGCTGAACCTTAATGATACACTCCTGCCAATGTAAGACAAGAAAATTAACCATTAAAAGGTTCAACTTAATTTTAGCAATTAACCATTCAGACATCTTAATGATTAAGCACTTAATCAACTAAACGGCACTTTAATCTCACAAGAAGTGAATCTACATGGTTTATTAATAATGAAAAAGTTTATTGCTAAATAACAAAAAAAAAGATTAAACTGAAATCATTCATTTTGTATTAGCATAACAAAAACCATCTTGTCTTTTATTGCAATTGGACAATTGGTAAAAGGTCCAAAAAAATTTTTGAAGGCGGACTAGGACCATTCTTAAAAGGTGGCCCCATTTGTTTCTTTTTGTCCCCCTTTTATCCCCTTCTATATATCTGGTCACTCTCACAGTCTCACGACGTTTAAGTCAGCCCTTTTCTATGGTGATTTAATCATGCAAAATGTATTCTCTTATATTTTACAATATGAATCTAGAATATGTTCAATAGAAAGCCACATATATATGTTGAATATAAATACAATAACTTTCATTCAAATCCATCTATATTGACCTATGGGGTATTAAAATTATATTAAACTTCTACTATTTTATATCTTATTAACTTAAAAATTATTATTGTGATGCATAGTAATAAATTATTGTTTCAGTGACGATCGGTTAGACTTGGTAATAGACATATAATATCGCTAGCTTAAAATAGAATTCAAAAACTAAATTAGTTTACATTAATTTTATAATATATATATATTTATCAATATCACTATAACTACGTTATAACTACATGCATGCCTCTCTATTAATAAATATTATCGACTATTGTCCATCTCCGACTAGTACACCACAGTCTCATCACCACAATCGGTTAAAAACTACCGCTCCACACCAAATGTTGAGCCGGTACACGACATTATTGTTGCACTAGGGTAACCTAAAAAGATCCACAAAAGGGTATTATGGTAAACTGGGTTGCAACTTGCAACCACGTCTGAAATACATGTGATCCAACGATAATCAATTCATTTAATTTCCATTCAGGCCATCTTCCCATTCAAGTCAAATTCAACATCATGTTTTTCTTTGCATCCGTGTTTCTTTTATGTTGTTTTCTTCTAGTAATTAGGTTGGTGGAGTTATGGGTAGTATTCATTAGAAACATTTGGTAGAAAGCAAAAACGAAAACAGGGTGATTTTTGTGGGTGAACTCTCACGCCGTCCTTTAGGTTAATTTATTTACCAATTCAAAACCTAATGAAATCGTATACTTAAAGCGTCTATTTTGGTTTGAGGTAACGGAATGAATGGAATGTACGAGGTAATGAGATGGATAAGATAATGAAATGAATCATTACCATTCCATTTCTTGTTTAGTTGCCATCTGCGAATGAAAGAAATCATTCTTTATGTTATTTGGTAGGTAGGTGGCGGTGGTGTGTGATGATATGTGACGGTGGTTGCAATAGTGGCAGGTGGATGGTAGTGATGGTGGGTGGCTAACAGTGGTGGTAATGGTGGTAGTGGGTGGTTGTTAGTGGCAGTGATGGTGGTGGTGGTGGGTAGAGGCAACGATGGTGGTGACGATGGAAAGGATGGCAGTTAGCGTAGGCGACGGTGGTAGGTGGGTGACGGTGGTAGGTAATGGCGGTAGTGGGTGGTGTTGGATGGCAGTGTTGGTGGGTGACGATGGTGGGGGCAGAAATGATGGGTGAATGATCAAGGTAATGAGTTGCGGTGGTGGGTGGTGATGATAGTGGTGGATTGTGGTGGTGGCGTTGGTGAGTGGTGGCGGCGGCAGTGGTTGTGACGATGGTGGTGGGTTATGTTGGGTGATGATGTTGTTAATGAATAGTGAAAGACGGAATGGAATGACAAAACAATCATAGCGTGTAGATGGAATAGAATTGAGGGAATGCAATGCCTTGTGGAATGGATTATTCCATTCTATTGACCAACCAAACACACTATTTTTCATTATCTCGTAATAGTCCTGTAGGATCAACAACAAATTATTATCGCGCGCATAACGGGTTGAAGGCGGAATCAATGATCTGGTTAGTTGTTATAGGTGTATGTTAATGAGTATGAATAATATGAAAGTGATAGAGAGCACACACACAAAAACACGCACTAAATTACGCAACACCCTATTAAGATTGGCAAAAGTTACAAAATGGTGAATATATGGGGTATTTATAGGATATATGTCATATGCCTGGAATGTGCTAGGCGTATGACTCTCATACGCCTAGGTGTCCAGGTGTATGACACTCTCATACGCCTAGGACTATTCAAAATACCTAAAATACCCCTAAAACAATACAAATGCTACCCGAACACTTCTATAATGTACATACATGATCCATAACCCATTTCTAAGCTATGGACATAGCCGTAAGGTGTACTAACAGAGTCTCCCTTAGACTTAGAAAGACTTAGATAGATATCTTCACAAACTTCTAACAGCAACCCCAAACCCACAAGCCTCCAAACAACAACTCTTTAGGCTTTATAACCGGCAACTTGGACTAGTCACATCCTGAGTGAGTATTCTTTGTAGCATAGTACCTGACCATCTTCTGGAAGCGAACAGGTTGATCTGCATCTTGATCTTGAAAAGTGAATTTGGTTCTTGTTCAACATCTTCATATCAGCTTTAGACAGATTCATCAACCACATCGAATCGAAGACTCTGATCTTGCGGCAGATCTTTGGATCATTCTTCAGCACAATCACGACTTTAGTAGTCAGATAATCATAGTACCATAAAATAAACTTGTCTGAGAAATCTTGCTCCATCGGCACAAGAGAGATCTTTGTCAAAATCTCAGATGGGTTGCTCTTGTGTTTCCAGATCGGTTTCCCGGTGATGTGATGAATCTTTGTCGACTGGTAGCTTTTTGGATACTCTGGTGTAATGTATACCCACCTGGTGTTGCTCTCTTTCTCCAATAAGCCTCTAAACATATCCAACGTGTTGTTATTTTTCATCGGCTTCAATCTAGCAAGATCACAAACATACCAATATGGCAGGGACTTGATCTTGTAAACACTTACGGCTTAGTCACATGGTTCCCATCATCATCTGTAAAGAACATGTTGTAAAACTTCTCGGTCCATTCCATTGGCACCAACTTAGATGCTACAACTTCCCTAAATACCCTTAGATATTCTTCGATTAGACCTGGCTGCAAGGAAGATTCTCCTACACCAGATTCAACACCTTCATCATGATCTTTCTTGGCTCGTCTTTCCCTAAGCTGTGCATTGGCTGTTTTTGTCTTTCTAGCCTTAGCACTGCCATCACTACCCAGATCTTCGTCATCATCCCAAGATCTTCATCACTGTTATCACCATCATCTCTATCATCACCATTACTAGATGTAAGTCTCTTATGTTTGTTGAAGTAACGATCAACTCTTTTCTTCAACTTCTAATTCTCCGACTCTACAATCGCAAGATGATTCTTAGTATCATCGTTAGATTCTGTTAACAGCCGAATCTCTTCCTTATTGTTGGATAGCTTAAGCCTCGCCGCATCTATTGTTGCTGATAATTTTCTGGTCTCTTACCTTGTCTCATTTATGATGGTCAAGAACTGGCAATCTCTTTGTTCAGATTCCGCTATCCTTCGATGGTTCTCCATATTCTAAGCCACCTGCATACGCAGCATGCTCACCAGGTTGTTGACATGTAATTGGAGAGATGGACTAGCTGATGTGGTTGGTACATGTGAGATGGAAAGCATGAAGGGTGCTTGTTCGGTGTGTTGGGGAAGTTGGAACTGTGGGACTCTAAGTTCAGATAACAATCTTGGAAGGTCAGAATCAATGGAAGGTTCAGATGTGGTAACTGGTACAGTAGCTGCAACTGAGAGGGATTCAATGAAGATTGCAGTTCTTCCCGAGGATGGTGTGGGAGTGGATGTTGTGGTTTCAGTTACTATTGTTGTTGATTTGGTTTTCTTGGTTACTTTGGTAGTTTTGAGTTGGTTGGTTGAAGCTGTTGGTTCTTGGATAGTCACTATCTTTTCTTTTGTCGCTTTCTTTCTCTTCTTCGGTAATCGTGGACATCAAAGATCTGCTTGAACTAGCAACAACATGTTTTCTTGAAGGTCTTTCTTCCACTAGTTCAACATCAAACTCATCAATACTCACCGTGTATTAAGGATCTGTATGTTCCTCTCTCTCTCTCTCTCTCTCTCTCTCTCTCTCTCTCTCTTTCTGCAGCATCTCACGCTCTTGTAGGGACGCAAGCTCGTGGATCTGCTTCAATCTTTCTTCCTCTAAACTCAATCTACTTATCTCCATGCCTTTTCGAAGTTGACTGAGTTCAGTTTCTTCCCAAGTCTCTTTGTTGTCAGACCCATCACCTCTAGCAGGCACATATTTAGTAACTGGGACATCTTCAGCTAATCCGTTTCCAAGATCACGTCTTCTTGATGATTCAGCTTCAGATATTGGTTCTCAAAAGACTAGCACAGAGATTCCTGGCTCTGTTGTTACAGACGTGGCTTCAATAACTGTTGGGGCTTCACGGGTCGGTGAAGGTCTAGGGAGATTCCCCTAAGAAGCTTCACCACCCTCATCACCTCCTGAATCTCCTTTGTCATCATTATCATTATCAGCATCATTATCATCATCACTCTCATGCTCATCAGACACAGGATCCACTTCTTCAACATCTGAGTCACTATCTGCATTTCTCTAGTGGTTGTTTGGTGGTTCTATATAGGTGACTCTCGCAATGTGTCCAATAATCGTCTTGAATGTTTGGTCTTTGCCCTTCCTGTACGACTTTATTATTGACATGCCCAAGTCATTCATGTGTTCCAACTTTATCACATCATTCTCAACCTTTGGTAGATCTAGAATTCGAACATCAAATATCATCTGAAGAAATCTTTGATACATGATCGATCTTTTGTTATTGTACTTGGTAGTCACATTCTCCTTCAAATGGTGGAAAATCATACCCAAGAAATTGAACGGTTTGTTCAAAATCAGGGCCACCATTGCTGAACAAATTGTCTCTCCGGCTGCATCAAAGCTGCTGATTCTTGTACTGATGCAGTGGATAAGAATATGCATATATGACATATCGATAGTGACGGCATAATTTAACGACAGATTACGCATGAAGTATGCTGAAGACGTTAAAGATTCACATGAAATATGTGATAGAGATAATCCTCATTGTCTTCAGAACGAAGAGCTTTGTGAAACCACCACTTCACGTCCATTGATCTTTCCCACGAGTGCAATTAGATTAGGATTGCAATCCAACACCGCCGTGTCCCAAAATTGGAGTTGATGGCTGAGATATGGAACATAATGAGTGGAAATAGAATAGAATATCCTTGAGCGCTGAAAGAAATTGATCACATCTACATACGTCGTCGTATTCTTTGAATTTTGGTCAATATGCGCGACTATGTTGTGCTTGAAGCCCGAAACAAGATCCATATATGCAAATACTCATACACACAACATAAGAACATCAAAAACGGATTTAAAATGATCAAAGTGACAAAATCGCCAACATTTCGGAAGTGCAAGCATATGACACTGTCATAGGTGTGCATATGCACACGTATGAGTCACATACGTGTGACCTGTTGTCACGCGTATGACTCCCACACATATGACAGATTCAAAAATCCCAAAATTTTTGTTAGATTGATTTAATGTCCCATTTTTGGTATACATATTCTAATATGGCCGATTATTAAAAACCACAAAGCATTTTAGATTAACAAACTTGTTTTGATAGCGTATCGAAGGTTTTATAGTCCAGTTTATTCGAACACCAAAAGTCGATCGAAACAAGAGATTTAATGGATGACAATCAGTGATTTTTAGCTTAAGCAACCCACCTTTTGATTCTGAATATTCAGAGATCAAAGAAAAACACATGGTGATAGTAGATTGCTAGGTCAAAAAGTCAAGGCAAGAAGGGTTTTGAGAGAAGGCGTATGAAGAATGAATGTTTGGGCAAGGAACCTGTTGCTTATATACCTTGGTGTCATGCGTGTACCCTTGATTCACACGTATGACAAATACTCATACACGTATGTTTCAAAATCCTTCAACTTCCACACGTATGACACTATGTGTGACACCCGCCAAATTCATAGGTCAAGATCCATACACACATACACAATCATGCCATTTTTATGATCATGCATTAGACATTGTACGGTAAATGTGTCACCCCGAGTCTAGTAAAGCTCAGGATAGTCCAGGAATCTATCACATTTTCTATTTACCCATGCAACACCAGACTAAATCCAGAATAATTAACAATGACAGTCAGGACAGTCATACGCTCAACAGAGAGCGGCTGAACGTTCAATTATAATGTACAAAGCAAAATATGACTAAATTCAATTTGGAGATTACTCAATTCCATATATAAACCCGACCAAAGAACACTTGCTGGACATCCGATACGTGGAGTTGTCACCATATAACAACTCAAGTTCATCACATGTATAACGTGAGTTAATACATTCAAACATGACACGTCTATAGAAATCAACTTATGATATTAACATTCCCTTGTGGAAAAACACGTGTTATTATCAAACTAGACTATGTAAGTGTATATTAAAAACATGGTAATCGATTTCCAAACAAGGCCACCAGAGATATTTATAAATCTTTTATATTTATATTTATATTCCTATGTGCGTGTGTATATATATACACACACATATAAATCGGGCCACAATAGGAATAACAAAACAAGAACTCACAAAGTAACATTTCATATGTATACACAACAAAATACACGTACATTATATGTTGTGATCAAAACTACATACATACATTATATGTATACATGGCACACATACATTCACACACATGCCTATAACAAGAACACTAACCTACCTTTCACCTAAAACACCATACTCCAAAACAACCATCTTCTTCCCATACAAGTCAACTTACCTCATTAAGCTAGCCATTTCTCTTTCCCTTTTTCTTTGAAGTCGTCCGAACACACACACTAAATTCCAACCAAAGACAAACATTCACAGCTAACCAGAACCAAACAACACCAAACCAATTCAGAACCATTGTTCCAGTTTCAACACCAAATACTCAACAGCAAAATGATAACCAAGCATTGGTGATTTAGAGGGATTAAGGTTTTGATTGGAACACAATGCAATTAGGTATTGAAGAGACTACTGGTGGAAATGTTGCTTGTTTAGCTCAGGAAATGGTGAGTGAGGAGAAGCCGGTAATAGTAGAAGATGAGGAAAAGAAGATTGTGATTGATGAGACACTTTCTGAGAGGGTAGAAGATGAGGTTATTTCTGAGAAGGTAGAGGAGCCCATGAGTGAAGAAGATGTTTCAGATTCTTCTGATGATCATGTTTCTGTTTATTCTGACACCGAGAGTGAATCCGATTCTGAATCAAGTGTTAATTCACTTGATGATGACGTGGAACAACTTCTGGCAGAAGCATATTTTCTTATGACCAAGAGATCTTGCATGGTTGATGATACTTTCTCGAAATTAGACTATTCCAGATTTTTTGCAGGAAAGGAAGCTCCGAAATCGGTAAGTTCTAACTCTAATCCTTCTAATAATGAAAAATAATGTGGTTCATGTGTTAGACTCGAAGGCGAGGTCAAGGATTTAATATATCAACTTGACAGCGCTAGAACTGCCATTGAGTCTTATCGCAAGAAAGAAAGAGATGTGAATAAGCTGCTAGATAACTATAAGAAAGACATTTATGATTTAACTAAAACTTTGTCACAAAAACAAACTGCCATTAATAACTATATTAATGAAATTGAAGAAACAAAATTAGAAATGGCAAAAATGAAATGTTTTTCAGAAAAGATAAACAAAAAGCTTGAAAGTTATCTGAATGTAGCTTATGTCATGGACCACATTATTGAACAATCAAGCCCTACTGTGAGTTACAAATCATTACATTCTCCGGTCTTATTTGCAAATCACAACTTGAATACCGTGACACCGAAAAGTTTTGATAAATCTAGATCTACATCAGAGAATGAATCAAACACTTCTAGTGTTGGTGAACAAATTCCGATGTAAGACCGATTTTGGGAGTGAACAACGAGGGCGTTGAGGCAATAACTGATGATTCTGATACTAAGGATGAGGTAGCTAAAAAGAATGTTGATATTCCTCCGGAAAATCACATTTGAACTAATGAGTCATACTCAAAGGTACAACATTCTCAGAAAGTTGAACAAAATCAGAATCAATCGGTGAAAAAGAATTTGAAAGGTGATAACAAACCTGTGAAAGTGTTTTATCGGATGGAAGGATCCGATAAAATAATTTCTGATGAAGAATATCCTATTCAGTTCGCTAATTACCCTAAAATTGACAAAATTTGGCAAGAAAGCACAATCTGGTTTCCTAAATCTAAAAGGACAAATGATATGCCACCCAAATTAATCAAGCGACTGTATGGTGATAATTCTAAGTCACCAAAGGTTCATGTCACACAGTTTATAAAGCCAAAAGATAAAGTAAATGGTTTCGTTGAACCGACTTATTCACTAGATCCCGCTCCTGAGAGTTTCAGGCAAAAGTGTTATAAGAATCAATATCCGTTAACAAATTTGCTAGATCTGATGATGAAAATTGTTTTGAAGAGTATCGAGCCTGTTGCAAGTGTGGAGAGAGAGGGCATTTACTTGCTCACTGTCCATATGTGAGACGTAAAAGGCAAGAGGTTGAAAATAGGCAAATTCATAGAAATCCGAATGTTGGTGTTCCTCAAAGAAACTTTTATTCTCAAAAGTAATTTCTTAATCAAAACAAGTTTTATCAAAGATGAAACCGACCGGTTGTTTATGACAATCGAAATCGGATTTCTATGAACAATGGTCTGAGAAGACCTATGCTGCATCCGACTTTTTAGAAACAAAAGGTTTATTCTAAACCCTATGTTAAACAAAATATTGGGCTTTCGGTAGTTAAATCAACCAAGGTTTCTAAGAATGTTCCATCGAAGGTTGTTTCTAAGAATTCTAACAATGATCAATCAAAATTTCAAACTCAAGTTAGAATTCTAAAACGATCGGAACAATCTTGGACATCAAAAGGATCTACCGGAGCCTCAAGTTCAACTTCTAAACCGGTGAAAGAAGTTCCTAAGACAAATGTTTTAGAAAAAACGGTAGTTGAAAAGAAGATTGATGTTGATAAGAAGAAATCTTTGAATGTCTCATTTGTTGATACTCAAAGACCCAAGACCAACATGGCTTGGGTCCCCCGTAAAAACTAATCATGTTTGTGATTGGTGCAGGGAGTTCCAGCTGGCCCTGTGAGCAGTCTCTGGATTGTTGACAGTGGAGCTTCCAGGCACATGACAGGAGATATGTCGCTGCTTTTTGACATAAAGAATACTAATGGAGGGTATGTCGCATTTGCTGGTAACAAAGGAGGTTAAATCACCATGGAAGGTAGTGTTAGCAATGGGATGGTGAGTTTTGAGAAAATTTCATATGTGAAGCAGATTGACTATAATTTGCTCAGTGTATCTCAGATTTGTGATAAGAAGTTTTCTGTGCATTTTGATGAGAAGTCTTGCTATATTCTGAAACCCGAATTTGAAATACCTAAGGAGTGGATCATGCTTAAAGCTCCGAGACTCAATGTCAAGTTACATGTTTTCTATCGAAGGCCACCGAGAAAGAATCTATCATGTGGCATCGATAGATGGGGCATATTCACATTAGAAAAATGAATCATTTGGTGAAAAAATGGGCTGGTAGAAGGAGTTAATGTGAAACACTTTCATTTGAATGATAAGTGTGTAGGTTGTAAAAAGGGAAACAACACAAACAGTCCCACAAACCAAAGAAAGTGAACCCTGTCACCATTCCACTTGAGCGTTTGCATATGGATCTTTTTGGCCCTGTCAAGCGTAAGAGTAATTATGGAGAGCTTTATTGTCTTGTGGTTACTGACGACTATTCAACATTCTCGTGGGTGATGTGCATGCAATACAAAAGCAAAACATTCAATAATCTGAAAGTTCTATTTACCCGATTGGAAAACAAATATGGTTTGAAGATCAAACGTATAAGAAGTGACAACGGGACGGAGTTCAAGAATTCACAGATGGATGCATTATGTGTAGAAAAAGGAATTCATCATGAATATAGTGCACCATATACTCCTCAACAGAACGGTGTTGCAGAACCCAAGAACAGGACTCTAATTGAAGCGACTAGGACAATGCTTGCAGATTCTAATCTTCCAGTAATGTTTTGGAACGAGGCTATTCATGCAGCTTGTTACACTCTGAATCGTGTGTTGACAGTGAAGAAGTTTCGAAAGACTTCTTATGAACTGCTTAACAGAAGCAAGCCGAACTTAGAGTATCTAGAACCATTCGGAGCACCATGCAAGATGCTGAATCCTACGGAAAAGTTTGCCACTAAAGCAGAAGAGAGCTATTTTGTTGCAGACACGACACCACTTAAACGCGCGTTTAACAAAAGAACTCTTCAAGTTGAAGAGTGGACGAATGTAGATGTTCAACGCTACACTCAGAATGTTCAAGGAAATAGGCCCGATTGGATGTTTGGCTACAAAGATTTCTTTGAGTCATTCAATCTAGATAGTCTGGTTGAAGAGGTTGTACTACGTTTATATTATGAGTGTGAGAATGCAGTGACTTCACCGTTAGTGCGTCCGATCACCGTAACTTCTCCAGCAGCTTTTAATGATGCCAATGCTCCTGTGATCGAAGAAGAAATTTATCAAGAAGCTTCTACAACTTTTGATTCATCTGAATCGGAAGATGATGATAAAGTTTTAAGTGAAGCTATCTTAGATCATGCTACAGTATCACCTCCAGTGAACCCTAATCATGATATTGCATCTTCATCGAATACGGGTAATGATCTAGACACAGCAGAAAATCGGAGTGTTCCAGTGGTGATTCCAATACCTGATCATCCGGAATCTCAGATTCATCGGATTCGTCCGCTAGGAAAACTCATTGGAGATCCTGGTAGCAGTGTGATGACACGAGGACAACTAAGGCGTGCATCATCAAAGGAAAACATTGGAGCCCTTGCCCTATATACTCAGATTCAAAAGTCAGGTGATCAAAATGACTGGTCTTTTGTTTGTTATGTTTCGCAGGTGGAGCTGCGGACGTACAAGGATGCTTTACAAGACGATTCTTTGTTGGAAGCAATGCTGCAAGAACTTCAACAATTTCAGAAACTCGGAGTCTAGACGTTGACTGATTTACCACCAGACAGGAAGTAGATTGGTACCACATGGGTATTCAAATGCAAGAAAGATGATACAGGGGTTATCGTCAGGAACAAAGCTCGATTGGTGGTTCAAGGTTTTAGTCAACAGGAAGGAATTGACTATAACGAAGTCTATGCACCGGTTGCGCGCATTGAAGCAATCCGAATGTTTCTTTCGTATGCATCTTACATGAAATTCAAGGTGTATCAGATGAATGTAAAAAGTGCTTTTCTATACAGTGTGGTGAAAGAAGAAGTGTATGTCGGCCAACCACCGAGTTTTGAGGATCCTATCCACCGGAATAAGGTCTACAATCTGAACAAAGGATTCAAGAGAGGTTTGGTACACTGTACCCTGTTCACGAAAAGAACATAGGGTGAATTGCTTCTTGTGCAAATTTATGTTGATGACATTCTATTTGGTTCTACTAATGAACTTTTATGTAGGGAATTTGAAAAAGCTATGCAAGAGAAGTTCGAGATGAGTGCTATGGGAGAAATGCAGTTCTTTTTAGGCTTGCAGGTGGATCAATTTCCAATGGGCATCTTTATTCACCAGACGAAATACGTTTTTGAAGTCTTGAGTCGATTCCAGATGGATGATTCGAAGCCTATGGATACTCCCATACAACCCAATCACGGGATTGGAGTTAACGCTAAGCGGGAGCTTACTGATCCCTATACTTATCGTGCCATCGTCGGATCTCTTATGTATCTAACTGCATCTCGGCCGAATATAATGTTCGCCACATGTCTTTGTGCACGATATTAATCCAAGCCGAAACAAAGTCACCTAATTGCAGTTAAACGAATTCTTCGTTATCTGAAGGGAACTCCGTCACGCGGGTTATGGTATCCTAAGGATGATAACTTTGACTTTATTGCCTTTAGTTATTATGATTATGCAGGTTGTGATATTGACGCTAAATCCACAATTGCTGGATGTCAATTTCTATGGAGCAGGCTCGTGACCTGGCAATGCAAGAAGCAGACGTCGATTGCTATGTCTACATGTGAAGCAGAATACGTGGCAGCCTTGAGTTGCTGTTCACGGGTGCTTTGGATACAACAACAGATGCGCGACTACGGTTTGCAAATTCTTAGAACCCCCATTCATTGCGATAATGAAGCAACCATCGCACTCACTAAAGACATTGTCAATCATTCTAAGGCTAAGCATATCCGAGTTCGTTATCACTTTATTCGGGATTGCTATGCTAAAGGATTGATGATTGATATGGTCAAAATCCACACTGATTATCAAAGAGCCAATTTATTTACCAAAGCTTTTGATAAATCACGCTTTGAATTTTTATTACAAGCTAATGGTATAACAGAAAAGCAAGATTAAACTCCCCATCATGTTATCAATTTTTATTTTGTTTTTGTTTTTCAAAAATAAAACATCGAAAAATATGTTTTTTATTTTAGGGGGAGCTATTTATTTTAAAAAAAAAAAACAAAAAACATTGAAAATTTTGAAAATCCATAAAAATTAGAAAATTCAAAAATGATTTTCCAGGAGTAGAAGAGGAAATGATAGTACATCAGTGAGGATCTGACACATGCTAAAGAATTGTAAGTTTTAAAAAAGGCGTGTGTTGATTTTGTGTGATGTGTTGGTAGGCTTCGTAGACTTATTACTGCGTGCCTTAGTGATATAAACATAACGAACTACTCGCTAGTGGCTAAACACCTCATGGGCATATGGTCTTAGTACCGTAATTTGGTTTGACAGGGTTGCCAAAATCTGAGGTTTCGGGTCGTTATGTTAATTGTTATCCGGGGTATCTTGATTGATCTTTTGTCGTATTAATTTACGGACCTAGATTCAATCAAGAAATTTGCAATAAGAGCTTATATGCCAAAACCTAAAAGTTACCAAATTGAGGAACTTAATGTATAACAATGATCAAAGCTCATTTAATGCATCGTATCAAAGATCATTTAATGCCAAAACCTATCAGGTTTGATATCAGCCTCAACCTGGTGCGTGTGCACATGTTACTTTGTAGCATTGATTTACTGACCTGTACACCTCTGTGTTTTGTATCTTATAAATAACGAATAACATTGGCATAATCACACGTTACGACGAAGCTTTGTGCAAATTCCTTGATACGGGATTATGTCGTGTGTGTGGGAACCATAAGCTTGTTAGTTTGAATACACCTAAACGCGTATCATTTTAAAGCACTGCATAAGGGTCTGCATGTAAGCTTATGTGGATCACAATATCAGCAATTGTCGAATCACACATTGTCTTTAATGATAATATATATTAAAGATCAACGGTGTGATCAGATTTCTCATAAACTGATATGAACCTCTTACCGGAAATCACAAAATGTTTACTGCTTTAAATTTTTCGTTTTCTTCATATATACAAAAACTCAAAAAGATTTCTCTGTTATTTTCGATAACTGATGTTGGATGACAGTCATTTTCTGAAGTTTGGCGACCCAATCTGAGTTTTGTATCATTTAAATGAGAAATTTTGAACATTTGAAGGTTTTCAAGGTTTAAACTGGTAAAACAGGATTCGAATCGGACATTTGATAAAATTTCATTTTTTCAGATTCTTATTCAACCTTTCGTTAGTCAAATGAGTCTTCTGTGGGTTGATTCGAACCTTTTTAGGAAGTCGAATGAGAGAGTTTGTTTGATAATTTTTCATTAGAAATGTCATTTTTCATTCGAACCTTTAGGTAGGTCGAATGAAGTTTGGATCTTCTCATTCGAACCCTGCAAGGGTCGAACGAGACCTGTCTATATATACCAGTTCCCTCATTCGAACCCCCACAGATTTTTCCCAAAATTTCCAAGTTAAAGTCACCTTGTTGCCCTAATCTTTTAGATCCTATAATCTTGTTGTTTGAACTTTGCTGGTCATTTTTATACCATTTATATAAGTATTAATCCATGGAATCAGTCAGAATCATTCTTGGAAGTTTTCAAACCCTAAGTGTTTGAAGTTTTAAACTATTTGTGATTAAAAATTGACCATCAATTCATCAATATCGATGGTTTTAGTGGGGAGAGAATTACAAAAACATGGATTTAAACATATTATTGATCAATGTCGATTGGTTAAACCCTAGTTTTGGGGGAAAACCATTGATATTTGATTAATTGATAAAATTGGACTTTGGGATATGTTATTCGACTGTTTTAGGCCATGATTGAATCAAAATGAGATGTTAAAACTGAATAATCAACAATTTGGTAATTTGAAATCAAACAAAATTTTCATTGGACCATATCAGAGGGTCGAGTGAAAACAAATTGGTTGAAGGAACAGTTTTTCACGCTCATTCGATACACATTAAACTCATTCGAACCCTCGAAGGGTGGAATGAAGATTGCTTTTTGACCATTTTCATGTTTTGTCCATTTTAACGCATTTTCTGTGTTTTGTTTGTTTGTTTTGCAGATAAAATGGCTGAACAACCACAGCAAGATGTACAAGAGCCTGTAGTTCAAGAGCAGGAACCACCCAAAGAACTAAACTTCGAGTCGAAAAACAACTTTTTTGCATATGTTGGTCCAGTTGGAAAGTCTGCAGAGTTTGATGGGATTGTTAGCTTTTTGAAGAGATGCAGAGTCGTTTATGCTCTTTCACAGCCAATGACTATATACAGAGACTATCAAGCTGACTTCTGGGATAAGGCAACAATTACATTCTGGGATAATCAGTCAGTTATACAGAGCAGGATTCAAGGCCACTTGGTATTGGATTCTGAACAAGATATCAGGGAGGCATTGCAATTACAAGACTCTCCTTCTAATCCTATTGAACTTACATGGACTGAACAGAGGAAGTGCTTTCTGAGAATGAAGTACAATGGACCAATAACTAATTGTTTACTACACAAAGCCAAACTGTATCCCCAAGTATCTGTTACATATGATTCTACATGTATTCGGACCAGTTAGTGGAGGCTATGATGTACTGAGGAAGAGTTTATGTTCTTTGGTGGTTGCACTGATATTAAACAAGCCTTTCAATGTATCGGGAATGATATTTCACCACATGAAGGAAGTCCTACAAGGCTTGAAGGGTGACAAGTTTCTGATGTATCCTAGGTTTCTGCAGATGGTGTTTGATAATAAATACAAGGATTTGAGGAAAGATCCTTTGTAGATCATCAATCAAGTACACATGAATCAGACTACTTTGAGCAGGATGATAGCATACAAAGGTCTAACTAATGCAGAAAAGCCACCACACAAGAATTTGTTCGGACATTTGAGATCTGTCAGTTACAAGGATCCAGGACAAGACAAAGTGAGAAATGTTAATAGTGATTCAGATTCTGATAGTCCTTTACAACCTGTTGATAAGACTGCAAAGAGGAAGAGACAAGTGATCAACAAGGGTGCTAAGTCTAGGAAGGGTAAACAAGTTGAGAAAGAAACGGAAACAAAGTCAATGAAGGTGACAAAGGGGAAAAGCAAAGCCAATGTTGGTTGATGAAGATAGTGAAGAGACTCACTGACTAAAACTGTGAAGGCTACTAATCCCAAGGCCACTGAGATTAGTACACCTGATGCTTTAGAGAAGGTTTATGAAGAACAAAGAAACAAGACTGTAACTGGAGAAGATGCAGAGTTGATACTTGATCTTGATGATTTCCATGGTTCACCAGTTACAGGTGCAAAGACTGTACATGGTAGAAAGAAGAGTATGTCAAAGAAAGAAAATCCGAGAAAAAAAGGAACAGAGAGATTGATCTATTGGTTCTTGGAAAGAAAGTTCCTGAAGCAACATGTTCAAAAGCAACATCCCCAGCAACATATCCAATAATCAAGAAGAAGAAAGTATCTGAAAAGGTTATTACAATAGATCCATCATCACAACTGAATCCTGAGAGCATCTCTACAACTTTGAAGAGTGTTATAGAAGAAATGGAAAACAAAACAAAGAAACCAAGAGCTGAATCTAGTTCTACTCCAAAGGTTACAGTTTCTGATGAAGTAATGGAAGCAGGTAATAGACAGATTGGAAATGTTATGAAGGCATTTAATCATCAACAAGCAGATATCAAACAGATGAAAGAGAATGAGTCTAACATGCTGAAAATTGTATTATCTTCTAAGAAACGTCAGGATGAATTAGAAGAAACGATTGAAAAGCTTAAGGCTTCTGATAGAAGAAACAAAAAGAGAATCAAGTTGATTGAAGGTGAAAACAAAGAAATGAAGAAACTGTTAGACAAATTATACTCTGGGGCACCATAGCTAAAAGATGGTGAAGAAGAAGAGAAAGAGGATGAAGAACAGGTTGACTTTGAAAGTTCTGATGATGAAAGTGATGATGATGATGATGATGACGATGATGAGAATGATGGATCAGATGATGATGATGATGATAATACATGAGGAAAGAGTTCTAAGAAAGATAAAGAATCAAGTGATAAAGAGTCTGATGATGACGATAATACTGCAAACCAGTTCAGCTCCGAAAAACGAGTTTATGAGAAAAGCAGCAAAGGCGAATCAAGCTCAAAGAAGAAATCAGGAGAGAATGTTGATGAAGATCAGACTATCTATTGGACTGATAAGATTCGTGCGTTGACTGATGAAGATAAGAGATTGTACAAACAGATGCTTGAAAGAAATGTTTGGACAATAGAGCTAACCGGAAGATTTCGTGAGATTTTTGAAGGAGATGATATGAAGTATTTGATAGATTATCAAGATCCTAATGTTGAGGATGGTGAATTATCTGCTGCAATGTCAAATGAGATACTTGAAGGACTTGCAAAGCAGGTATGGAAATGATTAGAAGACATTATGAAAGAACAAATGATTCCAGATAATCCAATGAAAGATGCAGGAACACATTCAGATGATAAAGATGCTCCAGTTTTTGAAGACATTGAGATTCAGGATATTTCTCATGAAGAGTATCCGGAGTACTATCCTATGAAGACGAATGTGGTGATTCCTGATATTAATGAAGAAACGTTAAATGAAGCTGAAAAGCTAGCAAAAGAGAAAGGAAAGAAAGTTATGGAAGAAGTGTTTGGTAAGGAAGCTGATAAGAAACAACCTTACAAACAGCCTGAAGAACTGAAAGATTTGTTAAAGAAGCTGAAGGAAAAACAGGCTAACAGACCAGTAGCAGAAGTTCAAGGTTTGTTTCACAAACATCACAACAAAGTGTTCAAAGGAAGAGCTTTAGGCTGGAAGTATTTTCCACACCTGAATGTGTTGGGATTGACTGGGAGAAGGGAATTTTGTACTTCAACAGATTCCAAGATATTAAAACACTTCTGTATTGGGCTGTGAGGGAAGTTTGTAGACACACTATGGGTGGAGCTTCTGTGAATAATTCAGTTGTAGGTTGCTTTGCTGATAAGATGAGTTGGAAAAGCAGAACTAAATGGGATTTATTTAGACTTCAGTATCCTAAACGGGTTGTTCATAAGAACGAGATTGATCCCAAAACAGGTTTGAAGAAAGTTACATTGAAGTATAAACCTCCTGTGGTGATGAAGAGAATTCCTCTAATGCCAATACAGCAAAACTTCAGCAAAGACTTTAATTTCTGGTATTACGATTGGAAGACGGCTGAAGCTGTAATTGTGTTGAGAGATAAAGATCCAAAGCTGATATGCAAGAAGATTAGAGTGTTTGACCCAATGTGGTTAATCAACGGCTCAGTTGAAGACATCAACATGTTATATTTTAATTCTATTCATTTTGATGTTGAAGATTTGGTACAAGCTTGGAGATACTACAAAGTTGTATGTTTTTGTTTTGCTTGGGATGTGAACGCTAGATGTGATTATAACAAGTTGCTTGGGAAGTATGTGAAGATCAAGGAGATGACAAAGAAAAGTTCGCTCAAAAGACAAGCTGAACTTGAAATGAGCGCAACAGAAAGAAAGACATTGAGAATTAAGCTGATGAACAAGACGCTTGAGTACAAAGAACAACATTCCAAGAAATAGCCAAGAGGGAGTTTGTTGATACATTAGTGTGGCTATCGCTTTGGATTCTACAATAAACGGCGTTTATGATTGAAGATTGGTAGACTAAGAAGTACATTCGACCCATCGTGGGGTCGAATGAGAATCATATAGGGTCGAATGAATGTTTTGATCTATTATTATGTTTGTTCGAGCCTTGAAGAGGTCAAACCAGGCCATTCGACCAATGCAGGGGTCGAATGTGCAGTCTATATATAGGTTAAGTTTGTTTTGGAAGTTAGTTCGACGTGTCATTTGTGTGTGTGTACTGTGTGTTTTTCAGAGAGAGTTTTAGAAGGTTCTAGAGAGTCTTTCATTGTAATCTAAAGGTCTTATAAGGTTTTTATCAATTGATTATAATGGAAATGATTATTAAAATGGATATTATTGTGTTCTGATTGATTGATTGATTATCATATTGCATATGATCAAGGGTTTCCGCACCTAGATTGTACTACTTGTGTGATAAATTCATTGATTTCTTTAAATCCGATCCTTTACACAGGTAAACAAATTTAGTGTTATACACTTACATATACATACATATACACGCAAACCATCACACTCACACACATATATACATATACATAAACCATATGCATATACACATATCCATATACATGAATACATGAATACACGAGCACATGAGTATGGGCTCTACTAGAATTGACAAAAACATAATTTATCTTGAAGCTTTAACCTAGTACATATACATTTTAGCACATCATTATTTTTGGTACAATATGAACAATCATGTGCACCCACATACTCGTGACCACTCTTGAACCCATCCACAAGTTCATAAGACCCGAACCCAAGCTCTCACGATACGAGTTCAAGTATGTGCAGGAATGATATGATTTTTCTAGTAAATGAAACATGTGTTATTAACCCATACCCATGAATTAACAAGGACAAAACACTTGCAAATAACGTTTTTGGGTATAAAATGGCCGAGAAATATGTTCATACGACACTTTTTGTACAAAAAGACAATATACATGTTGTGTAGTAATAAATAGAAAACAACTAACAACGGTTTTGCACAAATGGCTAAACATAGTCACAAATACCGACAAAAACAAATATTCCCAACACATATAATCTGGACAATAGTACAGAAACACTCAATCCATAGGTGTACAAATCAAGTGAACAGCTGCATGGTAAATAGTACGGACATAGACTTAAGTTGCCTTTAATGAATCTAGGGCACCACAGTCCAGGCATTTCAACATCAAACTCAGTCAGTTGTAGCAATCAGACATCAGGTGAGTTCTCAGAGCCCTATTTTACTGTTTTCATATTTTTGGGGGGAAAACATGCGTACAAGTTCAATTACATTTCTAACTATTATGTGAACATGAGACAACAAGGTTCGGAGTACTCATAAGCCCTCGTGTCATACGTTTTACTGTAACCATTAGCTATGGACTTAGCCATGAAACACCGGGATAGATCTATTGGGTTGACACCCCCACTCTTGTTTAGTGGCTCTAACTGGATTACAGATATCAAAAGAGTGCTTGTATTTCACATTATATTCATTGTCTTTAGTGTACAATGGGCAAGGCACAACATTCGTCAAGGTTTGGTTACAGGCTCATGATAGTCACATAATGATTATTGTCTTAGCTAGACAATGATCCAGTTACCCATGGTTTACATAGATTTCAAAACCTGTGACCTCACCAACTTAATTGTTGACAAATTTTATATGCATGTTTTTCAGGAACTAAATGATTATCATGGAACTTGGAGTCGCGCATGAGCATCTTGGGGATATTATGAACCTTCTTTTGATTAAATGATTTAGACATTATCATTTTAAATGTGGTTCTTAAGACAATGTTTTGGTTATTATGTTAAACAATGACGTCTTTTCCCGTGTTTCCGCCTAGGCGGGATGTGACAGATTGGTATCAGAACACAACGTTATAGCGAACTAAGATTCTTTTCTAGTCAAACTATAACTTAAATAAAATGATTTTCAAAACATTTTCATGAGATGGAAAATATCCTACATCCCGATGCGCTCTGCAAGTTCCATGCAAGACACATCATACATTTAGATAAGTTTAGTATTTAAGTTTCATGATTACTCACACCTGCGTGTGCTATTGATTTAAATAATCCAGGTGCCACGCGTTGACCTCGTTATCGTATCTGACACTGAGGAGGACATCATAGTTGTTCCTCGACAGCTCATATGACGAGGAGCCCGATTACCTAGTCTCTGAACCATAGGAGTATGCTTAGGAGGAGGATGCACAGGGAGATCACCCAGTCTCTGATGATGACGACATGCCATAGTCCTTTTTTTGTAGCAGCACCACCAGCTGAGCTACGTGTACTCTCGTTCTGCTCCTTTCGCCTGATTCCCAGTAGGGTACGTGTGATGTATACCCCTAGGAAACGAGTGACGTGCTTGTCGTGGTACACGTTAAATTTCCCAATTACAACTAAGATAGTGGTAAGAAGGGTATCGAACACAGGGAGTTTGTGGAAAATGTGAGAATTAAAGTTTTGCAATTAAACTACTATTTAACAACTAAGAAAAATAAAGATCAAAGATTGTTTGTTGGTTTGGAATTAGATTTAAGAAAATTAAACTAAATTGTTGAATTGAAATAAGATTGAGTTTATCAAATTAAGAAAGCAATGACCATCCCTGGATCCATTTCCCTTGAATCTTTATGCCAAAAGTCTAACTAGAAAGAGTTACATAGACATAACTCATATTTGAACAAGTGTTGTGATAAAAGGGAACAAAGTACTCGGATTATAACAATGCGAGGTTGTTTCCCGATGACCAATTACTCAATTATCCAACCCAAATCCTTCCCACAATATCCCGATTGTTAGCAACACCAAGAACATGCAATCAAGATGAGAAATTGATAAATTAAATAACTACTACAATCAAATGTTCAAACACCATAACAATTAAGCAAACATACCAAATTGTTATTCTAGAAATCACAAGACAAAAGCATAAAAAAATTCAAAGGAAACTTCACCAAGGATGACCATCAAAGGTTTTAGCCAAGCATCATCAAATGGGTCATCATAATTTTCAATCTATTGTTCATATGAATCAAAGATAATAACCTATGATTAGAAATGTTCTTCCACCTTGTTCTAGCCCCAAAATCGCCTCTAGGATGCTTAGAACCGTTCCCAATTCGAAGATAGTGAAAAGTCTTGCAATAACCACTCATTTAAAGGGGAAGTTACAAAAAACGTGCAGGGGCTACCGTTTAATACGGTGCCACCGTATTAAACGGTGGAATCAGAAAACTGATGGTGGATCTCTACTGGTCAACGGTGGAAAACAAATGCCCAGCAGCTACCGTATTAAACGGTGGCACCGTTTAATACGGTGGAGGCTACAAAAAAATATTTTTTTCTTCTTTCCAATCCTCCTCGTCTTTGATCCGTTCCAACCCGTTCCAAAGCTCGGTTTTCTTCATTTTTAGCTCCTTTAAGCACCTACAACCAAAGCAACCGTAGTTATCCAATTCCAACCAATAACATGATAAAACGTGGGTAAAATAAGCGTTTTAACCATATAAAGGGTTGTTCCTTGAACCACCCGTCACATCCCCACACTTACCCATTGCTTGTCCCAAGCAATCTACTACAAGTCAATTTCAAAAATAAGCGATCATTTTGAAGTCAAGTTTAATGTGCAATCCTCGTACTAACCCATCCTGAACACCCCAATTCAACACACCCCTCACAATATCTCTCCTCTCGGTATCAAGCAAGTTCTAGCAAAGATAAGCTAGTCACACAAAAGGCAAACGGGTAGTCGCACAATCATAAGCTTGTACCTAAATCAATTATCCTCCTAACATGGACACAAGTCTAGATCAAAGGGACTTACCGGTTGTAACTTGGTTAAGTGTAAGGTAGGGAATAGGATATATATAAGTAGCGCAAACTTTACCCGGTCTTTTATTACATAACAACACACGCGCACAAGGACACCACTATATACAAACACATCACATAACCTCACTTTCTTTTCCTTTTCTTCATTTTTTCTTCTTTTTTTTTAATACTTCTTTTCTCATTTTTTTTTCTTTTCTTTTCTTTTTCTCTTTTCTTGCTAAACAAAGACATAAACATGCTAAACATACTAACGTACTACACTAATACTACTAACACAACGCTAAACACAAAAGACCGGGTCAAGTTGGGTAAAATTTTTGGGAGCTAGTTCAAGGGTAGTCTCATGACGAGGCTACCTAATGCCCTAATCATTTCTAAACCCATGTCAAATCAAAGATTCAAGTTGTATTTCAGCACAAGTTCTAATGCACTCCCACCCGTTGCCACTCTCTCAAAGAAGAACTTTATTTATTTACAAGTGTGGCTTCAACTCTCACCAAGAATAAGAAACGGGTAAAGGGTTGCCGGTGTGTCTAATAGGGTTAAAAATCAAGGTGTTCCAATTTTCACAACATTGCACTTGACCTCAAAAAAATTTTTTTTTTTTTTTTTTAAAAACTCCAAAATTTTCCCCCATCCCCACACTTGGGATGCATTGTCCCAATGCATAGTTTTGGAAGGAATGATCGCAAATTTTCAACCAAAAGACCAATGTTTTTTAACTCCACCACAACCTTCTTTTTGGTATTTTTCATTTTTTCTTTTTTTTTTTTTTAAAACACACCACCTATCTCACAACCCAAACATAAACATCAATCACATACACCACCCAACCTCCCAAAACCCAAAACATCAAATCAATAAAAAAAACTCTACAACTATGTACAAGAAAAAACAACCTGATCAGTAATAGCGCGGCTGAGGCGGCCCGAAGACAGACGCCAGCAAGTCGTTCCATTCTCCAAATCCAAACGCACCACTATCACTTCCACCTTGGTCCGGAGCTTGTTGTTGTTGTTGCATCGGGTCCACCCATTGTGAATGATGAAGTGGTGGGGTAGGATAAGATATGCTTCCATCATAGGGCGGCAAAGAGCTATAGTCCACCGGTTGTGGATTTGCCACCACCGGCCTTCCTGCGTGCCAGTCATCATTCATCCTTCTATTCTGGTCATCTATGAAACGATTGTTGATCTCCACCTCATGGGAATAGGCGTGTGCCCGGTTCCACATTTCTTGCCTATCAAACCCCGCCTTCATAGTTCTCTCCATGCTCGCGCTCATCATAGTTTGATGATCGAATAGGGTGCGCTCCGACCCCGACCAAGTATCAAATATCGAAGCTGGGGGACGTTGGTTCTCAATCACTTGTTGCATTGGTCCCCCAAAAGCCCAATTCTCCTCATACGACCTCTCAGTAAAATCATAAAAGCTTCCACCATGCGCATGACCCGAACTTCCTTGACCCAAATCCATATGCCTACCCCGCGGCTCTTCCACATAATCCTCATCTTCACTTGGCGGCTCATCCTCACTTTCAGGTTCATCTTGCTCTCCTGGTAAGAGCCTCCTAGCATCTACCTTCAATGCTCTCCACCTCTGACCCTCAGATTTCAGCTTGTGATACCTATCTGACTCGGTGTATGTCCACCCTAATCCCAATGTCTTCAACTCAAAGGATTTGTACCTTTTAAGTTTTCCCACATCATCAGCTGTAATGGCCTTTTGTTGCATCATTAGGGCAGTAATGAGTCGACAGTAAAGAATAATTCGCCTCCCGACCGAATTCCGACACATCCAAACATGATTTAAAATTAAGTACCGGAGTGGAAATTTTGGAGACCCCTTCATCAAGGAATAAAGGACTGGAATTTCTGGGAACCTCACCTCTTGCTTATCCGCCCTCCTTGGTATCACATTCATAATGATGATCGCTAATAACAACTTTGCTTCAATCTTCAAGTTTCTCCTATACAAAGTGCCATGATATGTCCCCGGAATGAACAAAGCATCCAACATTTCGGTCCACTTCGGGTGCTTATCGGGCTTATACAACAAATCATCTAGGTTAGGGAGCATGTACTTGTTAGATGACAAACTATCAAACTTTGCCAACCTTCGAATTGTCTCCCAAGACATCTCCACCTCTACCCCGTTCACTTCACCAATTAGCTTCATCTTAGACGGTGAATCGTATCTTGGACATTTCAGTGTTGCCATCCACTCCTCAATCTCCTCCATATACAAGCATTTACTATTTCCATCATAACAATGCAATGCCGCCTCCCAACCCAAAGCCCGAAATCGATCAACCACATTAAATGGTGCAAATTGCACTTCTTTAACATCCCTCTCACAAATGAAAGCACCCCCTCTATCTTTCAGATTCTTCATTTGATCATGAAAAAGTATAGCTTGCCATTCTCTCGGTTTTTCGTTCAACGGACCCGATTCCCACTTGGGTTTATCATGTACGCTTAGTTCCTCCACTGGTGTTGGTGTTTCCTCCTCAGAATCTTCATCTCTACCAACATATTTCCTTCTTTTATACTGTTTCTCCGCTTGCTTGCCTTTTGCCTTTGAAGATGAACTCGCCCCATGAGCCGCACCGGTTTTCACCATTTTCCTATCTAAAACAAACACAATCAAAACAAGCAAAACAAAATCAGTTTCATATGTTTAACACCTCCCCACACTTGCTTGTTATCATGGTAGTAGAGATTTGTGAACAAAAATACCGCCTTTGGTTTTACGAAAATTGGGCATGACGCCTCCACAATATTAGCATTACCAAAAGTTCACAATTTTCATCTCAACAACAATTCTACTACCTTATTATTATCAAACAAACTATGTACATACTACATTATTAACAAGCAAGTGGGTATAAACTAAGTAAGAACAAAAACCTTAAAATCTTACAATGTAGCATCAAAATCAGTAAACTAGAACACATACCTTTGTTTAGAAGATGCCACAACACAAGAAAACAAGAAAACTTGAAAAACCCCAAATTTGCGAAAATTAGGGTTCGAATTTTCGGCCCAAAGAAGTGTTTTTCTTGCAGGTTTCTCCCTAGAATTGGGCTCCTTGTGAAATTTTAGTCAAGATTGACTCAAAAATCACTTGATTTGGTTAAGAATTAAAGAAGTTATGAAAGATTTAAGGTGAAGAAGAAGAAGATGTTCTTGAGGGTTTGAAAGAAGAAGAAGAAAAAGAATAAAGTGAAGTGTGTGTGTGTGTGAAGGAAATGGAACGGTGGAATAAAAGAGAATAATTTTTATTTTTTTTTAACGTAACGTAGATGCCCAGCTCCCACCGTTTAATACGGTGCCACCGTTTAATACGGTGGACTTTTTGCCACTTTTAGCTGCCGTAAGGCAGTAGCCTTTCACCGTTGCTTTTTTTCAGACCCAGGTCCACCGTTTAATACGGTACTACCGTATAATACGGTGGCCACTGGGCAATTTTTTTTTTTTAACAAACCTTTATAAAACTGAAAAATTTTTAAAAATAAAAACACTTCTAATTTTAACACTTAAAATTACCCTACCCCCTCGAAAATCCCGTGTTGTCCTCAACACAATGTTAGAACCATTTCGTAACCCGAACGTCCCCACACTTGTTTCAAACACGGGTCTCGACACACACAAAAGAAAATAAAATAAAGACTAACTATTTACACTACCAAACCTGGGCCTCTTAAAGTTGTACATCCTCCACCGGGCGCAAGAGATAGCCCGCCTTATCGACCTCCAAAGCATTGATGTCGTTTCCATCCAAGTATGGCTTTAAACGATGCCCATTAACCGTGAAGATCTTGTTCGTTTGCTCTTCTTCTATGTCTACATCGCCAAACTTGCCAATTCTTCGTATAACATACGGGCCCATCCATTTGCTCTTCAATTTACCCGCAAACATCTTTAGCCTTGAGTTGTACAACCAAACCTTTTGACCCACTTCAAAGGTTTTTCTTCTCAACTTTGCATCGTGTACCTTCTTGAGTTTGTCTTTATAAGCCGATGCACATTCATAAGCCTCATCTCGAATCTCTTAAACTTCATTCAATTGTAACTTTCTCAACTTCCCCGCTTCATCATAATCGGCATTAACCGTGGCAATTGCCCAATGTGCTCGATGCGCCAACTCCATTGGTAAATGACAACCCTTCCCATACACCAATCGATAAGGGGTTGTGCCAATAGGAGTCTTGTAAGCCGTCCGGTATGCCCACAAAGCATCATCTAGCTTCCCCGACCAATCCTTTCTATCAACACATACCGTCTTCATTAGAATTTCCTTAATTTGACGATTAGATACTTCAACTTGTCCACTTGTTTGTGGATGGTACGGGGTGGCAATTCGATGATTTACTCCATATCTCTTCAAAAGCTTCCCAAAGTTGAAATTTTTAAAGTGTGATCCACCATCACTAATAATTACTCTTGGGATACCAAACCGGGCAAAAATGTTGGATTGAACAAACTTACACACCACCGAATGATCATTAGTCCTTGTAGCAATTGCTTCAATCCATTTTGACACATAATCAACCGCCACCAAGATATACAAAAACCCGTTTGAGTTAGGAAAAGGACCCATGAAGTCGATGCCCCAAACATCGAAAATTTCAACAACCAAGATTGGTTGTAGGGGCATTTCATCCCTCTTTGAGATACTTCCCATCCTTTGGCAATTTACACAATTCCGAGCAAACTCACAAGCATCTTTGAAAATTGTGGGCCAATAAAACCCACATGGTAAGAATTTCTTTTACTTCCGCTTCGGGCACACATCTTCGAATCACTTGATCGGGCCCAATCTTGAAAAGATCCAGTTCATCCCAAATGTATTGCTTCACTTGAACCATAAATTGTTGTCTTCTCTTTTTGGTCCAATGATCCGGAATGACCCCCGTGGCTAAGTAATTAACATAGTGAGCAAACCACGGTGCATTAATAGTGGAGACCGACATCAATTGCTCATCGGGAAATCTTTCGTTTATCTCCCCAAAGTCATCATTTTTATCCACCGGAATTCGGGACAAATGACCCGCCACTACGTTTTCACTTCCTTTTTTGTCCCGAATTTCCAAATCAAACTCTTGTAACAAAAGAACCCATCGAATTAAGCGTGGCTTGGCATCTTTCTTCTCCATTAAATAACGAACCGCACTATGATCCGAATATACCACCACCTTGCTCCCCCAAATATTTGAACGAAACTTATCCAAAGCATACACCACCGCAAGTAATTCTTTTTCGGTTGTGGTGTAATTGAGTTGCGCTTCGGATAAAGTTTTGCTTGCATAATATATCACCACCGGCTTCTTGTCAACTCTTTGACCCAAGACCGCTCCAATTGTTGTGTCGCTTGCATCACACATAATTTCAAATGGCTTCGACCAATCCGGCGGTTGCAAAATAGGAGCCTTCACCAAGTGTTCCTTCAAAACATTGAAAGCTTGCAAACATTCATTAGTAAAATCAAATGGAACATCCTTTAACAATAAATTACATAAAGTCTTTGTAATGACACTAAAACCTTTAATAAACCGTCTATAGAAACCGGCATGCCCCAAAAATGATCTTACCCCCTTGACATTTTTCGGTGGTGGCAATGATGAAATAACTCGAATTTTTGCCTTGTCCACCTCCATCCCTCTTTCAGAAATCACAATTCCCTCTTGCACCATGAAATGGCTTTTCTCCCAACTTAGCACCAAATTTTTCTCAACACATCTTTTTAAAACTTTTTGTAATTCATTGAGACAAGAATCAAAACTAGTGCCAAATATTGAGAAATCATCCATAAACACTTCTAGCGACTCTCCAACCATGTCCGAGAAAATACTCATCATACATCGTTGGAAAGTAGCCGGTGCATTGCACAAGCCAAATGGCATCCGCCTAAAGGCAAAAGTACCATATGGACAAGTGAAGGTGGTCTTGTGTTGGTCATCCGGGTGGATTGCAATTTGATTGTACCCCGAATACCCATCTAAGAAACAATAGTACTTTTGACCCGAAAGTTTTTCAATAATTTGGTCAATAAAAGGAAGTGGGAAATGATCCTTAGAAGTGGCGGCATTCAATTTACGGTAGTCAATGCACACTCGCCACCCGGTAACGGGTCGAGTTGCTATTTGTTCACCACTTTCATCCTTGACTACTTGAATGTCGGACTTCTTAGGTACCACTTGAGTAGGACTTACCCAAGAGCTATCCGAAATAGGATAAATAATTCCCGCATCTAACCACTTAATTACCTCCTTTTTCACTACCTCCCTTAGATTAGGATTTAATCTCCTTTGTGCTTCTCTTGTGGGCTTAGCATCTTCATTGGTGATAATCTTGTGCATCACAATGGATGGACTAATTCATTTGAGATCGGCAATCGTCCACCCAATAGCCCCCTTGTTCTCTTTCAACACCTTCAATAATGCTTGCTCTTGAGCCACCTCCAAATTAGAGGCAATAATGACCGGTAGAGTGTCATCATCCCCTAGAAAAGCATACTTCAAGTGGCTTGGCAAGTCTTTGAGTTCCAACTTTGGTGGCACCTCCAATGATGGTTTAGTGCCCGAATCAATTTCCACCGGTAAGCTCTCAAATTGATGAGTCCACGGTGGCCTTCCTTCCTTCAATGCCATAGCATCTTGCTTCACTTCTTCAACCCGTATCGCACAAGCATGTACCTGTTCAGAAAAATCACACAAACAAACATCCATGCTATCCTCTTCATATTCATGAGGGTTGCATCCATCAATCAAATCTGCCATGAAACACTCATCAACACCATTAGCATTAGAATTGTTAGTAAAAACATTCAAACGCATTTTCCGGTTTCCAAAAGTGATATCAACCGTGCCAAATCTACAATCAATCACCGCATGAGCGGTACTCAAAAATGGCCGACCCAAAATGACATTTTGTTGTTGTCTTAGGTCCGCGGTCGAATAGTCCAAAACTAAGAAATCAACCGGATAGTAAAACTCATCAATTTTCACAATAACATTTTTAACCATCCCTCGGGGCAACTTATGAGACAAATCGGCTAGAACAACCGTTGTCTCCACCCGTGCCAATGGACCAAAATCATATTGGTCATATAAGCCCCCGGTAAAATGCTCACCCCGGCTCCAAGATCTAACAATGCCTTTGCCATTTTAAAATTACCAACTTGAATGTCTATCAAAGGCGTGCCCGGATCTTGGAGCTTAGGTGGAAGCTCCCCATTTAAAACCGCACTCACTTGCCCGGTAACATTTACCCGCTTAGGCACCTTTTTCTTTTCTTGCCTCTTTTGGGTGCACAATTCTTTCAAAAATTTAGCATAGGCGGGTATTTGCTTTATTGCATCAAGTAATGGAAGATTAATTTTAACTTGTTTAAACATGTCCCACATTTCTTCTTTTTGGGGACCTCTTGATGCAATAAAGTTTTTCTTACCCGGGTCAAGTAGAGCCGAAGGAAAAGGAATTTGATTCGGCTCACTTTCATTTTTCTCATTTTTATTTAAAAAAATTTTATCACTCTCACCCACTTCCGGTTTTTTCACACTTGACTCATTTTTTAAAACCGGTGAAATTTCTTCCTCATCACTCTCATTACCCGTTATGTCTTCAACCACCCCCTCAACAACATCCGAAGACACGTTAGCTTTAAATTCCTTACCACTTCTCAACACACTCACTTGATTAACATTAACATTATTACCTCTTGATGAGCCATGAGACGGATTTACCTTTGTGTCACTAGGAAGTTGACCTTTGCTCTTCTTCAATTCCGCCACATCGGTTGCTAGTTGGCCCATTTGGGTTGTCAATGCTTGAATGCTCTTGTCACGAACTTCATCTTTCTGAATTCGAGCTTCATCAAGTTGGTTCCTCTTTTGCATATCTTGTTGCATAGCTCTAAGCATATCCATGACTTCATTCCCACTTGATGAACTTTGACCCGAATTACCTTGACCCGTTGGTTGAAACTTTCCAAGATATCCTTGGTTACCTCCACCTCTATAATTGCCTTGATTGTATTGTTGACGAGGTGCAAAGTTAACATGAGACTCTTGAAATTTCGGGTTCAATTGATTAGAAGCATTCCCATATCGAAAGTTGGGATGATTTCGTAACCCGGGGTGGTAAGTGTTGGAGTTCATGTCATAATTTCTCCCACCCCCTTGAATAGCATTCACTTCTTCACTTGGTGCTTCTTGAGCACCCACTCCACAAACCTCCGCCGTGTGGCCTATTTCTTGACAAGTGTTGCAAACATTATACAATTGATTGGTAGTTTGCACATTACCACCTTCTACCGCATGCACTTGTGGTCTTTGAAGCACATGTCTCGCCCTTCTTGAAGATTGAGCCTTCCTTTTTGAAGTCACCGCCATTTGCTCTAAATATGCCCAATCATCTTGTTCAAAATTTGTACCAAAAGTACCATTTGTGATGGACATAAGATCCCGTGCATCCTCCGGTATCAAACCTTCATGAAAAGCATTTAACAATTCCCATAGTTGGATACCATGGTGAGGGCAATTTCGTAGCATCATGTTGAACCTCTCAAATGCTTCATGAAACATCTCTCCCGCTTGTTGTTGAAAACTCCTCAAACTTCGTCTCGCATCATTAGTCTTTTGAGATGTGTAGAACTCATCCAAGAAAATTTGTTGCATGTCGGCCCATGTGAAAATTGATGCGGATGGTAAAGTGTGGAACCATCTTTTTGCCTTGTCTTCTAATGAGAATTGAAAGAGAACCAACTTGACATCATCCGGAGTAAATCCTTGACCCCCAATAGTGTTGCAAATAGAATCATAAGTCTCCAAATGAAAATAAGGTTCTTCCGTTGCTAGACCTTTGAATTTTGGAAGACTTTGCAATGCGGTTGTTCGAACTTCAAAAGTTCTCCCATCCGTATGATGAGGAATCACTATTGGTGAAGGATTGTTAGTGATAATGGGTTTAAAATGGGCTTCAATTCCTCGAACGGCTTCCCGGTGAATTCTTCGAGGGGCACCCAATGGTGCTCTTGGTTGACCCATTTGTCCTTGCATAGGCCCTTGAGGTGCAAATTGTTGAGGATGTTGATATTGATGCATGGGCGGTTGTTGTTGCATTGGCCATTGAAATTGATTTGGCCCATATGGAGGAGGTACTTGTTGCAATGGTGAAGGACGTGGAAATCGCGGTCCTGGTGGTCTTACATGTTGCACACCAACCGGTAAACTACCCGGGTTTTGCAATTGAAATTGTTGAATGGGTTGACTTTGTTGACCCACTCCTCCTTGACTTCCAACATATCCTCCCTCATCCCCATAATAGAAACCCTCTTCGTTGTATCCACTATACTCTTCTTCATATATTTCATCATATCTACCCCCTTGAACTCCCGAATATTGAAAACCCGATTGGTTTGGTGGTTGGTAAGTAGAGGTATGAACAACGGTTGACCCATGTGGAATTTGATGAGTTGAAGATGATTGACCCGTTGTTGGGAAGAAATGAGAGAATGGTGGAATTGTAGCGGATGGGCTAAGGGTGAAGGTTGATTGAACTTGGGTAGTGTTTGGTTGGGTGGTATGAGTTGGTCGAATTTCATGAGATAAAGTGACATTTGGTGATGGTTGTGTGGAAGTTGGCATGAGTGAGGTGATCGGTTGACCCGTTGTGGGTGGTATTTGGTTTTCTTGCATGATGTTTCTTGGTATGATGGGTGAAGTAGGGGAACCAAGAACTCGGTTTTCATGGACTAGTACTCGGTTTCGCCTCAACGTTCTTTCAATCTCCGGATCAAACAATAGTGATGATGACTCGTGAGAGCTTCTAGTATGCATACACTTGAAGTACCTGCACACTAAACACAACCAGTGTAAACCCGAAAATAACAAACAAAACTATCAATTAACACACGTTGCGCACTACTCCCCGGCAACGGCGCCAAAATTTGACGTGCTTGTCGTGGTACACGTTAAATTTCCCAATTACAACTAAGATAGTGGTAAGAAGGGTATCGAACACAGGGAGTTTGTGGAAAATGTGAGAATTAAAGTTTTGCAATTAAACTACTATTTAACAACTAAGAAAAATAAAGATCAAAGATTGTTTGTTGGTTTGGAATTAGATTTAAGAAAATTAAACTAAATTGCTGAATTGAAATAAGATTGTGTTTATCAAATTAAGAAAGCAATGACCATCCCTGGATCCATTTCCCTTGAATCTTTATGCCAAAAGTCTAACTAGAAAGAGTTACATAGACATAACTCATATTTGAACAAGTGTTGTGATAAAAGGGAACAAAGTACTCGGATTATAACAATGCGAGGTTGTTTCCCGATGACCAATTACTCAATTATCCAACCCAAATCCTTCCCGCAATATCCCGATTGTTAGCAACACCAAGAACATGCAATCAAGATGAGAAATTGATAAATTAAATAACTACTACAATCAAATGTTCAAACACCATAACAATTAAGCAAACATACCAAATTGTTATTCTAGAAATCACAAGACAAAAGCATAAAAAAATTCAAAGGAAACTTCACCAAGGATGACCATCAAAGGTTTTAGCCAAGCATCATCAAATGGGTCATCATAATTTTCAATCTATTGTTCATATGAATCAAAGATAATAACCTAATGATTAGAAATGTTCTTCCACCTTGTTCTAGCCCCAAAATCGCCTCTAGGATGCTTAGAACCGTTCCCAATTCGAAGATAGTGAAAAGTCTTGCAATAACCACTCATTTAAAGGGGAAGTTACAAAAAACGTGCAGGGGCTACCGTTTAATACGGTGCCACCGTATTAAACGGTGGAATCAGAAAACTGATGGTGGATCTCTACTGGTCAACGGTGGAAAACAAATGCCCAGCAGCTACCGTATTAAACGGTGGCACCGTTTAATACGGTGGAGGCTTCAAAAAAATATTTTTTTCTTCTTTCCAATCCTCCTCGTCTTTGATCCGTTCCAACCCGTTCCAAAGCTCGGTTTTCTTCATTTTTAGCTCCTTTAAGCACCTACAACCAAAGCAACCGTAGTTATCCAATTCCAACCAATAACATGATAAAATGTGGGTAAAATAAGCGTTTTAACCATATAAAGGGTTGTTCCTTGAACCATCCGTCAACGAGCTCACCCTCCACCTCCTCCAGTCGCTCCCCAGCACCCGCACCCGCACCAGCATCGGCACCAGCAGATCCAGAACCACCCAGGAGGAAGTTATTGCGGAGATCTCAGGCACGCAAGAGGACCTATCTGCTTACTGTTGATGGATTCCTTGTGTTCAAGGATGATTATCCTGATGATGAGGTTACTTTTGCATATTTGGTTGGTGGACCATCTCAGCCATCCTCTGACAACCCTTTGCCCACTGGATTTGAGTCGATCCCAGCTCATCTTGCTCTTTACTCTATGAGGGATATGGTTGGACGCCATGACAATCAACTATGAGCCCTCCATGAGAGGACTCAAAATTTGGAGGATGACCTCTATCTAGGGGGCAGTGTTAGGGACCCATTGTTGTGTACCTTGGCAGATCTGACTGTGCGCGTGCGTGAGGTAGAGCAACACCTTTAGGAGGCAGAGAGCATGGTTGCAGTATTAGAGCAGCGATTGGAAAACATGGAGTAGAGGCTGAGAGCTTCCATTGGCACCTTGGCTACCACATTTCCACTCCCACCCCCATAGGATTATCATGGTTGTACTTTATTTGTGGTCTTTTGAAAACTTGTAAGGCATGATGCCTAATTATTTTGTGTCCAGGCAAACTATGAGACTAGTATGTCAAAAAAACTATGAATGAACGTATGTATATTGTGATTTTCTTATGATTTCTTGTGCCATTACTATTACGTTGTTTTTTATTACTGTTTTGTGGTTGTTATAGTTGTTTTGTTTATGCATGCATTGACAGTATTATACAGTGAGATGCGTCTTACTCTTTTAATTTGATATATTAGAAGACCATACCGACCAAAAGAAGACCCGATCGACTTCAATAGATGAAGCTTTCCCGGCCAACTCAGTGGACCTAGCCAGGGTTATTGCAGAGGCCATTGCACAACATGAAGCAAACCGCGTCGATTCCAGCAGGGGTTCGAGTGCTATAGGCCGATACAGGAACTAGGAACCTGAGCCTGGTAAAGCTTTCATTTATTCCTTTCTAGATTTTGTCTTGTGTCAATTAACATGAGCTAATAATCCTTTCTTTTGATGTCGTATAAGTAGAAAACATCATGCGTGGGTGTTCCTACAAAACGTTTACGACATGCAAGCCATAGAACTTCCATGGATCAGAAGGAACAATGGGGATCGTTTGCTGGATTGAAAAGATAGAATCAATACTTGATATCAGTGGTTGCGCAGAAGACCAGAAAATCAAGTATGTCACCTGCACATTTCAGGACAAGGCTCTAACATGGTGGAAACTCCAAGTGCAAACTCTGGGGAGAGATGCTGCATACAGTCCTCCTGGGGTGAGCTCAAAGCAATGATAATGGAAAAGTATTGCCCTCGCAGCAAACTGCAGAAGCTGGAAGCAGAATTCTGGACCTTGTCCATGAGTGGAGCTGAAGTCACAACCTATACCACTCGATTCCATGAGCTTTCCCGACTAGTTCCACATATGGTTACTCCTGAGTACAAGGGGGTTGAAATGTACATTTGTGGACTCTCACCCAAGATCTGAAGCATGGTCACGGCCACTGCCCCGACATCGATCCAGATTGTCATTACTTTGGCACACAGTCTTACAGATGACGCCAATCGAATGGGTTCCTTGACGCAAAACGAATCTGAAAAAGGTGGAACTTCTGTTGAGAAAAAGAAGTGGTCGAATTTCAAGAAGGGTAAGAGTTCTGGGAGACAGCCTGCCAAGAAGCCTGAGACAGTGAAGGCCTTTGCCACAACCACAACTACAGCTGAGGCTCGTAAGCCATTCAATGGACCTCATCCCCTATGTGACAAATGCAAGTATCATCACATGGGGTCCTGTGACAGCATCAAGTGCGCCAAGTGCAAGAGGATTGGTCATCCTACAGCTTAGTGCAAAGCCAAGGTTGTGGACAACGCCGATATGAAACAGGGCTGCTTTGAGTGTGGTACTACTGACCACTACAAGAAGGACTGCCCGAAGCTCAAGGGTCAGCCATGTGGAAGAGCTTTCGCCGTGGGTGCTGAGGAAGCTCGTGAGGACCCAAATATGGTTACTAGTACGTATCTTGATGACAACCATTTTGCATCTGTGCTTTTTTATACTGGCGCCGATTTAGGTTTTTGTGTCAACCAATTTCAAACGATCCTTTGGATTAGAAACCTGTAGGTTGCACACACCCTATACTATAGAATTGGCCAATGGTAAGTCAATCTCATCCGAAGAAGTTGTTCAAGATTGTACTCTGAAACTTGGCGATCATGCGTTCCACATCGATTTACTGCTAATCCAGTTAGGTAGTTTCAATATTGTTGCCGGTATGGATTGGTTGTCCAAGAGCCACGCTGATATTGTTTGCCATGAGAAGCTGGTTCGAATCCCCTTGTCCACTGGTGAAACCCTTTCGGTCAAAGTAGATTGTGTTGGATCCACATGTCGAATCATTTCATGCATGAAGGCACATAAGTGCTTGAGGAAGGGTTGTGTTGCATTCCTAGCACACCTCGCCGAGAAGAAGACTAAGGATCGAAAACTCGAAGACATCCCAGTAGTGCGGGACTATCCAGAATTTTTCCCTAAAGACTTTCCAGGATTGCCGCCATCACGACATATTGAATTTCGCATTGACTTAGTTCCAGGAGCTGCCCAAATAGCTAGTACCATGTACTGCATTTCACCTTCCGAGATGCAGGATTGTCTAACAAGTTGCAGGAACCGTTAGATAAGGGTTTCATTCAACCGATCTTTTCTCCGCATGGAGCCCCAGTGCTGTTCTTGAAGAAGAAGGATGGTAGTTTCCGGATGTGCATTGATTACCGAGAGCTGAACAAGATGACTGTCAAGAAAAAGTATGCTTTGCCCAGAATCGATGACGTATTCGACCCATTGCAAGGTTCCAGTTACTACTCCAAGATTGATCTGAGATCGGGATACCTCCAGTTGCGCGTTCAAGAGGAAGATATACCCAAGACTGCATTCAGAACCCGTAATGGACATTACGAGTTCCTGGTTATGCCTTTTGGTTTGACCAACACACCGGTTGTGTTTATGGATTTGATTAATTGCGTCTACAAGCCCTATCTAGACAAATTTGTGATCGTTTTCATCGACGACATCTCAATATACTCGCAAACAAAGGACGAGCACGAAAATCATCTCAAGTTGATAATATAATTGCTTAAGAATGAGAAGTTGTTTGCCAAGTTCTCGAAGTGCAAGTTTTGGATACGAGAGGTTCACTTCCTTAGTCACGTTGTGAATAAGAAAGACATACAGGTCGACCCAGCCAAGATAGATGGGATTAAAGATTGGGAATCGCCTATTACACCGACAGCAGTATGCCAATTTCTGGGTTCAGCCGGTTATTACCGCCGATTCATTAAGAACTTCTCGTAGCTTGCCCAACCCCTCACCATTTTGACACAGAAGGACAAGAAGTTTGATCGGGGAATCAAATAAGAGGAGGCATTCCAGACCCTGAAGCACAAGCTGTGTAGTGCACCGATACTTTCACTTCTGGAAGGTACAGATGATTTTGTGGTTTATAGTGACGCTTCACACCAAGGACTTGGGTGTGTACTTATGCAGAGGAATAAGGTTAACGCTTATGCTTCTCGTCAATTAGAGGTTCATGAGAAGAATTACACGACTCATGATTTGGAGCTAGGTGTGGTAATCTTTGCCCTCAACATCTGGAGGCATTATCTGTATGGTACCAAGTGCACTATCTTCACAAACCACAAGAGCTTACAACATATCTTCAATCAGAAGGACCTGAACATGAGGCAGTGCAGATGAGAGGTTCACTTCCTTAGTCACGTTGTGAATAAGAAAGGCATACAGGTCGACCCAGCCAAGATAGATGGGATTAAAGATTGGGAATCGCCTATTACACCGACAGCAGTATGCCAATTTCTTGGTTCAGCCGGTTATTACCGCCGGTTCATTAAGAACTTCTCGAAGCTTGCCCAACCCCTCACCATTTTGACACAGAAGGACAAGAAGTTTGATCGGGGAATCGAATAAGAGGAGGCATTCCAGACCCTGAAGCACAAGCTGTGTAGTGCACCGATACTTTCACTTCTGGAAGGTACAGATGATTTTGTGGTTAATAGTGACGCTTCACACCAACGACTTGGGTGTGTACTTATGCAGAGGAATAAGGTTAACGCTTATGCTTCTCGTCAACTAGAGGTTCATGAGAAGAATTACACGACTCATGATTTGGAGTGAGGTGTGGTAATCTTTGCCCTCAACATCTGGAGGCATTATCTGTATGGTACCAAGTGCACTATCTTCACGAACCACAAGAGCTTACAACATATCTTCAATCAGAAGGACCTGAACATGAGGCAGTGCAGATGTGTGGAAAAGCTAAACGATTACGACTGTGAGATCAAGTACCATCCGGGTAAGGAAAATCTCATAGCAGATGCCTTAATCCGGAAGGAACGTGTCAAAACCTTGCGCCTTCGCGCATTAGGTTTAACAATCCACACCAATCTCGCAACCCATATTCGCTAAGCTCAACAGGAAGCACTCTAGAGCGAGCATTTCAAGAATGAATCCTTGTTCAAGATGGTGGCATTATTGGAACCTAGGTCTGATGGTACGTTGTAATTTGCAAATCGGATTTGGGTGCCCCGTTTTGGTGGATTACGAGAATTGATTCTTAAGGAGCCTCATAAGTCCAAGTACTCGGTTCACCTTGGAGCCAACAAGATGTACAAGGACGTAAAGGAATTCTATTTTTGGCTAAACCTCAAAGGTGATATTGCTACATACGTCAGCCGATGCCTCACATGTTCGAAAGTCAAGGTAGAGTATCAGGAGCCGTCTGGTATGCTTCAGCAACCAGAGATCTCAGTCTGGAAATGCAAAAAGATCTCCATGGACTTCATCACCAAGCTACCCAAGACTTCCAATGGTCATGATGCGATTTAGGTAATCGTTGACCGGTTGACCAAGTCTGCACACTTTTTGCCAATCAAGGAAATAGACAAATTGGAAAATTTGGCAAGGATATACATCAAGGAAATTGTGACTAGGCATGGGGTGCCTGTTTTAATCTTTTAAGACTGCGATAGTCATTATACTTCCAAGTTCTGGCAGATCTTCAGGATTCTCTAGGCACTCGTTTGTACATAAGCACAGCTTATCATCCGCAAACTAATGGTCAGAGTGAACGGACAATTCAGACACTAGAGGACATGCTCCGTTCCTGTGTTATCGATTTTGGTGGTAACTGGGATACGTGATGTATTGCAAAATACATCTATTTCCAGTGTAAAGTTTGTATAGTTTTCGACTCGTTTAGATAGTACTTTTATTAGTTTTAGGCTTGTACCGGTCTATTTTATTTAGTATGGGTTTTTATAGATTTTTATTAGTTTCGGGTCTTTTTTAGTATTTAACTATTTTATTCTATATTTTGGTAGGTGTTCGTATGAACGTTGGAGCGTAAAGAGCAACTTTAATCAATTCAAGAACACCCGAGTCTAAAGCACGATGTCATAATACTATATATATTAATAGTATAATAATAATAATAATAATAATAATAATAATAATAATAATAATAATAATAATAATAATAAACAACCGTGACTTTCAATGTCACGGCCCAAATAAAAAAGGCCAAACCCATTTAGGGCATTATTATCAAACTAGGTATTTAACCTGCCGCGCGTTGCGGCGGCGTCAATCAATTCGTTTCGGCGGTGGTAATACGATTTACAAATAAGCATATAACGTTTCTAACAAAATAACAAAGTAGCCAACTCATTTTTCAAAACCCAAACATCTACAGAACTAATATACATCAATAAGTTCAAAGTTCAATGATTCTCATCACAATTCAACAGCTGCCACGTAGAAAAACGGAAAAACAATTCGGGAAGTTACACAGACCAAACCCGTTATTGATGAATCCACATGGTAAGAATCAAAGCAGATTGTTAATCGATTAGAGGCACCATCATCGGCAAAGAGACAACGACCTTCAATGACACTATGGGGTTTGATCCATTTTTTCGCAGCTGCAACTAAAAACAATTTATCCGAGTTCGCATCCCACTGCCAACCATCTACAGAATTCCGAACCTGAACCCCTGCCAGCATCGAACGACACAGCTGCAGTTCCTGCAGTTCAGCAGCCGTCTGCAGTACTGCAGTCCATTCCCAATTAATCGTTCCATCGACCTCCAGCCGCGAGCACCTGTCAGCCACGCCACAGCAATTATACCTTTCTCAACTAAACATAATTGAGAACTTAACCTTCAAAGCTGTACCCGAAATCCACACGTCAAGCCAAAACCGAACATCCCTCCCATTTCCAATTATACCCTTCAACATACCATCAACACCTCTATCGTTAACTTTAAACTTATTTCCGAATTGAACTATATTATTCCAGGTCCCTAAAAAACTTTTTTTGACCCATAAAAAATTGCAACATGATCTATTAATTTACATTATAATGAAAAGTTTAAAGGTAATCAGACCCATTAAATGCAACTGTAAGGCTTAAAGAATCAAAGGACAATATTTAAATTGGATAACCCAATCTATCTAAACATTTACTACATTACCTCCCTCATGTACAAAAGGAAAGTAACAAACCAAGGAATAAAGACCATTATCTGATCATACCAAAGCTGTAACCTCTGGTTGACTCGATGCATATTTAGTCTCCAACTCGAGTCTGCCACCAATATACAATTCACAATTTTAGTTCTCCATTATATTGTATATCTAAAAATATTATAAAAGTGAAATTCGTATACACATAAGGAGGTTCAGGTTTTAAATAGTGGGAAAAATACCTTGCTTTATATAATGCCTTTAAATGCAGTTTATAAATTTCGTCGTATTAAGAGTATCTAACACAAAATGAACATTAAACAAAGTAATGTCAATATAATGATCTTCAAGAATCAGGTTTTAGAAAGTTTTGGTGTGTTAGACACATTGATTAAACGCTTTTTCTTTTACTTGCAGATAAGCTTTCTACAGACCCAAAATTTTGGAAAACTGTAAATTACAGATTTACCTTTCCTCTTTCCTCGGTTAGCCACAAAACATCACACCATTTGTTGCACAAATGTGACCCCATGGAACCCACCTCCTGTGACATATGCGTTAAATGATGATACAACCAAAGGCGAGTTTTTGACGAGTTCCACCACTTTATTTGAAACCCTTGATTCTGATCAAACTTCTTCAGACGAATCTGTAACAACAGATACAAAACAGGTCACAAAAGTTGGGTACATTCGATGGCCTATGTGGCTCATAGGCCCGTTGGTCCTCTACTTTGAAAACGAACACCGAAACTTGAAACTATAAGCAACTATGTTTTGTTAAGATAAGCATTTCAGAAAGGAAAAGAATAATGTTTTTGGTTAACCTGCTTATCCATTTAATAAACAGTTCATGTTGCCGCGTGACCTGCTTAATAACGGATCATGCTTGGGTTGTACTAAAACTAAACGCGCTGACTTGTCAAACAGTGTACCGTTGAAGTTTCTTTATTGAAATATTTTTAAAGGGAGCTGTTTAAAAACTGATGGGTTGAAATTCTTTATTTAAAAAATCCACTTGCAAGTCCAAACACCCCAATAACCAAAAACACAAAGAAAGATTAAACTACATAGACATGACCATCAAATCAGCAAAATCATATATAAACATAGATAGTTCTAAAAGAGAAGACTGAATGCAGGAACATTGCTTAATACATATGAATATGGTCATTATATAATTGTAGACTGATCTTACTTTTCACGAAAATGGATCTCACAATACCTGGAAACCGTAGGAAGAAGCTTAACGTCCTCTGTGCAAAACTTTTCTTTTACCATGCTTGATTTTTCCCAAGTGACTGTTAACATTTTCAACACCTGTGCATTCGCCATCATATATTTTAGGAACGCTATACCTGCAATCCACAGATAAATAAATATATCTTAGTAAGATAAGAAGAAGTGTAGTAAATCGCGCGTAGGTAAGATTGATAAGTATTGCGTACATCATCATATTGCTAATTTCTGCTTCGGTGGAAGACATATTTTCTAACATAGAACGCAAATTTCATCAATAAAAACATAAAATTATAAATGTTGAACATAATATCATGAGGTGGAGGTAAGTATGATTCATTACTATTCACGACATTAACGGTGGCAACTATTGATTTCTTCTAACAGGTATTGATTTCTTGTTGCTAGGTTCATTGTTCACACACACCCCGATAGAATGCATGGCTGACAGAGAGAGGACCAGGTAGAGGGGAAGAGGATACGTTGTTCCCATTTCTATTTGGTCTTGCAGGTTACCTGCTTTGTTTAAAACACAACGGATACGTTAGCTTCAGGTCTGTTTGAATTTGAATATGGAATAATTGTGAGTTTTTGTTTTAATTTCTTGCAGCAGGTTGGTTGGATCTTTCTTTTGCCAGCATTTGTTCACATGTTTTTTTAGGGAGAAGATGAGTAGCTGCGCGGTAGAAAAGAGTGGCATTAACGTTACCGGTTCGATAAGTGATTGTGGCAGGTATTCCATACCTGTTATAAAACATGCTTGTTAATGGGCAGGAATTAACAATTTCATTTTGTAATATGAGGCTTACAAATGATTAGTTGTCTTGGATATGCCACCGCGTGTACAGAACCATTGGCTGCCGATTTCATAAGCCACTTGATTAAATTTTGGGCAGGCCGTTGTAATACCATTCCTTGCCCGTTTGTATCTCACTGAAACATCGCCAAAAGATTTAATAAAGCCGGCAAGAAAAGTACCATAACAAATGTAAATGAAGGCCTCCAGACAAACTGATTTCTCATTTCAGCATACATGAAACTGCTTAACAAACCAATGAAAAGAACCATTAGCACACATATGAAAGCATAACACAAACTATTCATTAGATGGAAACTGTAGCATTCACTTCCTATTAAACCACCTTAGGCGGCTAATAATATGAACACTTTGAATAAGTGGTTATTATAATTAGTACTACTTTAAACTAAGCAACATATACCTAACTAAAAATCAAAAAATATACAACAGTTTGAAATAGAGACTTTTTCAATTAATGATAGAGGCCACACAAATGATTTACAATACCCACCTAAGTTATAATGAAACGGCAAACCTGTAAGTTAACAGAAATCAAAGGTTGTTTTACACATACCATGTCCTTGAAATAACATCTTGTATGTGCAATTGGACAACGTCTTTAAAACTTTATGTACCTAAGTAACCATGACCACTACAACATGAGTATCCATACATGTTTATATGATTTTATATCAAAACTTATACTCAGGTAGACCAAACGCATTACAATCTTTCATCAAAATGTGATAGAAACAAAAAACATCAAAATATTAATCTCCTAATTATGATATTTTTCCACCCATTTTTTAATTGTGGCAAGTCCCACCCTGTGACACCAACACCTGCTACATTCAGACCCATTCTATCACCCAAATTGACATATTCAGCTTCATGTGAGGCAAATTGTAAGGAACTTATGTGACCCAAATCAACTAACACAGAATTTTTCTCTATTATTGCTACCATTTCATGATTAAAATCCTGTATTAAAATTCACATTTATTACTTCCCTAATACACGTGGACCCATTTTAATATCTTCATCAGCACCTGATCCTGCAAATCGCATTCAACAGCTAATAAACAAACTAAACAATAAATAACTCAATGTTTGACTTCTAATGAGTCACATACCACCATACCTATTCCCAAAATCTGCACAAAACCAAACCAAACACAACAAAACATATAACCCCTCTCCAACACAAAAACTAAAATAAGTATAACAATCTTAGAAACAACATGAATAATTCAAAGGATAAACAAAGCAGAGAAATTGAGACGAATTAACCTCTAATTGGAGAATGAATTTGATCAGCCTCTACACATTCAACCACATCTTTCCTTTTTCTTTTCAAAATACACCATTGTATCTCAAAACCCTACCTAATTTCAAACACGGGGGTGCATTTTCTTGAGAAATTTCCAACAACGTCACCGTCACCAGCGCGTCTCTTCTGATCGCCTACCCACTTCTCACAAAATCCAACAAAGAAAACAAAATCAGAGATAAAAGTAACGAAAACACAACTTAAAAACCTTGAAACTGAGAAAAAGGGAAGGGTTCTTACAGGTTAACCCGATCGAGAGAAGTGGCGAGTGATGAAACCCCTCAATCTCATGCCAAATCCTCAAACGTTTCCATGACAGTTAGAGGACAGGGTATGGATTCCTTTGTGCGGGGAGAAAGCAAGACGTAGTAGATTTGGTGAGATCCCAGATGGTGACGGAAGTTAGCGGTGGTGATGGGTGGGGCGATAAGAAAATCGAGAGAGAGAGAGAGAGTTGAGACCTCAGAGGAAAAAGATACAGTGAGATGAGCTGGTGTTATACGTGTAAGATGCTCTCACAAACAAAATTTGGTCCAATCAGATTGCAACACACATACAAAAAATATTGTTTAACTTGAAGACTTAGCCATACAATAAACAAAAATAATAAAAACGGATGCAGGACTCGATCCCAGCCACCTCTGATAAGAGAAGAGCACCCAAACCAACTAAACTGGAAATGTTTTTGTTCACACTTAGACCTAACAATATAAATACAATGACAAAATGCCCTAAATCAAATATCACTATTCAAATCCTAAGGTCTATTATTATAGTATAATTGGAGGTGAGGATTAAAATTCTGGGGGGAAGCACAATAGTATTCTAGGGTTTCCCCTTGAGAAGGGTCGAGGGTGTCTAGTTTATTCTTGATGTTTAGTATTTTAAGATCCCGGTTCCACACCAGTTCCATAGCCGTTAGAAGATTTTCATTCATGTGTAGGATTCTAGCCTAGGTAGTGCCTTCCCATCATCTGATCTCAGTTGCAGTATCTAGTTTGTGTCTTTAGTTATTTTAGTTTTATTTTATTTATTTGCATTAGATTTGTTAGAAAACCCCCTTAAACAACAAAACATTATTAAGTCAGTATTTAGGATAAGTAATCGAGTCTAGTTTACGTTTTCCAGTAGAGTCTCGTGGGTTCGATACTCGGACTTACTTTAGCTGTACTGCACTGACCGATACACTTGCCGGTTGTGTGGTTTAGGTTTAGAGAGTCTTAGGTTATAAATTTAAAACTTAGAGTGTCTAGTTTAGGTTAATTTAGTTAATTTTTATTAAACCACTTTGAGCACATCAAGTTTTTGGCACCGTTGCCGGGGACTCTTAGGCGATTGCGTTAACTAGCTTTGATTATACTTATCTGCCATATCTGTGCTACTTGTGTTTTGTTTTGAGTCTGTCTTTTTGTAAAATGAGTCATAGGAGTCTAATTTTATGTGTCTTTTATTTCTTTTGAGTCTGTAAATATGTGTGAGATTTGTGGAGGACCCCATTTTACCATTTTGTGTCCACAATATGAGGGGTCCTCTACACATTATTGTGCTAATTCCTTTGTGCAGCTGCAACCATATTACTCACAAGGTTGTCCTACATATTATTATGATGACTCGTATCGGCAGCCACATTTTAATCAGTATCCTGATCAATTTTCTAGAAGCAATTCTCATGAGGATAGTGGTAATGATTGGAGTGAAATCAACAGACTGTTGACATTATTAGTTGCTAAGGATGCCAATACCCAGAACATGTTAGCAGAGCAGGACACCTCCTAAAAAACCATGACATCCTCATAAAAAACCGACAGGCTGCTCTTTTAGATCATCAACGAACAGTAGAAGACATTGCTAGGAGATTAAAGGAAGAAGAAGAAAAAGAAAAGGTTCAGCAAGAGCAACTGCCGAAAGTTGGTTATACATATGATGAGAAGGGCAACTACCTCGGTTACATGAATGCTCTGGGGGAGTTGTTCCCAACGTTTCCAGAAGAAGGGAAAGAGCCGATAATGGAATACGAAGATGAGTCAGATGAAGAGATCATCCCAATCACGGAGACGAAAATGGACGTTGAAGTCCCACCTCCGGTGCCACAGGTTACATATGATTTTGGGAGTGACTCTGATAGTGAAGACGACGAAGAAGAGTGGGCGGCGTATCAGAGGTCATTTGTGAAGAAAGAAGTGATTGAAGAAGTGGAACTGGGAGACTCAATTGATATGATGTTTGGTGCAGTGGAAGACAATGAGATGGGTGAGAGGTTGTTGTCTGAAGAGGATGAGTTCTTAGATCTAGAGTTAGAAGGTTTACCTGCTTATGAAGAAGTAGGGGAGTCGGACCCCGATGGGGATATAGCATACCTAGATGCCCTACTCGAAGGTGAACTGACAGACATGACTGAACCTGCACCAGATGAAAGAAATAAGTGTGGGGATCATCCCATGGAAATGGTGGTAGAAGAAGCGCACCATAGCTGGCTCGTGGTATTAGTGATAGATGGAATTTCAAAATCAACAGCACCACGGGAGAGGGTAAGGAAGAGAAGAAAGGATCAGAACCGGAAGAGGATCAATGGCTGGCACGAGTTGGAGAAGCAGAAGCCAGTGAATGTCAAGCACGATCAGTCTTCTTGCTACATGCCACGCATCCGGTTAATTCCAGGTAAGTTTAAATTTTGATGGTTTGACCTGTTAAGCATGGGTAAATTATTTTTCAATTCCACAAATAAATATTCAATTGTTAATAAGAGTCGGGTGGAATTAAACGGGTTAGATCGAATCCAGATAAAAGAGAAGCCACCTGATAAAGTTTAAGTGTGGGGAGGCTCTGTAGATTTTGTAAATTTTTATTTTTACTTATTTAAATTTTTTTTTTTTAGCTTTTCATTTTTTTTATTTATTTGTGGCCCGTCCTTCGTTAGTTGTTCATAGGTTTTTATCTTTCTATTTTATCTTTGTTTTTGTGTCTGAGTCTGTTTGTAGGTTTTCGCGTTTGCTTGGGTGGATGAAGTTTCACCATGAGCGGATCCCATGTATTTATCTTTATATATCTTTTATGATTGGGAGTTTTGGTAGAGGTTTGGGTAATAAAAAAAGAATTTTTCTTAAAAAAAAAATTAATTAACTTTCTCTGAAAAAAGACTTTTCACGTAACGTGAGGAGTCTGGGCTGACCTGTTCGCCTCATGCGACCAGCTATTACCCCGGAAAGTTATATTTTTTTTTCGCTTGCAACGCGTGTTGTGATCACCAGTGTCCTACACGTTGAGCGAGAACCAAATTTTTTTTTTCTTTCTACCCATTTGGTTCTACCACCATTCACCGCCATTTTGCCAAGCAGGTGCGTCTTCTTGTTTGCTGTTATATTATGAGTCTAAGTTAGTAGTTTGACTCTTTTTATTCTTGTATGGTTCAGTATTATGCTTGGTTTCTTTGTTTGCTTTGTCTTGTGCAGATTTGGATTGTACCGCCCGTACTCAATCTCCATTCGGGCGATTCCAGAGTTGTTCATTGTATCGAAGCAACCAGAGAGTATACCATTGTGTCAGAGCCGATCGCGAATGAAATGCTATACGATCGAGCTGGATTGGACTAGAGTTTTTGGAGCTTACGCGTTAATAAACCAGCTAAGTCCTTTCCAATTTGCCCTCGTTTTTTTTTTGTATTTGGATTTTTTTTATTTTGTTTTGAGTCGTTTTCTATTCCTACATTGAGGGCAATGTAGAGTTTAAGTGTGGGGATGGGAAACTGTCGTTTAGTTTATATATAAAGTCGTTTGAGTAAAAAAAAATCGAGAAATTGAAAAAAAAATGTCCCTGGTTTTGAAGTTTGCATTATATAAAATATGGAAGATGATAGGTAAAGTTAGGTGTCCGGTTTTCAAATAGTATGTATAATAAGAGATTAAAATTGATTGAAAACGTGTCTGATTTGGGATATGTGGGTAGGCTCGGCCGGTAGAAAGGTTTCCTTTGAAAAGTAATAAATTAATTATGTTAGGCTATTTTGTGGATTCTCATCTAGGAGAAACGGGGAGACCGAAACCGCCAAAAATAGTATAAGAAGCACCGTTATAAGTAGAAAACCGTTAGAATTTCTAATCACTTAAAAAAAATTAGAAATCAAAGCAAAAATGCTGAAGCTTAAGGTGCCTGGTCACTGGGATAGCGACTTGGATTGGCCACACCCTCTGAGTTAAGTATGCTGAGATGAAAAAAAAATGCTGAAGCTTAAGGTGCCTGGCCACTGGGATAGCGACTTGGATTGGTCACACCCTCTGAGTTAAGTATGCCGAAAAAAAAAAAGAAAAAAAAGTGATTTTAAATTCTCTTGGTTTTCAACATAAGACGGTTGGGAAATGGTCAATTGGTCGTTCCTTTAGCTCCATAAGCTTGAGGTGGGATTAGGAGGAACTGTGGCTTCCTTAGAGTGAGACCCTAGGTATACTAACTCACATGAACTAAATGTAAATAAATGAAAAGAGGCTTGGAAACCGGTTTGGGTTTAAGTGGATCAGTATACCTACAATCGCGGTCAACACGTTAGTAGATTTAAAACTAAGTAACCTATGTTTTGAAACCGGATGTAAACCTGACTGTGATTCCATAGCATAATTCTTTTTCAGGGACGAAAAAGAGATAAGCGTGGGGATATTTGATGTATTGCAAAATACATCTATTTCCAGTGTAAAGTTTGTATAGTTTTCGAGTCGTTTAGATAGTACTTTTATTAGTTTTAGGCTTGTACCGGTCTATTTTATTTAGTATAGGTTTTTATAGATTTTTATTAGTTTCGGGTCTTTTTTAGTATTTATCTATTTTATTTTATATTTTGGTAGGTGTTCGTATGAACGTTGGAGCGTAAAGAGCAACTTTAATCAATTCAAGAACACCCGAGTCTAAAGCACGATGTCATACTACTATATATATTAATAGTATAATAATAATAATAATAATAATAATAATAATAATAATAATAATAATAATAATAATAAACAACCGTGACTTTCAATGTCACGGCCCAAATAAAAAAGGCCAAACCCATTTAGGGCATTATTATTAAATTGGAGGTGAGGATTAAAATTCTGGGGGGAAGCACAACAGTATTCTAGGGTTTCCCTTTGAGAAGGGTCGAGGGTGTCTAGTTTATTCTTGATGTTTAGTATTTTAAGATCCCGGTTCCACACCAGTTCCATAGCCGTTAGAAGATTTTCATTCATGTGTAGGATTCTAGCCTAGGTAGTGCCTTCCCATCATCTGATCTCAGTTGCAGTATCTAGTTTGTGTCTTTAGTTATTTTAGTTTTATTTTATTTATTTGCATTAGATTTGTTAGAAAACCCCCTTAAACAACAAAACATTATTAAGTCAGTATTTAGGATAAGTAATCGAGTCTAGTTTACGTTTTCCAGTAGAGTCTCGTGGGTTCGATACTCGGACTTACTTTAGCTGTACTGCACTGACCGGTACACTTGCCGGTTGTGTGGTTTAGGTTTAGAGAGTCTTAGGTTATAAATTTAAAACTTAGAGTGTCTAGTTTAGGTTAATTTAGTTAATTTTTATTAAACCACTTTGAGCACATCAATACGCATCTACCATTGATTGAGTTCTCCTACGACAACAGCTACCTGACCAGCATCAAGGTCGTCCCGTTCGAGGCCTTGTACGGATGCAAGTGCAGGTCACCATTATGTTGGGCAGAAGTTGGAGACAAACACCTTACTGGACCCGAGGTGATTCAGGAGAAAACGTACAAGATCTTCCAGATTCGAGATTCTTTGAAGGCCGCTTACGACGGACAGAAAAGCTATGCAGATCAAAAACGCAAGCCACTTGAGTTTCAGGTTGGTGACAAGGTTCTATTGAAGTCTCACCCTTGAAAGGTGTACCACGTTTTGGTAATCATGGCAAACTCAACCCTCGCTACATAGGCCCATTCGTAATCCTCGCCAGGATTGGTCCCATGGCTTACAAGCTCAAGTTTCCAGAAGAACTTGGTGGTGTTCACGAAACTTTTCATGTATCCAATCTCAAGAAGTGTCTAACCGACGAATCATTGATCATTCCTCCCGAGGAAATTGACATCGATGAACAGCTTCACTTTATTAGGGAGCAAATCGAGGTGACGGAGTGGAAAGTCTAGAAGTTGAGGCGAAGCCGAATCAAACTTGTGAAAGTCAAACACAATTGAAAACGTGGACCCGAATTCACTTGGGAACATGAAGACCAAATGAAGCGCAAGTACAAAGCTCTCTTCCCAGAAGCATCTACGGCCAAGGACTCGACAAAATTTCGTGGATGAAAATCCAAAAACAAGGGGAGAATGTGACACCCTCTAAACTCACAGGTCAAGATCCATACACACATACACTATCATACCATTTTTATGATCATGCATTAGACATTGTACAGTAAATGTGTCACCCGGAGTCTAGTAAAGCTCAAGATAGCCCGGGAATCTATCACATTTTCTATTTACCTATGCAACACCCGAAGAAATCCAGAACAATTAACAATGACAGTCAGGACAGTCACACGCTAAACAGAGAGCGGCTAAACGTTCAATATAATGTACAAAGTAAAGTATAGTCACTTGTGTCTAAATACTATTTGGAGATTATTCAATTCCATAAATAATTCTGAACAATCCAAAGAACACTTGGTGGACATCCGACACATGGAGTGGTTACCATATAACAAATCAAGTTCATCACATCTATAACGTGAGTTAATACACTCAAACACAACACGTCTATAGAAATCAACTCATGATATTAACATTCCCTTGTGGCAAAACACGCGTTGTTATCAAACTAGACTACGTAAGGGTATATTAAAACATGGTATCCGATTTCCAAACATGGCCACTAGAGTTTTTTTATAAATCTATTATATTTATATTCCTATATATATATGTATATATAAATAGGGACAGGTTCAAATACAAAGTAATGAAAACGTGCGAAGTGTGCGAAGTCACGTAACATACAAAATTACGTAACATGGACAGAATACCTACTAGTTCCATAACTAAAATCACGTAACATATAGTCCATTACCAAAAGTTACGTAATTTTGTATATGTGATTTTTTTTAGTTATGAACTACTAGTGATTCTGTTTATGTTACGTAATTTTAGGTATGAACTAGTAGTGATTCTGTCTATGTTACGTAATTTTGTATGTTATGTTTTTTAAGGGTATGAAAAAATTTTTATGTAAAGTTTTGAATGATTCTGTCTTATGGTACGTAATTACGTAATGACCTATATGTTACGTGATTTTAGTTATGAACTAGTAGTGATTCTGTCTATGTTACGTAATTTTGTATGTTACGTGACTTCGCACACTTCGCACGTTTTCATTACTTTGTAGAATAACCGTCCCCTATATATATATATATATAAATCGGCCCACACTAGGAATAAAAAAACAAGAACTCACAAAGAACATTTCATATGTATACACAAGGAAATATATGCACATTATATGTTGTGATCAAAACTACATACATACATTATATATATACAAGCACACATCCATATATATATAGGATTTGGTTCAAATGAGAACATTTCCCCAAATTGAGAACTGAGAGAACCATTCTGGGCCACACATTTCTCTAAGGCAAAACATTTTTTTTTTTTTTTGCAAAAATCGCTGCTTTATATGTAAGAAAATTTTTTTTTTTGTATTTTTTTTCAGTATACACATGTGTATAATTGCATTATACACATATGTATAATGCAATATACACATATGTATAACTAAAATATACACATATGTATAGCTGAAAAATGCTATATACACATATGTATAATTGCTATATACACATATGTATAATTGACATATACACATATGTATAAATGAAAAAAAAATTCAAAAAAAATAAAAAAAAATTCCATGCATAAAAATGTGCGATTAAAGCAAAAAAAAAAATTTTTTTTTTTTGCCTTTATATGAAATGTGTGGCCCAGAATGGTTCTCTCAGTTCTCAAATAGGGGTTGGTTCTCTTAGGATCCCTACCCTATATATATATATATATATATAGGATTAGGTTCAAATGAAAACAAGGTTTAGTTGGAAGAACCGTGGGATCTCCGACGTAAAATGTGAATTTAAAAAAAAAAGAATTTACACACTGAAGTACAAACGGGCAACTCCGCAATAAAAAAAAATTGATTTTTTTTACGATGGTTTACATTGGTGTAAAAAACCAGCACACCATTGTTGACTTTTAATTTACAAACACACATTCTTTTTTGAATAAATTAAGTGTGTGATTATAAAGTGAGTTCCTGTTGTTCTTCTAACTCCACCATGTTTTCATTTTAGGATTTCCCTATATATACATACGTACATACATACATACATACATACATACATACATACATACATACATACATACATACATACATACATGCATACATATATATATTCACACACATGCCTATAACATGAACACTAACCTACCTTTCACCCAAAACACCAAACTCCAAAACATCCATCTGCTTCCCATACAAGTCAACTACCTCATTGAGCTAGCTACTTTCTTTCCCTTTTTCCTTGAAGTCAGCCGAACACACATACACATGCACACATGTTTTTTTTTCTTGATAATCTAGAGCACATGCCACCTAGTTTTCATCCATGGACAATCTCTTACACTAACATGGACCTTCTAGCACACAAGAAGCCTTACCAAGACAAGTGTTCACTACCCCTTTGTCACGGAACATTCTTATTGTCCAACAACCCAGCATGCTAGCCCAAACTCCCACAATGTTGACCTTTTTCACTAGAATGGGCACCTACTTTTCCTTACACCAACATCTAGAGGAGTTGACTTACTATAAGAACCATAACTCTCTTGTCTTATCCCTCTCTCAATTTCATATATATACATATATATATATATGTGTGAACATGTGGAACCATTATGATCACACAAACACACAAAGACAGCACAACATAAGCAAACTACACCTCTCCCTCTCCCTCACTAGATTCGGACCGAGCCCACACCCAAACGGAACCTCTTTTCGGTCACCTACTTCAACAAGGAACCAAGAAAGGCCAAGTTCGTGGAGCATAGGAGGGATCACAATCACTAGAACACAAGTTAAATCATCTGTTCTTTGGTATGTTATATAACCTTCTTGTACCTTTGATTCTTTATCATTTTGATTATCCATCGCCCTCACCCGAACACCTAAGGCCTCGAGTACATTGTGTCATATAAACAAATTTAGACTTATACACATACATATACACACAGACCATCACACTCGCACACATATATACATATACATAAATCGTATGCATATACACATATCCGTATACCAGTATACACAAGCACATGAGTATGGGCTCTACTAGAATTGACAAAAACTTGATTTATCTTGAAGCTTTAACATAGTACATATACATTTTAGCACATCATTATTTTTGCTACAATATGAACAATCATGTGCACCCACATACTCGTGACCACTCTTGAACCCATCCACGACCTCATAAGAGCCAAACCCAAGCTCTCATAATACGGGTTCAAGCATGTGGAGGCATGATATGATTTTCTAGTAAATGAAACATGTGTTAATAGTCCTTAAAACATATGATAATAAAGCTTTACATCAAACTCAATAGGAAACATGTGTTATTAACCCATACCCGTGAATTAACAAGGATAAAACACTTGCAAATAAAGTTTATGGGTATAAAATGGCCGAGAAATATGTTCATGCGACACTTTTGGTACAAAAAGGCAACATACATGTCGTGTCGTAATAAATAGAAAACCACTAACAATGATTTTGAACAAATGGCTAAACATAGTCACAAATACACACAAAAACGAATATTCCTAACACATATAATTTGGACAATAGTACAGAAACACTCAGTCCACATGTGCACAAATCAGGTGAACAGCTGCATGGTAAATAGTACGCACATAGACTTAAGTTTCCTTTAATGAATCTAGGGCACCACAGTCCAGACATTTCCACGTCAAAATCAGTCAGTTGTAGCAATAAGACATCAGGTTAGTTCTCACAGTCCAGACAATTAGAAGAGTAAAATTCCAATGATAGCATAGCGATTGGGCTAAACATGCGTACAAGTTCATTTACATTTTTTACTATTATATGAACATGAGACAACAAGGTTCAGAGTACTCATAAGCCCTCGTGTCATACATTTTACTGTAACCATTAGCTATGGACTTAGCCATGAAACACCGGGATAGATCTATTGGGTTGACACCCCCACTCTTGGTTAGTCACTCTAACCGGATTACAGATATCAAAAGAGTGCTTTTCATATTATATTCATTGTCTTTAATGTACAATAGGCGGGGCACAACATTCGTCAACGTTTGGTTACGGGCACATAAGGCCCATGGGACACCCTAATAAGGCCCATCTAATGATAGTTCACCTATACTTATACATACCCAGGGGACACCCTAATAAGGCCCATCTAATGAGAGAGAGATAGGGGACGGCTAATGGTGTTATGTTGTTATGATTGTCTCAACCCTAATCTCATAATATCCCTCCATATTTATACATACCTAGGGGACACCCTAATAAGGCCCATTTAATGATAGTCCACCCATCAAAGACATATCTGTTATTGGGCTTAGGATAATATTAATAATTGATCATCATTATATAAATGATTATAATGGCTGTCTATAAATATACAAACGTTATGTATATTTATTCCAACATTCTCCCACTTAGCCGAGTAATCATTTATTATGAGTATTACGTAAGTTTGTAGATATTAATACTCATTTTAGTTCTAAACCCAAAATGTAGCAGAGAAATATAGCCGTTAAGTCTTTATTCGACTTAGGACCCCCATTAATTATACTACACCCAAATTTAAAACTTAACATTAGGATCAATTAACGTTATGCCCTTAGTTTTTGATTTGTTACATTATTGTCTTTATGCCATTATGATAGCTTAGCATACTAATAGATAAACAAATCAGAATGAGGAAAATTAATCATTAATCATTAGTCATAACTCATTCATAGTACGATATGCAGTTGTACATGGTCATTAGTAATACCCTTTTCTCTTAGTTGGCCCCTTAGTGAGACTTATGGGTGATAGACCTTTAGTTATTGGAAACATAAGTATATCATGAATGCATTCGATACAAAATTCTGATTTCCTCTATTTGTTCTTAACATAAGCGAACAATAATTTCATATCGAACTCTATTGCAGTTCCTATCAAACTATTACTGTTTGAGAAATTATGGCAGCTGACTTTATCACAGTAAGTCTTCAACTTAGTATTTACATGGAGTTAATAAGTTATGATTCAACTGATAAACTTACCAACAACATTTAATGACCATTTTGTTATGATCACCAAAACATTATGTCATGATAACTTAGGTTATTGTTATAGTTCCTTATGACTCCTCCATAAGATAGTTATGTCTGCTGACATTATGATATACCCCGAAATTGATACTTGATTTCCTTTGAATATAACAAAGTTAGAGTAAGAGTAGTCAATCATTTTAGGTTCTCACTTCTTCTTTAGATTATAGTCTCTTGATTCTTAAAGATATTGTAATGTTCCATTAGATGCTTTTCATCAATCTAGACAAGTCTAGTATCAAGCAATACGAACAATATCATAAACAATCATAGACTTAAATTTACATTAGTCTTCTAATTAATGAAGCATAAGGTGATAATCTCAAATTATCCTATTATCCTCTAAAGGAGAGCAATGTTGTATGTTACATACGTAAGGACCCGCTTAGAGTAAAACTTATGGGATGAAACTAATATCCCGTCGGGTCTATCTCGATATATTTTGATTCCTATCACGTAAGAAGAATCCCCGATATTCATCATGTCAAAATTATGCATGAACAATGCTTTGACTTAGGTAACATATACTTGTCAAGAGAAACGTCATCTATGTAAGGACAAGTTTTCATTAGTTGCTCCCACTCATCTTGAGGTAGGTTCTTTAATCCACTTAGTTCTTGATGAAGAGAATTTCATTATGATTCCAACACATTTTATGCTTGCATCAACCCATACATGGATCTTATTGACATACAGACTAAGTGTTCTAACCCTTCAGTTTAGAACTTTCAGGTTGCTTAATGATCATGTAGGTCATCGTTATGGAAAGTTATCTTAATGTCTATCTAAAGTGGCTCTTAGTTATTATGAGCTACTAGGACGGTAATGATCCACAAAGAAATCTTTTGTAATAAAGATAAGAAGATTCTTTGATAATCTAATCCCTCATTAAGTATAATCTTTTACAATCAATCTTATCTTACAACGTTTCCATTCGGATCTGATTTAATTATGAATATCTTTAGGGTATTCAACCAAATCCCAAACGTTATACTAATGAAGGTTGATTGATACTAATGATTTAATTAGAAGAGGTAGGATCGGTAAACTTTCCAAACATCCATTTTGTGTTAGTCAGGAAGGTTACATAATCATCAAATTTAATGGGCTTTTAGACCCAAATGACCTCCTGAGTTGAACATTGGGTTTATTATGATACAAACTTAAATTTAGTTAGGTGTTTTTTATTTTCAGGTATATAAGGAGCAATATTAGTTTCTAAGTGTGTAAGAGTTGGTGCAGTAAGATGAACAAGAGGAATAATCGAAGTTAAATTCGTAGTTAAACTTAATGAGTCTAGAATTTTAATGAGTCTCTCCCTCGCATCGTATACTTCCGAAAAGTCATAATAAGGACTTTTACTGCTTACACTTACCTTAGAGATCTTAATGAATTCAGCATGCTTAAGATCTAACATTTGGAAGATCCATAGATTTTAATAGAGAAAACAACCTAATGATGTTTATTGTCGTTTCTCTTGATGAGGATTACTTTAGTAAGAAATCTAAGTTCGCCCATATTTAGGCATCTACAAAACTTTGTTAGGAGTACGTTAAATGCTAAGGAGACAAGTTGTGATAGAGCGTTGTCTAGTGCAAGAGGTGTAATTTGAAGATAGATCAAATTGTCACCCCCCCCCCCCCACCTCTGTAACTTTTGTAAGTTATAAGTAGAACACATAATGCTCCCACTAATCTTTTAGGTCTCTTAATACCTCCACATAATAAGTTTTAACGATGCGCGTGAACGAGAATAATTCATATATTTTATACTTTATTTCCCTTATCGTCCAGATTTCACAAGAAATATTAAGGACATACTTAGAGGGAATCTTATTAAGTATGTATGAATTGATTTCTTTAATACTTTGGTCGGGAGAAAATAGGTTAGATACAATCAGATATTTATCTAAGCTCCACTAATGTCAATTAATGATGACTTATGATGGAAACCCATTTATTCCTTTCGCCATTTAATGTTTAGGGCATTTAACACATGCTTTAAAATCACTGAGAATGAGATTTTATAGCCAAGCATACTTTAGTGACCTGGTCATGATTTCTCATGAAATTTTGGTCTTAGTTGATGAATTGCATAGGTCTTATTTCCTTTGTTAGATTCTCATTTTCATGATAACAAAGTTGTGAAAAACGTTATTGGATCATCTAGTTTTATTTCATAAGGTTTCTATTCAGATAATAACAACAAACAGTATGAGAGTTTAACTTAATAGTGGCTTTGGTTTCGTCATTAAAACCTTGTAACTGTCAAAAACAAATTTTAGCTTTTAGTATTGATACAAATTCTGAGTAATCTCAAGAATATCGTGAGGTATCATAAAGCTTCAACACTAGGATCAGTTATTAATGGTTAATAAACCCTTAATTTTGCCACTAACTCTCATCTTAAGTATTTGTTGAATTATGGTAAGGGAACGTATAAAACTAGACTCAACCATAATGTTTTAATTGGAATTCATTAGCTTTTGTGGAGTTAAATATCCTTAATTAGGCACTACATATCTTAGCCAGCTCTTCTCTTTACTTATGGGTAATCTCATTTCTTATGCCCATTCTTAATGTCACAGTTTTGCTTAGTAAGACTTTCCTTTTGGGGAAACTTATAGCTGAAAGTAGTACTTGTATTTTTGTTTCCAGACCTTAGAATTATCCTCTCTATGGTAATTATTCTTCCTCTTTTAGGTTTAATAGTAGTAAGGTGAGTAACATCAACTTTTCTAGTTTAATGCGTTCCTTTTCCTTTACATAATTCGCTATCAACACACTCATTTTACTTTGGCATTTCTGAGTGTTATGGTTGATTCATAATGCATCTAATCGTACTGGTGGAAAAGTCATAATGCACTAGAAATTTAATTGATTTCCATGTATAACCCCTTAGCTATACGGGTCATGTTGTTCAATGTTAAGATGTATTCACAGATGTCATTTAACCATAGAGTTAGATTCATTTATTTCATGCTTCTTAGGAATTCGGTATATTCTTATGAATCAGTAAAAGCGTTCTTGATTACCATAAAAGACATTTTGTGTATCCACTTTCTAATGCTCAATGTTATTCTGTAATACTTTATCAAATAGATCGTAGGAATGTTATGTCTTAAGAGGTAATTTAAGACTTAATAAGAACAATGTTTAAGATAACTCTTCTTAGTTTTGATAATTAGAGTGGATCAGTTAGTTGAGATAGTAATTTATAGAAGAACGTGTAATTAGTTTCGAATTACGGGTATTGATGTAAGGCATACTTAGATTATGATCATTATATTAATGAAGGATCATTAATTGTGAGGATTAATTTTGATATGAAGATGTGATAATATAATAACACCAACATAAGTTATTTAAATAACATGCTCTAGCTTTGGCTATACGCTGTTTATTTAAGTATTAAGTTGCTAACAGTGAATATAACATATCACCTTTAGGCAGAAATGAGACACTCAAAGTTCTAATGCAACACACTTGGTTCACCAATATAATCTGTTTCACATCACCTTTGGGCAGACGTTGAAACCTTATGGAAATTATGTGAATCCAGCTACAATGCTTAACAAGATCTTATATAATGAACTAATGTGACACATCACCTTTGGGCAGAAGTGACACGTAAAATGTTATTTCAAGTTAAGCAAGGTTTTATAATGTTTTGAATAAACTTGATACATTAGGTTTTATCAAAACTGTAAATTTTATTAGAGATCCCGAAAAAAATGGGTTCTCAGTAATATTATGAGTTCCCGAAAAAGAAGAGTTCTCGAAATAATGGGTTCTCAAAAAAAATTATATTTGTTCTCGAATAGCATAAGGGGTTCTCGAAAAAATAATGAGGTCCAGGAAAACTTATGAGATCTCGAATAACATAAGGGGTTCTCAAAATTATGAATTCTCGAAGACTTAATGAGTTCTCGAAAGTGATGAGTTCCCGGAAGACTTATGAGATCTCGAATAAAACATGAGTACTCAAAGACTTAATGAGTTCTCAGATATCATAATGAGTTCTCGAATGTCATGATGAGTTCTCGAATATCAGAATTAGTTCTCGATATTCTGATGAGTTCTTGAATATATTATGAGTACTCGAATAACTTATGTTTTCGGATAACTTTAACAGTTCTTGGATTCTTTAATAGTTCTAGAAAAAATATTGGTTCTCGAATACATGATAGTTCTCGATAAATAAGATGGGTTCTCGGGCACATTATGGAATCTCAAAAAAAAACATTTTTGGTTTTCGGAGTAGAAGATCTTGACCGAGAACTCCGGTCCGTGAACCTGATCGAAAGCTTTAAACCGAGAACTTAAAAAACGAGAACCTGAATTCGGGAACTAATTGATAATCCGAGAACTTAAATTATTAATCCTTAAAACCGAAAACAATTATTATTATTATCGAAAACTAAAAGAACTGATAAAGTTAGTTCTTCAAAAAATTTTAGGGATTTTGTTATATCTATTTCCAATTTTAGATAGGAATAATTATCTCCAAAGATTTCATAGTATTTTGAAATCTTTGACTTTATCAACATGATTTCAAAAAACTTGAAGATTAAGTTTTCCTAAAGTATCGGAAACAAGATTTAATCCAATATTGAACCAAAACATAATAATTTTCGGTTTTCTTATGATGTTCTTGAAGAACATCATCAACCGAAAACATAAACATTACAATTTTTATCTCATTAATCCATAGTTATCTCCGAATGAATTTATGGTGTGGATTCAAATTAAAAGAATAATAATATTATCAAAAGGACGATCATACATGTTTACTGGGTTGGTTCTTACTAAAAACTTAAGAAAAATATTAGATATAAGAACTATTATAAAACACTTGCATGAAAATTCACAGCCACACATAACCAATAAGAGTTCTTCTAGAATACAATAATGAAAAAGAAAATAAATATGATTCTGACTATTTTCTTTTCATACACACCACCGTTGGATCAAGAAACAAATTCCTTAATGTTTTTTTTATGGAATGTAATTATCCCAACGACGGTAGTAAAAAAACCAAGGTTAATGGTGATTTGCGAAATCCAATTAAATAAACGGTTACGACATCACATATATATAATAAAAACTCGATTAAGCAATTAACGTTATTATCATTTTCTTTATAAATCGCAAATCGAATTCTTGATTGAATCAATATAATTAACATAGCTCTGATACCGCATGTTGATTATATTAATGAAAACATAAAGTATAAACATAAGATTTGATCATGTGTACCTGATATACTTAATTGCTCAGGAACCTCAGTAATGGAAGAAACCATCATCTTGATCGGGTTCCCTTTAGGGTATGCAGTTCTGATGGTTTATGTGTTTTTAAGTTATGAACACATTGAGAGAGAGAGAGATAGGGGACAGCTAATGGTGTTATGTTGTTATGATTGTCTTAACCCTAATCTCATAATATCTCTCCATATTTATATATACCCAAGGGACACCCTAATAAGCTCCATCTAATGATATATCTGATTATAATCGCTATCGATAACTATACAAACGTTACGTATATTTATTCAAACACTTTGATTTTAACGAAAAAAGAAAATTGATGCAAGGCTTATTAACCATAAAAAAAAAAAAAGAAATTCAAAATAATTGTCAATCTAAAGAAATGGCAAACCCAGTAGACAAAGACGTTACTGTACGTTTTGTCCTACTTGTGACCCAACAAGAACCGCAATAGGGTATTATGGTAAATAGGTTTGCATTGCAACTTGCAACCAAATCCAACACACATGCGATCCGAAGACCATTAGCGGATTCCCATTCAGGGCCACATTCCCATGCACGTTTTATTTTCACTTTAATGTTTTTTATTAAAGACGTGAAACGTTAAATTTAAATAAAAAAATATAATCATACCAATAATTGTGTAAATATCATGAGGTTTATTTTGTTTATAGACCAACTAGCTTTTATCCCGAGAGTGTCCCGGGGTTGAAATATCTAATATAACATAATAAAATATATAATATGACAACATAATTAATGATTTGCCGATACATGATTAATGAATAATAATAATATTATTATTATTATTATTATTATTTATTTTAAACAAACATCTGCCATAAGTTATCATATTCAAATATAAAAAAGGGAATCTCTGCCTATGAAGTTATGTTTATCGTTTGTGATTTATTAGTAGAGTAAAATATATTTGAAAACAAAACCCCACAAAAATAGTTGTTTTTTTCTCCGTTTTTTATATAGCACTATGGTACTCGTTGGAAAGATAATAAAACGCTCGTTAATTTGGTGTAATTTTTTTCTTTAAAAAATCTCGTATATAAAAGATATTAACGTTTAAAAGTTATGAGAGGAAACATTAGAGAGAAAATTTAATTTTGTTTTTAAATTCTTATCTTTTCCTAAAATAATTATAATATATATAGATTTATTAAAAAAACTCAAAAATTAAAAAATCCTACATGATGCACGTGGCACATTTAAAGAGGGGTTGAGGCATCCATTGAATGCCACATTATCAAAGTTCAATTCTTTTATTATAAGTTATAGATAATTTTGTTTATAAAGAGGTTTATTTTGTTTAAATATGATTAGGTTTATTTTGTTTAAATAAAAAAAATATATAATCCACCTTTTTATAAAGAGGCTTATTTACCACAAGCTTATAGCTCAGTGGTTGGAGAAATTGATAGAAGACTCTTGGCCACTTGGTCAAGAGTTCGATTTGTGATCCACCGGGTTTTACCGGTTCTTTATTGTCGTGTCTTTGAACGGGTAAATAGTCGAGTTTTTTTTCGAAATTAGTGGCTTGGTGGGTCTTGTCTTCACCTAAGAGCGTATGAACGCTTTCATAATGTTGGGTCTCTTGGTAGCTGATACATTAGTTTGTTGGCCGTTAAAAAAATAAAGAGAGTTATTTTGTTTAGAGCCATCGTAGTGGCAGCTCTATATAGCGTGAAAAGAAAAAATAGCGCCCCCTACACCGTTACGGGGGGCACTATGTTTGAAAAAGGTGGTCAGGCGTTAAATAAATAACGTCGGGTGACATATCCACCAACTAATCACTCAAGGACACGTGGACGCGGAGGGGGGGGGGGGGATCTGGTTTGTTTTTTTTTTTTTTCTTCTAAATTAGCGCCCCTCAATTTGTTTCCCCCACTACACCCCCTTTTTCACTTCAAGCCCCATGTTGACTCAGCTGCCACATGGATCAATCAGATTCAGGGGCGTTATATTTAACTCTCTCCACTAGACATGGTCTTATGACCAATAATTGTGCAAATATGATGAGGCGGCTAATTAACTTTAAGTGTTTTGGATATTTCTTTAACTGATAGTCATGTGGCCGCAAAGAATTAATTCGGTTGAAGCTTGGCTGGACCATTTGTTCCAGCAGCCGGGTTCTAAAAAGTGGAAAAAAAACCATGGGCATGATCATACAAGCGACTCTTTGGAGACTGTGGCTGGCGAGAAATAAGAAGATGTTTGAAGGCTCTTTCGAATCGGTTCGGGTGACGTTTGATCTCATCAAAGAAGACTCCTTTCTTTGGTTAACCCAAAGATCGAAGTTGGGCTTAGTCTCTTGGGCTGACTGGGCTAGTTTTGATATTTCTTTGGTGATGTAATGTCTTTTTATTTTGGCGTTTTGGTGTAATTTCAGATTCTTGCTGACCCTTTATATATATATATAAAGAGTTTTGCGGTTAAATAAAAAAAACCTGATAGTCATAGTCGAATCACATCAAAATCAATCAAATGGATTTCGAGAAGAATGTGTGGGGCAGATCCCTGTAAAAGACTCCGAACAAAATGGTTGACCCGATGATAAATATTTTATATACTGCATTCACATTTTTAATAGTTTCATAATATTAAATATAATCAATGTCAAACAGTATTTTAATAAATAATAATCTTTATTAATACCCCATGAATTATCATCACACTGCCAGTACACGATTTCCACACTTGCTTCCGGTTCCATCATATACTATGTTAAGAAAAACAAGAAGGCAACCCATGAATCTTAATTAGTTTCGAAAACAAATTACAGATGAGAAACTTGGAAAAACAACATATATCGTCAAAGGATTGGAAACGATGCCAAGCTTAGCAAGCCATCAAAATACAACAATTGTATTTTAGACGAGGGCGTAAACGTGTGTGTGTATATATATATATATATTGGTTTGTGTGAGAAGTGTAGGAAGGATTAAAAATTGATATGTATGCATCATTTTTTTGGACGTATTAATTATGTTTTGGATTGTTTTGCTTAGAAAAACAACAAACATAACAATTAATAACCGAAAACAATGTATTTTAGGCTAAAAACTTAAAACACTATGTCAAGAACATTTAAGCAGAGTGTTTTAAGTAATTACTAGAGTGTGTTATCTGTAATTTAAATTTAATGACTATAATACATTGAATTGTGTTTTATATTTTTGTATATTGTTGTCTTAAGTATTTTTCAAGCCAAAACAACCCAAAACATCATTCAAAATCAAAAACACGATGGCTACATGTCAATTCTTAATCTTTCTCGCGCTTCTCACACAAACCAATTTTCCTACAGGATCCTCTACCTATATATATATAGGTCAATTATATAATGAAAACCCTCTTCAGTTGAGAAAACTTTAGAAACCCATGTAAAAAATCAATTTTTTTTTGAAAAAAATAACCAATGTAAAATACATGTTTTTAAGTGTTGGGGGCCAAAAAAAATAAAAAAAGCACCGAAGGGATTTTTTTTAAAAAAAATAAACAAAGCTGCGAAAACACGTGTTTACAACAGCAAATAGCTGAAAACATATGTAAAAAATAAACAAAGTTGCGAAAACACATGTTTACAACAGCTATTCTACCTCGCTTCACCGGTTCGAATGGGTGGCTTTGTGATTTGGAAAGGTTATTTTCCTTGTATTTCATTTATGAGGAAGACCGGTTTGCCTATGTTGTTGAGTATTTTGATGAAGAACCGTTTCACTGGTTCAATTCATGGTATCGAGGACATAAGCATCTCACTTGGAACTCTTTTACCATTGCAATGCTTCATCATTTCCATACCACTACCGCCTCCAATAATAGTACCGAAACCGACCATCCACCATCACCATCACCATCAACATCACATAACCTTGTTCCCTCCATGGCTCAAGTGATTAACCATATCCAAACCGACCTTCCACCACGTAATATTGAACTCGGCAATCCACCACACCCACCGCCACAACAACGCCCCCATCGATATCTCGAAACATGCCACAACACCTTACCTAAAACCATGGCAGTCATGGTTGAACACCTTGCCAAACAAGCCTCTGCCATGCATGGTCATTTTACTAGAACTCTATCCCAAACTGAGCCAAAAACCTCTATCACAACTCATGGAATCCAAGTACTACCAACTCAACCCACAAACACTACATTTTCTTTTACCCCACTGTTGGCAACTTGCACAACCCCATGCTTCTTAGCAAGTCAGAAAAACCACATATCCCTTTTAGCCGAGCATTGTAAACTTGAAAGCATGGAATCAACCAAAGAACGTGAAGCGGGACGACGTGAGTGGCGCCCGCCTTGGCACTACATTAAGACTGAACCGAATGCCACCGGAAGACCACCATGGTTGCACGTTGAGTCCGCCCCAAATGTGGTTGTCCGACTCGAATGGCGCCCACCTTGGCCTTTTATATTGATCGGTCCAAATGCTGTCGAACAATTTGAATGGAGACCACTTGTTCGACTCGAATGGCGACGACCATGGCAAACGCGTTCCATTCTTGAGGACAAGAACATTTTGAGGCGCGCGGGAATGATACGTGATAAACTACCCACGTACACAATATCATTAACCAATGTGGCCATGTCTTCATCCATGATCTCTTATTATTATTTGCATGTTTCTTTATTTGGTATTAGTGGGGTAGTTAATTTTAGTTGGTTAGTAGAATAGTTGTTTGTTCTCCATTGTTTCGTAACTATTTATAGTCTTTTCAAGTTTGTTTTATAGATATGAATGAAAAATTATGAAGAAAGCTTTATGCTTTGGTCTATACTCTTATTGATTCTTGGAAGTTTTGTGGGTTTTTCTTTGTAAACCTATCAACTGGGTACGTTAATAAAACATATTAAACCATTTTCAAATAAAGTACAAAAAGAGTAGTATTTTATCGAGAAATAAGACATCGTGGACGAGTTGGACCATCTTATCTTAATTAATCTGTATAAGTTAAGTTTTATGAACTCTAGCACGGTTCGAATAAACCTAGGAGTGAGCACAAATCGACCGAACCGAAAAAAAAAACCGAGGACCGACCCTATTTGACATCAAAATCGAGCCGGGTATATATTGTAGGTTCTGAAGTCGGTTACTGGAAATCCATCCATTCGGTTCTCGGGTCGGGTCGGTCCAGAAACAGATTAAAACCGAGGAGAACCGACTGGACAGATCTTCTACATAACTAACTCCATTTTAGGCGCCGACCATCTTCCAACCTGCACAATCGAATTAGAAACTGTGAGTTTGACCTGTATTATTAAACATATTGCATGTATTTATTGTAAGTGATAATTGATGAGTTCTAATGTTCACCTTTAACAATTGTAAGTGATATTAACACATATATAAATTAGGATCCTCTCCTCAGCATGTAGGCAAAATCCCATTAGTCTGACAAGATTTCTATGTTGAAATTTGGCTAGTAATATAACCTCATTCTTGAACTCTAGTGTGCCTTGTCTGGATCCTTTGGATAACCTCTTCACATCAATTTCTTGTCCATTAGCAAAAACTCCCTGTCATTTAATAAAGTGAATTCCATGTAATATGGCTGCAGTAACAATACTAACATATGGCTGCAGACCTGCAGTAACAACAATAACACCAACTGATGCAATTATCTTTGAGTGAATTAGGAGCCTAATTTATGAATATATGCCTACATGCAAGGCAGTGATATTAGACTCACTATCTATTACTATTTGGTTTGTTAATTTTTTGTTTTTTTTAACAAACTAAGATGGATCAAACATACGATACATAACAATCAAACCAACTATATCAGCAAACAACCTATGTTCTATCATGAATACACCAATCAATTCTAACATCAACAACTAATCAAACCAGCTACTCTTTTAGTTTTTTCACTGAGGCATTCAATCGAACACTTGGTGTGCAAAGATCATATATGCTAGATTACATAAAACAAGCTATAACATCACCAATCAATTCCATCAACAACACATATCATAGCTCTTTAGGGCAAATTTAGGTTAAGAAACAACTGAAATTCTGAATTCAGTTTTGAATATGTAAGCAAATGAACCCAAATAAAAAGTACACAAATTCCACTTATTATGCAATAAACAAAAAGAAAACGAGCTCCAAGTTTGCAAAGAACAACTTCCCTCTTAGAATCCTAGAGAAATTGGAAGAAATGTGCCATGGATTGGACGAATTGCAGGATGATGGTCGGTTCGGGTATGTCGTCTAGGAACCGTGGAACTGTCGGTACCTGGACCGAAGACCGATGTTAGTACCAGGTCTGAATGTCGGTTCTGGTTTTGTATGATTCTCGGTTATCGGGTTGTGTAACACCCCAACCGATGGCGGAAACATCGAGGTGTCACGTAGTGACGATAGTTCAATAGCTCATGGACTAAAAATGTAAATATTGATATATTGATTACATAGTTTATTACATTGAATTGAAATAAAATGATTCTAAATGCCAACTAACAGAAATACAATGAATCCAAAATCTAAGTAAAATTCCAAAAGCTTAAAAGTCATCTCATAAGAACCTGAAACATGTACGAAAATAATTTGTTCAATACAAAAATGTATTGGTGAGCATACCCTGTTTGAATACATATAGTAGAAAAAGTGTTTAGCAATTCATGTGTTGTATACTATTTGCAATTATGTATAGTATCAGACAAACCAACCCTCAGTAATGAAATGAAATTTATATATAGTATTGCGCTATTGACAGTAATATGAAACACATAGAAATGACCAAGGTCTCTCAACAGAGTCCCAAGGGGTATATACCATAATACTATTCATTGAAATGCTAGGCCGTAAACGGTTAATGGTTTGACAAGCAATAGATACAAAATAACACAAAGCAAACACACATGAGAATTGCACTTAATGTAAAGAAACAGTAATTTGTTATAGGTACATGTATAGCCCTAAAAAGTAAAATGAAAAAGGGGAAAGATATACTCACAGTTTGCGAAAGCGATCAAAATCCAACTTAAGCGGTCGTGAGCTAAGTAATGGGAATTCCGAGGAATTCAACCTATAGTGTATAAGAATACTAATAAGGAAAAAGTCTAAGAGTCTAAGGTATCTAGGGTCTAAGGCATTAGGGTTTGCTAAGTCGATTTGGGGAATTAGAGTTTTGATGATAAGTCGAATTAATATAACAGTTGTATACCAAAGTTTGTAAAAATGGTTTAGGTAATATAATTATTACCAATTGAATATTTAGATAAAAATATGTTTGAATAATTAAGGCAAAGTAATTTAATTATTTACTTTAACTAAAGTAAATAAATATAATAATCATAAATGTATAAATAAATAATTATGCGTTACACCATAAACCAACAAATAATAACTAAGACCTCAACATAAGACTATCTCTATTTTATAAGAAAAATATTTATAAAATAGATGTTAAATAATATAAATAAATGAATGATTATTTATGATTAATTAAACATAAATAAGACTAAAAATACAAGCCATGATCCAAAAATATTATTTTTATACAAATTAAATACATTCTGATGTAAATAAATGAAATTAATTTTCCCATAATTTTTGTAAACTTATTTATATTTAAAACTGATTTAATGAATTAAAATCATGTTTAAATGATTAAAAATAGGAAAATTAATAAAAATAAATGTTTTATGAACCAATAATTTTTATTTCAGTCCATGATGATTGGAAATAATTTATCACAAATTTTGAGATTAAAATCATTAAAAATGAATTTTTAATTAATTAAATATGATTAAAACTAAATAAATCAATAAAAATATAAAAATAAGATATTTTCCAGAAAATAAAAGTGTGAAAATTTCCTTTATAGTGTCAAGAAGCTACACCTAAATTTTCATAATTTTTGGGTAAAAATTGAATTTTCTATAAATGTTATAAGAATGTTGTATTTATATAAATAATATAAATAACAAAACAGGAAAATAAAATTAAAAAAAAACTGCAACAACCCGTGGTCTAAGGGACTCGAACACGGGTCCCTGGTCAGCACAACACACACACCTACCACTAGGCCAAATCTTGTTTTGTTGATTTATTTGAAAGATTAATTTATTTAACTATTAATTTATAACCATCTTCTTCCCCAAAACTTACATAAACCCTAACCCTAACCCCAATTTAATAAACCCAATCAAGACACGATTACAGATCAGTGATAAGGGGCTTTCGTAAAGGGGTGGCCGAATAACAAAATGGCACAACGAAATGAGACTTACAAGCGTGATTCTTAGTCGAAAATGATGCTTCAAAAGCCAAGACATGAATCGCAAATTTGCAGGTTTTTAGACACGATTTTGCTGGATTTTAATGTGGGTTTGGAATTTTTAGAGGTGCAGAAATATAGTGCAAGCATCAATTTATGTAATGGACAATCATAAATGCGTTTTAAATCGATTAAAAGTTCCGAGCGTTACCTTCATTAAACCCGATTAGAACTCAATAAAATGAGCGTTATAATTCGTTTTAATGATGGGGATTTAAAGCAAAACATTGGAGAAACGTATGGGAGCGATTAATAGTCAAAATAAATCATTAAAACCATGCATATGGTCTCGCCGGAGGGTCGCCGGATTCCGGCGAGAGTGTTGGCCGGAAAAGCGAGTAAACAGGCTGGAGGGAATTCTTTTTTTTTCTTTTTCTTTAAACTTTCATATTTTGGCAGAAAGGTCCCTTAAGTTCCAGGTAGGTTAGTTTATTAAAGTCTTGGTTAATTTTTCTTTATAAAAAGTTAACTTGGTTAACTAACTTAACTTAAACACTTTTAAACTTCCTAAAACTTAAAAGAAATTTCTTTCGAATAATGTTTCAAGATACGTATTTGATTAAAAACGTAGACACGGTCCATAACAAGTGTAAGTGAAAACGTTGCGTTTGATTTATTATTAAATTTGAAAACGATGAAACTTTCAGAGATTAAAATATAAACGTTTGAATACGCGAGGGACTATAATTGACATCTGGCTAAAATTTGAGGGTGACGGTTGTCACAGGTTGGGTCGGTTTCTTGACGGGTCAGGTCGGTTCCTGACAAATGCTCACCCCTAAATAAACCTGTGGTTTCTAACACAAATTTTTACTTTTATAGCATCAATTTAAATGAACTTGAGACAGTGGATTTAATGAATTTGGAGTTTAAGACCCACATGATCATAAGAGAACTACATACATGATAATAGTCTTTGGATTAAAAAAACTAAATAGTTTTAATATAATCTTTTTTTAAAGGGGAATTGGATTTTAATAATCCAAACTTTGCCTCGTTGGCAGATAATAATCTGTACTTAGGAAATTGCTCACAACAGTCCCAACTTTCAAACTATTGGCCGGCAATGAACTTTTGTTAAATGAAAACTAACCCATTTTCAAAACTGAAAGAGTTTGAAAGTTAAAAAGTTCACTGTCGGCCAATACATTGAAAGTTGGGACTGTTGTAGGGAATTTATTAAGTACAGATTATTGCCGGCCAACGAGGCAAAGTATGGATTATTAAAATCCAATTCCGCTTTTTTAAAACACAATATTTGGAGAGAAAAAAATTCCTACTAAAACACTTAAGCAACCAGAAATATATATTAAAAAAATCTCATCGATCATGAGTACTGATCATGAAGAGAAACAAATGAGAAAATTGCAATTTTCGTCCCTGTGGTTTGCCTAAACTAACAGGTTCAATCCACGCTTAACACCCTGAGTACCTGAGGTTAGTTTTTCTAACACTTTACGTCCCTCGTTTTAATGGCCGTTATGTTTTCCGTTAGTCTGTGGTGAAATGACTATTATACCCTTATTTTTTGGGTGAAATGACTTTTATACCCTCCTATCTTCTTCTCCAACCAACCCACCCACCCACCACCACCATCACTACCACCTGCAAACCACCATCTCCACCGCCACCCTCTGTGTCCTAAAACCATATATCCATCAACCACACCTAACAAGGTAATATTGACAGATAAGGAACAATAAACAACAAATGCATCAAACAGAACATATAACAAACCTGACAACGAATACAGATACAAATTACGACGAATTAAGCGGATATCGGAAGATTCTCAGTTGACAGATATTTATTGAACCATGGATCAACTATTAATCTTTGTTTACTTTGGTTTTTGTTAACTGTTTTTTATTTTTTCTGCTCACTACTACTAATATAATTACCATTTCCAAACCTTAAAAATTAAGATGAATTAAATATGTGAATACAGAATTTCAGTATACAATTAACTATGAAGCAGTAGAGTAGACGCAGCATAAAACATAACCGATTTACCTAACTGCATCCTATATAGCTACAAAATATCACAGTTCGGTACAAATAAACAGTAATCACTTTCTATTTATTATTTTCATGGAATATTTTCTTTTTTTGTAATGAATTTATTATTATTATTATTATTATTATTATTATTATTATTATTATTATTATTATTATTATTATCACCTAACTAACTAGGTAGAAATTGACAGATAACAAACATTAAGCAACAAATGCATCAAATAATAACTGACCTGATAACAAACACAAACAGAGAGATCTAACGGAGATATCGACGAATTAAGTGGCGGTGGAGATGGTGGTGGTGGTGGTGGTGTTGCAGGTGGTGGTGATGGTGGGGGTGGGTGGGTTGGAGAAGAAGATGGGAGGGTATAAAAGTCATTTCACCCAAAAAATTAAGGGTATAATAGTCATTTCACCACAAACTAACGGAAAACGTAACGGCCGTTAAAACGAGTGACGTAAAGTGTTAGAAAAACAAACCTCAGGTACTCAGGGTATTAAGCGTGGGTTGAACCTGTTAGTTTAGGCAAACCAGACGGACAAAAATTGCAATTTTCTCGAAACAAATTAACAAAGTACATGAATGAAGAAATGTGGGCCTCCGCAGCACTTTACTATAGAATATACCCAGCCCAATAGACATGTGCATTTAATAAGGACCGGTAGCAACAAGTTGGCATACCTAACGTAAGTATTGCTGTACCTCAACCATGGGCTAGTCAAGATATAAAAAGAAACTACACATTGGTATCTATTTTCAGATCTCTCTGAATATAGAGTTAGTAGCCATTTTCGTTCCTGAGGTTTGGTCCAGTTTGCCACTTCTGTACAAAAGTTTTTTTTTTATGCAAATCAACACCTATGGTTTGGATTTTTTTTGCCAAATTCGTCCTTTTCACTAAACCAGTTAAAAAATGTCGTTAGTGTCAGGGATAGTGTTGTCATTTCACAAACCTTAGGGACGAAATTGGCTATTAACTCAATTTTTTTTATTTAAAAACTATTTTAAATAAAGGTAAAGGGTTTTAAAAAAGTTTGTTGCTGCCAAGGATCGAACCCGGGTCCTTGGCCGGTTAAGAGTTTTAAATCACAAGTCCAGACCATCTGGTTTGGACCCTGAGAACGAGTGTGTTTGGTTTCAATTAATTATAAAAGCTCTTTGAGTTTAACCATTTATTATCAAAATAAAAAGGTGGTGACTGGATTCGAACCCACGTCACACGCCGATTCAATGTTTAAGCACAGAGGGTATCACCAACTGGTCTACTAATCAGTTGGTGATGGATTTTTATTTGTTTTAAATTCAAACAGTCACAGTATCTAATCATCTTCCCCAAATCAAAGCTTCAAACCCTAGCTTTTCTAATTAATCAAATCACGAATCAATAACCCTTGTAATTATAGGGTTATTGATCGTGTGAATACGAGGATTGAAAACGTGTAAAAAATTGCAACTTACAGAACAGAGTCGAAGAAGAATGACGAGTCCACCAAAAAGTCAAAAACGCGAATGATTGTTACAAAAAGAGAACCAGGCTCTGATACCATCTGTATGATTTCTGGTTGCTTTAGCATCGTATTAAGGTTAATTGAATCTTGGTTAGGGTTAGGGTTCTTGGCTTGTTTTGGGGAAGATGATGACAATTGGTAGTTTCTTTAAAATAAAATTTGTTCAAAATAATAAACAAGTTGAGGGTTTGGTTTAGTGGTCATGCGTCTGTGTCTCTACTGCAGAAACCCGGGTTCGAGTCCCATGGGCCACGGGTTTTTTTTAGGAAAAAAAATTTGAGTTAATAGCCAATTTCGTCCCTGAGGTTTGTGAAATGACAACACTACCCCTGACATTAACGACATTTTTTAACTGGGTTAGTGAAAAAGACGAATTTGACAAAAAAAAAAAATCCAAACCACAGGTGTTGATTTGCAAAAAAAAAAAAAAACTTTTGTACTGAAGTGGCAAACTGGACCAAACCTCAGGGACGAAAATGACTATTAACTCCTGAATATATAAATAATGTAAAACATATGTGTAATCAAAACTAAATTGACTATTAAGTCTAAAATATGACTTTAACATAAGAACACATAAATGGCATCTCAGAAAACACAGGGGACAGAAAAAACACAATGCACAATAAAAATAATTGTATTCAGAGAAAAAACATAATCTGCAGCAAAAAAAAAAACTCAATCAACGGGACGAAAAACACATTAAACAAAAGGAAATAAGACAATAGACAGACGAAATAACACATTGTGTTTTTCTTTGCTGCAAATTTGTGTCTTTTTACTATACCGTGCATTGTGTTTTTTTCTGCTTGAACAAAAGCCCACTAAAAAGTCTTCTTATTTTTTTATTTCTTGTATAGCACTATGGTACTCGTTGAAAGATAATAAAATGCTCGTTAATTTAGTGTATTTTTTTTAAAAAATTTTTTTTTATAAATATTTTCTTTTTAAATGTTGTATAAAAAATTATTAACGTTTAAAATCGTAGAGGAAAGTGCAAGTGTCATGCATATGGGAGAGAAAATGACAACTTTAAAAGTCATGTGTCCGTATCCCAATTGTGTCTATATATGATTTTGATCATATAAGAACCCTTGGCCTAATTGAGAACTAAGAGAACCATTCTGAACTACACATTTGTCTAAGAAAAAAAATCATGCCTTTTCCTGTAAGTGAATAATTTTTTTCTTCCATTTATACATGTATGTATATACGTGTCTAAAACTATAAAAATTAGTGTTATAAATACATGTTTTGTAATGTACATATATGTGCAAATGTGTAGAAAATAGTTGCACATATATGCATAGAAAGAAAGATTGCGGGTAAAAACATGTTTTTCTAATGTACATATGTAATAGAGTTTGAAAAATAAGTATGTTACATATATGTTTGACAAGATTAACCGATGTATAATCGAAAATTGATAATACCTACATATGTACAAAAAAAAATCTTGCATAAAAAGATGCAATTTACTAAAAAAAATCTTTTTTCTTTTAGAAAAATGTGTGGTTCAGAATCGTTCTCTAAATTCTCAATTAGCCAAGCGTTCTTTCAAGATCCCTACACTATGGGTGTATGTGTATGTGTGTGTGTGTGTGTCGAAAGGTTAATATGAAAACCAACTTGAGTTGTGAAAACCCAATGAAAAGTTACTTTTTTAGATTAGGGCATGTAGTATACATATTTCCAAATGTTTTTATAAAAATATCAAAAAGCGCCGATGGGATTTATTTTTTAAAATTATATAAAATTTATCTTACCCACCTGTTACACAATTGTTACGTAGGTGTGTTTTGGAGTTTTATTTATTTTTTAGAAAAATAACATCCAACTGTCAGTTGCACTGTTAGATGTTTTTAGGGATCGTTTTCTTTGTGACATCACTAGATGTTTCTGGTCCCTCTATAATAGAACAATACCTTTAACATTTTGCAAGAATTCAGAGTACCTGATTGATATAATCCAATAGGAGAAAACATGAATTGCAATGAGAGTGAGAGAAAGCAATTGGTGAGGGGGGTTTTGATCACTTTATACTTGAAATTCTATGAATAAAATTTTTTGATGACTTCATCTTAAAACCAGCTATGTATTTGTGTTTTTTATTAGAGTTGATGATAATTGATGTTATTCTATTACATAGTTTAAATAGTTTAATCAAATTCAATTAATCAGCCAATCATAGAACACTCTTTCAGATCCAACAATTGGCATTAGAGCCACATATCTCTAAATTGATTTAACAGTCAGTTTGGATGATAAACCAGAGTTCCATTGATAATTATTTGTAGGTAATCAATTTTAAAAGAATTCAACTACTTTGTTTTCTAAAAATCAGTAGAACCCATAGAAGATGACAATTCCATGTGATCCTCACAATACTGGATCATCAATCAAGCCACCAATCCTCTTTTGTAATGAATTTAAAATATCACAGCGAAGGGTGACTCACCAACTATCCCAACAAAACATTTATTGTTTGAGGTCAGTGGTATTACTTTAAGCAAGATTTTCAAAGGTTCAAATTAGATGCTTAGGAATTTGAAATATTGGCTATGACCTTACCAAATAAAATCTATGTTGAATTCCTCTGCTATGAGAATGTCAAGGAGTTGTGGGATGCACTCAATGAATAGTTTAGTGAAACAAAGGAAGTTCTGGAAAACAATAGATAAATTCTGAATCAACAATATGAGACATTCTTGCACGTTAAGAAAGAGACACTAACAAAACAACTTGAAAGGTTTCTCTTTGATAAGTGAGTTAAGACTTTTAGGCCAAACCTATCCACAAACTTCAATGACTCAAAGGTTTCTGAGATATCTTCCTGATAAGAGGGATACAATTGCTATTGTTATACGAAACTCTATGAGATTTGAGGACTTAACACTCACACAACTTCATAGTAAATAATGTGCTAAGTATGGTTTAAAAATATAAACTAAACTAGACACCTAGTAATATAAAACAGACTCCACTAAACTAGACCACGCGACAGACAAGTGTACCTACTGTAGGACCGTTTGGATCTCGAATAACAAGATATTTTGATAATACGTGCATGTCCGAATCAAAGGCGGAATCAACGATTATGACAACCGGCAAATATTCAGGTATTACCCGTACAATATAATAACTATTAAATTAATATAAAAAATTCCGTAATAGACGAATTGGTGATAATTGGAGACTTTAGAAATGCAATAGCAAAGTCCAAACATTTTAAAAAAAAGTTTATTGGTAATTTATGAATTTTCGTATCACGGAGTGATAAATTACCTATATGGAACGTTGGTGACGACCCGGTTAACTTTAAAAAGGGGAAAATTACAATTTTTGTCCTTTAAAAACATCAAAACTATGGAATGGTTCCTTTAAAACTTTTACTTTTAGTCTTTATCCTTTATATGAAAAGTTGCCACGATTTTTGTCCTTTACACTTAAACCAGTTAGTATAATCAGTTAAGTCACCCCACATGCAATGCATGTGAGGCTATAAACGTAATTTCACCCCCCCCCATTTTAATCCCTTATAAAATCTGAATTATTACTTCCATCTCCCCCAAATTTTACCCCCAAATCAATCAAAAACCCTAAAAATTAGATCCTTCCTCTCCAGAGTTATCTTCAAACGAACACCACACACACATTCATCTGTATATCAAAAACACCACACACACATTCATCTGTATATCAATTATCAAACGACCGGCGGGTCTCCGCCACCCAAGGCGGAGCTCCGGCCGAGAAGTCAACAACACCACCACACCCTCACCCATTCCTCTAACTGTTGCTATTGTAGAGAGAGAGACAGAGAGAGAGAGAGAGGAAGAAGACGACAGTGATAGTGGGGGTGGTTCGGGTGAGGTTCTGATCGGGTCAGATCTGTTATCAAAGGTAAAACCCCCTCCTTTCTAATAATTATAGTGGTGATTGGCTATGGTTGTTGTCAATGGTGTTGGATGGAAGATGGTGGTGGTGGTGGTGATTGAAGCCGACGGTGGTGGGGGTTACGGTGGTTGCAGATGACGAGAATGATACTGATGATGTCTCGAAAGTGGGTGATGGTTGTTGGCTATTGGCGTTGGAAGATTTTCAGTGATGGAGGGGTGAAGGAGGTTGCAGAGGAGGGTGAAGGAGGGTTTCGTATATGTGAATGGTTTGTGTGGTTGCAGAGGAGGGTGGTGCGGTAGTGATGGCTTAATTGGTGTGTGATGGATGAGTGGAGAGAGAGATAGAGATAGAGATAGAGATAGGGGGTGTTTGTGTGTAAAGAAAAAAGACAAAAAAATATTTTTTTTATTAAATTACAAGAATTGTCCTTTAGAGGTAAAAAGACCAGTTCGCCCTCATGTGTCTTGCACATGACTTAACTTAACTGAGATTTTCTAACCCAGTTAGTGTAAAGGACAAAAATCGTGGCAACTTTTCATATAAAGGATAAAGACTGAAAGTAAAAGTTTTAAAGGATCCATTCCATAGTTTTGATGTTTTTAAAGGACAAAAATTGTAATTTTCTCCTTTAAAAAGTCTAGTTTTGACCCGTAATACTTGGTTTGGCATGGAATAATATTTTAAGGATGAATATTATTAAAACCAATAAAGATTATAATTGATGGTTTTTAAATCGCTTTGGCCTAATTATTGCACGGTTTAGGATTTTGACGCGAATACGAGACCCGGTACAGTAGGGAAACCTCTAATATAATCAAATTAGCTAAAAATGAATGTTTTTAATTGAGAAATATTATTATTGGTTTTTATAAAATGTGATGTGGGTATGTTTATGTTATAAGTTTTACATAAAAAATATAATACCCAACCCCCAACCCCCATGACCGCCCCACCCCCACCCCATAGTAATATTATTAATTTTTCAATAAAACCAAAGACAAAATTACACTTTGTGTCCTTAAAGTATCACTGAAATTATGAAACATGTCCTTTATAATTTTTTTTTGCATTTTATGAAACAATAACTAGATAGAACGATCCAATTGGCGGTGTTGGTGGTAGTATAAGAGGAGCAGGCTTCGTCGTCTTATAGCAGAGGGGTAGTTGTGTCACACCCCGCCCAGGACGGGGCACTTACAGTGACCAGTCGGCGCAATTTAAAGCGGAAACGTAATCTCATTACATAACTTGAGTGTTTATTACAAGCCAGTGCGATCCAAGTACCTCCAAGCTAAATAATGCTTAACTATAATAAGATGAACCGTCTAAAGTATTCCAACTCTCAGCTAGGAACTCTCCTTCCTTACACCATCAACCTGTGATACATGCTCGAGTAATAAAAATACGTCAACACACAGCTGGTGAGTCACATAAACCAACTCATCAGTAAAACAACCCCATAAACATTTTATTGATCAAGTATGAGCTCCTTGCACGTCACCATAATCATATATCCGGCCTAAGCATTATATATTCACACATACGGCGTAAACACACCCCATATAGCCGTACGTGTATGTCCACGCATGGAAAATATAATGATCATCATAATATATATAACACCCTGGATGCCACACCTATGGTTCGATGCATATACATGATCAATCACCACAAAAACAATTTTATGAGCAAGTATCATGTTTTGAAAATAGTTTAAGTAACTCACCTCTTTATTAGTCCCTTAGCAGTTGACAACGCTAATACAACCAGGTAATATTTCATGGTCCTGATACAATTATACAACCCTAAGTTAGGTAATGGTACACCTAACTAATTATTATTACAGTTGGATATTGGTTAGCGCTATCTTGTTTAAGCATGAGTGATCAGTCCATGCCTACCCAAGGTTAGACTACCCGATACCCATCTTTAATAATAACACTAGTGCCTAAAACAATAGTAGCTTATACGAACATAAACTTAGATGAGGATATACCAGTATGCTATTTATGATAACTTAGCGTAGAGTCTCGTCACTCACTCTTCGTAAATAACTACTAATAACAAGAGTTGCTTCCAATTTGATATGTCAAAAATGTAGGACTTCCATTCCTATTTATGGCGTGACACTTAACTCTTACTTATATCAGTCATGTGTTGCCTTAGTTTAGAAGAAACTGATACCACATGCTAGTTTAGAATTGCGGTGTCTATTGGATTCTACCTTTATTCCTAATATCACACGTAGCTATTATAACTCCAGCTAGTTTCTTGAATTCATTTTAAATATCACACGTGCACCCTATGTGTTCATTGACTTATTTATTTATTTTAATATTATTACTTAACCATGTATAATTTCAAATCTTTATAATGAAACGAAGCTTCTTGTGAATCATATTTCATAATATAAATACTAGGCGTACACTTTTCATTTAAGTTTTATTATTATTATTATTATTATTATTATTATTATTATTATTATTATTATTATTATTATTAATTCAGCTACTTTACTCGTTTTTCACTTGTAACTGTTAAAGTATAACGTTTTATAAAAATACGAATATCCTGTTGGGACACACTTATTATTGTCTACGTTATGACCCAAGTTTTATTAAAAACGGAGTAGGGTCAAATATAATAGAATATATTATATTATTACTAAACGGTCTCATGTAATAGTAATTAATCACCTAGATCTCATATCCCAAATAATCATGCTATCCGTTACTTATTTGTTAACTAATTTTAAATACACAAATATCCTTATCACTCGATATTACTTTGCTTTAACGATCATTGACTCGTTTCATTCCTAAATAAATATGAACCAACATATTTTATTTATATAACAAAAACGGGATGTTACAAATATACCCCCCTTAACTTAGGTTTCGTCCTCGAAACCTGTCAATTTTGAACCAATGAGGTGAGGACCTCTTCGTCTCGTCATCACTTCTTATGTAATATTTTATCATTTCTATGTTCCAATATTCTAATATATTTTTTTTATCGTTTTTTTTTACATAACTGTTTTATCAGTTGTTTCATATAAGACCCCATGTCTAGATAGGTCGCCGCATACTTCAGTCTAGAAGATGGGCGTTCTACATTTCTTCTCATATAAGGATTCATATGGTGTTGTCATAATATTGGCGTGGTAGCTATTATTGTATGAGGGTTTGATTAATGCTAGATGATCGTTCTTACTACTACTAAAGTTTATTATGTATGCACGTAGGATACCTTCTAAAGCTTGATTGGTGCATTCATTTTGCCCACTACTCAGATATATTTGAGTTCTCAGCTTTCTCTAGGACCTTGCCCAAATCCTAAGGAGAATAAATTTCTCCCTTGTATATAGCTCATGTAAACACATCGTGTCATAAGGTTATCTATTCAGTATAAGGCTTGACTTACATTTCATTTGCTCTTAAGGATAGACAAAGTGTGTAGATTTGGCAAACCTATTAGTTATTACCTAATTTGTGCCCATGACTCGATCTTGGAAGCTTAGAAACAAAGTTCATTATTATCACCTCGCGTCCCCCTCATGGGTTTCAGGTTCCTATAGATAGCCAAGTGGTTTCAGCTATTCTGCCTTGACTTTAGGTAGGTAAGGTATTTTCTCTACTTGTCTTGTGATATAGCTTTTTACTCCCAGCCAACAATAATCATCTCTTAAATCCTATATTTTATTGCTACTAGGGTATACGGTATATTTTGACTTATGAGCTTCCTCTGGTATTATATCCCATACCCTGCTAAAGCTAAGAATCTCATATTCGATTAATAAAATTTAAGATACCATCATTCATAGATCCCAATAATCTTGGCTACCAAACATCGTTTCCTCTTTTGATATGTTTTTCTATTAAGGCCTATCATTGCATTCTTAATTTGGTACAAGGGAGTTATCTTAACACCACGTCCAAATGCATGAAGTTTATTATCGGTTGGGCTCTTTCTTCTCTAGTGAGTGTATCCATGACGCGTTTGTCTTACAAGTAAACTAATGAAATCTACGAATACTACAAATATGTTGGTCTTATGGCATTACTAACAACTCATAGTATTCGTATCGTATCATGTCCTAACCTCCTGGCTATGGGTATCAACCACTATATCTCGTATCCTGTCCTGACAACGACCCATGTCGACGGGCTTGAATATATAAAACCTTATCTAGTAACTCCAACATTAGGTTTCTTAATTCCTCCATTGAAAGTCAAGGTAAGACAGTAAATGGTTCTAGCAATACTGGTTGCCCCCGGGATCAAGTCGATTCTAAATTCAATTTTTCTATCGGCTGATAGTCTAGAATGACCCTTAGGGAATGCCTTATGAAATTTGACCACTATTAGCACCTCCATTAAATTCTTATCTTCCTTAGTCTCTGGTGCATTTACTAGTTAATCTAGTTGACCTTTCGGATACACTTACCACTTAATTGGCTTTATCATCATACTGAAACTTATGGGTTTACTAGGTTTTTCCCTTCGAGTTATCAAAGGTATCCCATTCGGGTCGTTGATCCAAATTTGCTTCTTATCACCCAATATACGAGTTTGGCAAGCTAACCAATCCATCCCTAGTACTATATCCACCAATCCAAGTTTCATTGATAGCAAGTCTATAAGTATCCAGGTATTTACTAATTTAGATGGTGCAACCATTGATATAGCTCCCAATTTTTTTATCCCTTCCATTCTCAACTATTACTATAAATGGTTTATCTAACTTGCAGAGAACCTAGTTAAACAAAACTCTAAAATGTTCACATACCAAACTTCTATTAACACCGGTACCAAAAAGTATCTTAGCATAGAAGTTGTTTACTAGTATCGTACCCATTATCATGTCAAGGTTCCTATGGCTTCGTCAGTCTTTATGTCTAAAGCTCTACACCTTCATCCATCGGGTTCTTCATTCCTTTTTTTAAGGCAGTAATCATTAAAATGTCAAAAACACTTACGGGGCCCTTTACAATAAATACGGGTACGTTTGGCTTTCTTAGAATTTTTATAAACTAACTAATGACATGGACAAGAATGTCCTTCTCCACATGTTGGTCATTGAGGTGCGGGTCCAGGTCTCCCTTTCTAATCCCTAAAATTGAGTCTCCCCTGATCCTGATTATTATCCCATTTACTTTTAATAATAACGTCTAGGATTTTCTTCTAACGTACCCCAAAAGTGATCGTTGCTTTGGTTTTTAATACCTCAGCTTGCAAGGCCTACCGTCCTTGTACGTGCACCTGGTTGATTGAATATTAACCATCGACACATTAACCTTTTCTAGAGGATTCTCAACTAATGCACCTTTGATATTTCTGACTAACTCCTAAGAGAGTTTTATATATTACTGAGTAGAAAAATAAAACATCGGCTTCAAATGCCTTCCTTACTCCACTACAAGCTGTCTTTGGGTCACTTCCGAGCCTGGTTCTAATTAACTATCATGGGAAAGTGGAGATACCAAGTTTGGTTAAGTCCCTTACCTGATTACACAACTAACCTGTCTAGGGTATTTTATTCAGGCCTTATATTGTCCTATCTGCTTTACGTATGCTATGGTTTCATTTAACACCCCCAAATATGCATACTCACCTATGCTACACATAAACCATTGGCATACAATGCACTCGTATAGCTAGACTATGTATACAAACTCCACTAGTTACCTCGGACATATAAAATCAGCTCTTATTATCTTATCAATCATTGCCACCCTAGAAAAACAAATGAGGATAAGATAAGAACAACACGCTCCCATAGATAAACCTATATACAAAAATTTAAGTAGCAAAGTACTAGAGCTCAACCACATTCTTAAAACTCTGCCTACTATTTTCTGATTTCAGTTCAATATGATGTTTGCGAGATCATAGCAGTATCATACATTAACCTTCATACTGGCCAGGTATGAAAGCAATATATGTTACACACGATGATACTCCCAACTACCATATGGTCCTTCCATCATAAAGTTCGGCATACCCATCATATACATCCTCTATTATACTAGCCTTTTCCTACCAAGACTGGCACTTCTGCTTGGCTTACAAGTCCTAGTTTAAGTCTAGATACTTCAGTAAGTACCTAAATCTCTTAAACTAAAGCTCTGATACCAACTTGTCACACCCCGCCCAGGACGGGGCACTTACAGTGACCAGTCGGCGCAATTTAAAGCGGAAACGTAATCTCATTACATAACTTGAGTGTTTATTACAAGCCAGTGCGATCCAAGTACCTCCAAGCTAAATAATGCTTAACTATAATAAGATGAACCGTCTAAAGTATTCCAACTCTCAGCTAGGAACTCCCCTTCCTTACACCATCAACCTGTGATACATGCTCGAGTAATAAAAATACGTCAGCACACAGCTGGTGAGTCACATAAACCGACTCATGAGTAAAACAACCCCATAAACATTTTATTGATCAAGTATGAGCTCCTTGCACGTCACCATAATCATATATCCGGCCTAAGCATTATATATTCACACATACGGCGTAAACACACCCCATATAGCCGTACGTGTATGTCCACGCATGGAAAATATAATGATCATCATAATATATATATAACACCCTGGATGCCACACCTATGGTTCGATGCATATACATGATCAATCACCACAAAAACAATTTTATGAGCAAGTATCATGTGTTGAAAATAGTTTAAGTAACTCACCTCTTTATTAGTCCCTTAGCAGTTGACAACGCTAATACAACCAGGTAATATTTCAAGGTCCTGATACAATTATACAACCCTAAGTTAGGTAATGGTACACCTAACTAATTATTATTACAGTTGGATATTGGTTAGCGCTATCTTGTTTAAGCATGAGTGATCAGTCCATGCCTACCCAAGGTTAGACTACCCAATACCCATCTTTAATAATAACACTAGTGCCTAAAACAATAGTAGCTTATACGAACATAAACTTAGATGAGGATATACCTGTATGCTATTTATGATAACTTAGCGTAGAGTCTCGTCACTCACTCTTCGTAAATAACTACTAATAACAAGAGTTGCTTCCAATTTGATATGTCAAAAATGTAGGACTTCCATTCCTATTTATGGCGTGACACTTAACTCTTACTTATATCAGTCATGTGTTGCCTTAGTTTAGAAGAAACTGATACCACATGCTAGTTTAGAATGGCGGTGTCTATTGGATTCTACCTTTATTCCTAATATCACACGTAGCTATTATAACTCCAGCTAGTTTCTTGAATTCATTTTAAATATCACACGTGCACCCTATGTGTTCATTGACTTATTTATTTATTTTAATACTAGTTTGTACCCGGGAGCGTCCCGGGTTGAAAAATCTAATATTAGTAAACAAACGAAAAGACTAAATAACTTAAACAGACCTATTAAAAAGAATAGTGACTTGACCCTATCTCCTAAGCCTTCTTTAAGCAAAAACTACCAAAAATTCCGCAATCCCTTCAACTACAGCCGATGTCAAGCCTAAAACTCCGTCTTGATGAAGCCCACTAAAAACAAACCATAAGAAACAGTAAATAGCAAATAAGATTGGATGTACCTAAAAAATTCAAATTCGAAAACTCAAAAATTCATAATTGCTTCTTCTTTAGATACAAAAATCATTACAACAAAAGATAATAATAATAATAATATTAATAATAATAATAATAATAATAATAATAATAATAAAGTCAAAGATCGAAGAAATAGAAACCCTAACCTTAATTCTTTCTTCTGCATCATTGTTCTAGATCCGATCAGCGAGTTGAACCTAACATACATAGTGGTCAATAAAGTGGTCATCTACGCACATGAGTCAACAAACAACAAAGTGTTTCAAAACATGATACAAATGTCCATGAAAAAAAGGAAAATACAAAACGATACAACTTCATGATTTTTTATAAGTAATATCAATACCTTAAGACTAAAGATAAATTAAAAAACAATAAAATATAAGATTGAAATAGTGGAAGAAGGTGAGGACTTGAAACCTGTTAATCAATAGCAGTTGGTAAGCATTAAGTGTATGTCTTTGTGTGTGTTTATTTTATGTGTTTATGTACTTTCTCTTCTTCATCACTCTATACCCACATGCTGCATTTCATTCAACCCATTAAAAAAAGTAAAAAAACCATTAAATCATTAACAAATTTCTCATCTCAATCTTTATAAACTTAAACCCATCTTACTATGCATTCTGTCCCCTAATACCCAACACAATCCAATAATTTCCCTTAAAGTTTGTTCATTTATCCCCAAGACCCTTAAAGACTGTTACATGTAATCTTTGTGTTATGCGATAGCATATTTGCATCTATGTCGATGGTTTTTAAATCACATATAATAATAATAATAATAATAATAATAATAATAATAATAATAATGATGATGATACTCGTGATCGATCATACTCGCCATTCTTCTTTAGTTTCTTCAAAATTCTACACACATTAACCAACATTATATTATTCACAATTCAGTTCATACACATAGATCTAATCAATTTCCAGATAAACCCACTTCAATAGTATGATTTTAAACATTGAAACACACACAGTGATAAGAAATCAGCAACTAAAGCAGAAAACAGAGTGTGAAAATGTGATTAAAAAGAAAGGAGTTGTTACCGTGATCGTGGAGATTGGAATAGAGTTAAAGACGTGTGAGAGATTGGGTGGCAGAGATTCTTGTTAGGAGGGATTATATTTTAGGGTTAGAGATTTGTAAAGGTGGAATGATCGATATTGGGGTTTTTAGGGTTTGATGGTTGTTTTTTTTAATAACTTAAATACCACTTGCCACATGGGATGACACATGGAATACTCAAGGGGTAGAATGCACCATTGAGTGCCATGTCATCAAAAATGCTTTGGTTTATTATATGTATAGATTATTACTTAACCATGTATAATTTCAAATCTTTATAATGAAACGAAGCTTCTTGTGAATCATATTTCATAATATAAATACTAGGCGTACACTTTTCATTTAAGTTTTATTATTATTATTATTATTATTATTATTATTATTATTATTATTATTATTAATTCAGCTACTTTACTCGTTTTTCACTTGTAACTGTTAAAGTATAACGTTTTATAAAAATACGAATATCCTGTTGGGACACACTTATTATTGTCTACGTTATGACCCAAGTTTTATTAAAAACGGAGTAGGGTCAAATATAATAGAATATATTATATTATTACTAAACGGTCTCATGTAATAGTAATTAATCATCTAGATCTCATATCCCAAATAATCATGCTATCCGTTACTTATTTGTTAACTAATTTTAAATACACAAATATCCCTATCACTCGATATTACTTTGCTTTAACGATCATTGACTCGTTTCATTCCTAAATAAATATGAACCAACATATTTTATTTATATAACAAAAACGGGATGTTACAAGTTGCTATAAAACCCCTTTGCAATTAAAACCTTAATAATGCTTTAAGATGCTTAACAAGCTCAGAATCAGCACAAGGTTCATGAGAGTGCTCTGCAATAACAATAAAGCTCAGGTCAGAACATCTAAACAGACATCTTTGTGATAAAGAGGACTGTGTTATGAATCTTTGAAGCATTTCAATTGTGGGTTTGTGAATGGGTGCAGGTGCAGAGGTGCACTACACAAAATAAAACTCAGATCGTTGAGGTCCACCATAGACCGGCACACAGATATAAAACCCTAATCGACCTACACACCCTAATCGTCCTCTGCAGAATTTTCAAACTCAACATTGGCTTCGAATTCCAAGTTATGTTATATTGATATGGTTCGAATTCTAGCCTCTTTACCACACCAGAATTTACACCATTGGAGAAGCGGATGATGGATTAGGGGAAGATGATGGTTGATTTTGAAAAACCCTAATTTGAATTGGTGAAGAGGATGATGATTTGGGGAAGCTGATGGTCGATTAGGGCTGAAAAAAAGTGTAGGTGCAAGGTGGGATATAAGGGTGAAGAGGATGGTGAATGGACAGTTTTACCCCTGAGTGTATTGAAGTTAACTGAGATTTTTAACCCAGTTAGTGATAAAGGACATAATGTGCAATAAATAAAGATATTTTGGACATAAAATCCAAAAAAAAAAAAATTATAAAGGACACGTTTCATAATTTCAGTGATACTTTAAGGACACAAAGTGCAATTTTGTCAAAACCAAAGGATTACTATTAAATACATACTCATAATCCCCAACACACACTCTTTCATTCTCACACCTTCATTTACACACACAAGAAACTCTTCATCTCCTTCTCCTCTCTTCCTCTCAACCGAAAATCATCATCATCATCATCCATTTCTGTTTATGTTCATCTTTTAACCAAAAGGGATACAAAAACTTGAATACATTGATAATCTTGGTGATTTGGAAGCAAAAACCTTCAAGAAACAAGTGATTTTGGTAGTGTTTGAGCATCAAAAACCCACATTTTTTAAGTGTTTTACAAAGGTGAGTTCTTTAGTAAAAACTCTTATAAAAATCTTTATATTTTGTGTTTACAATCAAGTTTTCACCAAATAATCAAAGATTTTGAAGTGGGTTTTTTAAACTAAATATTGGGGATGAGATAAAATGGAAAATGGTGATGAAATAAGTGTGTATGTGTGTGCCCTGAGTTTGTTTTTGTGTGTGTGTGTGTGTGTCTGGAGTTGATTGTTTAGTTGACTAGATGATTGTTTATGCTTGGATCTTTTGATTTTAATATCATGCAAGAGGGTTTTCTCAATGGATTTAAATCTGATATAAAATGGAATTTTAATGTTCTTGATGGTCTAGATAAATGGTAATGGAATGAGAATATTGAAATGTGGCTTGTTTGAGTTGTATGTTCATGTATGTGCATTGTTTGATGATGAATTTTGGATAATTTTAGACTCATTTACAGGTCTGATTATGATAATGATATGAGGGTTTTCATAAGCTTAAAATAGTGTAAAACAAGTTTGAATAGGATCAACACGATTTGGAGACGTTGCATGTACGATCAAAAAGGGATTTTCGGCTTAAAATGCCAAAATACGAGCTTTTGAAGTGGACATTCCAAACTGATTTAGAAGGTTTTCATAACTTATTTTTATGTAAAATAAAGTGTGATAAAGTGTTCATAAAAGACCTATGGTAAAAACCTAGATATGTTTGCAAAAGATGCGCAAAAACGCATGTTTTCGACAAGTTTTACGCGTTTAGGACACCCATTTTCAGGTCTGATGTAAAAAAGCTTGTTTAGTTTCATAATGTGTATAAAACTCATTATTTAGGGTGTATGATATGTTACCATAGTAACGGATATTTACAATGCAAAAGTATGCGATAAAAGACGCGTGAAACGTGATTTTTAAGGTGCATAACGGTTAGATTTTGTGGATGATTTAAAATGGAAAATTGGTCCTGTTTTGTGGTTTATATGCAGGTCCTAAGGTCCAAATTAAGTTTATAGGATGTCCATAGGTTAACATGAGGCAATGGAAACTTGTTAGATATGGAAATCGCTAGAATATGTTCTATTGTGCTTCGTATGTCCATGCAGATTCGTATGAAATGATAGGTTTATTATGTCAAGTATATGGCGGTTAATATGGAATGGTATTTTTGTGAGCATATAAATGTGGATATAATGGATAGGTAATTTAACGCTAAATGTATGCACGCGAGGTCTAAAACTTAACCAATTGTCTAAGTCTCCAATGGGTCGATAGGGTAAGGGTTAATGAAATTCAAATCTTTTGGTTAAACTAAGTCGAGGAAATTTGGTGAATAACTTGATTAGACATAGAATGGTTGCTAAAATATCCTTATGGGATCTAGGGTGTAATTAAGTTAAATATTGTGGTTTGAACTAGAAGATTGCATGATTTTCTGGGTTTGTGGTGAGTTTCACGGCCGCCTTTCTTTTAAATGTTTTTGAACGTTTTTACAATCGGGGGATTAACATGCTTGTATGATGAGTAGGACTAGAATTTGTAGAACATTTGATGGCCTTGGGTATGTGCACGAGGTGTGCGTTGGTCGTCTCGTTAGTCCCTTCAAGTGGACACTTCCCTGCATTTCTTAATAATTAACTCTTAAGTTGAGAGCCATAGTTTATGCTTATGGATCTATTGGAGTAACGCCCCTCTAAGGAAAGTCGGGTACTGGGCCTTATGGGAGAGCATAATCTTTCAAAGTCCCTCTTGGACTAGAGGTCAAACCCTGGGAAGAAAATGTTGTGGTTTGATTAAGAGCCTTAGGTTAAAATCATACTTGTTAGATTTTCGCGAGTCTACTTGGTTCTCTTTTAGTTGTACTTGATCATACGTTTTTAAACAAGGAATTTTGTGCATTGTTTTAAAACCTGTGAACTCACCAACATTTTGTTGATGTTTTTAAGCATGTTTTTCAGGTACTGATGCATAAGGGTTTGAGAGTGGGCTTAACAGGGCACTACTATGGACATGATGTTAGGACCGTTAATCTGTAAAAAAACTATGTTTTCTTTTATTTGTAAAACAATGTTAACTTTAAACTTCGCTTCATCTTGGTGAAACATTTTTTCTTGTTTTTAACAGCTTTCATTGACCATGGAAATGAAATATCTTTAACTACAGGATGGTTGCAAGATGTCCGTACGTAATTATGTGTGAGTTGCTGAACTTTGTGGTATCAACTTCCGTTACATCATGACTTGCTTTCCGTTGCGTGCTGTTAGGGTGTGACAGAAGTTGGTATCAGAGCAATGGTTATAGATAATTAAAAACTTTTTCGGTCTATTCTATAACCATGAATGTTCTCAAATATTTTGTGAAATATTTAAAGTCTTAGTATGCATCATGTATATATAGTACATTTGAAAATAATATTAAGAATAGTTATGTTCTTATGATGTGCTATTATTTGTGCTTATGTGATTATGTATGCTATATAATCATATACTTATTAAGTACGGATACTGCTTGTCACAGATTAGGGTTTCATCATATATCAGCCTGTCCAGTACTGAGAGTGAGCCAGAGTCTCCACTAGAGCCATATTCATCTACCGACTCTAGCGAGCCTCTGCAGGACCCGTATGTTCCTATGTTAGCACTAGTAGCCCCAGTGGCTAACAAGGATGACATACCTGGAATAGGATGGTTAGTTGTGCCTGAGGTTGTAGTTGCACCGACTGTGGTAGAGCCAGAGGTTGTGGTAGTACTCGCTATAGTAGAGCCAGAGTTAGTAGTTGCATCGGCTGTGGTTGAGCCTGTGATTGATGCACCCGCAGTTGTCTAGCCCTTAGTTGCACCTATTGTTGACCCCAAGCCTGTTGTAGTGGCACCTTATACCGGAGAGCCCATACCTGCTTTTATGTTACCTTCTGAGCCCCGAAATGATGGTTTATTCGCTATGTTTAGATCCGATTGGCCCCAGTCTAGAGTTCCTGATGTTAGTACCCCGTCTGTTGATGCGTTGCCTATACGCAAGAGACCTTTTGGTGCTAAGGGACAATCTTCTTCTAGTTGTAAGATTAGGAAGATAGAGTTGGATTGTTGGAAGTGGTTGCCAAGAAGTTGAGTGATTGGGCAGAGTTTGAGGGTATACCCCATGCTTACGAGGAGGGTGAGTCCTCATCTGCTGCCAGTGTTGCCGGGAGAGCTAGTAGTGCGTATTGTGGCTACGTTCACAGCATGTGGAGCTCGTACGGAGCAAAGGATTACTACACTTCAGAGTAGATATATCTTTTCAAATGTTAAACACTGTTGTCCTTTTAATATCTTTGAATCAGTGAAATATGTTGCTTTGCGTGGCTTTTGTGCTTGAAAACCTTTCGAAGTCTCATTTGGTGTTTCCGCCTAGGCAGGCTATGACATTACCCAAATCTAAGACAACTTATTTTCATTTTATGTAAAACTTTAACATCTGGGTATCAAATTTCAATGGTTGTTTTTACATGTTTGCTCAAACATTGTGATTGAAAACATTTCGACGTTACATCCCGTGTTTCCGCCTAGGCGGGGTGTGACATTCCTGGCATGCCAGGAAGTCTTGATTGTACGCATTGGCCATGACGTAATTGCCTCACTGCATGGAAAGGTCAGATTATGCATGGTGACGTGGGACGCCCCTCAATAATTCTAGAAGCCGTTTGCTCACAAGATCTATGGATTTGGCATGCCTTTTTTGGAGTTGCAGGTTTATGTAACGATTTATATGTTCTTGCAAGATCTGAGGTTTTTGACGACATCATTAGAGGTACTGGCCCTGTTCGTCTTTCATGCTCAATGGTGTAAAATATAAGCACGGGTATTATCTAGCGAAAATTATATACCCAAACTATGCGTCTATTGTGATACCGCTACAGAATCCCACCGATGAAAAAAGGGAAAAGTTTGCGAAGTGCGAAGAATCGGCAAGAAAAGACGTCAAACGATTATTTGGTCTGTGTTAAAGGTGAAATGGCATGTAATACAACGCCCCGCACATGCACGGCATCCAGAAAAATTGAGATATATTATGTATGCTTGTACAATACTTCATAACATGATAATTGAAGACGAAGGCCGCGTGATATGCGATTACGATCCGAGTGAGGTTGTAGAGAATCTTGAGCTAGTTGACGAGGCATAACAAGAATCAAACATGTTATATTGTGCATGGCCACCTTTGTTTGGATTTAATCGACCACATTTGGAACAAGTTCCATGTCGCTCCCGTTGATGACGAGTAGTGTATTTCCTAATTTGTATTTTTTTAGTTTGTATATTTTTTAATTTGTGAACTTTTAGTTTGTATTTTTTTTTATTTGTAACTTTTCTATATTTTTTTTAATTTGTGAACTTTGGTTATTTTTAAATGTTTTTTCGATTTTTTTTATTTCTTACGTTTTTTAATGAAAAAAAGTTCAATGGAAAATAAAATATATAAATAAATAAAAGAGAAAAAGAATAAAAAAATGGAAAGAGGAAGAAGGGGGAACCGTTTCCTTGGTTTAGGGGAAGGGAAGGGGAAATGACATGGCGCTGATGTGGAATTCGAGGTAGTTGGAGAGGGTGTCACCACACCCCACAGCCTTCGAAGCACCAGTGTCAAAAGTTCAATATGGTATATTTGGGTTTAATTGGCATTAAGCGTGAAAAGCTTGTGCTAACTATGCTACACTAGGAGTGGCCGAAGATGCCAATGATGTAAGTTGATGACATTCAGAAGCATAATGGGTTTACGACACAATGGACAAGCTGGGGCCTTTGGTATGTGGTGCACGTAGACCCACGGTTTGGTGCACGAACATTGTTCACATGCCGATAGTTATGGTAGTGATTGGATGGACTGTTTTGACCACGGTGTGGGTAGGCTGGTTTCGGGTTTGAGCCGCAAAGGCTAGGGGTGGTGAGGTAGGACCATGAAGGGCTTTGATAAACAATTCATGACTTTCTGCGCGAGCAACAATATCAATAAGATTAGGTATGGGACGTACAGAGCGTATATGGGTAGAATCAAAGGCGGTGCCAAGACCACACAAAAACTTGTGCAGTTGATCCCTAGGGTCAACCAGATGACAAATAGACGAAAGTTGATCACAAAAGCCTTTGAAAACACGACCATATTCATCCACAGATTTGTCACCCTTTTGAATCATATGAAGGTTATAAAGGGCAAGCCAAATCTCCTTAGCAGATGTTAATTCAACAGTAACCGAAAGAGCTTCTTCAGTGAGGGAAGCATTAAGAAGGATGATGACTTGTTGTTCAGCTTGTAACCAGGAGATATAATCAGGATTAGTAACTTACTTATCATCAGAATTGATTGTAGGAGTAGGCTTTGGTTGGCTGCCATCAACATACGAGGTTACTTATTGATAGGTGAGAAGGATTGCATTTGGGTCTTCCAATAGATGTTTGTGGAGGAAAGTTTAATGGACGAGATAGGGGCAAGACCATTCATAGGTAGCACCGCGTAACAGACAGGAAGGCAGAGGGCAGAAGGGAAGCGAATAGGAAAAGGTGGAAACCGGAAAGGGAAGCTTTAACTATTTTCTCAAAGTCTGGTTGATAATTTTTGGACATATGGTATGTCCGATAGTAATTAAAGTTGAAGTCTATGTAACCCGACCTGGTACGATCCGAAGAGTTACACGTTGGTACACGAATAAGATAAGTTTACGTTTAGGTGGTTTATTATTTGTGGAATAATAAATTGTTTGAACTGGAGGGACTTGATAGTAAAATAGTTTATCATTAAAGGAGGGTTTTAATTGTTAAATAAAAGGGGTTATGTGTAAGTTTTATTTTTATAAATAAGGGATTAGAGATCAAACACTAATCACAAGTTTTATAAAATAAAACACACATACTCCCACTTCTCCTTCCTTGGTCGCCGCCACCACCATACGGCAGCCTCCCCACCGCCGCAAAAAACCGCCGCCGGTCACCCCTTCCCTTTGGTTGGTTCGTGCTCGGTTTGTGAACTTCCTACTAGCGAGGATTCGTTGTAACCTGCGTGTTGCAATTCCGGTGTAGTCGTCAAAGGTTGATTACTAAACCCCCATGGTTGTTATTATTAATTATTTGTTTATACGCGTTTAACCGAGATCCTGATTGGGAATATTTTGTTAATTAGATTAATAAAATTGATTATTATTTTATATATATTAATCGCAAAAAATATATATGTATATATATATTTTTGGTTTTGTTAAAATAATAATATTAACCGCTTCCGCTTCATATATGATACCATGATTCCTAACAGTGGTATCAGAGCCACGGTTACGCGCGTATAGATGGTAAAAGTTATAATTTTGATCTATGTTTTATTTGTCAAAATTTATTTATTTTGACAAAAGATCAAAAGCTTTTAGTTGTTCATGTTTGTGATGTGAATCGAGCCCTAGGTGTTTGACCCTTATCATGGTTGTGTTTGTGATTGGTTTTAATTTTATTTTTTTATTGATTTGTATTTTTTTTATTACGGATATTGGATCCGGTGTAATAGATAGGGTTAGAATAGATTTGTTTTATTTGTATTTCAAATTTATTTGTAATCCTACAAGTACAAGATCAAGACGAAGATAAAAAGGCGAACAGGTTCCATGAAGATAGAGATCTCGGGTCAAGTGGGAGTTATCAAAATAGTTTTGAAACCCCTTTTTTAGACTAGTTCATTTCGTTTCTGGCTAAAACGAAACGGGCAACCTATTAGGGGGTCGATTCGTTTATTTTATTTTTATGTTTTGTGGTTGTGTTTTATTTATTGTAAATAATCGAGATAACCCAAAATAAATAAAAAAATTTCACAATCATGGCAACGGTTTTATTAAAACAAGTTTTATAAAAACCGAAAAGCATATTTAATAAAAAGAGTTTTACTAATATTAAAACAAGTCCATTCGCGATAATACGACCAACATAGTTTAAACAGGGTATTTAAAACTATACCGTGTCGAATGTTGAAAGGAGTTTCAATTATCACGAACAATATAAAATTGGATTTTATAAACTATTGTGTGATTCAGATCATGCTAACGAGTCATTCAAAATATTTATGGTAAATATTAAAATTAAATCTCAATTTTAAATTGATGTTTTTATGCCACCCTCAACTAGTTAGCGCTTCTACTAAATCGAACCCTAAAGTTAGTGTCGAACCCTGCTCTGGGCGTTGATCATGTAAGAAGGTAATCACCTCGTTTCCTGTGTAACATAGGCCGGTATTACAGTTAACAGTAAAAGACCAAACATCGCTTGTTTATCAAGTGGGCATAGTTGGGGTTAAACATACATCCCTCATAGCGATAACCACAAAATGGAGAGTTGTGTAGTGGACACAATTAACAATCTTTGTTTACCTACCTAATCGTACCAGTGAACAGTGCTAAGCCAGTTCATTGTGTATTGATGAATCGGGGTCTCATCCTATTTAATTTTGCTTTCGGGTCATAAAATTATTAGGATAGTTAAAACATAATATACTAATAAATTAATTTTTTGAACTTTGTAGATGTCAAACGAAAACAGTTCCGCCTCCCAATTTGCTCTCAAGTCCATCTTAGAGAAGGACAAACTGAACCACTCCAACTTCATGGACTGGCACCGCAACTTGAAAATCGTTCTCAAGGCGGAGAACAAGCTGTATGTTCTTGAAACGCCAGTCCCTGATGAACCCATCAACCAACAAACTGTTGTTTACAGAGACTATGCTAAGCACTTTGATGACTCTATGAAAGTCTCATGTTTGATGTTGGCATCCAAGATTCCTGAACTTCAAAGGACCATGGATGACAAGATGGCATATGAGATGAATGAGCACCTGGTGGAAATGTTCCAACAGAAGGCTCGTCATGAGAGGTTTGATGTAATGCGATTACTCATAACCACTCGTATGCAAGAGGGTATATCAGTTAGCGCTCATGTGCTAAAGATGAAGGCTTATGTTGATCACTTAGCTCGTCTGGAATCTCCATTTCCCAAGTCATATGATCAGTTCACTATGAACTACAATATGAATGGGATGGAGAAGACACTTGCAGAGTTGCATCAGATGCTCAAAACTGCTGAGGTAAACATACCTAGCAAAACTGCACCAGTGCTAATAATCAAGGAGGGTCATGTTCAGAAACCTAACACCAAGAAGAAGGGCATTCAGGGCAAAGGGAAGGGAAAGGGCAAAGCTGTTGCCAACAAGAAACCTCTGAAAGATGCCAAATGTTTTCATTGTGATGAAGCTGGGCACTGGAAGACGAACTGTGCTAAGTATTTAGCTGAACTGAAGCAAGCCAAGGATTCTGGAGGAGAGTCCTCAGGTATATATGTTATTGAAATCGTTGCGTTTTCTAGCAAGACATGGGTGTTTAACACAGGATGTGGTTTCCACATTTGTAATGTTTTGCAGGGACTAAGAAAGATTAGAAAGTTGAAACAGGGCGACTTGGAGGTCCATGTTGGCAATGGACAAAGAGTTGCAGTGAAGGCGATAGGAGAATATGTTCTTTTACTTCCTTCTGGTTTAGAACTTGTTTTGAACAATGTTTATTACATTCCTAGTGTGACTAGAAATATTGTTTCATTTTATTCTTTGCGTGGACAAGGTTTTGATTATCGTTTTAATGGTGAATTTATTTCTGCTTATTTTAACGATGTATTTTACTTTGATGCAAAACCCAACAATGGGATCTAGGAGATAGAAATCCAAAACGATAACATATTATGAAATATCTCCCATAAACGTAATAAGTTGGACTTTAATGATACGTATATGTGGCATTGTAGACTTGGTCACATAAGTGAGAATCGTGTTAAACAACTCAAAACCGCAGGAATCCTAGATTCCAAGGATTCAGAGTCGTTTGGAAAATGCGAATCATGCTTAAGTGGAAAGTTAACAAAAGTACCTTTTTCAAATGTTGGAGAAAGAGCTAATGATCTGTTAGGACTTGTACATTCAGATGTGTGTGGTCCATTCAACACAATGTCAAGACATGGAGAAAGATACTTTGTTACATTTACTGATGATTTCAGTAGATATGGTTATGTTTATCTTATGAAGCATAAACATGAAACTCTTGAAAAGTTCAAGGAGTACCAAAACGAAGTAGAAAATCAGCTAAATAGAACTATTAAAATGCTTCGATCAGATCGAGGTGGTGAATATCTTAGTCAGGAATTCATCGACCATCTAAAGGATTGTGGGATAGTTTCATAACTCACTCCACCTAGAACACCACAACATAATGGTGTGTCTGAGAGGAGAAATCGAACTCTATTAGATATGATTCGATCAATGATGTGTCGAACAAACCTTCCAAAATCCTTTTGGAGGTATGCTTTGGAAACTACCGCAAGACTTGTGAATATAGCTCCAACAAAGAAGGTTGATAAAACGCCTTATGAGATATGGCATGGAAAGAAACCTCATGTATCCTATCTTAAAGTCTGGGGATGTAATGCTTATGTCACTCTAGAATCTTCGGATAAACTAGATCCCAGAGGCAAAAAGGTGGTTTTCGTTGGATAGGCTAAAAAGATCGGTTACCTATTGTACCACCCCACTGAAAATAGGATTTTCACTAAACGCAGAGGCACTTTCTTGGAGGAAGAGCTTCTGGCGCGAGGGATTGGAGATAACCATGTGGATCTTGAAGAAATTCAAGAATCACAAGTGACTAAACCAGTTGTTCAGACAAAACCAGAAGTAACTGATCCAGTTGTTGAAGTTGAGCCTAAGAGGACTCAAGAAACAACAGAAACACCAAGTGTTCGAAGAAGTATTAGGGATCATCATGCACCTGTAAGGTATGACGATATCTTCATGATAGATGAAGCTGAGCCTGCTACTTACAAAGCTGCAATCTTGGATTCAGAATCCAAGAAATGGCAAGAAGCCATGAATGCAGAGATGCAATCCATGTATGATAACCAAGTCTGGGATTTGGTTGATCTTCCTGCTGAGTGTCGGACTGTAGGAAACAAATGGATCTTTAAGAAGAAGACTAACATGGATGGGAATGTGCATACCTACAAAGCAAGGCTTGTAGCGAAAGGTTTTACTCAGACTTAAGGAATTAATTAAGGAAACTTTCTCGCCAGTAGCCATGCCTAAGTCTATTAGAATTCTACTTGCCATTGCGGCATATCATGACTATGAGATATGGCAAATGGATGTCAAAACCGCGTTCCTTAATGGACACTTACTGGAAGATGTCTATATGGTTCAACCTGAAGGTTTTGTCGATCCAAAGAATCCTAATAAGGTGTGCAAGCTGAATAAATCCATCTGTGGATTAAAGTAAGCATCTTGCAGCTGGAATCTCCGTTTTGATCAGAAAATCAAAGAGTTTGGTTTTATCAAGAACGAAGATGAACCGTGTGTTTACAAGAAATCAAGTGGGAGCTATATCACTTTTCTTATACTGTATGTAGATGACATACTGATAATTGGAAACAATATCCCTATGCTTAAAGATGTTAAGACCTGGTCGGGTAAATGTTTCGTAATGAAAGATCTTGGTGAAACCGTTTATATTATGGGACTAAAGATCTGTAGAGATAGGTCAAAGCGATTATTGGGTTTGAGTCAAAGTACATATATTGATAAGGTCATACGACGCTTCTCAATGCAAGACTCCAAAAGGGGGCTCTTGCCCATGGCACATGGAACCATTCTTAGTAGCAAATAGTGTGCAAACACTGAAAAGGAAAAGAAGAAAATGGAAAGAGTTCCATATGCTTCTACTATTGGTTCCATCATGTATGCCATGTTATGTACTAGACCTGATGTCTCGTATGCTCTTAGCATGATGAGTAGATATCACAAAATCCAGGATAGAGTCACTGGGCTGCAGTGAAGAACATTCTTAAGTACTTGAGAAGGACTAAGGATATGTTCTTAATATATGGAGGACTGGATGAGGAGCTGTCAGTTAAGTGTTATACTGATGCAAGCTTCCCGACTGATCGTGATGATTCAAGATCACAAACGGGATATGTTTTCATTGAATGGTGGGGTTGTTACTTGGAAGAGATCTAAGCAAAGTGTGGTTGCTCAATCCACCTATGAATCAGAATACAATGCTGCATCGGAGGCTGCCTGGATGAAGAAGTTCATTACTGATCTCGATGTTGTACCTAGCATAAAGAAACCATTCGAGATACTATGGGACAACACTGGGGCCATTGCTCTTGCAAAGGAACCAAGGTCACATCAGACCACAAGGCATATACTCAGGAAATTCCACTATATTAGAGAGATAGTAGAGCGTGGAGACATCGTGATAAGCAAAGTTCATACAGATCTAAATCTGGCTGACCCCTTTAAGAAGCCTATACCTCAAGTTAAACATGACGAGCATGATGGAAAGATAGGGCTTAGAGTTGCTAGACAGTGGGCATGATCTGTAGTTAGTATTGGTGTTTTATTTTGAACTATGACAGTTATATTGAATGTTTATTTGATTTAATGGGTTAAATGCAAATTTAAATATTTATTAATTGTGTTCATTATTTGTATGTTTAAATCCTTGAATAAGAGTATTCTAAATGTCCGTAGTCGATCAAATTACATGGGAATGAATTTGAATGTAAGACTATTGTGAATTGGAATGATTGTATTCATGAGATGAATAGCTCAAGGGGTTGAGAATCATAATTCATATATATCATTAGAGAATGATATTGGATGTAACTCGCTTCAAAACGATCTCCATGGATCTACGTCATGAGATGTTTTGATATTGATATGTTCAATATGTCCTTTTTCTTAAGGCACATATTAAACTACATTGATCAAGGACTATCTTTGATGTTATCTAACACTGTTCTGAAACATGGGTAGTAATCCAGGTAGCATTGGGAGAAATCCAAGATTAAGTGGGAGTTGTATGATACTGATGGAATTCTATACTTCTATAGGATTAGAAGCTTAGACATTCTGGCGCCCTCGTAAACTCAAACTGGTGTAAACGCGTGGCCACGCTCGGACTAAGGTAGTTCGTTAGACCATTTTGAATTAAAGACGAGACTAGAGAATGGTTGATCAATATAAGAATGAATGATCCATGTCTTATGATCAACGAATGTCTATACAGAAGGGACTTATTGATAGAATTATCAGGGCTATAGTATTTGGTTAAGTATGTTGATGCACTTTCTGTGGACGTCACTGTCGAATAGACTAGGGTTGAGTCTTGTATGGTGTTACATGAGATTGTGGTGATCCATAAGGGCATTTTATGGATCTGATGCATTTGTAAATATAGACCAAAGCACAAAATCCAGGTTCGAACCTGAAGTAAGGGCGAATGTGGAAATATTCCACATTCGACCTTTACAAAGGGGCGAAAGTGGACTTGTGTGTTGGACTATAAATAGCAATCTCATGTGTTGGTTTTCATTTGTAGATTTGAGTTTGTGCTTTGAATGCTCTCAAGGGGGAGGTCATGCCCGACCTCCCCCGGCCCCAAGATAGATGTTTATCCTACTGATGACAGTGTCTGTAACCGTTTCTGTAGTAATACGAATCTATGATGACGTTGTTATTGTTAATTTCTGTCTTGTCTCGAATCTCCCGTCTGAAACCGAGCTGAATTCGCTTAATCGATCCGTAAATTCGGTTCCTAACTGAATTCTCAATTGGTATCAGAGCCGTGGTACCGATTTGAACGATCTAACAGTCGTTTGAATCAATCACAGCTCGAATTTACGTTTTCAGACGTTAAAATCAGATTTTGAATGAAAGGTTGAAACCCTAGAAACCCTAGATTCTTAATTGAACCCGAAATCATGTGATTTCTCCATGTTTTTGTTAAATCGAGGGTTAGGTTTTCATTTCCGCACCTTTCTGAACAAGTTTCATCATCAAATTCGAAGAATTAGAGTGATTATAGACTGATTCGAAGAAAATATTGAACAAGAACACGTTTTTTCTGCACATTCGACCCTTGCAGAAAAACGGGAGGGCGAATGTAGGATTTAGAGGACGAACGTGGAGTATAGATGGACGAATGTAGAAATTTTAGGGCGAATGTGAAAATTTTCTACATTCGTACCATATTACTGGGCGAATGTGAAATTCAATTTTTGTAAGAACTTCATTCAACTTACCTTGGTACATTCGACCTTATAAAAACGGTCGAATGTAGCCTTATTTCCTCATTCGTACCTACGTCTATGAAAATGAAAAATTGGTATTTTTAGGGGTAAAAATTATGGCATTTTTTGAAGATTTTCGGAAGAATGGTGATGTTGTTTACCCAAATTGTTGAAGAAATGATGATGATGAAACGTTTTATTGTGGGGTAGTCATGAGAATCAACAGTATGATAATCAGATTCAAATGACTATTATGGGCCAGAAAAATCAGATATATTTTTATTCCGCAAGATGAGAACAGTCAACCCAGTTCCAGTGTGTTTGAAGGAACTTGTTCAAAAAGAGTTGTTATGAAGAAGGAAATCAAGTTTGAGATTTCAATGTTCTGAAAGTAATGAGGTATCCTAGTAGGAGTCATGTGGCACGTAGGTTCAACGAAAGTTTCAAGATCACAGTCCTGAAGAATTTCAAGAGCTATTGATAGATATTGTTGGCCCCGTCGAAAACTTCAGTTTCTGAAGCATTTCAAGTCCTCATATATATTGGTAGTTCCCGCTGAAAACTTCTGATTGCTTGATCCACTCGTCTACGGCTTGTATTCTGTCGAACAGATGAAGTTACTCAAGAACATGATTGATTTATCATACGGGATCTCAGAGAAACTTGATGAAGCATCAGTCAAGGGGGAGATTGTTGATGTAACAATGTGTCTGATACTTCAACAATAACTGACTGAAGATGCTAGGTGTGTTTAGGATTCGCCAGCAACGTCCAAGGGGGAGATTGTTGATGCACTTTATGTGGACGTCACTTTCGAATAGACTAGGGTTGAGTCTTGTATGGTGTTACATGAGATTGTGGTGATCCATAAGGGCATTTTATGGATCTGATGCATTTGTAAATATAGACCAAAGCACAAAAGCCAGGTTCGAACCTGAAGTAAGGGCGAATGTGGAAATATTCCACATTCGATCTTTACAAAGGGGCGAAAGTGGACTTGTGTGTTGGACTATAAATAGCAATCTCATGTTTTGGTTTTCATTTGTAGATTTGAGTTTGTGCTTTGAATGCTCTCAAGGGGGAGGTCATGCCCGACCTCCCCCGGCCCCAAGATAGATGTTTATCCTACTGATGACAGTGTCTGTAACCGTTTCTGTAGTAATACGAATCTATGATGACGTTGTTATTGTTAATATCTGTCTCGTCTCGAATCTCCCGTCTGAAACTGAGCTGAATTCGCTTAATCGATTCGTAAATTCGGTTCCTAACTGAATTCTCAAAGTAAAGCGTTACTTGAACTCAAAGAACTAGTTGACGACTGTAAAGTGTCATACTGTGTTGGGTGCAGTGCGATGCAGCTAGGCGTCCAACTCTGCACACATTGACTCATTTAATTAAAATCGTCCAAGTGGGAGATTGTTGGACATATGGTATGTCCGATAGTAATTAAAGTTGAAGTCTATGTAACCCGACCCGGTACGATCCGAAGAGTTACACTTTGGTACACGAATCAGATAAGTTTACGTTTAGGTGGTTTATTATTTGTGGAATAATAAATTGTTTGAACTGGAGGGACTTGATAGTAAAATAGTTTATTATTAAAGGAGAGTTTTAATTGTTAAATAAAAGAGGTTATGTGTAAGTTTTATTTTTATAAATAAGGGATTCGAGATCAAACCTTAATCACAAGTTTTATAAAATAAAACACACATACTCCCACTTCTCCTTCCTTGGTCGCCGCCACCACCACACGGCAGCCTCCCCACCGCCGCAAACAACTGCCGCCAGTCACCCCTTCCCTTTGGTTGGTTCGTGTTCGGTTTGTGAACTTCCTACTAGCGAGGATTCGTTGTAACCCGCGTGTTGCAATTCCGGTGTAGTCGTCAAAGGTTGATTACTAAACCCCTATGGTTGTTATTATTGATTATTTGTTTATACGCGTTTAACCGAGATCCTGATTGGGAATATTTTGGTAATTGGATTAATAAAATTTATTATTATTTTATATATATTAATCGCAAAAAATATATATGTATATTTATATTTTCGGTTTTGTTAAAATAATAATATTAACCGCTTCCGCTTCGTATATGATACCATGATTCCCAACAAAAGGTCAATCTATTCGCATTACGAAACAAGTACAATATATAGCAATACAACATACACTTAGTTACCCTAACTATTTAGAAAATTCAATTACATATACTAAGACTAAATGATTATCTAACACACATGTTTAGAATAAAATCTCACTTATAAGAAACATGTTTTTTTTTTTTTATAATCTTTAACGTCCTTCCTCCAATTAAATACCACACCATTCTAACTATCATTCCATATTTATATACTGCAATGCTTCAATACCTACCTTTTTTATATGATTACAGTAATCAAAACATTTACAAATATTGGGCACCCCTATTTGTTATGTTACAGTTACAGAACAACTTTTACACTAGTTTGTAAGTTGTGCTGTATGCATGAATCAGAGGTCTGGTCTTCTGTTTTACCTCTTGAAAGGTGCAGCTCCTCTCCATGGGTTCCCGTCGTCAGTCGCACTGGAAGCTTGATTGGGCACGGGTACATTACTCAAATCACCATCCAGGCTCATCTTCTGTACTTCTGAATATGACAGAATCTTTATACTTTGCACACAGCTAACGAACTCCCTGTAAAACCTCAAACTCAGAAACATGAACATATTACATATATATATAATATATCAACTAGAATGTTAATAATGTATTTATTTGTTTCTTACTCCCATGGGTCATCACCAACTAGCAATATGTCATTCTCATGATCAACATAAACAAGTTTCCACTGTGCGTCTTCTAGTTCGCCTTCAATACCAAACATTCGAGCCAGATCATGCCTTAGCTCTTCATACCCCTTGTACCGTGTCACATCAATCGTTCTTCCTACCGACCCACGCTTTTGAACCTAAACAAACAAAATTGTAATATAGTTGTACAACGAATCTAGTGATGTATAAAGAGGGGCATGTTACCTTTGTGTATGTTCGCATGCGTTGTTGCTGTTGCTGTTGAGTTTGATTACCCCATAGCCCATTTCCTAAAACACCTGCATCCGTAGCAGCAACATTGTCATTTGGTTTGAATGACATATCAGGCATCCCAAATGACCGTGGACTTATCTCTGCAACTGAAAATTCGGTCTCATGGCCGCCAGCATAATGTGACATTATGTTTTGAGAATCAAAACCCCTGGACAACAAAGCATCAGGTGGCAGGCTATCAAAGGAGAGGTGGCTCCTATCACCCTCCACACATAAGTTTGGGATGTTGAAGTTGTGTGGAAGGGTATCATCCAAACAGTACGATGTTACAGACGTTGCAGGTTCAGTAGTGATGGCTTTATCTTTAGGTTGCTCTGGTAGTTTCAAGTTAGGTAACTCATATCTGACTCTTGCATCTGATTTACCTTGACTTGGAAGAAATTTAGAAGCATGGTCAACCATGGAATCATCCCCTATGACAGAAAGACCTTGTTGGTTCTTGATTCGGATGTTTGATGGAGTTAGTTGACAGTTATTAGTTGAAGGGGATGTGGAACACGAAGGGACGTCACCATCACCAGGAGGATGAACTCTTAGTGGTTTGTATTGACTCTGTTGTTGGTGTGATTGTACAAGTGTCGTTGATGACAGGCTGTTACCACTAACTTGTTGTTTAAGTTGCTGATTATGTGGCGAAACCTGCTGCTGTAGAGGTTCTACTGGTGAGAACATATGTTGCTGTTGCAGTCTTTGCAGTATCTGCAGTGTTTGTTGGTCTGACACAGGTTGTTGCCTCAGTGACATGTTATGTTGTAGCAACTGTGACGGGACTTGTTGTAACTGCGTGTGCTGCTGATGCTGTTGTTCTATTGGATGCTGCGACATGGATGGAGATTGAAATGTAGTCTGATTTGCTGAACCACTAAATTGTTGTGTGCCTCCTGAAATCTGTTGTGATTGCGGTTTCTGCTGTTGCGGCTGATTGTATACAGATTTCTGTTGTAGCTGTTGGAGTTTGTGTTGCTGATTGACACCGGTGGGATGAAAGTGTTGTTGCAACGGGCTGAGAAGTTGGTTAGGTTTGTTGGAGTGTGATTGAAGGGGGGATTGAAAGCTTAATAGCTTGGACGGATCTTCGAAGCTTAGACAATTTGAAGGAAGAATGGTCGGTTGCATAGATTGATTCTGCTGCTGCTGCTGCATGCTCATCCACTGGACCAAATTCAACCCGTCTTTCATACCCATGTCTTCAAGCCAAGGCATGGGCATGGGCATCGGCATCCCTCTTTTGTAAGCGTTCTCTATCTCTGTATCAATGTCTGCATAACAAAATAAGATTCGGGTTCTGTTATAAAACAAATATGACAGCAGAGAATGATTACCGGATTGTTGATGGAACTTTTGTCTGAAAAATGGAGATGGACACATGTAAAACGGAGTTACAACCGGTTCAATTTCCCATATCGAGACCCGACTAGGACGCTCATCAGCTGCTGACTCGTCCCATCCCACCTGTATATTTAATAAAAGACATGTTTTAACATAAACATAAGAAAGAAAGGGGATTGTTCTAATGCTCAATGATACCTGAAGACTACGCCATTGTGAATTCTTCCACCTGGCTGGATCAAGATCACTGATACCAGTTACTGTTCCCATGTATCTACGCACACCCGACTCTTGAGTCTCAAACATCATTCTGAACCGCATGCCCGGCGAGACTTGACCATACATTGCTTTATTGTACTTGGCTAGGGGTATTACAAACTCGGCAGGGCTCGCCCTGCCAATGTAACGTTTATTTTCAACTTATTTGCATTAATAATAAAATCAAAGAATATCAGACTTTTCATTTATGTTACTGTTGGATATTATGGCAACTATTAGCAAGTTTAAAGGTTAGTTATAATCAGTTAATAAGGTCACAAGCAGCTGGGGCATTGAAGTCATTTCACTGATAGACTTTATATGCTGAAATAATAAGTTTGGGCTGCTGATTCATAACTCATGAAACCTCAGGGACTAAAAGTGTCAAAACCAATCTCTGGTTGTTAGTCTGATCTGAGTTCGTTATAAATTGGGGATTAGGGCTAGAATCTCTTTACTTTTTTTTTCAATTCTTTTCAATTCCTTATTGTTTTTCATTCATATTTCTTTTATTACTCCTCTGGCTGAAGTTCTTCAATAATAAACATTCAATTGTGTTTTGTTCGTTGTATTGAGTTCTGATTATCTTTGTGTTTGTATCAATTGATTCCGCATAATTGATTCAACAATTGGTATCAGAGCGTTGGTTCTCAAATTATTCTGAAGATTAATCAGTTTGTAGTCAATCAAGAACAAGAATGGTGAGTACAAAGTTCGATCTGGAAAAGTTTGATGGTAAGAATGACTTTAGTCTATGGAGACTAAAGATGAGAGCCCTGTTAGTGCACAATGGAGTGGTTGATGCATTAAAGGGTGAAGATCAGTTACCAGAAGACTTGACAGACAAAGAAAAGAAGGAGATCATGGAGAAAGCACATAGTGCTATGATCTTGTGTCTGGGTGATCGAGTTTTAAGAGAAGTTTCTAAGGAAACATCTGCTGCTGGTGTGTGGAATAAACTTGAGAGTTTGTATATGACAAAGTCATTAGCAAACAGGTTATATCTTAAGAAAAGACTATACACTTTTCAGATGACAACAGGGAAATCCCTGGAAGATCATACTGATGAGTTTAACAAGATTATCCTGGATTTGGAAAATATTGAGGTGGTTCTTGATGAAGAAGATAGAGCAATCATCTTCTTGTCATCATTACCTGCCTCATATGAACATTTTGTTGACACTCTGATGTATGGAAGGGAGAGTTTGTCAATGGAGGAAGTAATGGCAGCAATGAACTCTAAAGAACTAAAGAAGAGGGGTGAAGTGAAAGAAGAAAGTGCTGATGGCTTGTTGGTAAGAGGTAGACCTGAACAGAAATTTACCAAGAAGAAGGGTGAACAGAGATCAAAGTCAAGAACTAAGAAGAGATGTTTTGTTTGCAATTCTGATAAGCACTTTAAGAAAGATTGTCCAGAGTGGAAGAGAAAGAAGGGAGAATACAGTCAGTCCAGAAGTAACAACAAGTCACCTGATAGTTATTCTGAAGGTTATGATAGTGCTGATGTATTGATAGCTGAAGGTTATGATAGTGCTGATGTGTTGATAGTTACCACAGAAGAAGAAAAGAAGAGTTGGCTCTTAGATTCTGCCTGTGCTTATCATAATGTAGAACATGAGATAGGTGATGTTCTAGTTGTCAGTAATTCAGAAGATAAGAAGAATTGGGTGATGGACTCAGGTTGTTCATACCATATGACCCCAGACAAGAGCTGTTTCAAAGAATTGAAGATGATCAATCAAGGAGTAGTTAATTTGGGAGATGATAGACCCTGTCAAATAAGAGGTATTGGTACTGTCTCTTTTACTTTAAAGAATGGTACTAAGTTTGATTTGAGAGATGTTAGATTCATTCCTGAATTAAAAAGAAGCTTGATATCACTTGGTACTTTTGAAAGCCAAGGATATCATGTAAGCTTGAAAGATGGTAAAGCTAAGGTTGGTAAAGGGTCTATGGTAGTTTTGACTGGTACAAGGAAAAATAATAATACTTATCTATTAGATGGTGAAGTGTCTAATGGATCAGTATTGGTAGTTGATAAGAAAGAGACTGAGGCCATGTTATGGCATAGGAGAATGGGACATATAAGTGCACAAGGGTTAGAAGAACTCAACAAACAACAGGTTTTTGGTGATTTAAAAGATTGTAAACTTGAGTTTTGTGAAGATTGTGTATTTGGGAAGTCTCATAAGGTAAAGTTTGGGACTGGAAAGCATGTAACTAAGGGGATATTAGATTATGTGCATTCGGATTTATGGGGTCCTACTAAAACACAGTCTATAGGTGGAGCACATTACTTCTTGTCAATAGTAGATGACTATTCAAGAAGAGTGTGGGTCTTTGTGTTGAAAAGCAAAGATGAAACATTCTCAAAGTTTAGAGAATGGATGAGCCTGGTAGAGAATCAAACAGGGAAAAGGATTAAGAAGCTCAGGACAGACAATGGTCTTGAGTTCTGTAATCATATGTTTGATCAATATTGCAAAGATAAGGGAGTTGCAAGGCATAGATCAGTACCAGGGACACCACAGCAAAATGGCTTGGTGGAAAGAATGAATAGAACACTTTTGAACAAGTTGAGGTGCATGTTATTAAGTGCAGGTATGCCAAAGAAATTTTGGGCAGAAGCACTATGCACAGCAGCCTATCTGGTGAACAGATCACCTTCATCTGCTATTGGTATGAAAACACCAATGGAGATGTGGAGTGGTCACAAGGCTGAATATGAGAATTTGAAGGTATTTGGGTCAGTAGCTTATGCTCATATTAGCCAAGGAAAACTTGAAGCCAGGGCAATCAAGTGCATTATACTTGGTTATCCAGAAGGTACAAAAGGTTATAGGTTGTGGAAGGTTGTAGAAGAAAGTCCTAGGATAGTGATTAGTAGAGATGTTCCAGTGTTTAGAGAGGAAGTGTACTATAAAGATGTCATTGGTAGAGATGCTGGAAAGAAATCTGTTGAAGATGTTCAGTTTGAGGTGGAGGATGTTCATGAAGAACAAGAGACAAGTGTTCAAACTGAAGACTCTACTAACAATCAAAGTACTAGTGGTCCTAGCAATCAGGAGTATAGTATTGCTAGGGACAGGGAAAGAAGACAAATAAGACCTCCAATAAAGTTCAGAACAAATGATAATCTGTCTGCACTAGTGTTAAATGCAGCAGAATATGAAAGTGTGTATGAACCTCTAACTTACAATGAAGCAATGAAGTCTGATCAAAAGAATGAGTGGTTATTGGCTATGAATGAAGAAATGGAGTCATTACACAGGAATGGGACTTGGATTCTTGTTGACAAGCCCAAAGATCAGAAGACAGTTAGTTGTAAGTGGATATATAAGTTGAAAGAAGGTATTCCAGGAGTGGAGGCACCTAGATTCAAGGCAAGGTTAGTAGCAAAGGGGTTTACACAAAGGGCTGGAATAGACTATAATGAAATATTTTCTCCTGTGGTGAAGCATTCATCAATAAGGGTAATATTGTCATTATGTGCAGTCTATGATTTTGAACTTGAGCAATTAGATGTAAAGACTGCATTTTTACATGGGAAGCTTGAAGAAGATATCTATATGAATCAACCAGTTGGTTTTGAGGTGGAGGGTCAAGAGGATAAAGTTTGTCTGTTGAAAAGATCTCTTTATGGACTGAAACAGTCCCCAAGGCAGTGGTACAAGAGATTTGATGATTATGTGTTATCAAATGGTTTCTCAAGGTCTGATTATGACAGTTGTGTGTACTACAAAGTCTGCAAATCAGGTAATTACTTATATCTACTTCTTTATGTAGATGATATGTTAATTGCTTGTAAGGATAGAGAAGAAATAAGTGAGGTAAAGGAAGTGTTGAAACAAGAGTTTGACATGAAAGAGTTGGGTAATGCCAGAAAGATATTAGGTATGGAAATTATAAGAGACAGGAATGCAGGGTTGATTAAGTTGTCTCAGAAGTCATACTTAGAAAAGGTGTTAAACAATTATAATATGGGTCAAAGTAAGATTGTTTCAGTTCCTTTAGGACAGCAGTTTAAGTTGTCTAAGATGGATGGTCCAAAATCTGAGGAAGAGATAAAAAGGATGATGTCAGTTCCTTATTCAAATGCAGTTGGTAGTCTTATGTATCTAATGGTATGTACAAGGCCAGATATTGGTTATGCTGTTGGTATGGTAAGTAGGTTTCTCAGCAATCCTGGTAAAAAGCATTGGGAAGCTGTGAAATGGATAATGAGGTATTTGAATGGTACAAGGGATGTGGGCATTATATTTGGAAAATCAAAGAAGGATGAAATAGTGTTACATGGTTTTGTAGACTCAGATTTTGCCAAAGATTTGGACAAAGGAAGATCTATTACTGGATATGTGTTTAATGTAATGGGCAGTGCTGTAAGTTGGAAATCAACTTTGCAGCATGTGGTTGCTTTGTCATCCACTGAAGCAGAATATATAGCTCTCACTGAAGCAGTCAAGGAGGCTATGTGGATGAAAGGTTTTCTAGTAGAATTGGGAATCATGGTAGGTGATGCAGAAGTTTGGTGTGATAATCAAGGTGCTCTTGAGTTATCAAAGAATGCAGTATATCATGATAGGACCAAACATATTAAGGTAAAGCTGCATTTTATCAGAGAGGTTGTTAAATCAAAGGAGGTAAAGTTGGCTTATGTGAATACCAACTCAAATGCAGCTGATATGCTTACTAAAGTTGTTCCTGGATCTAAGTTTCAATTCTGTTTAGACAGAATTAATGTTGGAGATCATTGATGGAATAAGTTGCCATAAAGGTGGAGATTGTTGGATATTATGGCAACTATTAGCAAGTTTAAAGGTTAGTTATAATCAGTTAATAAGGTCACAAGCAGCTGGGGCATTGAAGTCATTTCACTGATAGACTTTATATGCTGAAATAATAAGTTTGGGCTGCTGATTCATAACTCATGAAACCTCAGGGACTAAAAGTGTCAAAACCAATCTCTGGTTGTTAGTCTGATCTGAGTTCGTTATAAATTGGGGATTAGGGCTAGAATCTCTTTACTTTTTTTTTCAATTCTTTTCAATTCCTTATTGTTTTTCATTCATATTTCTTTTATTACTCCTCTGGCTGAAGTTCTTCAATAATAAACATTCAATTGTGTTTTGTTCGTTGTATTGAGTTCTGATTATCTTTGTGTTTGTATCAATTGATTCCGCATAATTGATTCAACAGTTACCTAGGATTGTAATAAACAGTGAATAGGCTGTTATTTGAAGCAGCGTGAGCAGCAGCAGCAAGGATTCCAATGTGCATGCTGTCACTTGATATAACGGATGATGTGAGTGCAGATTGTTGTCTAGTCGCGCGTCTAACTCCTAACTGTAGCTGTGATTTCTCATCTCTGCAATCATCCGTATGAGTTGGCAAATTAGGTGAAAAATTAGCAAAAAGTGAACAATAGGTAAATAATTACTCATACCTTACAAAAAGGACAGCATCTCCAGCAAAAAGCCTTTTAGAGTTCACAAAGATGCTCCAACCTGTAGTCAGTAGATGCCTCTTGGGCTGCCCTGAAATTCAAGATCAACCGCTTAACAAACACTTAAATATGTTTGCTAGTAGAGAAAGAAAGCCCTTTCGATTTTAAAAAAAAAAACCTCGATAAATATGTCTGAAAGTCCAAGACTGATCATGTAAATCTCTAGCAACCAACTCCTGAGCTGGAGGCTGCATTGAGAAATCCTACAAAATATGGTCGGTTGGTTGGTTGGTTGGGGTGAGTCGCAAAAACACGAACCGTATAAAGAAGAATTTGAATTTACCAGAGGTGGGAAAATCTTTTCAGCAGCGCGACGAGGAACAGAGAATCCACCATGGGTGCTGGTGTCACTAGCTGTAAGAGTCTTGCAAAAGAACTCAGTAGGCTGCTTGTTTTGCTTGAGACCCATATCAGATATAAGTAATGCTTCCTGGTCATACTAATTCCATGAAAACAAAAACTTAAAAAAGTCTGGTGTTAATATATGTATAAATAAATCATCAAAATGACTTACTTTATCTACGGGTTGAAGAGTCATTTGCGCGTACACTTCATCGGTTTCTGAATCAGCCTAAACCAGATTAAGAAAGATTTAAAGTGAGAGATGAATCTAGAGTAGCAAGATAGAATTAGTGAAAACATACATGAAGTGTGACATTGTGAAGCATGCAGATGAGCTTAGAAGGAAGATTAGGATAGGTAGGAATGTTTTGTGTATCCTTGTGCATTGAGGCTGCAACCTAATAATTAATCACAAAATTATACATAATAAGTAATTAGCATGAGATAGATAGGTAGGTAGATAGATAGACAGGAGGCGGTCGGGCAGACGGACTTACTTGCTCGCTGTGGCCTTGTGGAAAATAGACCACCAGACTTCCAACAGGAGGCAATGAAACCAATGGGCCAGCACAAGCATGCCATAACTCTGAATTCATTACCTTCCTAACTGCAAATTCAATTCAATTCAAATCAGTTATCTTCTTAAGCATATATATTTGTATGTGTATATGTATATAAGTTAAGCATAAGAAAGATAGATAACCGTGTCCGTGTGGAGGAGCTTTCATTATCCAAGAAAAGGAAAAAGGTCACTACAGAGAGGTTTTGTCGTTCATCAACCAAACCAATCAACTGATACGGAAAGTGGGGAGGAAGAAGAAACAAGTTAAACAAACCCATGAATATATATGTGGCTTTATATACAACTACAGACTATTATTTCCAATCATTAATCGAATCCTCCCTAAGATATACACATTTATTACCTTTTCTTTTATAATAAAATTTCAAAAAGTAAACACATCAACATGGAGATGACTCAAAATTATATCATGTACCTGCCAAGAATTTTACATTACCCTGCTTTACCAAAATAAATTTCATATGTTGTGACATGTTTATTTTTATCTACAATAAGGGTCAAATATAGTTAATTTTTTTGTTCATTATTGTGAGAAACGAACTTATACAATCGGAAAAAGATCAGTACGAGTACGAGTACTTTATTCATTTTTATGGTTTCCTCGACATGGCATATTTTAGTAATATCATATAACGTTATATCATTTCGAAATATACCGTTGCGACGTGATTATTTTAATATCATAATTCAAAGAATGGATGATTTTCTTTATCTTGACAACCGAAGCGATACCGTCCGAACAATACTGATACTAGTGTTGCATTTGTTTTATGGTTGTCTCGATATTGTGGTACATAAGCTATAGCGAATGTTGGTATGGTAACGGTAAAATAACGAATTGAACTGTTATAGGCCAGCAAATGGGTATCGGTACTGGTACTCGTTTTCGTAGTTTTGACCGTGTAATACATGTGTCGATATTATGTCGGGCATATGTTTTTCGATTGCTATACCGAAAGCCGTTATTATACCACCATTGACACAAACCAAACCAGCAACATAACAAACTAAACCGACACCGTTAATATTAAAAATCCGTTGGAAAGCGCGGGAAATTATTCTAATTAACCTTAAAATGCTATAACTGTTTACACTAACAAAATAAATCTATCATATTGAATATTTTATAGAGGGAACTGAAGGGAATATCTAGGATGAAGTGTAAGAAATCCGAGTATAAAGTAAGAACGACTGTTTTGCTCCCACCCCACATCTTTGTTTGTTTAGATTGTAAGTTGTCGGTTCATATAAACAAATTAACGTACCCATGTTTACCGGATGTCCTTAATTAACTAATTAATTCTGCGTCTGCCATGCCCATTCTAATTACGTACACAGTCCTTCTCAAGTGAACAAAGAATCAATATATTCAAACCTTTTTTCAACCCTCCATATATAATCTATAAAATCCAATCCAAAATATTTGTGCAAAGGTGACACTAACATAACACAATTTTTTTCACATTTTATAGAACCATAACACATAGTTTAATAGTGTTGCTACGTGTGGTATACGTTTTCATTGGTTGATATTAACCTTTAAGGAAAAAGGGTGATTGCGGCATGCGGGAAAACTGTCTTTTACGCCTCATCGCTTTATATACACGTATACATTTTTATTTACGATCTCATTATCATCTCCGTCAAATGACTTATATCTAGTTTTATAGTGACCCGGTCCGACTACAACAATGTAATACAATATATCTATAAATAAACAAAAAAAATGGGGGTGCCATCCGTTTGATGTATCTACTTTTTAGTTTTTCCGCCTCATTTCCTACTTAATTATGGATACTTATTTTTTTTAATTAAAGATATTTATTAAATACAAAAATACTTATTAGTTCGTTCAATAAACTTAGATTTTTTAGTTAACACTTCACCGTTGGTTAAAAAATTAATAAACTAAGAATAATGATAATTGTTTTTTATGAGTGATTATGTCAATTTTCATTTTTTAAATACATATTTTGGCAACCGTTATGTCAACAAATTACATTATATTTTATTAGTATAATACATGAGTATATTCAACCATGTAATGCATATATTTTCCTTTTTAAGCATAACTAGTTTAGTGTTAGTTATATAACATTACATTTATTAATCCGTGTAACACACTTGATTGTCACTACTAGAAAAGTGAGCAATTGCAACCAGATTTTGCGACCGTAAAAAACAGTCGCAAAATTAGCAATCGTTTTCCGACCGATCTCTTATTAGTAGCAACATTTGCGATTGACCACAAAACGGTCATAAAACGGTTGCAAATGTTACGACCGATTACTTTTGGTCGCAAAACAGTCGAAAAATATTAAAATACGATCACTATTGTAGGATTTGCGACCGCGTTCTGACCGCTTAGTTTGCGACCGTCCTGGCGGTCGCAGTAATAATTAAAGAGCAAGGGTAATTTTGTAATTTCCTTAAAAACTAAAAAAAAAAAAGAATAAAACCTAATTACTCATTCACGCAAACATCTGCCTTCACCATTCATTTCACCATTCAACCTGCCTTCACCTGGTACAACCTTCGACCTGTTCACCATTCATTTCACCTTCATCGCCTTCGACCTTATCCTCCATTTCACAACCTTCGACCTTATCTCAGGCTTCAATCGCATCTTTCCTTAACCTTATCTCAGGCTTCAATCGCATCTTTCCAATTCACTGCAGAAGACGTCACTGATCTGTTTTCCGGTTCTCTCTCTCTCTCCATTTCACTACTGATAAACTGATAAACTGTTTTCTTTAGTTGACTTTCACTGATCTGTTTTCGTTATTATTCCTTAACTTAGAGCTTCACTGTTATATTATTATTATTATTAGATTTAACTGCTCTGTTTTCGCTAGGTTTTATTGTGTTGAAATGAGGTTTTTTTTTAATGTTAGGGTTCCAGCTATTGGTTCCAGATCTGAAGAGTTTTGAAGAGTTTGTGAAGGTATATCCAGATCCGAACCATCAGTTAATTCCTATAAAATTGTTTTCGTTAGGTTTTGCTTGTTTTGGATTGATATTCGGTTTTGGTTTAGGTTTTGGTTTCATTAGCTGGTTTTGGTTTAGGATTCGCGGTTCACTTTATGACGAACAGTTTCGTGTTTACTAGTTAACAAAATTGCTGCAGTTTATCATAGTTTATATCTAGTTTCTTTAATAATCCGTGACTTTTAAAACGAATTTCTGACCTGATGATATACGTATCTAGAGGAATTTTGGAATATGGTGTAATTATCGTCATATTTTCTTTAGGCTCAAAACAGAAATTCTGACTTGATGATATACATATCTAGGAGAATTTTATAGGAATTTAGGCTGATTATAGTCATATTCTCTTCCAGGAATATAGCCTAATGCAGTTTATCATAGTTTTTTACTAATTTGTTTGATGATATTTTAATTTAAATAGACAAGAAATAAGATTGGCATGTATCATTATCGGTTACTTTGGTAATGTTTGATATTAAGGCTAGAAAACTGACAAGAAATAAGATAGGCATGTATCATCCATCATTGGTTACTTTGGTACGTTACAAGATGCCTAATTTGTTCATTTTGGCTTTGATTCAAGTAGTAATGGCGTGGTATACAAATCGAGGGTGGATGTATGAAAAGATCGATAGTAACGGATATCTTAATTCTGAATACTGTGACAATGTGGATTTGTTTTTGGACTTTGCATTTTCTAAAGAAGCAGTGGTTGATACGAGGGTGAATATGCATGGTGAGACAATACGTGAAATAAAATGTCCTTGTTATAAATGCCAAAATATAACTTATAGAGATAGAGCCACTATTCAAAAACACTTGTATAAGGAAGGTTTCATGCTTCGTTATGAAATATGGAGTGAACATGGTGAAAAGTCAAGCCACGAGGATGGACAGTCTTCTATTGCAATGGAAGTTGATTACGATGACGACGACGACGATGATGCTTGCAAACAAATGGTGTTAGATAACTTATATTCATACGGTAATACTTTGGAAGGACATGTACCGAATCCAGAAGCAAAAAGGTTCTATGACATGTTAAAAGCGGCTGATGAACCTTTGTGGGAAGGAGAAAAGGCTACAAAGTTTTCGAAGTTAGAAGCTGCCACGAGTTTTTTGACATGGAAATCACGTTTCAATGTGTCCACTGCAGCTTACAACTACAACATTTCCATGGTTAATGCATTGTTGCCCGAAGAAAATAAGCTCCCAAAAAGCTTCTATGATACAAAGAAGAGTTTAGAACCATTGAGTCTTCCTTATGAAAGAATTGATGTTTGCAAAAACCATTGCATGATATTCTATAAGCGAGATAAGGAATTGACGCTATGTAAATATTGCAAGGAATCTCGTTACAAAAGTGTCCAGAGTAAGGTACCTAATTTGGTGATGTGGTACATGCCAATTGGTCCTAGACTTAAAAGATTATATATGTCCACAAAAACGGCCAAAGATATGACTTGGCACCATGACCATAGAACAAAAGAGGGTAGTATGGCACATCCTAGTGACGGCATGGCTTGGAAACATTTTGATTCAGAGAATCCAAACTTTGCAAAAGAAATTCGAAATGTTCGTCTTGGGTTATGCACCGACGGCTTCAGTCCAAATAACTCTAACTCAATTCCTTACTCACTATGGCCTGTCTTTCTTACAATCTATAACTTACCCCCTTGGATGAGTATGAAAGACTCATTTGTTGAAGTAAGTTTGATTATTCCTGGTGGAAAGAGTCCAGGTCAAAACATTGATGTGTTTCTAAGACCGTTAATAGATGAGCTGAAAGAGTTATATGGAGAAGGCATTGAGGTTTATGATGCTTATCGGAAAGAAAATTTTATTATGCGAGCTATTCTTTTGTGGACAGTTAGTGATTTTCCGGCGTATGCAATGTTGTCTGGTTGGAGCACGCACGGTCGTCTAGCTTGCCCATATTGTATGGGGGACACCGAAGCTTTTCGATTACATGCCGGAGGCAAATCAAGTTGGTTCGATTGTCATAGAAGATTTCTACCAATGTCACATCCTTTTCGTACTGATATAGATGGATTTCGGAAATCAACACCGTCGTTAGTGGGACCTCCACCCGAGTTAACTGGTTGGCAAATCTTAGAAGAAGTTTCTAATATCCCAGTTGTTTATGAAGGTGCAACACACCCAAAGCATAAAGATCCAAAATTTGGTAAAACCCATAATTGGGTCAAGAAAAGCATTTTTTGGGAGCTTGAATATTGGCCCATGTTGCTAATCCGACATAACCTCGATGTAATGCACATTGAGAAGAACGTTTTTGAGAATCTCTTTCAAACAGTTATGGATACTTCTAAAACAAAAGATAATGTCAAGGCAAGGAAGGATGTGGAAGAGCTTTGTAATCGACCATCATTACACATTTCAGAAGGAAATAATAATAAAATATTAAAACCAAAAGCAGCATACACCTTAACCAAAAAGGAGGTAAACGAAGTATGTAAATGGTTGAAACAAATAAAGTTCCCAGATGGCTATGCTTCAAATATAGGGGGATGCGTGAACGTAAAGGACAATACATTCTATAACTTTAAAAGTCATGATTGTCATGTCTTCATGCAACGATTGTTGCCTATCCTCTTACGAGGGATGCTACCAAAGCAAATATGGGAATCAATAATAGAGCTTTGCACATTCTTTCGTGTAATATGCTCAAGGGTTCTACACATTGAAGATTTACGAAAATTGAAGAAAAGTATCATTGTAACAATTTGCAAATTAGAAAGAATCTTTCCGCCTGTCCCAAGGGGAGTTTACGAATTGGACCAAGATGTTAGTGAAATAGAGGATGATGATGATGTGGATGTGGGGCATTTTTTTCAAGAGAATGAAAGGATAGAATGCTCGGTAACAGATGATCTTCACCCTATTTCTCTTGTACGTGAAGATGGAAGGTTAGAAGAAGTGGAGGATATGGATAGTGATCATGATGAAGATGTTGAGTTTGAAGCCACAACTTTAGCTGACGAGGACTTCCACATCATGCTTAACTTTGATGATGAAGATTAAGAGTGATGGGTTTGTTGTTTATATGCAATGATTAGTTTACTTTTATATGTAATTCTAACTAGTATTTTTGTGTAATCTTTTGTCTTAAGTATTAATCACTTTTTTTTTGTAGGTATCATGGGACGTGGTACAGCAAATGTTAGTAGAGGTCCCGGTTTTTTGGCAGCGGTCGGCAGGGGTCGTGGTCAAGGTATCTTTAGTATTATATTTTCTTTAGTATTGTGACATGCAAATGTTAAATGTGTTATTTACGCGAGTTAAAAAGTAAAGTTTTTATATGGCCATTGCTATGAAATAGGAGCTGGGTAGTATACCATATTGTAGATACAAATGGGCTGGATGCATATGATGAGTTTATATGTTTCATACCAAATATCATCACAACACAAACCTTCATTTCTTCTTAAAACTACAACGAGAGATCTGCTCTGCGTAAATAAAAATGTTTCTGTTTATTGTGATATTAATATATTTTACGCATTTCAAATAATTATGCTGTTTTGGAATCATGTAATGTAGTTATTTTTATTGATTGGTTAGGTTTAGATCTTAGTCAGTCCTTTATTTATGTTTACTATCAGTCTGCAAGAATTGGATTGGTTTTATACTTTTATATAGCGCGTGCTCGCATCGCTTATTTAAATTTCTTTGTTTCTAGCATCACTTATATGGTTTAATATATAAATAACCTTTATGTGTATTCTAAATAGCTATAAGTACTACATTGTGAATTTGTGATGCACGAGAGTCGAGACCTTCCTCTTACGGAACCGCCTTTTGTGCATCTTTTATGTATGCACTGCGCCTCACAGAGTCAGAAGCGAGCTGCCTAGGTGCACTTTCGATTCGAATGGCTTATTGATGCTAAATTGCATGTTGCTTTCTTTTAAGATGTTGTTGTGTTAGTTATGTTGGTGAATGCGTGAGATTTATTGCTGATAAGGAGATAAGATTATTAGCTGTTTGGAAATTCAGCTATCTTGTTAGATATTTGCTCGTGTATGACTGTATGGTTGTTGCACATAATAATTGGATTTGGGTTGATTACTGACCTCATGAATGGATGAAACGAATTTTGTTTTTGATGTGTGCAAGAGAATATTAGATGTATAATACGCTCAGTCGTCAGTGATTTTGTACTTGTTATGATATCTGTGATGTGGAGTCTCGACCAGGGGAGGGCAACCGTCCCTGAACTTGGGTTGTCCCGCATGTTTTTTGTTTGGCAGAACATTAAGTTTAAATTTAGCCGGTCCTAAGTAACCAGTTAACCCCAGGTTATACTATATAAGTATTAATCTCTGTAATTGGAATTCCTTGAGCAGCTGATAAGAATTCTAACCGGTATTTGCAACCGCAGACGTAGGTTACACACTTACACCAACCGAACCACTTAAATCTTGTGTTCCGTTTCTCCGTTTGCTTCTATTCTGTGCGTGTGATTGTGCTTTGTGACTGATGCTAATTTTTTTGCATTGAAGTAGTATGGATTTTTATCCTTTGACTAGTAGTATGCATACAGTCCTGGGTTAGGCCCAGTTGCATTGTTTTTTTAGATGTGGTTTTGATATGGGTTTGAGTAGTCTAGGTCCGAAAAGTCTATATCTGAGTTTATAGTTTCATACCACTTTGTGTACTGATGGGTTGCAGGCTCGATTTTAATGAAAATATAATACTATATTTGAGTAAATTGTAATAATATAAGTTGATAATATGGAATTTAATTTTTGTTGTCAGGAGTCGGCAGGGGTCGTGACCAAGATAGTAGTCAAGGTGTCATGGCCGGGGTTGTCAAAAGTCGTGGTAGGGGTGTTGATCAAAGTAGTTTTCTAGGTAGTCGGCATGGAGGTGGGCAAGGTGTTGATCGGGGTAGTGATCTAGGCAGTCGCCAGGGTGGTGACCAAGATAGTAGTCAAGGTGTCATGGCCGGGGTTGTCAAAAGTCGTGGTAGGGGTGTTGATCAAAGTAGTTTTCTAGGTAGTCGGCATGGAGGTGGGCAAGGTGTTGATCGGGGTAGTGATCTAGGCAGTCGCCAGGGTGGTGACCAAGATAGTAGTCAAGGTGTCATGGCCGGGGTTGTCAAAAGTCGTGGTAGGGGTGTTGATCAAAGTCGTTTTCTAGGTAGTCGGCATGGAGGTGGGCAAGGTGTTGATCGGGGTAGTGGTCTAGGTAGTCGTCAAGGTAGTGAGAAAGGTCGCGGTCGAGGTTTTGATCAAGGAAGTATTCTAGGTAGTAGTGATACCGTTGGACTACAATCAGATGCACGTCAGCATACTTTTACGTCTTCTGATCACATTGAAGGTAGTGATGGTGATGATGTGTCTTCATTTCATGTTGCTTCTATGAGGCGAGGAAGTGCTTCTCAAGTTCAAGTACCCGAACCAGTGAACCGTGAATGGATTTACATTGAAAATGGAGAGTAAGTACATATACATTAATATTGTTTTTTATGTAGATATAAAAAATGTTACTAATTTTATTGCTTCCATTTTATAGATTTAGTAATCAAACATCATGTACCCGAACGATTGGAGTAAATCTAAAGAGTATGTGGTCTGGTCCATGGGAAAGTTGGAAAGATGTTCCCAATGAGGACAAAAAGCGGTTGTTTGAACGATTCCAAGTATGTATTTAGACAAATCATATATAACTTATTAAACCATTTTGTACGTTTATTAAAATGTTAAATTTTTGTAGTGTTATTTCCAATGGGAGGAGAAATGGGATGCTGAAATTTTTACGTGTTGGGAGCGGTGTATTGCTGGTAAAATCCCTGATATGTTGACTAGGGTACGAGATGCTGCCAAAGCAACAGCGAGAAGGAAATGTTTACATGTTGGTGACGATATGTCTAATCTTGTTGAGTTTAAACCACCATGGATCAAAATGGAGATATGGAAACAAATGATTGATTACTGGAACACACCTGAATGGAAAGCCAAGTCTCAAAGAAATCAATCAAATAGGAGTCGATCCAAAGGGGGCAAACATACCCTTGGGTCACAAACCTATGTTACTGCCAAGAAAAAAGTGGTAAAGGATGTTAAACACCATCTTTAATTAGTACATATACCTTTATTTATTTACTTATATTATACTACCTTTGTAGGTTAAGCTAATTGGGCGTGAACCGTCACACTCTGAGATGTGGAAGCAAACACATCTCAGAAAAGGAAGAAGGCCGTTTGATAAAGACCTCGGTAGTAGTAGTTCGGTAGTTGAGGACATTGATTTGGAGGATGTTGATTTAGAGGACTTTGAATTACAAGGGACTGCTCAAGAAAAAAGATCGGTGTGGGTTGATGATAGGGCACATGAAACTTTGGTAAGTTTCTTCACTTCATGTAGGGTTTGGTAAGTTTTAAAAAGATAAAATTACATTTATTTCATATTTATATTTTCATACTAATAGGCAAAATATGAGGGATATCTTGTGGAGAAGTATGGGAAAGAAGATAGCCAACACCCAAAATTTGACCAAGACTTGTGGTACCAAGCTGTCGGGGGAAAGAATAGAGGCAAAGTGTATGGATTAAGCAACATTAGTCACCAATATCTACATGGTAGACAAGACCACGAGGTATGTTTATTCTCAAGATTAGATTTTTTGCTATGTAACGTTATAACATATTATTAACCATTTAGGAAAAAAAACTCAGATCTGAACGCAACCAGAAATACATGTCAAGTTAGAATGATAAAGGTCCAAACCTTTAGGATGGGGCAAAACGGGTCAAGTTAGAAAGTAAACGATAAAGGTCTTTCTTATTGTCCATATCCCCACAGGTGGCCTTTCCGCGTCTGAATGATCCTCCACACACAACACTCACCTGCAGTATAAATACATGTCCATTAACACATTCTTAATTAGTAAGTCAAACAATGTTTCCAGATAAGATAAGATAATATAGGACACAGCTGTGTCCATGGAAATTGCTATGAATGATCTGCACTTGTGTAGATACAGAAGGTTGAATGGTTATTAACTGTCTAGTACGGATTCTCTAGTAGGAGTTAGGACAGGCCCAGACCAATTTAAACCGGTTCCCTAGTGGTCCAGTTCCAGCTTGGAACCTGTTTGGGCCCAACCTAAACCTGAAACTGAATTCATTGCGTGTACCATATACAATGATGACCCATTGGCGTCTTTAGCAAATATCACATATACAAATATACGCTTTAGGCTACTTTCCATCTACTTGACCCATTTAACATGTTGAAGATATTCATAAAACCTTAATCGATCCATCCATAAAAATGATCAAAAGAGTAACATACATTTATAACTCTCTTTCTGTTCTTACAATGTGATATGTAAATAAGAGGCTACAAATCGTGTATGTTTTGATCACATGATTATACTAAAAGTAAGTAAAAAGTCCAAGTGTAAGCTATGATGATATAATGAATTTGAAACCCAATGTTTCTTAGGTGTTTATAGTACTGGTCATCACAATTTCAAAAACCCAATGAATTTGGCTTCTTCTCCTTACTTTGTAGATTTGTTTGATATTTGTTGTTATGTCTTTTTCTTTCATGTCATGTTCTTCTTTAGAATTTTCCTATCCTATGATATGCACAAGACAAATAGATGGAAAAATTTGTCTATGTTGCGCAGATTGTTGTTCAATTCGGTAATAATAGAGACAGTTGGATAATTATATGATGTTAAATTTGAATTTAATAAATTTGATCTTTAACACTTTGCATTGGTTTATTAGATTGAAAAGTTGAACGCGATCATCCAAGATGTAGTGAAAGAAAAAGAAGAAGAGAAAGAAAGGCTGAACGGAATTATTGCGGAGTTGGTGATGGAAAAAGAGAAAGATAAGGCGGAGAAAGAGGCTATGAACGAAAGGATGGCAAACATTGAAGCGATGTTCAAAGTTAGGTTTCAAAACGTCTAATCATCGACTTACGCTATAAACATTTTATTTTGATTGTGTTTTTATGTTAACTCAGATATTGATGTTTCAAGTAGAATGTTTTATATAACTTTGTGAATTCCCAATAAATGCTTAAATTTTAAAAATATGATGTTATAAGAAGATTAAAATAGAAAATAGCTCCAAAAAGCTAAAAATCAAATATATAAGAAAAATATTTTGCGACCGCAAAAGCGGTTGCAAAAGACAAGCGATCGCAAAACGGTTGCAAGGAAAGCGGTTGCAAAACGGTTGCAAGAAAAGCTGTCGCAAAACGGTCGCAGGTTTCTCGTTACAAACATAACCTCACAGCAGTCGTAATATTTGCGACCGCTGTTATAGTCGCAAAATATGGGTCGGAAAAAGATAACAACGGTCGCAACTTGGACGCAATAGGGCATTTGCGTCGAGTGTTTTTCCGACTACCTTTACAGTCGTAAAACGGTCGCAAAAGGACAATTGCGACCGCTTTGCGACCGGAATCGCTATCGCAATGGCTCAATTTTCTAGTAGTGTGTAACCTAGTTTATTATAAACATGGACATAGACTATAGTAATGATGACTAACTAGGTTGTTAAAGAAAACCTTTTATAAATATACAACGATCGTTGAGTGACCCGGCCACCACGGCACCACTCAAAATAAATTATATATACTTTAATCACTGAATTAAATTTATATATATGTGACTTAATTGGACAGATTTACATGTATAATCATGATGGTTGAAAACGAATGATAAAGATGGTAATTATGTTAACATTAATTTGCATGTAGAGGGGATCCGATGAGCCTTGTTTATCTAAGGTGGAGTATTGTTCTCTTGCTCTACATTGATCTGAAAGATATTTGTAACGTTCATTCTATAAAAGTCTTTTTCATGCCAACTTGCTATATGATTTTGACAACATTGAAGCTACCAATGTCGTTGTCAATCTTGTGTTTCATCAGTGTACGTACGAACATAACTCAAAATTGACTTGAGTACCAGATACAATGCTCACATAGTCTCTAATTAAGTTTGCTATGTGCCAACCCTTGTTCATATTACAGGCATGGTGACCAAAGGATAGTTATCCACTCGATATTCTACTATATCATTTTTCGTTTGTGAAAAGAAAATTGCTATTTTCACAAAGTTTCCAAAGCATTGTGTGTCAATCAAGCTGAGATCGATGGAGATTTTAATTATTGGTGATTTGTAACAAAAACCGATAACTATGGATCGTTGTAATGATCAGCAACTAGAATATTAATAAAACTTATGATTCCACAAATCACAGTTCTTCACATGCTAAATCATTCAAAATTACTTTGTTGTTTTTTTTTTTTAATATTTTCGGGGTATTAAGATGGAGAATAAACCAACAAACACCATGTGTTATGTGTAGCCTCTAACCTTTTGTCCCCTCTATTTTTTTAATAGCATGATGCAAAATTAATATCAAAAGTTTCTTAAAAATCACATTCAAGTAACTATAGCCGGCCTACTCTAACAGACATTCATAGACTTTTAGGCTGATTGTTGTGGGCCACTGCTACCACAGCCGCGACCACCGGTGGTCGCTCACTTGACCTTGTTGTGGCTCGCTCGTGTCCCTCTCAAAATCCAAGACAATTGCATCGTAACCGTGGTCACTTGTGCTTGCGGTGACTCGCTCGCGCCGGAATCGCGTCGCGAGCCACATGACTAAAATTGTGTTGGGGATTTACAGTAATAACGAACAAAACAACTGGATAACCGAAATCTCTGAATGCACGTAATCACTTTCAAATTGAATCAATTTGACGGTTCAATCTAAATATTCAATCGGATACAATCAGAGTGTGATAATTTTCTGTATGATTGTGTTTGAGAGAAGCACCATAGTGTTTTGACCAAGATAAGCCAAAACGTATTTGAAATCAGGCCCATTAACTGCCCCTTGGACCCCCGCCAAGGGTTGCTGTCCCTTGGACCCTGCTCCAAGGGACGTTGCTCCCGGACCCTCGTCCTTTAGGGGTTTCGCCCTTAAATTCATAATAAATTCAAATAGGCGTGCACTCCGCACCTCCAGACCTATATGATGTCTTATTATGAAGATATTGGTTAAACAGTCAATCCAATTACACTAAAAAATCCAATAAACTATGCTCGCGTCGTGCTGCTCGCTTGTTAGTTGCCCAACTAGGGTGCATATAAAAATATAAAGAATAAACCAAACACCTTTTGATTTGAAAAGGGTTGAGGAGTACCATATATTATCATTTCATTAATCATTCCAAAGATTAAAAATAAAAGTATGCATAATTAGAAGGGTAGGGCAAAAAGGAATCAGTGATACCGGTACATGAATCAATGCACTAGTATCAATCATTATATTCATTCATGATCCTATAAATTTACATATATAAGATCCACATACACATGTGGTCATCATTCCTATTTAATTTCAACTTTATAAAGTTATTTTTTGAGAATGATACCAGGCCAACATGTGCTGGCAGACCAATAAATCATAAATTAAATCACAAAACAAAAGGATCGATCTTAGATGTGCATAAGGAAAGAGGGAAGGCAGTGGGCACATGCATTTGCAAACCCCACCACACGTCTTCTCTTCCTTTCCACAAATTACAAAAACTAAAAAACAAATACTCAATTATTAACAAATTAATAAGAAAGGCCTTCCTTTCCCACCACTTCACTATCGTACGGTATCACATTCAATTGACCGACCCACTTACAACGTGTAATGTCAATATTCCAGCAAAATTCCTTTTTTGGTTTTTAACCAAGTACAAAGATAACCATAGACCATTCTAGTTCCACACTTTGGATGAGTCAAGTTACCCTTAAAAACGGAGGCATAGTGTAGAAAGCCTTTAAAAGGTATAACGTGTTCCAAAGGGCCGAGGTAACGGCGCATAAAACAATTTGGGTGTGAAGATGCATAAGCATAACGCATTGTTGTAAGTTTTGTCGCACTGTTATAAAGATTCAATGCACGCCATCGTATATGTACGCACCTAGGTAAACACTTTTAAACATTTTTTGTATTTTTAAAGATATAACTAATACTATACTAACTCGCTTGTAAGATACATATTTCAATAATAATAATAATAACAACAAGAACAACCACAATAACTTGCGTGGTACTCGCTTGTAAGAAATATTTAGGTGTGGTTGCACAGCTTGTTGTCCATCTATCTACTATTTTGATATAATTTGACAATTATGAAAGAAGAAGGTTAGAAAATAACTTTGATCCAAGAAGTCCGCAAATGACAACTATTCCACCACGTGGTATGGTCCTCACAGAATAAGACGTTATACGATGTGGCACTCTTGCTATGTGTGGAACACTGCGTCGTTGTAGCGTGGTCCACTAGAGCGATTCTCAGATGTAACTCCACTCACGCATTGTCACCCCCTCAACCGTGCCAATACTCATTTAAAAGAAATTTATTTATTTTTTTAAAAATAACCATTATAAAACAATGGATCGAAATTGTTCTACTTTTTAGACATAATGATCTTTTAAAAGAGCTACATGTGTGTAGAGAGAAAGAGATGTTCTATTTCTTGAAGTAATACTAATTAGCAAAGCATTTATGCATTTACTATAAATTTTAAAAGTATTGTGTGCATGTGAGGATTGTACTCGTAGATGTGTGGGTTGTACCTAGTAATTTGTAACTTATGTATCCCCCCCCCCCCCTAATGGTTGTAGTACCATAGTCTTTATGAGTTGTGCATATCTTTTATTTTTTATTTGTTTATCTTTATATTTATACTTTTAACCCAAACTTTTTTCATATTTTACAATTTAATCTTAACCTTTTTACTTTCAGTTTTAGTTACCAATACTTTTCATTTTTTACATTTTACGTTTAGGTCTAAATTTTGCGAGTTAACACGCCACAACGCGCGTGTTTGGTTCAACGCTTTTTCATCTATTTTTCCTATCTAATGGCCATTTTCATAACAAGTTATTGGTTTAAGTGTTTTACGGCTCTCTTACGTGGTTCAACATTTTTACGTTTACTTTTTGTTTGGTCTTATTTTTCCGTTTTATTCTTTTTTTTATTACTAGATTTTTTATAGGTAGTCGTTAGCGGTGTTGAGTCAATAGCGCTATTTGACCTTGTTATAGGCCCCACTGCAACGCCCAGGGTAATATACCAGTTAGAATTAAACAAGAAATGCTTTTGGTGGTGAGAAGTCATTTTGAACTATTGATTAAGGCTTTTCATTAGTTAAGAATTAACTAGTCATAACATAATAAATTATCTATACTTACTATGTAATGTATTCTGGACGGGTAAAATCGTCATCTCATATTCTTCTACATATGGGGAAAAATGTAATTTCATTAGATTGGCAAGACAAAATAAATATAAAATTTAATATAATTCAATTTTTTATTTATAATAATAATAGAAGGTTGTAATTAAATACCAAAAATGTGATAATTAAATATCTAATAACACAAGAAGAACTACCAAAAGTTTTAATGAAGATCAAGAGTTTTGCATTATGCTTTTCCATTTCTTAACCACATAAATTAGTTAAACAATGAAAGAAGATATAAATTTAGAGTTCCTAATATTAGTATGAAATTGAATGAATTAAATGGCATCTCATTTTCTTCTATTATCTTTCAATAACCGGTAACCAACCAAAATAATTTGTTTAGTTATTAGTGGGTTCAATATTTGTTTCAAAATTCTCTCTTCCATTATTTGACTGCTAGTAGGATAAAAAGAGAACAATACTAATTATATGTTTCAAATTCAAAGAATCAATAATCAAATAATTTGTGTGGCCAGTTTAGGCAACTTTTAAGTTAAACTAGATGCTCAAATCCAGTATAGGCAATTGCTTTAAGATAACTTATTTGTCAGAACCTTTGAAGCCCTCAAATCCATTGATGTTTTCCCTCGTGTTCGTTGCCACCAAATGTTGTTGTCCGTTTGTCACCATCGTACAACACCATCGCCACCCCTAGCAACCACTGAAACCATAACCACCACTGTCGTTGTTGTCAGAGGCGAGGGATTTAAAGGGCCAAGGGTGGCCATGGGCCCTCCTGTTTTTTGGCTCAGTAGTGAAATTTTGCGATTTTCATAGGTAAATTGAGTCCGGCCCCTGCCTATTTGCCACTACCAACCGAAAAAAATTGAGTGTGGCCCCCGCTGATTTAAGAACCAAGCTTCGCCCCTGATCGTTGTCACACACCACCACAATTTGTTCACCGTGTTGTTTTTTATTTACAGTCTTTATTAGAGTATCCGTGGGAGTCGTGACCGTAGTAGCCCCCTATCTTAAGTCGATATTGATCTCGGTTTGAGGTAAGAATGGATGTGTATTTTTTATTTACAGAGTGTGTACATTAAGTGTGATGTGTGTGTCTATGTGAAGGTGCATGCTTACATTGTGTGTGTATGAATGTGTGCGTTGTGTGTCTGTGTGTGCGTGGGTGAGTGTTTTTCTGTATGAATGTATTTGTGTTTTAGGTGTGTATGTGTATGTTGGGTGTATGAATGTATGTGTGTGTTGGCTGTATGCATGTATGTGTGTGTTGAATTGAACTGGGGGTATATGCATGTCTGCTTGTGTTGAATTAAATTGGGGATGAAACTTGATGGTAATGCGTTGCTTTTGTTTAAAGTGTATGTGATTAAGAAAATTGATTTTCTTTTTGTTTCTTTGAAATTTGTCATGTATAAAATTTTAGAACTAAAACATGTAATATGATAAATACAAATGAATCTTCCTCAATAGTGTTGAACAAGACCCAATGGAGGTACTTCAACCAAACACCAAAGCAAAATGGTATTTTAAATTAGCCATCTCATTCTGATATCTTAAGTCAACTATTTTATATTCATATTTATACAAAGGTATTATTTACGTATTCCCCCTCATTTTAGTTTGGTTTTTCTATATAAAAATTTAATTGGTTATTCTTTGTTTGGCATTGGCTCATTTACATTATTTGATTTTAAGTAGTGAAATTGACATTTGATAATGGTAGAATTTTGACCCATTTCATTGTTATTGTAAATTTGAACTAAAAAATGGACAAAGAGGGTAGTAAAATAGAGGTGTAACTGTCGTTGGCCAAGAAAGAAGCATGAAATTGATTTGAGAAAGATTAGTGCCAACGGAGGTGCAGTGGCCATTGGACAATCTTTTGGCTATTATGCCAGAATTCATATATAACGTAGTGTGCTATCATTTAACATTATTCTGTAGTCGTTAAAACGTTACCACGAGGTGAAGTGTGTGTGCTCTCATATATGTACACAACTTATATATGATCTTTTTTATTGTTTGAAGGTTTGAATTATGTTAACACCCCGTATTGTTGACTCTACCGCAACGCGCGGATTCCCCACTACTAAAGTCAAAATGGCTTAAACGGTAAAATAGAAAATGCTTCAATTCCTTTTTATAAAGTTAAATTTAGTATCACATTTCTTTTAAAAAATAAATAACTTTTATATGGTTCATTATTTGGAAAAGGTATAAAAAAATCTCGAGTCACTATAATGCCATTAGTAACACCTAGCATCTTATATGTATTGTTTGCTTTGCTAAGGAGCTCACAGATTTTTTTATGGTTGTTATCATAGCCACTCATTTGGATACTAATCTCACATAAGAATATTTAAGTGTGGACCTCTTCTCTCTTTCATTGACATAGCACCCAAAATGCATTTGTAATATTTAATGTGTATCCTTTTGAACCATTGTTGTCAAATTTACATATCGTGACACATATGTTGCATAATTTGTCGCTTATTCATTGTCATATGTGTAATAATATACATACGTCACTTGGTGATTATAATGTAAAAGTGATTTGTTTATAGATTGATGGGAACGGGAAAGATGGGTGAAAAAGCGATTGATGATTAAAAAAAAGAATCATCGTAAAACATTTTAGTAGTTTATTTTTATTTATATTATTTGCTTTTATTACTTATTTAAATTAATTCTAGGTGTAGGTTATGTTGGCCAAAATTATGTTTCAGCTAATGTTGTTGGTATATTTTTTTTTTCCGATTTTAATGTGTAGACTAGTAGACTAGTCTATAAATAAAAGCTCATTTGAAATGTGTAAGAGAGCTTTTTGGCGTTTTCAATAGGGTTGTAAATGAATTGACGTTCAGCTAATGGTTATTTAAATAAAATTAAATTGTATTTTAAGGGCTTCAGTTTGTTCTCTATACTAGATTATACCCCGGGATGTCTCGGTGTTGAGAAATCTAATATGACATGCAAGAAAGCTTCGAGTAGCACCTAACCTAAAACAATTAACAATGTATCTCCAATGTTAACGCATAACCTTAAACAATGTATAACTCTAATATTAATACTTAACCTAAAACATTGTACAACTTCAATGCTAACACATGTTGAAAATAGAATTCATATTTACTGATATGAACATAATTAGTGACTTGCCAATACATGATTAATGAATTACCTTAACACTTTGTGTTTTTTTTTTTCTGTATGAACAAAACCCCACAAAAAATAGTCGTGTTTTATTCTTTTTTTTATATAGCACTATGGTATTCGTTGGAAAGATAATAAAACGCTCGTTAATTTGGTGTAATTGTTTTTTAAAAAAATGTCGTATATAAAAGATATTAACGTTTAAAAATTATGGAAAGAAACATGAGAGGGAAAAATTCAATTTTGTTTTTTAAGTTTTTTTCTTAAAATCACTTAAGGTCACATAGCACACTCAAGGGGAAGAATATAAAAGATTTTCCTCCCCAAAACCCTAAAAGTTTTCTCCTCTCCATCCTTCCACAGCCACCTCCCTCCTCCTCTCCTACCACCGGCGACCTCCCTACTCTTCTCCATGCAGTCGGCCTTCCCTATCGTGTCTCCACTCTCCACTGTTGCCTCTCTCCCTGTCTCATCCCTCTCGCCGTACCTCCTTCCTCTTCGTCTCCACCGGCCACCAATCTCGCCGTCCATCCCGACCACACCTCCTCCCTCTCTGAAGGTTAGGGTCATTATAACCAAGCGTAGGAAACCCTCTAATTTTGCTGTAAGAACTTATTTAATAACATACATAAGTAGCTTCAGCTTTTTTTAATAAAAAAATACATAAAGTTTGGATTTTTTATGTGTAGAATGTATGTTTATTTAAATAAAATTAAATTGTATTTTAAGGGCTTGAGTTTGTTCTCTATACTAGATTATACCCAAGGATGTCTCGGTGTTGAGAAATCTAATATGACATATCAATTTTACACATGAAATAGAATGATGCGCTTTACAGTTACATGCAAGAAAGCTTCGGGTAGCACCTAACCTAAAACAATTAACAATGTATCTCCAATGTTAACGCATAACCTTAAACAATGTATAACTCTAATATTAATACTTAACCTAAAACATTGTACAACTTCAATGCTAACACATGTTGAAAATATAATTCATATTTACTGATTTGAATATAATTAGTGACTTGCCAATACATGATTAATGAATTACCTTAACACTTTGTGTTTTTTTTTCTGTATGAACAAAACCCCACAAAAAATAGTCGGGTTTTCTTCTTCTTTTTTATATAGCACTATGGTAATCGTTAGAAAGATAATAAAACGCTCGTTAATTTGGTGTGCTTGTTTTTTTTTAATACCTCGTATATAAAAGATATTAACGTTTAAAAATTATGGAAGGAAACATGAGAGGGAAAAATTCAATTTTGTTTTTTAATTTTTTTTTCTTAAAATCACTTAAGGCCATATAGCACACTCAAGGGGAAGAATATAAAAGATTTTCCTCCCCAAAACTCTAAAAGTTTTCTCCTCTCCATCCTTCCACAGCCACCTCCCTCCTCCTCTCCCACCACCGGTGACCTCCCTCCTCTTCTCCATCCAGTCGGCCTTCCCTATCGTGTCTACACTCCCCACCGTTGCCTCTCCCCCTGTCTCATCCCTCTCGTCGTACCTCCTTCCTCTTCGTCTCCACCGGCCACCAATCTCGCCCTCCATCCCGACCACACCTCTTCCCTCTCTGAAGGTTAGGGTCATTATAACCAAGCGTAGGAACCCCTCTAATTTTGCTGTAAGAACTTATTTAATAACATACATAAGTAGCTTCAGCTTTTTTTAATAAAAAAATACATAAAGTTTGGATTTTTTATGTGTAGAATGTATGTTTATTTAAATAAAATTAAATTGTATTTTAAAAGCTTGAGTTTGTTCTCTATACGAGATTATACCCCGGGATGTCTCGGTGTTGAGAAATCTAATATGACATATCAATTTTACAAATGAAATAGAATGATGCGCTTTACAGTTACATGCAAGAAAGCTTCGGGTAGCACCCAACCTAAAACAATTAACAATGTATCTTCAATGTTAACGCATAACCTTAAACAATGTATAACTCTAATTTTAATACTTAACCTAAAACATTGTACAACTTCAATGCTAACACATGTTGAAAATAGAATTCATATTTACTGATTCGAACATAATTAGTGACTTGCCAATACATGATTAATGAATTACCTTAACACTTTGTGTTTTTTTTCTTGTACGAACAAAACCCCACAAAAATAGTCCTTTTTTTCTCTATTTTTTATATAGCACTATGGCACTCTTTGGAAATATAATAAAACGCTCGTTAATTTGGTGTAATTATTTTCTTTAAAAAATCTCGTATATAAAAGATCAAATACAAACAAGTTTTCCGTCCGAAGCGTAGGAATTGAAAGAAAAAACACGCGCTGACATTTATAACTAGAGTAATTATATAATTACTCTAGTTATATAGTTACTCTAGTTATAAATGTCAGCGCGTGTTTTTCCTTCAATTCGTACGCTTCGCACGGAAAAGCCTATTTGTACGTGAACTTAACCCTATAAAAATATTAACGTTTAAAAATTATGGGAGGAAACATGAGAGGGAAAATCCAATTTTGTTTTTTAATTTTTTTTTCTTAAAATCACTTAATGCCACATGGCACACTCAAGGGGAAGGATGCCCTCTATGAATGCCATGTAGGATTTATTGTTTTCAATTATTATAATAGATAGATACTCTACAGACTCTGTATTGAATATGAGGCATTTATTGCTTTTAATCGCGAGATGGATGCCAATTCATTCCAAAACGAATGTGAAGGCTGCGAAGTCTCAACTGAAGGCCTAGATCTAAGTCAAGCATAGTCTATGATTTTGGCAGGAAAGAAAGTAGAATATTAGTTGTTAGAATTAGATGTCATTGCAAAAGAAGTTGAGGTTGATCTAATATCTAGAGACATAGGATGCCATTTGATTGAAGATTTGAAGGCAGTCAACAATATTCCTTTTGAGTCAATTAGTAATAGAAAATTGATAAAAGAGTGACAAAGTTTATGGTTTTGAGCTTTTATGATGTTAAAATCAGATAGGTTGATAAGGTATAAGTGGCTGAGGTCGTGATTGTTATTGATGATGGTGAAGACAATGATGATTTGGATTGGTTGGAGTCGCCTCCTAAGGTGCCTGTTAACAAGGAGAAGCGAAGCGAAAATTCAATTATTAAGGAGTTGAGGTATAGTAGTTTAGTTAGATTTTATGGCTTCCGTGTTTTAATCTTTTGATGAAATATACTCTTTTGTTAGTGTCAATTATAAAATTTCAATTTTGCATGGTCTATGTACTTTTATTTGGATTTTGATATTAGTTCAATAGTTTGTTAAATTATTTCACTTTAATTTATTGTTTAATATTAATTATTAAGAAAGTTTAGTTTTTTTATGACATGGGTTTGAATTAATATGCAGGTATTATATTATTAATTGGTTAGGTGATGTGATTTTGTAGATTGGAAGATGGTTCTTGTAAATTTGAGGAATCATGGGCAATCAGCTAGTGTATTGTGTTTACACCAGCCTCATGATATAGTTAATGCTGCTAATGATTTTGCTAATTTAGTTAAAGCTCAAGATTGGAGCTGGCCTGATGTTGTTTTGGGGCATTCCATGGGTGGTAAGGTGGCTTTGCAATATGCGTTGATTTGTACCCGTGGCGATTATGGTAGCGCAACTAAGTTGCTCAAAGATGTATTTTCGTATGAAAGTTTGTATTAAGAAGCCGACAGCGTAGAAACATCCGTTAATTTTGCTAACTGAAATGATACAGTTTGATGTGTTTGTACAATATTTTGGTGTCTTTTATTTATTTACTAGGTTGTTGAAGTGCTTTATAGTATAGACCCTTTTCTTGATGTAGGAACTGTACTTGAACTTTGTGTTATATGTAAAGGTAGATAAAATTATTAAGTCGTCAACTGTTTGTTTGTTGGTAATTAGTTTTAGGTTTGAGATTGAGTTTATTGCATCTGAATTTGAAACATTTTCTGCTCTTTTAGGCTCTTTCTTGGCATATGTGAAATGGGTTAGGCTAATAAGGTATTAGTCGTTTTTCAGGTTCTGTCTTCTGTGTTGTATATGCAGTTTCCTTACCAGTGGTTGTGGGACTTGGTATAGAGATGTGATATGTTTTTGAATCATTACAACTTCCAACTTAAGTGATTGTTTAGTTGATTAGGTTAGAAATTATAGGAGTCATTAGAATGTGAGACATTACATAGATGTGATGAGTTTTTGAATTGTTGCAACTTACTTAGGTGAATGTTTAGCTGTTTAGTGATTAAGTTTTAAGTAAGAGAATATGAGTTATTACTGATTAGAATACTATGAACATGCAGTGATTGAGTGTGAGGGATTGGAGAGATATGTCTATGTTTATGTACTTTAAAACTTTGAGTAGATCTTTGCCAGCAATAAGTTTGAATTCAGTTATATTGATGTTAAATAACTATAAGTAAATGACTATTGGTAACTGGTAAGTTCAATTTTGGTTCATGATGATTTGAATTAAAGTTTTTATAGTTTGTTGGTTGTTGAGGATTGACAGTGGGTGTAGAAAAGTAATGAAAGCTATGGAAGATTGTGAGTTTTAGAGTTTTGTTAGATTTATTGAGATGGAAATAAAAATGCATCCTAAATCCTAATATTTGAACTAGAATCTTTCTATCTCGGGACGCTCCTGAGATATAAGCTAGTTTATATATATTCTAAAGTACAATTTTTCCTTGCTTTGCTTTCACCTGTCTTAAATTGATAATTAGCATTGCTTTTAGAGTTTATTAAAAAATTGTTTAATTTTCTATAATCAAAAGATTGTATTAGAATTCAAATTTTAGAAAATATTTAGATATTTTGTTGTAAGATTAAAAGATTTTAGAGATTTTACGAGAATACATATTAAAAAAAAGCGAAATTCTTAAATTATTCTTATTTAAAAACCTAAGAAAGTAAAAACGGTATAACAAGTAAAAATAAAACAAGGGATATGTTTAGCAACCTACTTGACAAGAAAGAGATGTGAAACTCAGAATTAGAAAAGCGACAGGCCAAGGAAATGAGCTTGACATAAAGTTAATAACTCTTTTCATTCACACAACCACCGCATACGATCAAAAACTTCATTTCCTTCACATTAATAACAGTCTAGAACCAAGATTTGAATGCTTAAGTTGGGTCCATCCTCCAGCTTGCTCAATCGCATTAATCAAATTTCAATTCAATATCCCTGTCAATAAACAATGACATGTTTCACAACTCATGATCATCGTCATCTTTAACCATTTCTTTTTTATTTTATTAATTACACTTCACCCCAATCAAATATAAAATTATAATATTAAACTGCAGAAAAAAAAAATACTGATACGGTCCAACAGTTTAGTATCTATGTTCTATTATTAAAATTTCTTTGCATTTTATTTAAGTATTTCATTATCATTAAAAAGTAGGCGAAAAAAAATGAATTAATGAAGTTTAGTTTTGTTGTTCTTCTCCTTCTACTTTTTTTTTTCTGAACGGCACATTTCTACTCCTTGTGGGACTTGAACCCATAACCTCCTTCCCCTTAGGTGTTCCTAGAAGCTTTGCTTCTACCATTCGACCACCAACCCCAATGGCTCTTCTCCTTCTACTTCCATGGAGCTTAACCCACTCTATATGTCTCTATCATTTCGTGCCTTCAATTCACCTATGGATTTTTTCCATAACGATACTTTCACATCCACTCAAACAAGGTTTTGCATTCCATGCTCACTGCCCAAATTGCCGACGACCTTAAACCCGCCCTCACCAATGTCTCATCCGAATTACGACCCAAAACAATCCTACAAACGACACCTCTCCGGAACCGTTTTCTACATCATCATTCACTACCGATACCACACCACCAAAACCGCAACCATTTCCACTTAACCTTGTTAAGGATCATTTTATGTAAAACAGTAAGAATTGATCATACAAGTCTCTATTCCAGGTGCGGAAACCCTAGAACAGATACAAAGTGATAGTTTATGAATCAAACACACAGATTAAGCTTTTCAATCACCATTCTCATTAATTACTTGTTGAAATATGATTACAATTAGGTTTACAAGCAAAACAGATTGATTTAGAATAAACACAAACACTAGAGAGCTCTAGCCTGACACACACTATTCAAATGATCAAAGTTACAATGAAAAATAACATTTAAGCTTATATAGTACTGCAGGTTCGCCCAAGTCGTTAGGTCGAATGTGGACTTTTTCCACATTCGCCCTCCAAGGCAACTCGAACCTGGAATCCTTCTTCAGCACCTTCTACATTCGCCCTCTATAGTCTACATTCGCCCTTATACTTTTCCACCTTCGCCCTTACGTAATTTCACAAAACTTGTTTATTTAGCAATCCAAAGCATTAGTAGCACTATATGCATCAACAAACTCCCCCTCGACTATTGCTTGGATTGCCTTCACGCTTCATCCATTCCTTTGTTCATCAGCTATGTAAAACAGTAAGAATTTATCATACAAGTCTCTATTCCAGGTGCGGAAACCCTAGAACAGATACAAAGTGATAGTTTATGAATCAAACACACAGATTAAGCTTTTCAATCACCATTCTCATTAATTACTTGTTGAAATATGATTACAATTAGGTTTACAAGCAAAACAGACTTATTTAGAATAAACACAAATACTAGAGAGCTCTAGCCTGACACACACTATTCAAATGATCAAAGTTACAATGAAAAATAACATTTAAGCTTATATAGTACTGCAGGTTCGCCCAAGTCGTTAGGTCGAATGTGGACTTTTTCCACATTCGCCCTCCAAGGCAACTCGAACCTGAAATCCTTCTTCAGCACCTTCTATATTCACCCTCTATAGTCTACATTCGCCCTTATAATTTTCCACCTTCGCCCTTACGTAATTTCACAAAACTTGTTTATTTAGCAATCCAAAGCATTAGTCGCACTATATGATCAACAAACCTACCGACTCCACAACTACCGAGACTACCGACTACACCACCATCACCAAAAGAGCCCTCTTGCGCCGCTATCAGGACTAAACCTAAAACCACACCAGCCACGAAATCCTTCTTTCCATGTTGATATATTTTCTTTGTTTACGTAATTATTCTCTGCCTGTATATATGGCCTTTGAATGTTGAATAAATTATCAAGCTTTCCATCGGTAATTCTCACTAAGTTACTATCTGAGTTTCAATCATGGCTAATTGTATTATTTGTTCATTGCTTCTTCTTCTTCTGATGATGATCATGACGACTAACTCATCCAACAACCGCTCTTCCAATCTTTAAAGGTGAATGTTATAAGTACGGCTGCAAACGAACCCAACAAACACGAACACGAACAAGGCCTTGTTCGTGTTTGTTTATTAAGGAAATTATGTGTTCACGAACAGTTCATGAACACTTACCGAACGGGAGTTTCTGCTCATATTCGTTTATTAAGAAAACACTCGTGTTCGTGTTCGTTTGTGTCCGTTTGTCAATTTTGTTCATGAACGCTCACGAATACAATCGGACATCAATGAACAAAAAGAGGTGTGCATGAATGCAAACAAACACAAAGGGACATATCTTAACCTACAAATAATATCGAATTCAAATATACTAAGAAATTAACTACACTCGCATCTTAAACTTGAAGTCTTCATTAATTGGTTATTTAAACTTGAACTCTTTGTTAATTATTTATTTAATGATTATACTAAAAGTAGGGTTTGTTGATCTTGTATAGCCATATACATATCTCACATAAATTATTTACTTATTTGGGTAAAATCAATAAAAATTAAATAATATGATAAACATTATAAAAATTAAAAACCCTATTAAACTATCGAACATAAATGACTTTAAACGAACGAATGCGACCTTTGTTCATGTTCATTCATTTATTAAATGAATAAACACAAACGAACTTCCCACCGAACAGTTCGTGAACTGTTCGCTAAAAGTTCGGTTCATTTGCAGCCATAGTTATAAGTTTTGGAAGTTCTAGAGGAAGACCATCTTAATTTCACAAGATCTCTAGGATCTCGTGGGAACATGCTATAATATATTTGACGGTGATCCAAATTGATTACGTGATAACAGAAAGAAAGATGACAGGGCTTTATCACAAATTCAATCGGCAGTTCACGATGAAATTCTCTCGTATTCTGGAGCAACCACGTCCAAAAAAGCATGGGTTCTCTTTCAAAACAAGTACAAAGGAGATTCAAAGGTTCTAATGGTGGGCTTAGGCGTGATTTTGAAACTATTGAGATGAAGGAAGGAGAACCGATGGCCGATTTGCTCTCAAAAGTTATGAAGATAGTAAAACAAAAACGTGCCTATGGTGAGACGGTGGTTGAAAAGGTACTTATCAGTTTACCGGTGAAGTGGGGTCATGTAGTAGCTGCGATTAAAGAGCCCAAAAGCCTTAGTCGGTTTACTAGTGAATCGTGCTTCCAGACACAAGCTGATGTGTAGGCCTTTAAGGCTAAAGAAGATGAAACATTAGGTTTGTGGCTCGTGGTAGAGGACGGGCATCAAGCCGAAGTGATGGAGGAGGAAGGGGCAAGGGATTAAGACAAGGCAGAGCCGGTATTCAATGTTACAGTTGTAACAGATTCGACCACATGATCATAGATCGCTGGAGTGAGCCTCAAGTAGTGTTGTTATTAGAGGAGACAATCAAGAAGAGGAACAAGTTAAACTTTTATGGCTTTGACATGCAATGAAACACAATTCCTCTTGAATGAAAAAGCAAAATGCTATGGAGGATTTGTGGCTAGTGATTAAATTGATGATGCAACAAAAGCGGTTTGGTATTCGGATAGTGGTTGCTCAAACCACATGACGGGTCAACGAGGGTAGTATAAAGATATAGACGACACAAGGAAAGTGAAGGTGTGAATGGATAACGGCAAGAGAATTCTATTCAAAGGTAAAGGAGTGGTTAAACTTGAGGTGGTTGCTGGAAGATAAAAGGTTTTGGTTGATGTTCAGTATGCACCAGAACTTGGTTATAATCTTTTAAGTGTGAGACAGTTAATGGCAACTGGTCATAGGTTTCGTATTTAATGATGATGCCTACATTATTACAAATAAATAAACTGGAAACTGCATGTGTATGATTCCCATGCCAGGTAACAATACATTCCCACTTGATGTCACTAGTACTAACCATGCTATTGCTTTTGCCATAATGGATGATGAATCATTAATTTGGAACATGGGGTATGGCCATTTAAATGAAAGGAGTTTGCAAAGTTTAAGCATAAATCGATTGGTGCATGGGGTGCCATGAATTAGGTAGTGGAACGTGTGTGAAAGTTGCATGCAAGGAAAACAGTCTAGGAGTTCTTTTCCATGTCATGCATTTAGAACCTCTCATATCTTGGATCTTATTCATGTTGATGCACGTGGTCGAATGCCTACACAATCTTTGGGAGGTAAAAAAATATTTTCTGTTGTTCACTAATGATTTTAGTCGAATGACATGGGTATACTTCTTGCATGAAAAATCAGAAGCGTTTTCTAAATTTAAATTGTTAAAAATAAAAGTTGAAAAAGAAATAGGTGTAGCGATCAAGTCTTTATGAACAAGCCGGGGAGGTGAATTATGTTTAAAAGATTTCATGGGTTTTTACAAGAGTCAAGGCATAAGGAGAGATCTTAACGCTCCATATACTCCATAACAAAATGAAGTATCAGAACGAAAAAATCATATAATAGCTAAAATGGCAACTTTTATGTTATATGCAAGGAACCTGAGTAGTGTGTTTTAGGGAGAAGCAGTTGCAACAGCCATTTATCTTCGAAATGTATCCCCTACTAAGGCATTAGATGAAGCTACACCCTATGAAGTATGGTACAATTGAGTACCTTCTGCATCATCTTAGAATACTTGGGTGTGTTTCTTATAATCTAATATCGATGTAACATCGAAGGAAGTTGGATTCTAATGAAACCAAATGTGTTTTCATAGGTTATGCTCCTAATTTAAAAGCATATCGCTTGTAAGATCCGGTAAAAAGAAGTGTGGTTATTAGTAGAAATGTGGCCTTTGATGAACATGCAAGATGGGCATCAAATGAGGAAGATAAGTATGGATTGCAAGTGGAATTCATTCACTATGAAGACTCAGTGGATAATGATGTGTTGCCAGAAGATTCAAGTGGGTTAGTGATGGTTCAAATGGGATTAGCTCAAGTAATGGGTCAAACAACAATAGTAGAAATAAAGTGGGATCACCAAATATAACAACTAATGTACAAGCTCAACTCTAGATGGTGGTAGTAGTATTAGTAGTTCAAATCAAGAATATGTTGACAAAGCACCAAAGGTGCGTTCTCAACTTGATCTATATGACTCAGCACTACCTATGAAAGATTACCAAGCATGCCAGTTTGCTCTTTAATCCATTGAACTAACCTCATATAATGAGGCAGCTGTGCATCAAAAGTGGGTAGAGGCTATGAAGACTGAGTCACAAGCTCTCGATAAACACAAAACATGGTCATTAGTTGATTTTAAATGGGCGTACAAAACCAAGCTCACTACTGATGGACAGGTAAAAAAGCATAAGGCATGGTTAGTTGTCAAAGGATATGGACAAGAATATTGTGTTGACTATGAAGAAACATTCTCACCCGTGGCCAGGTTTGAAAATGTTCATGTTATATTATCTTTTGTAGCTCAACAAGGTTGGAAACTTTATCAATTTTATGTAAATGTGGCCTTTTTAGATGTGCCACTTCAAGAACAAGTTTATGTTGTTCAGCAATCTGGTTTTGGGGTAGAGGGAAATGAGTAGAAAATACAGAAGCCACATAAGCGTTGTATGGTCTGAAATAGGCCCCAAGGGCATGATATGACCGAATTGATGCTTATCTTCAACACCATGCGTATGAAAGAATAAAAAAAGAACCCACACTTTATGTAAAAAAGGAGTTGCTAGCTCAGTTCAAGTAAAAAACTGATTGGAGAATTTGAAATGATTGATCTTGGAAGGTTGACTTACTTTTTTGGGCTAGAGATATCACAAAGCAGTGATGGAGTCTTTGTGTCACAGAAGAAATCTGCTAATGATCTTCTAAAAAAAAGTTGGAATGTGGCAATGCAATGCTGCTCTAACTCCTATGAATTGTGGTGAAAAACTTCAAGTAGATGATGATAGTAATGCAGCTGATGGGTAAAGTTTTAGAAGTTTAGTTGGGGACTTGCTCTACGTGATGCACACACGGTCAGACTTTACCTTCTTAGTTGGTTTTATCTCATAGTACATGCAATGTCCTTCAGCTTGCCATTATGGGGCTACAAAGAGAATTCTCAGGTATGATGCTCGAACCATGGATTAGGGATTGTGGTATGAGTGATGAAGAAATATTAAACTTGAAGGATATACGGATGATAATTGGGCAAGCTCCATAGATGATAGAAAAAGAGTGTCAGCCAATGTGTTTTCTATCAGAACGGGTGCAGTGTCATGGAGCTCAAAGAAGCAGTCAATGGTGGCGCTCTCGTCAACTTAGGCTGACTTTGTTGCAGCAAATGCAGCAACGTGTCAGGCAGTTTGGATGAGGAAATTGTTGGGAGAACTTGGTTATAATCAAAAGACAACAACAATCTATTGCGATAATTTATCAGCTGTTTTCTTGTCTAAAAAAATGCAGCATTCCACAAGCGCAGCAAACTTATTGATATTAAATACAACTATATTTAGAGCTTGGTTGAAACAAGTCAAGTGGAGTTAGTATCATGTCATACACATGAACAAGTAGCTAATGTTTTAACAAAGTCACTTGGCACGGATCGGTTCTGCTACTTGCGTGGAAGATTGGGAGTTAGATGACTTTAAATTATGGGAGGATAATGGAGGGTAATTCAAGGTGGATATCCGTTAGTATCTATTGAAGAAGTCTAAATAAAGAGACGTTGGAGATCTACTACTCCGAGTCTTGTGGCTTATTTATTTTATAATATTTATCATTCCTAATTACTTATTTTTTGAAGGGTAGTGTTTTAGTGGTAAAGATGTCCCATTGAGAATACCCCTGCCTAGGATCGAATCCCTCCCCACACGGGTTTCTCCTTTCAAACCTAATGGTTATTTTTTCGGTGAAGCAAGGATTCGAACCTGAGACCCCCGGGCAGGAACCTCACTAATGTGGGTAAACCTTCCCACCTTCATTGCAACCACTGGGCTACAATAGTTAAAAGTTGTTAGCATGTTGATCTTTTCTTTGTTTACGTTATTGTTCTGTACCTATATATATGGCCTTTGAATGTTGAATAAGTATCAAGCTTTCCATTCGTAATTCTCTCTAAGTTACTATATGAGTTTCATTTCGATCCATCAGTCGTCAAATAGCCAAGGACCCAAGCCGAAGATGAAATAGAGTGAACCGAATTGCGTTGTTGTGGTATCTCATCACGCCTCCGTTGTTGTCATACGAAGAGCCAATAGGAGGTGAAGAAGGCCGACGAGAGTGGCAACCACCGTGCCACAATGTTGAGTCCGCCCCTAACAATGTTGTACGCCTTGAATGCCGACCACCATGAAGAAACAATTATGTCCATGGGACAAGCATGTTTTTAAGAGTGCGAGAATGATACGATCCAACATTATCAATCTACGGGTCAGACCCGACCCAAAAGACGCAAGAAGTTACCAGTCAAAATCAAGGAATCAAAGTCCAAGACATTTCAACCACGATCTCATGACTTAATCGACTCAAGACTCTTTCTTTATGCATGAATGCATGTTTCCATTTGTATTTTATTTTTATTTAAGTAATTCGTTATCTATGAATCGTAGGCATAAAAATAAATAAATGAAGTTTGGCTTCATTTTTCTCTTCTTCAACTTCTTTGAAGCTTAACCTATTCTACGGGTGACGGGTCTCTATCACAATTCACAAATCATATATAGTATGCATGTACGTACGTACGTATGTTTACTTTAGGTTGATTAGTATACTAATTTTAAAGTTGTAAATTAAAACACAATAATTATGAGGGACTAACACCTCTATGTATTTATTTATTTATTTATTTATTTAATTTTTTGTAAATTAATAACCTAAATATTAAGATAAAGGATGGATGGGTGATTCAATGGCGTTTTGGGATGAATTTTTAGTGAAACAAAGTTTTTGACTGCATGCTTGTTATTTCCTAACAAAAATACCCCTTTGTGCCACTCTAGATAAGGTAGACAAGAATTCCTATGCCCTTAATCAACACATCGGTTTGGGCTTTTAAGTTTCTTTAGTTCATTTGTTTTGTGTTATTATGGGATCTGCTTGCGGAAAAAATAGAATCCAATCCTGGGTTTTGGGTATTACTAGGAGATTTTAACGTCGTGCGTCATGAGGAGGAACGGCTAAATTCAAACTTCAACTCAGCATGTGCTTTGGCTTTTAATGAATTCATTGAAAACAATGGTTTACTTGAATACTCGATGGGGGGTCGCAAGTTCACACGCAACTCAGGTGCAAAACTAAGCAAAATTGACCGCGTTTTGGTCTCGCATAGTTTTTGGGACAAATGGCCTAATGCAACACTCATCGCTCATCCAAGGAAAGACTCGGATCACAGCCCTCTCACCCTCTCAACCGATGAGATCACCTTTGGCCCCACACCATTTCACTTCTTCAACTCATGGTTAAAGGCCCCTGGTTTCCAGGACCTGATTCTTCACGCTTTTGAAGACCAACAGTTCGATGGAAAAAGTGATGAAATATTGGCAAGTAAGCTGAAAATCATTAAGGAAACAATTAAAAAATGGTTGACTTCAGAAAAGGATAAGAAAAAGCAAAAGCAGCTAGATTGTGAAAAAAGGCTTAATCTCTTTGACGAAATCGTGGAGCAAAGACCTCTTTCTGAGCTTGAAAAGAACGCATGGAGTGATGCCAAGCGCGAATGGGTGGCGATAAAAACTAGTGAGGCCGAAGACATCAAGCAGAAATCGAGAATCAAATGGGCGCTTGAAGGAGATGAGAACACTAGTTTCTTCCACGGTATGGTGAATTTCAATAATAATAGCAAACGGATTAACGGTTTTCTTATCAATGGGGAATGGTGTTCGGACCCGATCAAGATGAAATGGGAGGCAAGGAAGTTCTTCGCAGCCAAGTTTAGCGAGCATCTACACCACAGGCCATCTTTCTCATGTCCCAATCTCAACCAGATTCAACCGTTGGCTGCAACAGAAATCGTTAGACCATTCTCCATTCAAGAAATTAAAGCGGCTATTTGGGAATGTGAAAGTGACAAGGCACCCGGACCGGACGGCTTCAACTTTGGCTTCTTTAAACACTTCTGGGATTTTCTAAAAGATGATATTGTTAAGGTGCTTGAAGACTTTCACGAACATGGGGAAATCAGCCAGAAATGCGCCTCTTCCTTCATTGTTTTAATCCCCAAGTGCCAAGACCCAATGACTCTTAATGAGTTTCGTCCGATCAGTTTACTTGGTAGTATTGGCAAAATAATCTCCAAAGTGCTTGCGAACCGTATCAAACCACTAATGAAAGACATCATTTCCATCAACCAATCCGGTTTTCTTTCCCATTGCAACATCCTGGACGGGCCACTTATCATCAATGAAATTCTCACTTGGGCCAAAAAAACAAAAAAGCCTTCCTTTTTTCTCAAAATTGATCTCGAGAAAGCGTTTGATACGGTGAATTGGGAATTTACCTTAGACATCTTAGCACAAATGGGCTTCCCCGATCGTTGGCGAAAATGGATCAAGGGTATCTTATCTTCTGCGAGAGCCTCAGTGTTACTCAACGGCTCGCCTACCTGGGAATTCCAATGCCACCGCGGGGTGAGACAAGGCGACCCTCTCTCACCTTTTCTCTTCATTATTGGCATGGAGGCTTTATCCGGTTTAATGAAAAGGGCGGAAGAGCTTAACCTTATCAAAGGTATTTCATTACCTAATTTAGGCCCGTCAATCTCACACCTCATGTATGCGGATGACGTTGTGGTAACTGGTGAGTGGGACACCGCCAATATCCGTAATGTTATCCGTTTATTTAGATGCTTCCATCTCATATCCGGGCTGAAAATAAACCTACACAAATCAAACCTTTTTGGCATCGGGATAGCCGAATCTACCATTGACGGGGTTGCTCAATCCATCAATGTTAATAAAGGTAGTTTTCCATTCAAATATCTTGGGGTACCAATCGGGGCAAATATGAATCAGGCAAGACATTGGAAGAGTGTCATTGATATTTGCAATTCTAGACTATCCAAATGGAAAGCAAAATCGCTATCAACCGGTGGGCGCGTGGTCCTTTTAAAATCCGTTCTAGATAGCCTTCCGATATATCACTTTTCGTTGTTTCGAGCCCCCAAAAATGTGCTCGAGCAGCTGGAAAAAATCAGAAGGAGATTCTTTTGGGGCGGGACGGATGAGAAAAGCAAAACTTCTTGGGTAGCATGGGAACGTGTAATCGGTCCGAAAGATAAAGGTGGAATAGGCTTGGGATCTCTACAACACATGAACATGAGCCTCCTTCTAAAATGGTGGTGGCGCTTTAAAACCGAACGCGACAGTCTTTGGAAATAGGTTATCGAATCCATCCACCATAATGAACGATCATGGGCTTTCCTTCCTATTAAATCAGCCATCTCGGGTGTTTGGAATGCCATTGTTAAAGTGGGAAGTGATTTTGAAAACCTAAATGTCCAGGTTGAAAGTCTTTTCAAAGGGGTACTTGGTAATGGGTTGCACATTCGGTTTTGGCTCGACTGCTGGCTCGGAGGAACGCCTCTCAGGTACAAATTCCCAAACCTTTTTGCATTAGAAACCCATAAAGGCTGCACAGTTGCAGCCCGTTTAACTTTGCAGGGGGTCAATTGGGTGGCGGGTTGGGACTGGAAACGCGAGCCGCTGCTGGAAATAGAACGTGAGGAGCTTATCGAGTGCAACCAGCTTCTGATGCCGATTACCCTTGCTGCATCAACTGACAAATGGAGCTGGACAGGAGACGCATCAGCCATCTATTCTGCTGCATCATGCCGCAGCCTATTAACATCCAGGGCTGTACCTTTCTACCCCTTCAAGTGGTCTAAATTGGTACCAAAAAAGGTCAATATACTAGTGTGGCGAGCAGAGCAAGATCGACTAGCAACATTGGAAGGTTTAATCAAGCGAAAGATTATCAATACCTCATCTACGTGCAACCTATGTGGCGACTATTCAGAAAATGCGGATCATCTTTTTATTCACTGTTTCATAGCGACAAACTTATGGCAAAATGTCACTGAATGGTGTAATATCCCTCCTTTAATCGCATTCAACTTTCGGGATTTATTGGAAGCAAGTAATATCAACGGTCTAAGAAGAACAAAGAAAGAAGTCATCTATGCAATTTTCCTCACAACCTGTTGGACAATCTGGAATGGCAGGAACAAGAAAATCTTTCAAGGCAAAAGAGTAAGTCTCGAGGAACTACTGGGCGAAGTCAAGGCGCAGTCATTTCTATGGATATCGAGCAGAGCAACCGGAATCACAAAAGATTGGAACAAGTGGTGTGCATTCGAGCTGTAACCTGATTTGTAATAGTCTGTAATAGATTCGGATGTAATTGGGCTGGGATGTGCGACCTGCAATAATCTGTAATGGGTCTGGATGTAATTGGGCTGGGGTGAGCAATTCTGATTTACATAACCATCTAGCATCTTGCTAATGGTTGAACATGTACATATTGGGTTCTTGGAATAAAATGACCTTTGCCATTCAAAAAAAAAAAGGTTATGATTAAGTTTGGGCTATTCATCACATGGGCCGTAGAACAATTCTCCATTGTTTATTTGTTTTTTCATAAAAATATTTCCATATTTTATCCGTTTCCTTTTGATTGAAACTTAGGCCCTCAAATTACTTGTTTACCAAAACGAATGATTTAAAAAAGTCTTTATTAAAATTGGTGTTTTATGAAAACTTAGTTCTTCTCAATCCTAATTTTATTAGATAAAAAGAGTTTCTTTTTAAAATATGTTCTCTAATAAGACTTAAGAAAAAAAGTAGTAGTAAATATAGAATTTGGCTCGTGAGACTTTAAAAAGGTTAATTTAGTGTTTATTTTATTCTTCTTTTCATATTGTTCATATTATCTGTAACAGTTCTCTTTTAGCAACAATAACAATCAATCCAGTAAATCACACAAATAGCAAAGCTATTGACAGGGTCTGAGAAAGGTGAAATGTAGTTAAACCTTATCTATACGCATGGAGATAGAGATGATGCTTCTGAAGAGACCCATCAACTCAACACACACAACCAACCCCAAAATAAAATAGACCATGGGATGTACACACATAACAAGATAGATGGTATAAGAGAGTATGGTAAGAATATACATGTATAGCATCATATGCAACGTATAAACAAATATCTTGTTATGAAAAGTTTGGCGTGACGCATGACGTAAGATTAGGCTCTCACGCCCTTTGAGTGATACATGGTACTAGGTGATGTCGTCCTTCCCCTTATTTCTGTTAAAAGTTTTTTTCTCTCTCATATTTCTTTCTCACAATTTTTAAACATTAATAACTTTTATATATGAAATTTAAAAAAAATAAATTTACACCAAATTAACAAGTGTTTTTATTATCTTTCTAAAGAGTACCATAATGCTATAAAAAGTTGAAATTAAAATAACAATATAAATAAAACATGTCATTACTTGTATGAGCCTATATATTGTATCATGTGCGTGAGTGAACGGGTGTGATGCAATGTTCACTGTTCTCACCTCGAGATTTGAACCCTCGCCACGTAGAACATCCGTTATACTCATCACCATAAAATTTGTATTAAAATGTGAGAGATAAGGGTGCGACGCGGTGTAGTTTATAAACAAATAATAAAGTATGCGATGGCGGATCTAGGCAACAAAATCAGTAGTAACGTTTTTCCTTTTTTTTCATTTTAGTAGCAACGTGATCCAAATTTCGTAAAAAAAAACCAAATTTTCCACTACGCGCGCGAAGTTGAGCCGCAACGTCCGCGACCCCTCCTTAAGCCTTATGTCTGCCCCCGAGTATGTTAAAAGTTATTTAGGTTTTAAAACGGGGGATAAATGTCACGCATTGACGTTTCCTTGACCGCGTCCTTCTTCAATTAAGCGCGAGGTTTGCTGCATATATGAATGTGATTGGCTTTTTATTTGTAAAAAAAGTAACAAGTCAATGGCCACTTTCTCACGTTCACTTTTTTTGTTAGAACAACTATCAGTCACACCTTCTAAATCTATTTTTAAATCTACACGTTTTGTCCATCACGAGATTTGCATGTACAAATGTACAATCCACCATTTAGTTTGTCATCTTTTAGCAAAATGTAAAATTCAAGTTTTTTGTTTATTATTTCAAAGATTCAGCATCAAAACTGAAAATGAAATAACAGAAATAAATTCGAATTCGAAAGTATACTTAAATGTAGAAAGGAACCGTTGTTCATGTATCAAAATCCAATTAAAAAATACAGATAGGTATCAAGCATAAAGTATTCAATAAAGGGAAAATCACCAAAATAGTCCGTTGACCAAGTGATTTGCCAAAATAGCCCTCTCCCCTCTCTTTGGAGAGACGGGTCACAGCTCCCAACGAGCCTGAACCGTCTCCGGAGAGCCTTTTGTTTTACAACCAATGGCCAACCAACACGTGGCGTCTCTGATCCTGAGGCCTGTCAACCGTTTCTCCAGACGGGTCAGAACCGCCGAGTCGTCTCCCGTGGGCCTTTGAGTCGTCTCAAGCCGTCTTCGGCTAGCCTCTGAACCATCTGAACCGTCTCACGAATGTATATAAATACCCCAATTCACTTCACAAAATTTGTACCCACCCCCTCCCCCCCTATCATCTATACTAAACCTTCATCAAACCTTTCATCTTTCCAATCAATGACGTTTTTTACTTTCCCAACCGAAGTCTACCGGCTTACGAAAATATTGTCCGATTACTTGGATTGTTGTTACATCTGCGTACAGCTACTTGGATTGTTGTTGCATCTGCGCGTGGGTTAACCCGTGTAGAATGCCTCGATGATGTGGTGGTCTATTTTATTTGCAAGAAGAGTTCTTTGTCTATGTAACGCACATACACCATTCAAACAAAGTTCAAAGCAAGTAAATTTGGGAAGTAATATCCAATCAACCCTACGTCCGTCGTTGTAATAGTATAGTTTGTTTATTGTTGTTGTAATAGTATAGTTTTTGTAATATTTGTCGTGTTTTGATGATCAAGATTGTTGTAATATTACAAAAACATAAATAAACATAAGATTTATTGCATTAATAAAAAACATAAACATAAGATTAATTGGATTACAAAAGTTATATAAGCTACGCGTTAAGACGGTCCCTCATCATTTGCCAAGCAGACACATATTTGAATTCTTTGTGCTCCTTGGATTGATACTGTTTTTTTGTATATCTGATGGCCGCGTCTTCGGGCATGTCTGAGGGTACCACTTCAAGTGTCCGATTGTGGTACCCGTTGAAGATCTGACACTCCGTGTTCAAGTCGGTCAACTTACGGCTAAGAGACTCGATGGTTCGGTCTGAGCCTCCAACCAACCGATTGTATTCATGCAAGATACGGTACCACTTGTTTGTTTGGCGTGGGCTTTCTTCGACACGTTTCCACGCTAAAACTAGTGCAATTTCTTGTTCCTCAGTCCATCGTTGGGGTGCCATTTTCCTTTGAATGAATGATACGGTGGTGGTAGTGATAGTGTTAGTGGTAGTGGAGAGTCGGACGGGGAATGGACGGAGTTTGGGACGGAGAATGGTATATATAGGGTTGAGGTGGACAACTGAACCGTCGGACTAGTCATCGGGACTCACCGGAGACGAAGAGACCCGAGACGTCTCGGGAGACGGCTGGGGAAATGTGAATCGTCTCGGGACTAAGCTGAACTGAAGGCGAGCCCTCATGGGGAAATGTGACCCGTCTGGAGAGACGGTTGACAGGCCTCGGGATCAAAGACGCCACGTGTTGGTTGACCATTGGTTGTAAAACAAAAGGCTCTCCGGAGACGGTTCAGGCTCGTTGGGAGCCGTGACCCGTCTCTCCAAAGAGAGGGGAGAGGGCTATTTTGACAAATCACTCGGTCAACGGGCTATTTTGGTGATTTTCCCTTAAATAAATGATATGGGCATGAAACTTTGCATTGGTTTGTGGTTGAAGATGGTTGAGTTAGTTGACTGACACCAAGAATATTAGCAAGAGATTGTCTTATTTCAAAATAGAAAAAACAAGAAAATGGAAATTAGTTTTTTAATCATCAAGAGTTGGTGGTTGGTGACATACACCCAAAAGGCCAAGAAGTTAATAGACTTTGTACTAAATATACTAAAATGATTCAATAGGGGTAGTGGAACTGAACATGGTCACCCCGGGAATACTCAAAATATCTAGGCGACCATGAAAAATAAACCCCTAGAATACATATTTTTTAAAATATATAAAATACTTAAAATATATAAAGATATATTTAAGAAAGACCCCATTTGGGCAGTCGCCCATCCTACCCCTCCTCTAAAGTAAAACTGGAACTATATATATGAAAAGATAAAATGCAATAAATTAATGTAAATCAATCTATTGTGTGTGTTTTTTCTTTAACAGCAAAACTGATTTTGTTATTGTCAACAAACAAACTATACCAGCAAGCTGCAAGTACAGAATACAATCGCCAAAGTTACAATTTTTCAACAATAGCAAATTTACACCATGTGGCTTGTTCAGTGTATTATAGTACTAATTCATTGATGATTTCTATTGATTACATAAACCAAACCCTTTATATAGGAACATATATACATCAATTAAATACACAATAATATAAAACCAAATCTAATATATGCGCTAACATATCACCTCAATTTAAGTGAGCGGAGGATAGACGCTCAAACTGGATCAGAAAGACTGAAAAAGTTGTCTGGGGAACCCATTAGTGAAAATAGCTGTTTATAGTGAGGATGGAACATGAAGCATATGGATGTGATCAACACGAATGTTTTCACAAACAAAATGTATATCAATTTCAATATGCTTAGTTCAGTGATGTTGAACTAGATTATCGGACATGTATAATGCAGAAACATTGTCACAATACACAATGAAAGCCCATAGTAAAAGAACTTGTACTTCAAAAAGCAAATATCGGAGGCAAGTTGTCTCTGCGACTGCACTAGCCACTCGAAGATATTCGGCTTCAACACTAGAACGGGACTATGGGAGATTGGTGGCTGACGGTTAGAAGACCAAGAAATGAGGTTGTCACCACGAATGGCGCGGTAGCCACTAGTGGAGCGTCTGGGATCACGACACCCACTTCAATCAACAACTGAATATGTCACTAAGAAATAGTTTCGGACATAACCATTCAGAGTCTATAGTCATTGGTATCTTGAAATATCGGATGATACGTTTCACGGTTGAAAATGAGTACCTCGATGTCATCCCGAAAAATAGTAAAGAATCGTTTTATGTAAAAACAGTGAATACGATCATACAAGTCTCTATTCCAGGTGCGGAAACCCTATAATTGATGAATCAAACACACCGATTAAGCTTTTCAAATGACATTTTCATTAATTACTTTGAGAAATGTGTTCACAATAACGATTACAAGTAATTCTGATCAACACTTCAATAACACACACACACTAGAGAGCTCTACTCTGACTTACTAGACTCGAAATGATCAAAGTTAACAATAAAAACAAACTTTTTGCTTATATAGCCTGCACATTCGCCCTTTTCGTAAGGTCGAATGTGGCAGACTTCTACCTTCGCCCTTCTTCAGAGTTCGAACCAGGAACATCTTCAGTACAATTCTACCTTCGCCCCTCTTTCTCTACATTCGCCCCATCTACATTCCACTTTTGCCCTCACGATTTCTTCAAAACATGTTTATGGTTACAATCCGAAGCACTAGTCGCACAATATGCATCAACAAAAATCATCAAAGAATTAATACCATAAACACTTTTATACAGGAGATCAGTATTATAATAATCTAATCACCATGAGCTTATAGCTCAGTGGGACTGGTTGGGGGATATGACGAAAGAATTTTGGTCGCTTGGTCAGGAGTTCGATTCCTGATCCGACCGGTTTTACTGGCTCTTTACCGTCGTGCCCTCGGGCAGGTGAAGGGTCGGGTTTCTCCGGAATTGGTGGCCTGGTGTGTGTTAGCTAACGGACGCATTCTAGGGCGGGCACCTAAGACGTGTCTTCACCTAGGAGCGTATGGGCGCTTTCACGATTGTTGGGTGCCTTGGTAGCTAGCACGTCAGTTTGTTGGTCGTTAAAAAAAATATAATAATCTAATATACATCACTAAATTAGGAACGGATGTACATCAATTAAATACAAACTAGCTTAGAGTCCCGTGGGGACCCACGGTTCACCCGAAAGTAAAATGTAAAAAAGTAGGAAAATAAGAATTGTATAATGCAAGTTGTTTTGGTTACTAAATGTTTGATAATGCAATATGTATGAATTTTGATGTTAAATGCAAAATGTCATCTAACAGTTTAATGTAACGAAATGATAGATATATCGACTAAGTAAAGTTTAGTTTGACAAAAAATATAAACAAAGCATTGAATAAAATGAATAATATTGTATTTATTCTAATGGATATATTATCAACATGTAATTTTGTCCCGTTACATAAACCGTTTTCTAATCAATGTCTTTTAGTAACATTACTGGAACAAAGTAAATGTATTAAATTTATAGTTCGGGAAATAAGACTAAAAATATATACGTAAGGAAATAATTTAAGGTTTTCAATGCTATAAACACAATACATAGATCATAAGTTGTTTAAATAAAATAAATAGAAACAAAGGTACATATCACATAACTTGTAGTTATAAATCACAAACCAAGCTATAAACACATTACATAAATCTCATTTATTGCCAAAATTAAAATATCATTTTATCGTAATTAAATTCAAATGAAAGCTTATGATCTAATATCAAACAGAACATTTTTCCAACTTACCTGATTTTGAGCAAAAGTTTAATTTAGAATGATTAAGCGCTATATTTAAACATTCAGACAACTGCAAACTACATGGCATACTAACACAATATCACACATTACATCATTTGGGTAATATCTATATTCTAATCATAACTAAGCTTAAGCATAGAACATTTATCATTTAGTTGGGGCTTAACGAACTTCAACCAATGGTCCATTTTCATTACTTCAATCAAAATATTCCAAGTCTTGCTCATTGATAGCTGATTTTTCACCTTCGAAGTTGTTATCATTGTCATCACGATCCTCGGAGTGCGGCTCGTTTTCAATAATTCATGAAAACCTCCACCATTGTTTTCCATATTTGTTTTCTACATAAAATTTAGTTGTTGTAAAGATATGGATACGGTGATAAGTAAATCAAGAAACAATCCTTAAACCATTTACTTGAATGTGTCGCTTAAATTTTTCATGTTATCTCTCCAATGGTTCAAACCGATTACATAGCTAAAAAATAACTAATAAGAAAATGGGTCCAATGTCACATGTTGTAATATAAATTTCCTATATTTTATTAAAAAAAATAGACACCAAAAGGATCAATCACCGACCCATTTCAACATGTTACCAAAAGGACCCATTGTACACACACTTTAGGCAACTTTTGACATGTTACAAAACGCTGCCAACAAAACGTCATTATTTAAACTATGTAAATATAGTACTTAACAATTAAAAACATATAAGGTTTTTCTGTTAGGGTCAATGATCGGTTAGATTGTATTATGGTGATAATGTTATTTTTTTATTTATATCAAGATTGGATAAAGAAAATGTCTTAAATTTTATTAAATATATTTAAACTAAAATAGTAACATTATTATTATTATTAATTTTTATTTAAATATCGTATATATTGTAGGAAACTGTTAATCAATAATAAATTATATTTATTATTAGTTTAAATATCGGTGTTTATCTTTGTAAATGGTTGACGAAACTTCCATTAAAACGTTTAAAATTTTTTAATTTATTGACAATTGATTGATTAATTGCGTTATTATTTATTGCCAATTGAATGAGGGTCAATGCTAATGATAACATTAATATCTTAAAATTTTCATTATGCTTAATTAGTGCATTATTGAATTCGTAAGCATTTATGGACAATTGAATGGTGGTCTATATATTGTAAACATAATATGATAACGTTAATTCTAAAATGAAAACCATTTATGGTAATGAATTGGTTTTTAGTTCATATTGTTACTTATAATAAACTGTAATAGTATATATTATAATATAATAAGGCATTAACATATAAATAAAAACACATAAAATGATATGTCATTACTAATAAGTCTAGTGCAAGACAATGAAAATAAATAATGTATTTAATCTGTATTAAATACAATTTAACTCAATTCTTTCAACGATTGAACTCCCTAACATGTCGACACTTTTTGTAGGAGATGATTGAGGTAATCGGATAATAATGAGGAGATGATTGTGTAGATGATTTGTAGGAGATAATATGGTAAGAATATTGAAATTTATATGGTATTAATTATTCATTTAAATCGTGAATTTTCATTTAAAGGTATTTAAATGATTATCTTAATATGAATGTATCCTAGTCTATACATGGTAAAGAATTGACATTCAAAAAGGTCATTAATGCTTTTAATGCTTAATAATGATGATGAGAAGATGATTGAGTAAGTTAATATAAGGTATTTAAATGAGTAAGTTAATATAAGTGAATTGTAACACAAATTAAAATGTATTCTTTCATTATATAGATAGATTGCAATTATTGTGCTAATTTTAAGCATTGTATACCAATTTATTGCATTAGTAAGTTCATTTCTAATAAGTCTATTGTAAGACATGAAAAATAAATAAAGTTAAAGAATTGACCTCCAACAAAGTTACAAAAAATTAAAAAGAGATAACGCAAAATTTTCACCGATATTTAAATGATAGACGTATATTATTATTATCATTTCCTAATTATTTTGAATATACTATATATTTTAGGAAACTGTTAAATAGCTTTAAATTATATTTATTACTAAACTAAATATCGTATTTATCGTATTAAATCAAATAATGATGATGAGGAGGTGATTGAGGTAATCAGATAATAATGAGGAGATAATTGTGTAGATGATTTGTAGGAGATAGTATGGCAAGAATATCGAAATTTATATGGTCGTATTAATTATTCATTTAAATCGTGATTTTTCATTTAAAGGTATTTAAATGATTTTCTTAATATGAATGTATGCTACTCTATACATTGTAAAGAATTGACATTCAAAAAGGTCATCAATGCTTTTAATGCTCAATAATGATGACGAGGATATGATTGAGTAAGTTAATATAAGGTATTTAAATGAGTAAGTTAATATATGTGTATTGTAACACAAATTAAAAGGTATTCTTTAATGGGAAGAGATATTGTATAAAGTCTCTTAAAATAAGAAGCATAAGAAGCAATTTGGACCATTAGATTTCAAAGTGATCAGATCATATAACCATAGGCGTTTAAATCAAACCAGGGGTAAATTAGTCATTAGAAAATTTAAACACGTTTTAAAAAATACAAATTAAAAACGCTAATTCAAACCCCACGACGGTTATTACTAAATTCATAAACAAAATCATCAACCATCATTTAATTAGGGTTTATTACACCTCCAAATCAATCAAAAACACACACACGAATCAAAACACCCAGATTGACGAAGAACAACAAAAAACAGAACATAATGTTTTCAAAACGTTCAGGTGCATTTTATCATTAGATTATCACTTTTTTTTGTCATTTTTCATTCTCGTTTTTAAAATGGAATCAGACAAACAAAGAAGATGCTAAGAATTTGGATGTTGATATTAAAAAGATGAAGCAGCAGTTGAAGAAACAAAAACAACCTGCTGAAAAATCAAACAGACGCACTTTATAAATAAAAACAAACGCACCTTATAACCAAAAAAATCAAACAGGCGCACCTTATAGACAAAAACAGACGCAGCAGTTGAAGAAACAAAAACAACCTGCTGAAAAATCAAACAGACGCACTTTATAAACAAAAACAGACGCACCTTATAACCAAAAATCAAACAGACGCACCTTATAGACAAAACAGACGCACCTTATAACAAAAACAGACGCACCTTGAACTGTAAAAATCAAACACTGGTTCGCTAAAAAAACAGAACGTCATGTAATCGATATTTAAAATTGTGTTTGATTGATGGAATCCTTACTTGATTATATGTTCGATGTTCGTTTGAATGATGAATTGAAACTGATTAGTTGAATTCATCAAACGATATTATTAAAATAAAATCAAACACTGGTTCGATAAAAAAAAACAGAGTATCATGTAATCGAGATTTAAAATTGTGTTTAATTGATGGAATCATTACTTGATTATATGTTCGATGTTCATTTGAATGATGGATTGAAACTGATTAGTTGAATTCCATAGTATTGATTGGAACGTTGATTGGAACGTGATTGAATAAACGTAGATGACTAAATTACCCTTTTAATCAACCAGGGTTAGGTTAATTAAACTTAACCATAATTTACAGGTGGCATAATTTGGTGGCTTCTTATTGCTTCTCACGTTAACAGACTTTATACCGTATACTTTCTCTTCTTTAATTATATAGATAGATTTTAGTTATTGTGCTAATTTTAAGCATTGTTGACCAATTTATTGCATTAATAAGTTCATTAATAATAAGTGTAATGTAAGACATGAAAAATAAATATACGTCAAAGAATTGACCTCCAACAAAGTTACAAAAAATTAAAAACAGATAACGTAAATTATTCAACGATATTTAAATGAAAGACGTATATTATTATTATTATGATATAGGAATTATTTTGAGTTTCCTATATATTTTAGGAAACTGTTAAATTGCTTTAAATTATATTTATTACTAAATTAAATATCGTATTTATCTAATTAAATCAAATAATGATGATGAGGAGATGATTGAGGTAATCAAATAATAATGAGGAGATGATTGCACTAGATGATTTGTGGGAGATAAATATGGCAGGAATATCGAAATTTATATTGTCGTATTAAATATTCATTTAAATCGTGATTTTTCATTTAAAGGTATTTTAATGAGTAATTTAATATGAATGTATCCTAGTCTATACATGGTTAAGAATCGACATTTAAAAAGGCCATCAATGCATTTAATGCTCAATAATGATGATGAGAAGATGATTGAGGTAATCAGATAATAATCCGTAGATGATTGTGTTGATAATTTATAGGAGATAAATATGGAGACAATATCTCAATTTATATGGTGATACTAGTTATTCATTTAAACGTGAATTTTTATTTAAAGGTATTTAAATGAGTAACTTTTGATTCCATTATACTGCAGATGAAATTCCTGGATAGATGGAAGAAGTGGATCATGGTGACCGTGACCTCTGCACGTGCGTCGGTGTTAGTAAATGGGTCTCTTACCCAAGAGTTTGATTGTCAAAGGGGTTTACGGCAGGGCGACCCTTTATCACCGTTCGTTTTCATTATAGCTATGGAGGCACTTTCGGGAGTGATGAAGAAGGCTTGTTGTGTTGATCTATTTGAAGGTATTCGGATCTCTCCTCATGGTCCTAATCTTTCCCACTTCCTTTATGCCGATGATGTCATTTTCCTCGGTGAGTGGTCAAGCCGGAATGTTTTAAATCTGAACCGTATTCTGCGATGTTTTTACCATGCTTCTGGTTTGAATGTAAACCTTAGTAAGAGCTCGATTTATGGTGTGGGGGTGTCTGATGTAGAAGTCGCCATTATGGCGGCAATATTACGCTGTAAGGCTGGTGTCTTGCCTTTCAAACACCTTGGGCTCCTTGTGGGTGCAAATATGAACCTCGTTAAAAACTGGAAACCGGTGGTTGATATCTTTAAGAAATGGCAGTCTGTGTGGAAATCCAACACTATCTCGTTTGGAGGTCGAATCACCCTTGTTAAGTCTGTTCTGTCAGCACTACCAACGTATTTCTTCTCCTTGTTTGAGGCACCGAAGATGGTAATTAGGCAGCTGGAGCGTTTGAGAAGAGATTTCTTTTTGGGCTCGGATGTAGACCATTCAAAAATCAATTGGGTGGTCTTTGTATCCTTCCATTAAAAGAGACAAACATTGTGCTATTGGCGAAATGGTGGTGGAGGTTCAAGTCGGAATGCAGCAGTTTGTGGAGGAAAGTGGTTTGGTGCGTGCACTGTAATTCCAGGAATTGGAGTTTTATTCCTGCGCTGGTGTCATATGCGGGGGTGTGGAAACAAGTGGCTGGTGTTACTAAGGAATCGGAAGACGGTGGCATTGTATCGTCGGACCTGTTTCGAGGTGATTTGGGTAACGGCCAAGGAATACGCTTTTGGATGGATGCTTGGATTCTGGATGTGCCTCTAGAGCTGAATTTTCCCAATCTATTCATGTTAGAGAAGGTGAAGAATGTGGAAGTGGCAGATCGATTAAAAGTTGTTAATGGGGTCAAGGTGCTGACTTTCCACCGGACACAAATGCCGAGGTCACCGGCTGAATTATTAGAAGTCAACGAGCTGTCTGGTTTGCTGGATAATGTGAAGCTCGGTTCGGGCGCAGATAAATGGAAGTGGCAGTTGGATATGTCTGGAGAATTTTCGGTCAGAAGCCTACGACAAAAGCTGCAGCGGGCGGCGTTCTCAGGAAATATTATCGATTTTCAATGGAACAAGTGGTCTCCTTTAAAGGTAAACTTCTTGTCATGGAGGGTTGCGCTTAGATGGGTTCCTACCTTGACTGACCTGGATAAGAGAAGGGTTCATGTTGGCTCGCTATGATGTCGTTTCTGTGAGGTGTGGAATGAGAATGTGGACCATCTTTTTGTTGCATGTGAGCTGGCTCAAAGGGTGTGGGATTTTGTGTCAACTTGGCGCAGAATACGACCTATTTTCGCGTTCAATGTGGAGGACCTGCTGAATATTCATGATAATGTGTGTGGCTCTAAGAGGTGGAAGAAGGCAATATATATGGTTATTCAAACAGTGATATGGTGCATATGGAAAGCTCGGAACAAATCGGTGTTTGACGGGAAAGTTATAAATATATCTGGTCTCATTGAAGAAATTAAAGTCCTAAGTTTCCTATGGATTTGGTACCAAGCGAAAGCTGGAAATCTCACATGGAATAATTGGAGTAATTTCGAATCGAGTAGTACGGGGATGTAAAGCATTGTTGTATGCTGTGGTGATTGACTGATTGTATACTTGACAATCTTTTGTTGGCTCTGATCTTTGGTGATAACGAAAAAATTCTTTGTTTGCCGTTCAAAAAAAATATGATTGTCTCCCGGTCTAAACATGGTAAAACATTGACATTCAAAAAGGTGATCATTGCATTTAATGCTCAAATAATGATGATGAGGAGTTGATTGCGATAATTGCGATAATTGGATAATAATGAATTTTGATCAATGTGCATATATCATTGTTTAAATTCGATAATATTGTTAAAAATTTGGATACTGGCCGAATTATGAAAAATTTATTAGAGTTGATAAATAACATTAAAACTGGTACAATCTCAGTAACACTTATTAATTGCAAAAGCCTTATTTAAATTTCAAATCTATGACATCTGCTGGTGTCACCTTAGAAACAAACATCTTGTGCTGGATTGAACACTATTTGAAAACACAATATTCGCCAATGGAAATATCTTCTGATTGAAGCAAATCAGGCCATCCAACCACAATAAACCTTCACAAAAGCATTATGTATAGATAAATTAGAATGTTTAACTAATTATAAAATAAGAATATTGTAAACATATATCTTGAATATGCAAATAACAAACCTAGCGACTTGAGCAACAATTTCTACACGAACCGGAACAGACCAAGCGTAGCCATTCGTAAATTTAATCTTGATTTTCATTGATTCATTTATGTTGGCGAATTCAGCAATCGTATTGGAAATTATCTACATAGTAATTAGGATTAAATAAGAAAAAAATAAAAATTACATGTAGCGAACTAATAGCATTTAAGGTAAGAAAAAATATAAAAGGGAATAAACGTACCAATTCATTTGTAACAGTGCATGCAAAGCCAGGTAAGCCATCGTTAAACTTTTAATACAAAAGTCATTGCTTGTTCTTGAATTGATTGAAATCCTCATCAACTAATTTAAAAAATTTATAAACTTTGTAAATATTAGAACAATTATTGTTTCTCGTCGAATAAAGAAAAAACAATTGAGGCTCTGTTGAAATACTCATAAATTAATGTGAACATTGCTAAACTTTTAATAAAAAATTCAAATTTCAAATCGGTACTCAACATATTGGTCACGTGAATCAGATATATTTGAACATTATTTTTGGATCTTTTGTATTGAAACACAGAAAATATGATTTCAAATCGGTATGATTTCAAAAATATGATTTCAAAAATATGATTTCAAAAATATGATCAGTTTAAATCGTCATAAATTCATGTAAACATTGCTAAACTTTTAATAAAAAAATCCAGATTTCAAATCGGTATACAACATATTGGTCTTGAATCGGATATATTTGAACATTATTATCGGATTTTATGTATTGAAACACAAAAAATATGATTAACAATAAAAAAATGAACTAAAACATAATAATATCAATCGGATAAAATAGATTATAGGATCGATAATTACCTTACTAAAGTTGTATGATTATATACTATGGAATACTTTGAATTGGTTTAACCGATTCAACAATATGGGTAAAAATCTTGTTTCTCTTCGGATAATGAAAAAAAAACTATGAAAACATCCGGAGAAGGATAGCACGTAGATTGAATGATTAAATTCGATTGAAGATGTTGAATCGGTTTTGGAGAATCAAAAGATATGGGTTGAATAGAGGACGAGGATAGCAAACTTTCATAGGAAGAATTGACTAGTTATGAGAAAGGAGAGTGAAAAAAAAACACGGTTTATATAGTTAAGATTCTGAGCTCCATTTCTCAGTTGGATCCATGAGGACACTCTCTAAGACCTCCATTCGACCTGAGACTATTCTTTTAATATATAGATAGATAATATAAAACTTAAATTAATATATACGCTTAAATTAAATACTGTGTATTGCATGAGTTGTATAAATTTAATTTTATATGCTCAGTAATAAAATAGTTATATATTTAAAAATCCGTGTATAACATAATGGATTACATAAATATAATGTAATCAATTAATATATACCATTGTCAAAACATTTGTTTAAAATGAATTCTAATATATAGAGTGTTATACTTATTATAATATTTTACTTTTTTATTTATTAGTATTATATATAATATGACAGAAGCTACACTTCTACACTAGACTTTTTTTATTGCCTCTTTTTGGCGGCATTCATTTTTGATTGACCCTTTTTTACGGCATCCAGTGGCATATCACGAATTACTATTATGACCAAACATTGCTCCATATTTACACTTTAGCCATTTTAAGATTTCAAAGTTTGACCATCCGACTTTTTTAAACTTGCATTGCACTTTGGCCACTAACTTTCTTACTAACTTATGTACTTTATTTTCTTCCAATTTGACAACCAAACTTTGAGCTTTTAGGATTTCAATCATTGACCACCAAACTTTTAGCTTTTAGGATTTCAGATTTTGACCACCAAACTTTTAGCTTTTAGCCGCGAGTATTTTTTTTAAGCCCACGCGAGAATAACAGTCACTTAATATTATCTTTTATGTCCACAAAACTCTCCACGAAACAGGAGCTCACATAGCGACGTGCGATCTTTAACGTCCACCAAACCCTTAACGCAGCAGGAGCTGCCGTCGCGAAGCGCGGGGTAATAGAATCCTAGTAGTAATTATAAAGATAAATACAAATATATTTATAGAATAGAAGAGAAATTTGGTGGTGACATGTAACATTCCTTAAAATGAGTTATAATAATAATAATAATAATAATAATAATAATAATAATAATAAAATGGATAAGGATTATTATATTATTACTATTAGGTTTAGATATTATATATTAACAATATTATTAGAAATTGTAGGAGAAAGTCTCATTATACATTAATTAGAATCGTTTATTATAATGAGAATATATATACATATAGGGTCAAGATACTGTACAAAGTGTTTTTTTGAGAAGTGTGAGAAGGTGTTATAGTCATTAGATCATCTTAATCAACGATTTAGATTTAATGAGTGGCATTTTTGTAATTAGTGTTTAATTATTAATAATAAAATACAATGCTCAAGGGTATTAAAGTAATTTGTCTATCACAATTAAAGAGGCGGATGAAAAAGGATGAAAGAAACGGCTTGACTTACTAAAATCTCGCATAATAATTAACAACAACAACCATCCCTATTTTCTGCAATAAATCTCTCAATTATGGAGAATCAAGAACAATTTCGTATTACTTACCAACGTGAGTCTGTTTTTTATACTTTGCTTCTCGATCGCATCTGCTATTGTGATTAAAAGCAACCGAGAAATTTTGTGTTTTTTTTTCTGATTCTGGGCAGAGGATGAAGAAGGTGAGTGGCGAGATGGTTAAACAAAAAACACCCAAACGAAAGGCTACACTCTAGGTTTTGGATATGGTGTTTTGTGGGTTTTGTATGTTATTGTGTTTAAAAGAAATACACAATTTTTATATAGAATATAAAACACAGTTTTATGATTAAAAAACACAATGCATGTGGGTTTTGTAGATTATTGTGTTTTTTGGGCTTTGTAGATTATTGTGTTCTGTAGGTTTTTGTAGATTATTGTGTTTTGAGGGTTTTGTAGATTATTGTGTTTTTTAAAAAAAAAATACACAATTTTAATTTATAATATAAAACAAGTAAAATGGTGTTTCTGGGTTGGGATTGTACTTCAAATGAAAGTCCCTTAGTTTTATATTGATCATGAAACACAATTAGATGGTTAATAAAACAGAATGTTTATCTACACAAAATTAAAAATTATTTGAAGTGTGTTGTCAACTGGTAAAGTGTTTTATTAGCAATAATTATTAATTATGGGATGTAAAATATGGGTTGTTTTTGGAAACACACCCCAATATTATATGTAGAGTGTTATTATGTGTCACAAGTGCATCATTATTTTGTGTGTTTTTTGGAAAAACACCCCAATATTATATGTAGATTCTTGAATATGAATTTCAATTCGTGAATGCTGATTCTTTTTTTTTTTTTGAAAATTAAACTTCATTAATCAACACGCCGCATATGGACCTCAAACCGGGGACCAACTGCCAAACCAATTACAACGGATTCAAAGGATTATTACACCAATTATTCCACTCTATCCCTTTTATTCTAGCTCTATGTCTAAACCAAAAAAAAACGACACGGTTTTCACATTCGCCAAGATTTCAAGATTGCGCCTATGTTTCCCGCCAAACACTCTCGAGTTTCTCTCGTTCCATAAGATCCACATAGTAGTATAAATTATGCCTCTAAGTATATACTTCTCGTTCCTCGACTTCGCTTGCGTATCCGCCATCGCTAAAAGATCCTTCACCTCGAAAGCTATCAACGGACTAATTTTACACCATGATGCCACCACACCAGCCCAAACCTCCGAAGACATGATGCATCCGGTTAATAGATGCATCAACGTTTCTTGATCTTCACCACACATGGGACAAGCCAAGTCTTCTATCACCACTCCGCGTTTAGACAACTCGGTTTTAGTAGGAAGGCGATTAAGTGTTGCGCGCCAGTAAAAAATCGTTTTAATGATTCTTTATAAAAGCATTCAGTAAAAAATCGTTTTAATAAAAAAATCGTTATTATTACTCATAATTAAAAAGGTAATTAATTAGACAATTATCTACTAAAAATAAGATTATCAATACAAATTACAAGGATGCCCTTTTAACTAAAAAAATTGGTTGCCACGTGTCACTCTAGATTCTCACACTTCTCACATAAAATGACTTTAATCAATGGTGTGGATTAATTGGATGACATTTTTGTAATTAGTGTTGTATTTTTGTTAATAAATTAGTAAATTAGATGCTCTAGGGGTATTGTTGTAAAATACACACCCACATTTAATTGAGAGATCTTAAACGATGGAAACAGATCCATCACCATTCAATCTCATCCCCCCCCCCCCCCTTTCTTTCTCTCTCTGAAGGGGTAGGGTACCAATTCTGGCGCGCAGACGCACCCTACCCCACAACGTCGTCGTCACACCCTCAAATTTCCACAAGCGGAGTTCTACCGCGAGGCGTGTGACACACCAGGATCCAAGACAACGATCACAATAAACGACGTCTAAATGTAAAAACATACGTAAATAAAACCATGCATAGGATTTAAAACCAACATCGGAAAGTGCGGAAGCATTTAAATTTTACAAAAGTCATGCGTAAATAAAACATAAGTTTAAGAGTTTAACAATCCAAAACATGCATAAATGATCCTAGACGCGAGTACGACTCCAGTGCGACTCCGTGCGCCTAGCTGACAGCTGCTACCTTAGCGACCTGAGAAAACATGCTAAAAGAGTCAACATATAATGCTGGTGGAGTTCACAGGTTTTATTTAAACGTTTAAAACAATCCTTGAAAACCGTTACCGTTGCTGTTACTACTATGCTTACGAGAACGCTAGCTAGGCGTCGGGTAATATTACTACTACGGGTGAAACCATTGCTGACTATGCCGTAACTGTGACCCTTAATTCCTACGGACTACCGTCATCGCCGGTAGGCCTTGTGTGTTTAGAGACAATATGCACCCGCCCGGCCTCCAGCCGTCGAGTGGGGCTTGTCAGTTCCCAATAGCGCTATCCACATTTCCCCGCCATATCCCCATGTTAATGGTTTCTAAGGGACTTTTGATGAACCGTATAGTAATAAGATGAGAGCCATAGTATAACATGAAAATGTGTAATAAAAGAGTTTAAGCATGTTTCTCCCCCGAAAACAAAAACCGTAAAATGTGGGGCCGTGAACTCACCTTAGGTTGCGTCTTCCGTTAATGAGTAAACCGTTTATGTGATATGATAGCCCCCACTAGTGGCGACCTATCATAAGATATGTGTAAAGTTAGACTAATAACCCGTCGGGTTCATTAGTCCCTAATGTCCAGTCCATGACCATTATGTGCTTGAAAAACGCGTTTGACCGACAACCCGACTACATGAGACAAGACTCGACATCCCATTGGTGACCCGACATCCCACTTGTTCATCTCATACACTAACACATACAAATCATGCAACCAGTACTTAACACGTGTTAAAGTTCAACAAGTCTAACACATAGATCAAATAACACACAAATAAGTCCAAACACGTGTTAATATGTTACTAGGCATGTTACGGGGTTTCTAGCATGTTCCTAGGTGTCAAATCGGGTCTCGGAATGCTAAATTATACTTACATTATCATTACATGTGATTAGGAAAAGTCAACTAGTGATTAGGAAAAGTCTGGTGATTAGGACTTATAAGGGTTGTATTTATAGGTGTTTCTAGTCGTCAAGTGCAGTATGGGTGATTATGCAGGGTCTATAGGCGATTAGGGCTGCTAATCGCTAGTAACTACTAGTGATTAGCCCCCAATCGCCCCTTAAGGTCCCCCAATCGCCCTCAGGAGCCTCCCAATCGCCCTCATATAGGAGATTAGGGCTCCCTCAGGTGGCCTAATCGCCTGCAGGGTTTGGGTTTGGGTTTTTGGCGCGTTAAACCCTATTTTAACATATGTTAACACGTTTACACATACCGACAAGTCACATAATGATTATAAACACCTAGTTCATGAAAACAAACACGTTCACACTCGTTCACCAATTCCCGGGACTCGAGACTTGTGTGTGTTAAAACCCCAATGATGCACGTCTCGACTCGACTGATGTAACACCCCAACCGATGGCGGAATCATCGAGGTGCCACGTAGTGACGATTGTTCAAAAGCTCATGGTACTAAAATGTAAATATTTGATTATTGAATATTGTTTTACAACATGTGAAATTAAATACAAGGCAACAAAAATAAAGATAATTGATTTATTTAATCTAGGTCCAAAGTCCTATGTGAAGCGTCAAGCAGCTTATCCTGAAACATGCACGAAAATAATTTTGTCAACATATGATGTTGGTGAGTACTACTTAGTTTTGTACATATAGTATAAGTTTGAAAAGTAGTACAATTCATGTGTCTAGTATCACCAAGGCATTATGTAAACACGCAAGTAACCAAACAAGACAAAGATCAAATGTAAATTGTACAATGTAATTGATAATGAGCACCTCGACACGTGTGAGTCTAAATGAGCACCATAACATAAGTTATGTCTAAATGAGCACCGTAACATAAGTTACGTCTGAATGTAAAGAGCACCATAACATAAGTTATGTCTAGTTGTATGATTTTGTATGCAAGCTACGTTCATGTTCAAACATAAGCACAAAGATAAACAAGACACGTATATGAATTGTAAATGAATAAAATGTATGTGTAACTGAATGTGCAAGTTTTGTATACTTGTGCATGAATCACCCCAAAAGTGTAAAAACAAAAAAAGGGGATAAGTAATACTCACCTTAGCAAGGTGGTAAGTCTTGTGAAATTGAATAGTGTAATCCAAAGTTGCCAAGTATCACCCTATGTATAATGTAACAAATAAGTCTAAGTCTATCTAGTCTATAAGTATTTTCTAGGGTTACGAATTGGGGATAAGTATTCGTTTGATTAATAAATAAAATGGTTAATAAATAGAAGAAATTTGGTAACTAAATAAACAAAAGTCTTTTTGTAAATTTTAAATTGAAGATGGTCACGATATAAAGTTTTAAGTGTGAAAATAATTTTTATAAAATTATTTTCTTAATTAAAGAACATAATAATTTATTTGTCAAAACGCGGTATTAATAATTAAAAATATTAAAATTCGTAAATTTCAGATTATGAATTCATCTTACTGTTCCAAATTATTAAAAATAATTTCCGTGAAATTTTGGTACAAAAATGCTGAAAAATGAATTTATTATGAATTTAATATGATTAAAATGACAAAAATTCGATTAAAAATATTAAATAAGTGATTTTTCAGAAATAAAAATCATTTCTGGTTTGTTTACTGTTTTATAAGTTTAGGATAATTTTTGTGGAATTTTATAAAGTCGTTTTGATATTTTTATAGATTTTTATAATTATATTAGAATAAACTTGTAATATTTTTTATATATAATAAATAAAAGATTTTTGAAAAACTAAAAATTGTATGATAAACTTTATTATCAGAATATCATAAGAAAATTTTTACAGAACTTATAAAGTAGATTTAGTATTTTAAAACCATTTTTAAAAGTTAATAACAAAAATATAAAAGAAAAGGGGTAAAAAAAATAAAGGTTGCTGTTGGTGGGGTTCGAACACGGGCCTCTGGCCGGTTCGTGTTTAGAGTCACAAGCCCAGACCATCTGGTCTGGACCCTGAGAACATGATTATTTGATTTCAGTTAATTATAAAGGTTTCAAGGATTAAGTCTAAAATGCTTAGAAAAATGGATGTGGAGACGGGATTCGATCCCACGTCTACCACAGATTCGATGTTTAACAAGTATGGAATTACCAACTGATCCAAAGGTCAGTTGGTGATAAATTCTATTCTGTTTTAAATTTAACTGATGACCTGCAGAAGTCTTTATCCCCAAATTGTATAACATGAACCCTAGTTTAATCAATAATCAAATCTAACAAACAATGACCCGATTAAACGTAGGGTTATTGTTTGCAGATGGCCGATGAACAAAACCTACAAAGAAAATTGAAACTTACAATGCCTTAATCGTTTTCACTCGTCGGTCAAACAGAAAAGTCAAACGCGAACCAATAAGCTTGAAGGGATGATTTTTAACAGAAATTGAAGGTGGGGAAAAGTATATCGGCGTACAGAGGTTGAGTATGAGGGTTCAGTTTATATTAATCAACACGAACTCGTAATTTAGGAAGATTTGACCCATATTAACTATAAACGCGTTTTAATTTAATATTGGAATGTTTTTAATGATTAATTTCGTAGGGAACAAGCAGATGGTGTCGGTGGGAACATTCCATAAACTAATTACGCGGATTGGATGGTTAATTGGATGTTAATCGTCTCAGTTGACTTTCCAAGTCAACTGTTATGGTTTAAGTAATCCATTTAAATAAAATGTGTGGGATTGGAACAGATTAGTGGTGTAGCTCAGTTGGTGGAGTGTTCGTGTTTAAAGGTTGACTCGGCCTTGGGCACGGGTTCGAACCCCGGCCCAGGCATCGTTTTTTTTATACTTATCTCATTAATTTATGAATAATATATACTTATAGTATGGTACTAGGGGTCCAAATGTGTCACGATATATTTTTAAAACATGTTAAAACATCGATAATTGGCGACTTTACGAAATTACAAGGTATGTATATATATATATATATTTACCATTTACTAAAATATGAAATATTATTATTATTATAAAAGAAAAGAATTTTCTCAAACACGACAATGATTCGAGTAGATGTAAATTTATGAAAAGAGATGGACTAAAGTTGGACAAAAGATAAAATGGAAGGTGACGGATGTCACAACTGACCCTGTCATGTGTAATGTATGCACGACTCGCTAAGGTAGACTTACTGAGTTTTCAAAAGTTAATAACCGAAGTTTGCCGGGTGTCACAGTCGTCATCATCATACACCCGTAGAAGACTTACCATTCGAAATGGTTAACTACAAGAGCACAACACACCTCTGTGGATCATCAGCCATGGGCGGAGGACAGGTTTCATGTACATCACATGCGGAGTGCAATCCACCCGCGTCACACCATGCGCCAGTCCTGGCGATGGTATCCCGCGGAAGATAAACAACAACGTGCACCTCAGGCCTACTTCGCCTGTCCGGCGCTCCAGCAGAGAGGATGTAGCTCCCCTGAGCCCCACTTACTTCACAGGTTCCGGGGTCACTACTGTTAAGGGCTGATTGGTATGCCTCTTAATGAGGCTCTGAATCATTCAGCGCTGAATGATTCAGCATTCAGTGCGTTTGTTTCAGCTTTTGAATGGAATGGTTAAGGTTGAACCATTAAGATTTGAGATGTTGTTGAACCATTAAGCACTGAACCATTAAGCACTGAACTACGCTAAACCTTAATGAGACTCTCCTACAATGTGGGACAAGAAAATTAACCATTAAGAGGTCCAACTTAATAATTCAGCACTTAACCATTCAGACCTCTTAATGATTCAGTACTTAATCAACCAAACAGCCCCTTAATCTTCCAAAGGAAGCTAAACTGCCTGACACATCCTGGAAATAGGAAGAAAAGGAGGTCCTTGCAGTCAACCACAATGCGCCACGTGTTCTAGTGGCAGGGATAGCCAATCACAGCGCGCCACGTGGACCAATGGCAGGGCACCATTTCTACATGGTTTGCTTTATGCAAACCTTTGGTCCAAACCCAACTGGATGGGCTTCTCGAAGACAGACCCAGTCCCCGGGCCCAAGCCCATCGCTTCTGATTTGGGCCACAACGCCTGGCCCATGCACCCTCTATAAAAAGAGACTTTACTTCATTTCTAGAGGTCGATTAATTCACCACTCAAACACACACACACACTTGTAATACACTTGTATCTCTTTCTTTATACTTGTAATCGTTCGAGTAATAAAGATCATACTTTTACAGTGGACGTAGGTCAAAGGGACCGAACCACTTACATCTTGTGTATTCGGATACTATATCTTCACTCTCTCTTTATCCTACGCACCACGGATCTAGTCTCGTTGTAAGAGAAGGATTATATCTTGTAGCGAACACGAGTAGCCACCCCACATTGTACACCAGTTATACTCGTTGTTTCTTCATTGGAGCCATCCGTACCGGCTGAAAACCAAGTTTTCTAAACCACATCTTTTAGCCCACCCATGGCAGATCCAAACCAACCAGGGCTCCTGCTTTCATCCCATCCACTGTGCTCCCGAGTACACTTGGTGGGAACATCATGCACTCCAGAGAATCAAAACAAAGAATCTGCTCCGAAGACGCGCAATGCGGTCCAAGCGCTCAGTTACTCTGAGCCGGATTCTGATGATGAGCCTGCAGCGCCCAACGATCCAGACGAGTGGCTATTCCAGATGCAGATGAAGAACACCGCCATTTACCAGCGAATGCTTGCAAAGCAGAAAGCTGGTAAAACAACCAATCTTAGCTCCCCTTCGGCCAAACAAAGCTGAAAAGGGAAAGAAAAAGTAACTAACCAATCCAAGGGTCGTGGTGGAGGTCGTGGTAGAAATACACACGATTAGGACCACGACAAATCGACGGAAGAGTCAGACGGTTACCAATTCACTAGTGATCTAGACTATTGCAAGTCTAGCCATCACCGCATATCGTGCAACACGTCGGCAATGTCACACAGGAAGGCGGATGACGATCTCAACAGGCCATACAGGCCTAAGTCATTCGCAGCAAATTCCAAGTTCTGTCAGCGGGTAGCCAGCGCTCCCATTGAAAAACAGGCAAAACTTCCCAGCAGCATCGGCTAGTTCAGGTCTGGTGCCATCTCTTCGCCCAGACGCTCACTAGAGCCGCCAGGGTGTGGTTTGACAATCTACCTGTCGGAGGAATTTTGGACTTTGATGACCTCATCCAGAAATTCAAAGACCACTTCTCCCACCTCATGAAGCACAAGAAGGACAAGGCGCATATCTTACTATGACAGCACACCGATAATGAGTCCATCAAGGACTATATCGAGCGCTACAACAAGGAGGCGCTGTGGATCAGATGCGATGAAAAACTCACGCGCGCGAGCTTTGTCCAGGGAGTCCGCAGTGAGGAACTCATGAAGACCCTTACGGGTAAAGACGAAATCCTAGATTCCTGGGATGAAGTAATCAAGGCATCCAAGATCTTTACATCCTCCGAGCGCTCCTTCAAACAGCAGAGCGGCTTCCAGCAGACCCACAACAACAACAAAAACAAAATAAGCAATCTGCCTGGTCGCACATCTTAGGATCAATAGACAAGGGCAAGTAATCGTCTACTAATGACGCCCGCCACACGCTTAGCAATAAGCAGTCGCGGGAACAGTGGGGCACTCCAAGAAAACACTGATTGGACCCCTCTAACCAAGACACATTCTCAAGTGCTCAAGACTGAGCAAATCACTTTCAGGGAGCCCAAGGCCCTTGGAAAGCGGAAGAATGTGGACACCACAAAGTTTTGTAATTGCCACGACTATGGCCATCTTGTAGACAATTGTTATAGTCTAAAGTTGGAAATAGAAGCCGCTCTCAAGACTGGCCAGCTGGGCCACTTGATCAAAAATGTCCATAGGGTGGGCGGGCGGAAGCAGATCCGCAACCTCGAAGATAACATGATCAACCGCCCCTCGCGCCACCCCTGCAACATGATCTGAGGGAACGCCAAATGCCAAAAATAGGGCAAGCGTTCCCAACAACAAAACAATAACGCCTAGAAGGAGGGGGGACGTCCTCCTCCCCAAAGTACCCGGCGGGCCGTCATCCACGACGCCACTAGTCATCACAATCGTCTTCGTACATTATCAAACCAGATATATGTTCCTAGACGACGGAAGCAGCACTGATATAATGTATAATTAGTGTTTTCAACAACTAGACGAGGAAGACAAAGCCCGCCTCGTTCCAGTCAATGAACCAATCTCGGGCTTTATTCACGAAGTCATCATGCCGCGAGGCATGATAACTTTTCCAGTCACCTTGACTGATGGTAAACACGAGCTCTTAGAGATGTGCGACTTTGTGGTCTTACCAGCGACGTCACACCATGATATTTTGCTCGGGCAGGAGGGCTTGGCGCGGTTCAACGCCAACGCGTCAACACCACATCAGATCATTGGCTTCCTTACCCGCACAGGCGTCGCCTTTATTAGAGGCAACAAGGACTGCCATGCAATCGACACAACAAAGACCCTAAAAATGGCCAAAATAGTAGCCCGTATGGAGCCGAAAAACTGGGTTCTTAAACCTAATTCCCGGACCAAACGGTGGTCATCGGCCATGTAATCGCCGACACCAACCGGGCGCATTTAAAACAAATTCTCGTCAAGAACATTGACGTCTTTACCTGGCAACCATTCGATATGATTGGCGTTCCGCCCTAGGTCGTGGAACATAAGCTCAACACATACAGATCGGTAGAGCCAGTTGTACAGAAGAAGCGCAGCATGGGGGTGGAGAAAACAAAGTCCATGAATGAACAAGCCGCTGCCTCCTCTGACCTCTGCCTCCTAACGGCATCACCTCTGCTGTCACACCCTCAAATTTCCACTGCGGGGTTTATACCGCTAGGCGCATGACATACCAGGATCCCCATAGCCATAAGTCATATGAACGACTCTAAATGCCCAAACCATTTAGCTCGTTTTCAAAAATATAGTTTTAATGTTTAACCAAAAAGTTTAGATAAGTTGCGGAAGCGTAAATCAAACATAATCGTTTAAGTTCATGCGCAAAACCACGCGCCCAAAATGAAACCATTGAATGTAAAGCAAAGTATAAGTTAAATAATGTTCATAACCCATGACACAATGATGCATGTCCTATCGTGCTCTGAACCTAGAGACCTTCAAAAGCATGCTATCATGTGTCAACATAAAGTTGGTGAGTTCACAAAGTAAAGTAAGTAAAAGTGTAGGTTTCCCAAACCAAGATCAACAGTTAGGTTTCCCAAACCCGCAAGTAGTAATCAATAACAAAACCAAGAAACCACTAGTTCAGCGTATGCCAAGGGTAGCTAACCCATTCATGATAACTAAACAATGTTATACCGAATTGCTATTCAAACGATGCACTCGCTCCGCGAGCTGGTTTTTGCCTCCCATCATTGCCTATCAACAATGATAAAGTCTAAGGTCGTAGTTCACGCCCGGCTCCCAGCACGGTGTGAGGTTTGTCAAACCTAATAGCGCTTTCAACTAGTAACCCGCTTGCCATAACCCGGCAACTCATTCGGTAAATAGTGAAGGACTTCCGTGATAGTATGCAGTTTAGTTCATCAAGGACACAGAGTGTGAAACTAGCAAAACGCGATCCACACAAGAAATCGAAAACGCGACCCTCACAAGGAGTCAAACCCTGAGCTGTAAGTGTAGTCCCAAACCGGACCATAAAAGTTAAGTAAGTTGTCTCAAACCCGAGACGCATGCTTTTGAGAAAAGAGTAATGAAACTCACCTTAGGTTGCAAGCAAATAAATCCAAATTCCAACAACAATAGGGTGCTACCGACTCCCTATTACAAGTGTCACTAAGTGAGTATATGTTTATAACCAATACACCATATAACCAGTTTGTCCAAGACGTTTAAATGTTCAAAACCGTGTAAGTGACACCTAGTGATTCTATATGCATAAGTAGACCCTACGAACCCGTTGGTGATCAACATGATTATTATCAGTCTAGTATCTCAAATACACCACATACAAGTGTCCTTACAAGTTCATGTCAATTACATACCATATAAGACTCCAAATAGTCACATAAAGACTTCGTACACAATCTGCGTTTTTAGGGCAGATTGTGCGCTGTGAAAAACGAATTATTTAAAATACTTAACGAATGAATTAAAGTCCCAAATCTGATTTGACCTTTATTCCATTAAAATTCCAAAAACTACTCAAACGACATCCAAATCGGATGGTTTTGCCCATCACGAAAAGCTAAGACCATGTATAATACAACCATGCAAAGAAATCATCAAAACCATCAGGTTCAAGTCATGTAACAGACCCTAAAATTTGACCTAACATTCTGTCCAGATTTTAATCATGCATAAACTCTTATTTAAACAACTCACGTGTGCGTGTAATCGATCAACAACCATCAATAATCATCACAAAACATTCATAAGACCTAGCATGATCAGAACCTATCATAAAACATGCAAAATCATAAACCCTAACGATCAAAACATCACAAACTTGCGCAACAAGCAACCTATCATATTACTAATCGCATAGGATCATGTTTAACCCATTCAATCTCTATAAACTTCAAGTTTTAATCTTTTTCAAAAGGTTTCAGACCTGGACAAACTTAGTTATATGGTTTTTATAACATATTAATAAGATTAAAACACAAGAGAATGAAGATTATACCACTAGCACTTCAGAATCACCAATCGATTGCTCCTAACGCTTCCCGAATGATGTTCTTGAGCCTTAGCAGGTGTTAGGGGTTGATGTTTTCGTAATAGGGCAGTAGGGGGCGATTAGGGTTGACTTTAGGGGTTGCATGAGGCTTAAGAGTGTTTAAATAGTGGATTAAGGCAGTTAGGTTTCGTCAGGACCCGACGCGCGGCCGGTCGGATGAATCGCGCGGCCGGTCGGATGGACCTGGCCCGCTCCGGGTGGCCTGCTTTGTTGTTGAGTGTGTTTTCTTTGATGTTTTCGCTATTTTGGACAATAACAAGGGTAACCCCATGTGTTAAGCCCCCAAGCATCCTAATGGTCCACCTATTATGATTTTTATCAACGTTTTCGGTTTAAGTTCACGTAATCACATACAGTTTGCACATAGTTTCACAGAAATTCATAGAAGCACGTAATTGCAATCAATCTCAAACCATTAATTCACAATCTTCTTGTTTAACAATTCACCAACGTCTGGGGTTCACTACTCATGTAAATAGTTTGGTAATTCCTCGAATTACCACTTCATGCAGTTATTAACCTATAACTGTGCAACGTGTGACCTATCTAGCTATCCCTAGTTAAGTAAAATGCAAGGTATGTAACTAGAGTTTAGTTAATGTGAGAACCTGAAATTGCGGGGTATCACATCATCCCCAAGTTGAAAAGAATTTCGTCCCGAAATTCAGTAAGTAACCGGTAAAGTTGGCGTCAAGTGAGAGAAAATTCCGAAAAATTTACTGGGTGTCACATCATCCCCAAGTTGAAAAGAATTTCGTCCCGAAATTCAGTTCAAGTTTTCAATTACGTGCTCTGAGTTCTCCTAAAAGAGAGGTGCAAATGTTGGCGTTGTTTTGATGTCGCTGGCCAGATAAGATTTCCCCCACAGAACGAGGGACTCCAATCACTATCTCGTGCCAAGGATTTAAGTTCGTGGCTGGACAACCCGTCCACGCCCATGATGATGTCAGAGCAACGAGGGATAGTTGGGATGATAAGATTGATACATAATGGTTAGTTAAACCGTACGGGTTTCTATTTGTAATAGAGCTAGGTAACTTTGATAAGCTTACCATCAGCTAGTTCTATGGTGTGTTTGAATTCAAAGAGAGTTGGGTCTAACCCTAAAGTTACACTAATGTCCAAAGGCGCATGCTCAATCAGCATTAGAATAGAACATTAGCAAATTACTTATTCATAAAGAACGTACCCGTCACGCGTTGTTGTCATCATTGTTCTCATTGTTGTTGTTACCGTTGAGTTGGGGACAGTCCCTTTTGAAGTGGGTTTCACTCCCACACTGGAAACACCCTTTTTCAGTATTTCGACGACTCTGCTGCCCCTGCTGTTGCTGCTGGCTCTTTGGGAATTGAGCACGACAGTCCTTAGCTGCATGACCGTCTTTTCTGCATCGTTCACACTTTCCATCCTCACATGGACCAGAATGATGATAGTTGCACAGTTCACACTTTGGGTGCCTCCCCTTGTAAGTACCCTGGTTATTGTCAGAAGGGGTCTGGTTGTTGTTGTCGTTTGCACCTGACCTCTTTCGCTGCTGCTGGCCGCCGCCACCACTTGAGGCCTTGCCCGGGCCATCTTCCCATTTCCGTTTGTTGTCAGTAGTACCAGAAGATGAAGCACCTCGAGGGGGTAGCAGTCCCTCTTCCACCTTCTGATCAGTCAGCTGGTGTGCCATACGAATAACCTGCTGAAGGTTGTTGAAGTTTACAGCAATGACCATACCCTTGATTTGTGGCACCAAACCCTTGATGTACAGTTCAATCCGTTTGTAGAGCGGTGTAGAATAGTTAGGGCACATAGTTGCCAACTCATGTGACCTAGTAGTATAAGCTTCAATCTCCGACCCTACCATCTTCAGGTTCAGGTACTCAGTTTCCAGCATCTGAATCTCATCACGAGGACAGTACTCTTCCATCATCATCTCCTTGAAAGCCTCCCAAGGCGTAGCATTCGCCACATCCACACCTAATATCTGTTTCTGAGAGTTCCACCAGGATAATGCCGCGTTCTCAAGGGTACCAGCGGCATATTTGACCTGTTCAGCTAGTGGACAGTTACACATAGCGAAGCATGACTCCAACTTCTCGAACCACCTAAGTAGTCCGACTGTTCCTTCTGATCCTCCAAAGTTTTGAGGCTTGTAGTCCATGAATGTCTTGTAGGTACAGACTGGAGGGTGATGTGGAGGTTGGCCTATGTACGAAAGTGAAAGTCACAAATGAGTAAAAGAGTTTAACGCTGGAGTTTGTGGAAAGGGAATAAAGCGATTTGGCGTTACCAGCTTGAATAGCTGCGAGTGCTGCAACCACCCTGTCATTTATAAGTGCGGTCAGCTCAGCCTGTGTCAGGTTGATGTTTCCACGTCCATGTCCACGTCCAGCCATCGTGATCCTACATTTACCATAAGCTCATGTGACATACAAATATGCAGCCGTACGATCGTTCACACGTGATGTAGGCGAACTAGAATAAAAGACAAACTTCAAAAGAACAACTTAGTCTCGACTGGGTCTAGAATAAAAGAAAGAAAGATCAAGCGAATGAAGATAGGGATCAATCCTCTCCGTGCTCAGTTAGAATAATAGAGTCTCCATATTCAATCTCTTCAGGTTTGATGGGTTCGGGTTCCTTCTCTAATTCCTCTTCCTCCTCCTCTAGTGGTGTAAGTGTTATCTAGAGTTATTCGCGTGTAGTACTAACGTCCTACTCGTTCCTCCTAGTAGCCTTCTTCTCTCACCTGTAATGTTGCACCGTGTTCAATGGTTGGTTCTTGCACTGGTACTCGATGGCTAACTCCCCATCCGTGAAGCTGGTTGGAATTTTAGTCCCAATTGATGCGCCACATGGCTTAGCTTTCGTCCTTCACCAAGGGTGTTCTCAATATCGGATTTAGTGTTAAAGGATTATGTATCTCCTATAACCTGTTAAGCAAGTATACAGAGCCTGAAAGCTAGTTGTGCACTTGAGCTGTGAATGTACTAATGCAATGCTTATGCTATAACAGTTATAGACTAGACTCATCATGCAGTCCTAGTTCACTATAACCAATGGCTCTGATACCAATCTGTCACACCCTCAAATCTCCACTACGGGGTTTATACCGCGAGGCGCATGACATACCAGGATCCCCATAGCCATAAGTCATATGAACGACTCTAAATGCCCAAACCATTTAGCTCGTTTTCAAAAATATAGTTTTAATGTTTAACCAAAAAGTTTAGATAAGTTGCGGAAGCGTAAATCAAACATAAGCGTTTAAGTTCATGCGCAAAACCACGCGCCCAAAATGAAACCATAGAATGTAAAGCAAAGTATAAGTTAAATAATGTTCATAACCCATGACACAATGATGCATGTCCTATCGTGCTCCGAACCTAGAGACCTGCAAAAGCATGCTATCGTGTGTCAACATAAAGTTGGTGAGTTCACAAAGTAAAGTAAGTAAAAGTGTAGGTTTCCCAAACCAAGATCAACATTTAGGTTTCCCAAACCCGCAAGTAGTAATCAATAACAAAACCAAGAAACCACTAGTTCAGCGTATGCCAAGGGTAGCTAACCCATTCATGATAACTAAACAATGTTATACCGAATTGCTATTCAAACGATGCACTCGCTCCGCGAGCTGGTTTGTGCCTCTCATCATTGCCTATCAACAATGATAAAGTCTAAGGTCGTAGTTCACGCCCGGCTCCCAGCACGGTGTGAGGTTTGTCAAACCTAATAGCGCTATCAACTAGTAACCCGCTTGCCATAACCCGGCAACTCATTCGGTAAATAATGAAGGACTTCCGTGATAGTATGCAGTTTAGTTCATCAAGGACACGGAGTGTGAAACTAGCAAAACGCGATCCACACAAGAAATCGAAAACGCGACCCTCACAAGGAGTCAAACCCTGAGCCATGAATTATTTCACATGATAATATGCACTCCATGGCTTAAAGAATGCCACACATGAAGATGATGATGTGCATGAGGTTGTGAATTGGATAATATGCTCTCCATGGCTTGAAGAATGCTACACATGAATATGATGATGTGCATGAGGTTGTGAATGTGCATGGGAGACGTGGGTTCGGGTCGCAGATCTAAATGAGCCGTGTTTTTTTTGTCAGGACATAGTGCGAGACGTTTAGTTTGCAAATTTGGATGCTTTGCAACCGGTGAGTTCTTGAGCCCACTCTTTCAATTATTATTTTTATAAATATTTTGGGCTGACATGCATGCTAAACCAGTATGATTATTTTTATGAAGTCACAAAATATTTTTATAAAGTTATAAATATTTTTGTGTACGAATGAAATCCATATTAACTCATATATATTATTTTGTCATGAAACGTAAGTAGGGTATATGTTATTATTCTTACGTGTTGAAGGCAATTAGAATACAGCATATATACCGATAGTCGTATATGTTTATATGTAAAAATAAATAAATGTACCTATATATAGGTGTATATGTATATTTAAGTATGAACTTATGAAAGGAAGCTATATATATATATATATATATATATATATATATATATATACTAGTAGAAAACCCGCGCGATGCGGCGGCGACTACAAATTACAACTCGGAAGTCATTTAATAATTCACTTATCGATCCTTTCGTGGTATATTGTATTGTACGCCTGCTAGTTTTTTTATTCGTTTAATATGTTACAACTCAATTAAGTTAATTTATTAGTCCTCACATTTTACGCTAAAATCGACGATGCTCGTCTATCTAATGTTAAGAAGTGCGAATTAAAAGAAAAAGGCAGTCAATGATCAATGAATTTTAGCACCAATATGAAACGTCAAACACATGATTGGCATAGAAACAAAAATAGGAGTTGCAAAAGCGTCGTGGTGGCACGGACAATTGAACAAGAGCTACAATTTTAAGATAAAAAAATAAATTCTAAGTTCTAGTCTAAAACCTTATATCGTTGGGTATAAATTGAATTGCTTCTACGTTTTTTAAGAACCCAATTCCTATTTTGTTATTAAGTCTTATATTTTATCTAACATATAAAAAAACCAAAACATTAGTTATTAAGTCTTATATTTTCTCTAACATTGTCTATTACAGTAGTTTGGTGTGTTACCACATTCCTATGTTGAGAATGTTTACATTAAAAATAGAATTTTATATTATAAGAGGGGTCTAAGCTTCTATCTTATTTGATCCTTCTTAGTCAATATGCATTCAGTAGTCTTAGAGGGTGTAATATGCATTCAGTAGTAGTCTGAGAGGGTGTGCAGGGCATCTTGGTGCATACTTTTTTCCCTGCCATTTTCATCAACCATTTAAGGAACTACTATTGCAGTTCAGATAGTAAAAGAGAAAAAAGTAAAAAAAAAATGCATATCAAAAGTAACAAATACGGATTATAAGCTATAAGCTATGACTGAGTTTGAAAAAATTGTTTCACCAATTTGTACAATTTTTTCTTAGTACATCATTGCATGACTACATACCTTGCTTGTATACAAGGTTTTATGACAATGACCAATCATACAATAAAGTAACTCTACTACTTTGTCATATATGAATATGATAATGACCTATCATTATCTGTTCTGCCACTTGCCCTCCTGCCAACATAAGTTTGACCAAAATCACCATTTCCAAATTTGTCTTCGATAAGAGTTGAAAGCTAATTCTGTAGCGAGTGATGGTGGGAAGTTTCAATGGATTGCTTGGGCCTCGTTAAAGGTTAACCTTCTTGTGTGGAGTGTCGATATGGGGAAAGTCGCGTCTAAAACGGCTTTGGTTTAAGCATGGGGTGCTAATTCCGAACAACATGTGCAGTGGCTGCAACATTGGCGCAGAAACATGTGATAATTTTTTCACCTCCTGTCTCTCGGCTAGGATCATATGGTGGTACGTTTTTTTGCTGGTTAAAGTTGCCCATTATGAGTTACTGCAGCTCGATTGGTGCCATTATGGACCTGGTGGCTCTCACATGAATATATTTTTCTTCTCTGTGTCCTCATATGCAGCCTACGTATAACATGAAGAATGAATAAATAACATGTAACGAAAACAAATACAGAGACGATTATGTCCAAAAGGTAATATGCCTTCGTTTCGGCCCGGCTATGTAACGAAAACAGATAAAGAGATGATTATGTCGAAAAGGTAATATGCCTTCGTTTTGGCCCGGCTATAACTCCCAAGTTAAAAGTAAAACAACTTGGTTCAAATAATACTGACAACGAAAACATATAGAAAGACATTAGACATAGATCACTAATTACACAATTCATATCATTTGCATCACAAGCAAATTCATCAATATAATTGTGAAGTCACACCGTTTACAAATATATAGAGATGAAGATTTGTCTTTGTTATGAGTAATTGGGTATTTATGAATATTGGATACTACCTTTAGTAATAAATACAATATACTGAATCACTTAAAATGGGAAATATTTTTAGGAAGTAACAATTTAACCTTATAATAGAATGATTTTGGGAAGTAATTTCAATAAAACTTGTGCCTCAAAAGTGTTTTAAGATAAAAATGGGAAATTTCATTATAGATTAAGTTGGGTCATATGGGTTGGTTAACCTGAAACATCTTATGTTGTGTTGTTTGATTCCAAAGAAGAACACCTGCAAACAACTTAATTCAGAATTCATCAAACTAATTGTAGCAAAATTCTCAAATCATAAGTCAAACTATGAAGACCATCATTTTTTAAATTTTAGATATAAACATATTACTCTAATTGATTGAAAACTCATATTGCCCGAAAACTACATTTTGTTTGTTTAGATTTTAGTTTTTATTGCACAAGGGGTAAACCAACATATTCCAAAATATAATCAACACTTAAGCTGTTGGGTTATTTTGAGACCACAGTTACCAGAATCAAGTGTTTTGATAGTTTATTATGTTGTTTAGAAGTTAGAGGGCCTTTTATGTAATTGTTGGATACTTTTGGTAACCCTAGTTGTTTTGAGCACTTAGCAGCAGGCCCTGCGCACTTAGGCTTAAGTGCGCAGGCCCATATGCTCAGCCTATAAATATAATGCTATGTGTGCAGCTAGGGTTAGGGTTTTTGGTCATCTTAAAAGAACACAAGCAATCTGCGAACTTGTATGTATGTATCCATGGTGTTTTGACGATCTATCATTAATGGAATCATGTTATTTGAGTATCTTGTGTGTCGGTTTCTATTAGTTTTCATCTAGTTTCTTTGTTTGTAAAGATTAATCACTTAAAACACCTAATAAATAGGTGTTTCTAAGTGATAACAATCTTGTGCACTAGAAAGATCTAGTAATTTGGGACTACAATTTGGTATCAGAGCCTTTGTGCTCTAGATTGTATCTGATTAAGATACCAAAACCCTCATTTTGTTAGTTTCTTTGTTTATTTTTTTGGTTTTTGCGTGTGTTTTTATCAAAAAAAAAAAAGAGTGTTTCATCTTCATTTTGCTTCACATTTACCTTATAGTTGTGTTTCTGAAGTGTTAAAAGTTGTTTATCTTTGGTAGAAACATCATCCGAGCATTTCAGATCAATTGAAAAAGGCTTGGATAAGATTCTGCTGTGTTTAGTGCATTTTCAGCGAGTTTTGCGCACTTATTTTGCGCACTTGTTCTTAATTTGCGCACTTATTTCAAAATTTTGAGTACTGATTTTGAGTACTTATTTCAACTTTTGAGCACTTATTTCAAAGTTTGAGCACTTATTTCAACTTTTGAGCACTTATTTCAAATTTTGAGCACTTGTTTCAAATTTTGAGCACTTATTTCCAACTTTGAGCACTTGTTTCAAATTTTGAGTACTTATTTCAAATTTTGAGCACTTGTTTCAAATTTTGAGTACTTGTTTCAAATTTTGAGTACTTATCTCAATTTTGCATACTTATTTTAAATTTTTGAGCACTTAGGCTAATATTCAGTTTATCTCCAAAAACACAACTAGGGTTTCTGCACACTTATCAGAAATCACTAGTTGGTTTGCGTACTTGCTGAAAGGGTGCAATTTTTGAGTACTTGGCTAGGGTTTCTGCGCACTTAAAATCTTAAACGAGAGTTTAAGTGTTTGCGAACTTAAATAAGTTCGCAAACTGATCAGTCAAAGACTGAGCACTTATCTTGCTCAGCCTTGACAGATTTGCGCACTTAGCGTTGTGTGTACTTCAAGATTGTGCACTTATCAGGAGATCAAAATCTTGACATCACTGTTTGCTTCATTGTTTCAGGTGGGTGCTGACTTGGGTATCTGCGCACTTAACACAGATTTGCGCACTTAGCTGCGTACTTGTGGACTGATCATTAAAATCAAGGACTTTGGACATTTTCTGGACTTTAAACACTAAAACCAATTAATCAGACCTTTAAAATCAATCAAATTAACTCTAAATCAATGGCTGGTAACAATAACTCATTCCAAGTTAATCCCATAACCCAAGCAGAACTGGAAACTGGAACAATCACTCGAATTCCCAAGTTGATGGGTGCTGAAGATTATGGTACCTGGAAGAACAGAATGAAAGCTTTCTATTTTGTTAATGATCACACTCAATGGAACTCTGTGCAACTTGGACCTCACATTCCTGTGAGGACCACTGATACGGGAGAGGTGTTTAACACTGATCCTACTACCTACACAGATCTCGACAAACAGTTGATGCAACGAGATCACAAAGCCTATGGTGCTCTCACCATGGCTTTGTCAAATGATGTGTACAATATGTTTGAAGAATACGGATCGGCGCATGATCTATGGTTCGCCTTGAGTGAATACTACGAAGGAAATGCTGAGATGAGACAGAACAAGCAAGACATGGTTCAAAAGGAGTATGATATGTTTGGAAGTGTTCGTGGTGAAAGCCTGACATCACACATTGACAGGTTCATGAATCTGCTAACGAAAATGAAGAAAGCCGGGATTCCTATCAACAACCGCAATTCCATCAAGAAACTACTTGACTCTCTTCCAAAAGAATGGAGTGTTCAGTGCATGTTGATTAAGAAGGACTACTTGGATGCTCAATCCACTCTGGCTGATCTTATAAACACATTGAAGTCATTTGAGATGGATATCACAAAAAGAGAGATGAATCAGACCGTTCCAAAAGTTACTGCTGGCAGTGCAATGAAGAATCTGGCACTGATGACTCCGATTGGTGAAATGGGTTCAAGTTCACTACATCCATATGTGGACTCAATGGGGGTTGGTAGTTCAAATTCAGGCAAAGCACCAATGTACTCTGAAAAGGCAGCGAAGACACTAACTCCACAGGTTGCCAAGCTAGCTACCGAACATGTGGAACTCTTCAACACCTTTATGAGCAGTTTTGAGGCACTAAAGACCGGAGAGATTAAGAATGAGATGATGTCCCCAGAGGATATGTATCAAGTGGACCCAGATGATATGGAAGAAATGGACCTCAAGTGGCAGATGGCAATGATCACTCTACGAGTTAAACGTTTTCAAGACAGAACCGGTAGAAGAGTGGGAATGGGAAAGGCTGGGTTTGACAAGTCGAAGATCAGATGTTACAACTGCAGGGTCCTCGGGCATTTCAAATATGAATGCCCCACTTTGAACCAAGCCGAAATCAAGCCTGCTAAGAGGTTGGTGGCCATAACTGACGGAAATGAAGGAAATGATAAGGAACCACAGAAGGCCTTGGTTGTTGAAGATTTCGATTGGGGAGAAGAGGCAGCTGCTGCAGAAGTTGAAGTCAACAAAGCCCTGATGGCCACAATTTGCACCAAATCCTCAAATGGTGTGAATTCTCTTGAAGGGTCATCTGCTGAGGTACTGAAGGGTGAGATGCAGAAGAATGCTGGACTGAAGAGTGTGCTGGTTGATGAAAAAGTGAACGATCAGACTAGGGAGGAGGCCTTGATAGCTGAAAAGACTTCATCAGAGAAAGTTGCTGAAGAGGTGAAGAGCTCTTCCAAGAAAGCTGAGGAGAGAGACATGGTAAATATTCCTCTCGAAATAAAATCTAAGCTGTGCTCACCTAGGTGTGTTACAGCTGTTGCTTACTGTTTGTCACACAACAAACGAGTTTTAAGAGAAATGGATGATATTCGTAAAATCAATTCTGAAATGAAAGAAAACGAGTGGGCATATCAGCGAAAGTTAAATGCAACTCTAGCTGAAATGCAAACTTTAAAAGAATTTGTTCTTAAGAAAGATTTTCTAATAAATGATTTAACTTCAAAATTAGAGAAATCTAGAAATGAAACAACTCGTCTTCAAATCGTTGTTGACAAATGGAATGTGAGCAAACAGGCTCATACTGATATCGTAGATTGTGCAAGACAATCATTCGTAAAGGATGGAATAGGGTATAAGGATAAGAATGGAATCGAAAGATCACTATTCTTAACTTTGAGCCGAAGTGAATACATACCCATTCCATCACCTCATCCTAAAAATGATCTTTTTGAAAACAAATGTGATGAGTCTGAGTCAAATGCTAACATAAGTAAAAGCGATGCAGATGTGACCCAACAGGCTCATGTGGAAGATGATGAAAGTTGTGGTGGGCAGACAGTGGGGTTAGGACATCCAGGTGCCAATTACTCAACAGTGAATTGGTTTATCTGGAACAATGAAAAGTCAAAAAACAATTCTATTTTGGATGACTGTAAAACTTTAACTAAATCGGATGACTGTAATAGTTTGCCTAGGGTGGATGATTGTAATAGTTTAACTAGGACGGATGACTGTATTTCTAAACTTGATTTAAAAGGGGCGGTGGCTCCCGGTGATAGGAAGCCTCCTATCAAACGTTCTAATGTTTGTGTTGAAAATGTTATGCCTGTGTGTGTTGATCTTAATGCTGCATTCTCTGATGCAAATCATACGCTCAAACCATCTGTGTTTGTGCCAGAACTTAAGCGTAACAGGTTTGGGAAATTTCTCACTGAGGAAATCCCAGAATTTATCCCCTTATCCACAGATGTATCGGGTTCTGAAGAATCACAAAGTGAAACAGGTACCTCAAGTTCTGAAGAATCACTAAGTGATATAGAGAGCAACACCAGCTTACATAACCTCGACACCAATGAAGAATCAAGCAGCAACAAGGAAGAATCAAGTTCAAGCAAAAGCTCCAGATCAGACAAGCTCAAGAAAAGAACATCACAACCATCATCATCCAGATCTTCTCCTAAGATCAAGCCTAAGCATTCAAAATGCTTCAGATGTGGAAAAGAGGGTCACGTGGTCAAAAACTGTCATATAAAACCTAAACCACAGAAAGATGTCAAAACACAAAACTCTTTTACAGATCAAATAAAAAAACTTCAAGAAACCGTAAAAAGTTTTGTTAAAAATACACAAATCTGGAAGAAACAAGAGTCAATTTTGGGAGAAAATCATGACAGATCAAAGATTAAACAAACTTGGATTCCCAAAGTCACTTAATTAAAAGGCAGAGTCGTCACTGTACATAGATTTTCTTTTGTTTATCTTTGCTTCTCTTTTGTTTTGTTTTTGCAGAATAAATTACAGAAATGGCTGATAGCTCTTATGAGATATCTATGGCATGTCGACAGCGGCGCTTCAAGACACATGACTGGACTGAAAGAACTCCTCAAGAACTATCGGTTCATCGATGGAGAGTTTGTAGCGTTTGCTGGAAATGAAAAGGGTGGAAAGATCGTTGGCATAGGAGATGTGGTCTCTGACGCACTAACACTAGAAGATGTCAACTCTGTTCCAGAACTGTGCTACAATCTGTTGAGTGTATCACAAGTCTGTGACAAAGGAATCTCGGTGTTGTTCAATGACATGGAGTGCATCTTCCTTAAGCCAGGATTTAAACCACCCATCGACATGATCATGTTGAAAGCCCCTAGGCAGAATAACACATATGTGATAAATATGAGAGATGCCAAGTCTGAACAACCAATGACTTGCTTACTATCAAAGGCATCTGAGTCAGAGTCACTGTTATGGCATAGGCGATTAGGTCATGTGAATTTTAAAAATATAAACAAACTTTCTAAACTAAATCTAGTCAGAGGTCTTCCTTCCTAGGAATTTCCTTTTTCTGAAAAATGTTTAGCATGTGCAAAAGGTAAACAACACAAGAAATCGCATAAGTCCAAAACAGTGAACTCAATTGACTCTCCACTTCAATTATTACATATGGATCTCTTCGGTCCAATCAGTGTAAAAAGCCTGGGTAAAAAATCTTACTGTTTGGTGATTACAGATGATTTCTCTCGCTTCACGTGGGTGTACTTCTTGGAGTTCAAGAGTGAGGCTGCTGAGACTTTGATGCTGTTCGTTCCCCTGATCGAGAACATAATCAAATTGAAAGTAAAGTCAATCAGAAGTGATCATGGAACAGAATTCAAGAACCAAAGCTTTCTGACGTTTTGCAGTGGAAAAGGGATTCATCTTCAATACAGTGCTACAAGGACTCCTCAGCAAAATGGAGTGGCTGAAAGGAAGAATCGTACACTCATTGAAGCTGCCAGAACCATGCTCATCGACTCTAAGTTGCCGATCATCTTCTGGGCAGAAGCTGTGAATACCGCCTGTTATGTTCTTAACAGGATCTTGATTGTCAAGCCTCGTGGGAAAACAGCTTATGAATTGCTTTTCAAAAGAAAACCTCTCATTGATTATTTCAGGCCGTTTGGATGTTCCTGCACTCTTCTGAACAACTTTGAGAATATCATGAAGTTTGATGCTGTTGGAGACGAATGTTTTTTCGTTGGTTACTCTTCTAGTCAAAAGGCTTATCGAGTATACAACAAACGTACCAAGATGGTTCTGGAATCTTTTTATGTTGACTGGCAAGAATCCAACTCTACTAATGTTGGAACCGGTCCTGACTGGTTCTTTGACGTGGATGTTGTGTTCAATCACTTTGTCATACCTGAACAGCAAGTTCCTGCAGATCAAGCTCCTGAAAATCAAGCTACAAGTTCATCTCCCTTTGGGAATATTCTCTACTCTTCTGACGACGAAGTTGCACCATTTACCACCCGCTTTTCTCCTCTTGTTGCTGATCCAATTGTTCCTCCTCAACTCAGTAATGGTGATACAGCTGCTGAAACCTCTAACATTCCTGAAAGCACGTCAAATGCTGAAGGAACACAATCAAATCAGCAGTCTGTAGATGAACCATCCAGCTCTTCTGCACCTGGAGATCATCTTTCGAACCTCCCTCCACAAGTGCAAGAAGAAGAGAATATGGGATTCAAATCTTCTAAGAATCACCCAATTGAAAATGTCATTGGACCAATCAGTGAGGGTGTTCTTATAAGAAATCAGACAGACAAGCTCAACACCGCTCTCTCAGCATTCTTATCTCAAACAGTACCTTTCAGCATTGAAGATGCAGTTAGAGATGCAAGCTGGGTAGAGGCCATGCAGGAAGAACTATTTCAGTTCAGAAAACTCAAAGTGTGGGAGCTCATGGATCTGCCTGAAGGAAAATATCCTATTGGGACGAGATGGGTTTTTCGCAACAAAATGGATGAACGTGGCGTGGTAATCAAGAACAAAGCTCGTCTGGTTGTTCAAGGATTTCGTCAGCAGGAGGGGATTGATTATGAGGAAGTCTTCGCACCAGTCGCTCGACTTGAAGCCATTCGGATTTTCTTGGCATATGCTTCATATCGAAATTTTAAAGTTTTTCAGATGGACGTGAAGAGTGCTTTCTTATACGGGAAGATCAAGGAAGAAGTCTATGTGTGTCAACCGCCAGGATTCGAAGACCCTCATCATCCAAACAGATACTACAAGTTGGACAAGGCTCTCTACGGTCTCCATCAAGCTCCTAGAGCTTGGTATGAGACCTTGTCCTCTTATCTGTTACAGAATGGATACACAAGAGGGAAGATCGACATGACCCTGTTCACCAAAGAAGTCAACAAACATTCTATCCTTGTTCAAATATATGTTGATGATATTATCTTTGGTTCAACTGACGAAAATTTGTGCAGGGAATTTGAAAGCATTATGAAGTCTCAATTTGAAATGAGCATGATGGGAGAACTGTCATTTTTCTTAGGTCTCGAAGTCCAACAGAAAGAAGACGGCATTCTCATTCATCAAGCCCCCCAAGTATACAAGAGACATTCTGGCAAAGTACAACCTGTCGGACTGCAAGCCGTCCAACACTCCTTTTGCAGCTCAAACAACGCTTGTACCAGATCTTCAAGGCCCTTCTGTGAACCCTCACACTTACCGTTCTATGATTGGATCCTTGATGTATCTCACAGCCAGCAGACCGGACATCATGTGGGCAGTTGGATGTTGTGCTCGCTTTCAGTCAAATCCAAAGCAATCTCATGAAACTGCAGTAAAAAGAATCTTCCGCTACCTCAAAGGAACACCAAAACTAGGTTTATGGTATCCTAAGAGTGACAATTTTGACCTAATTGCGTACTCTGATAGTGATCATGCAGGTTGCAGGATTGACCGAAAGTCTGTCTCTGGTGGCTGTCAATTTCTGGGAAACAGGCTTGTGTCTTGGCAGAGCAAGAAGCAGACAACAGTGTCTATCTCCACCGCTCAGGCCGAGTACACAGCCGCATCCAGTTGTTGCTGTCAAGTGCTATGGATTCAAAATCAGTTGTTGGATTACGGTTTGAATATCATGAGAACCCCTATCTACATTGACAATGATGCTTGTCGTGACATCGTGAAGAATCCAATTGATCATTCTAAAACCAAACATATTGAAATTCAGATTCATTCAATTCGCGATGCGCACGACAAAGGGTATATACAGGTGTTGCCTATAGATACTGCTGATCAAAAGGCAGATATCTTTACAAAAGCTTTCGACAAAACCCGTTTTCGTCAGTTGGTGACATGGTTAGAAATGATCAATTTTGAATGAGTAAAATTTTTATTCAAAAAAAAAAAAAACTTGTGTATAAATTATAGAAAAATCTTATGTTTAAATAAAATAAAGATTTTTGGGGGAGAAATAAACCGGTAGATCCCTAATTGCAAAATTGAAAAACTTTTTCAAAAATCAAGAAATGATAGGGACTAATCATATTTGTCAGCATGTGAATAGGACCCAGAGGACGTTGTGGCTTCAAGCAACGACATGTCGGTAGATTCAGCCTGGAATCGAGTAAACTGCTAAAGGTGACAAACTGAAAAGATCTACACGAAAAGCTGGATTCCCACTGTGCTTTAGGTCTGCACAAGCTGAGTCCGGTCATACACAGGTTGAGAGATCAAAAGACACAGAAAATTTTGTGCATAAGCAATCAAAAGACACCTAAGAGTGCAAGCTACTAAAGCGGGGCTATTAAATCAAATGAGCAACAAAAGACGCGCAATGTTAGTGACGTGCAAACATATAGATAGCTCAAAAAGCAATCAGATGATCATCTTCTCTGCTTATGGGAACATAGACCTGAAGCTCTCATCATCTGATTTACATAATGATCATCTTCTCTGCTTATGGAAACATAGACCTGAAGCTCTCATCATTATATCTCAATAAACCTTGAGGATTGGTAGGCTTACACCTAGCACAAGTGGGGTCCACTAACTTTTCGTCAATATTACCAAAACATGATAAAACTCATCACCAAACGTTCGTTGAAAGACGAGAGGCATGGATTTAAGTGGACAAACATACCGACAGTTTTTTTTTGGGCTGCAGCTATCCAACGGAAAGTTGAAATGTGGTCTGGCAGGTATGGTTAGTCATGATCTTGATGCAGAAGGTGAGAAACGGTTGATCTCTGGTCCCTTATCTATGTTTTTAACCTGTTTTTATCCCTGCGCACTTAACTTTAAGTCTTGGAGACTGCGCACTTAATTAAGTTCGCAATCCTGGTGTCCTATAAATACTTTCTTATCTTCTTTAACCCTCTTTTTTTCTTACTGCCGTCATAAACAAAAAACCCTAATCTTAAAAATCTTCATCAGCCGTTAAAATCAAAGATACCCTAAATTCCTTAAACATCATCATCTTTCGTCATCTACAACTGATTCTTCAACAATTCCACCATTAATCACCACAATCAAACCCGAAACCACCTGTTTATACATCATCTACTTCCTCTTCTATTTTTGATTTCCGTTCGTTTATGTTCTTGTTAAGGTAGATTATTTGCTAATTGATGATTGTTCGTGATTAACAGGTGTTTAAACAACAAGATCTAAACGGATCTGAAACATCAGTTTGAAACTTTTGGGTTTTCTTGATAACTGCGAACTTAGTTCTTGGTTTTGTGAACTTGTTTCATATTTTTGCGTACCTGCATCTGTTGATACAAGGGATTCAAACCCTAAGAAATTGAGAACCTGATTTGCGAACTTAAATCTTAAACGTGAGTTTAAGTGGTTGAGCACTTGATAAGTGCGCGAACCGGTCTGCTAAAGCACTGGGGTTACCATGCCCAACTGATGACTGATTTGCGTACTTAGATTAGTGCTCAGATCTGAGCACTTGGCTAAGTGCTCAAAACTTGAGCACTTAACTAAGTGCTCAAGTTTTGCGAACTTAGCTAAGTGCTCAGGTTTGAGATCTTGGCTAAGTGTTCAGGTTTGAGCACTAGGCCAAGTGCTCAGGTTTGCAATCTTGGATAAGTGCTCAGGTTTGAGCACTTGGCTAAGTGCTCAATCTGATGTGCTTGATAACTGCGAACTTGAACGCGTACATAAATCACTAAGTCACTTGTGACCGGACTTGATAATCTATGACTTTTGACTGGACTGCGTACTTGGACTTGTAACCCGTAAACTTAACCTTGGACAACATCTAAGAACGTGCATACAACTAACCTTGGACAACAACTAAGAACTTGCTAACTTAAATCATATATGCATATGAAACAACCTGATCAAACAAAACAAGTGTCTAATCCGAATCAAACTTGTCCAAAGTCATTGTCCGTCTAAGTCTAAGATTTCAGTAGTCAGTAATGTTGTCTGAAAAACAGAAATCTAACTTGTTTTTCGTGCATATGACTTGAAACAGATGGCACTATTATGGGATATCCAAGGAATGCACAATCAGGCAATAAAGCTTGAGACTGATGACCACAAGTTCAGAGATGTCGTTTCATGGATCAGGCATAGCAGGATCCGGTACGCTGTGGAACACGAGCTTAGAGTGTATGTTGATCACATCAAAGACTTTTGGAGATCAGCAAAAGTTGAGACAATAGATGGTAACAAGAGACTCAATGCTACAGTTCGAAACAAACCGGTGATCATTACTGAAGATACAGTCCGAAGGGCACTGAGACTAGGGGATCAACCCGGAAGCTTCAAACAACTAGCTAAAGCTGATCTGCTCAGAGAATTCAAGAGAATCGGATACAAAGGAGAATTCGACACGCGCAGTGATGTAAAGAAGAGCGAACTGTCACGTGACTGGAGGGTAATTTGCCACGTGTTCGTCATGTCAATGTCTCACAGAAAAGGGGGTTACAACGCTCTCAGCCCAGAATGGTCAAGTGCTATGATAAAGATCTGTAAAAATGAGGCGGTGAATGTGTCTGGGATGATTCTAGATCTGATGATAAAGAACTCTCTGTCAAGCAAGAAGTGGGCCATGTATCCAAGATTCGTGCAAATGATGATCAATATACAGCACGAGAACTTGCCAACAAACAACAGTGATGTGTACGGGTTCGCCAAAGGTGGGAGATTTTTCACTGAATGCAATACGCCTGACTGGGAACCCATGCTACCACACATGTATGCAGCACAACGTTACCCTGTGGTGATGGAACTTTACAACAAAATCAAGAAAAAGAGGGAGGCAAGTACTAAAGCTCGTCAGGAATCCACTGATATCCCTGAATCATCTGAGCCTGCTCCCACCACAGCCCAGCCAACTGCTGAAGAAGTTGCCAGAGAAAGAATAATAGGCAAGAGAGTAGCATCTGAACCCGTTCCTCCAAGGCCAACAAAAAGAAATAGGCCTACTGGTTTGTTGCAGCAAGGGAGAGAATCACTGAGACCAGAGGAACTTGAGCTTGCTGAAGCTGCCAGACAAAGTGCTGAACTGGCAAGGGCAGAAAGAAAGAGAAGAAGAGAACAGTTGCCAGAATCTGAAAGGCCACGAGTTATGACTGAAGAAGATGTTGAGGCTGAAGAAATTTGGGAGTCTATGTTCGGGGGTGAGGATCAACCAGGGCCTTCCACTGCCAGGGCCCCTGTTCCTAAACCTCCTGTGAAGAAACCAACTGCACCATCCTCGTCTATTCCTGCTGCACAACGTCCAAAACCTGTGCATCAAGAACTTTATGAGAAGCTATCAAAAGAAGTGGGAAAGACAGCAGCAAAAGAAATATGCACCCTGAAGAATCAGATTCACAACAACCAGGAACTGAAGAAAAAGATAAAGAAGCTGAAGCATAAGAATAAGAACCTGGAGAAGATTGTTAAAGATCAACGATACCTTATCAAGTTCCAGACTCAGGTACAGATAAAGATGTTCGATATGATTCAGGATCTGAAGAAACAAGAGACAGGTGCTTCCGGTACTTCATTTGATGAAATGTTTGACTTTGGGAAGTTTTTGGAAGAAGAAAAGGAAAAAGAAAGAATAGCGGAGGAGAGCGACGTGGATGAGATAAGTGAGGATGAAATGCCCGAAAAGTTTGTAGAAATGGGTGCAGGAGAAGAAACAGTTTATGAGATGTCAGATGGATACAGGATGGACCCTGAGAGATCTACCTGGTTTCCAAGAAGACCAATTACCATTCCAGCTTTGCACCAGAACATCCACCACACTCGAGAAGCTCACCAGGAAAGAATCATCTCTTGGGGATATGATGAGTTCAAGAGATTGTTTGTTGTGAAAAGAAGAGGGGGAGTGATACAGTATTTCAAGGGTAGACCAAATCTGAAGACTCTTCCACGCTGGGATATCAGGGAAATGTGCAGAACACCATTCCTCAACCACTCCAAGGACACCACAGCTGACATGGTTTCTGTCTTTATTGAAAGGGAATGTGCGTCTGACTTCGAGAACTGGAAACCACAGAAGCCAAGAAGAAGAATTTCCAAGAAAAGAATTGATCCAGCCACCGGACGGGGAATGATCACCTATGTGATTGACCCACCCCAGGTCGTCACAAGGGTTCCCATTCGTCCTGAGCTTCCTGTGATGTTGAAAGAGTTCAAGAAGTGGTTTTATGATAGCTTGACTGGTGAAGCTGTCATCAAGCTGAAAGACGATTCAGAAGCGTTGAGAATTCTGGACCCGGTGGATGTGTTTGCACTCAACCCTTCAGACTTGACCATTCTGTTTGGAAACCAGATTAACGTGGGTGCTGGAAACGTGCTGTTTGAGGAAGCTATTCTGTTCAGAAGGGCGGTGGAACGAGCATTGAAGCGAAAGCAGGAATTGCTCGATTTAGTAGACAGGATCAATGCAGCCGATAAAGCTAGAGATGATAAAGAAAAAGCTGCCCAAGCTGCTGCTGCAAAGACAACTGAAGCTGAGGTCATCTCAGAGGTGCAGACACAGGTTCCTGCAGCAACAACTGATCCTGAGGTTGAGTCTACTCAAGCCCCACCAGCTTCTCCAGAACCAGTCCCAGAAACTCAGCAGGATCCAGCAACTGTAGATCTCGCTGAGTTATTCATCCAGGATCCACCAGTTGAAGAAAATGTTGATGATAGTGTAGTTCAAGCACTCCCAGCAAGCCGAGCAAGAGAACAGGGGGATTCAAGCGATGTTGAGATCGACTGAAGATGAAAATCTGGTAGCTGTGGTCTAGGGGGAGTATTGTTGGGTTATTTTGAGACCACAGTTACCAGAATCAAGTGTTTTGATAGTTTATTATGTTGTTTAGAAGTTAGAGGGCCTTTTATGTAATTGTTGGATACTTTTGGTAACCCTAGCTGTTTTGAGCACTTAGCAGCAGGCCCTGCGCACTTAGGCTTAAGTGCGCAGGCCCATATGCTCAGCCTATAAATATAATGCTATGTGTGCAGCTAGGGTTAGGGTTTTTGGTCATCTTAAAAGAACACAAGCAATCTGCGAACTTGTATGTATGTATCCATGGTGTTTTGATGATCTATCATTAATGGAATCATGTTATTTGAGTATCTTGTGTGTCGGTTTCTATTAGTTTTCATCTAGTTTCTTTGTTTGTAAAGATTAATCACTTAAAACACCTAATAAATAGGTGTTTCTAAGTGATAACAATCTTGTGCACTAGAAAGATCTAGTAATTTGGGACTACATAAGCTTATAGCCAAGCACATAATTAAATATGTTTGGTAGACAAGTTCAACTTATAAACATTTAGGCATAATACTAAGCCACATATAAAAAGTTTCTAGTAGAATATACACAAGCAGACACAACAAATACAAATGAAAGGTCAACCTGATGATATAACGACACGGCTTGATATCCTTCTCCTTTGCTTTGTAGCTCCTATAAGAGTCAAGCATATGTAAATAAAATAAGCAAGAAATGAAAATGAAACAAAACATATTGGGATAAAAAGACAAGGAACATGACACTTAAATTCAAAATGATAACTACATATTTCAACATTAAATTCAAAATAAAAATGAAAAACAAAAAAAACATACATATGCGATTGTTCGCTGAAAACTATAGCTATAAAGGGGGAGCTCTGTCACTATCCTTGTCTGAAAATTTTAAAAGTTAATTTTAATATGAAGTTGTAACCTAATCTGATCAATATTTCAAAAACTCAAATGAAGAATGATACTATACCTCAAAGAAATTAATAAACTTTGGATCTCTGTTCACCCCCAACACCAAAAGATGAACCTAATAAACACAAATCATCAAATAAACTTCCAATTAGAAGAACACAAAACAAACTTAAAAGTACATAATGAAAAGATTTTCACAGACTTACCTTGGGTTGTCGGAACCTACCTCAACCACCATCTACACTCGGGAACTCGTCTGCGTTGCAGATTTGAGGACACATGGGTTTACAAGAACAGTCTCTTATACTTCACGTCGTTAACCAGCTGGATGAAACCCCATAAGTTGTACTATAACACCAACTTGGGGTGCTTATATTGACCCATAAAGAAAATAAATTAAATAAATGTGAATCCAAATAAAATATGCAAAACTATAAGATCTGAGCTTGTAAAATTAATTAACTAAGCTAGAAAACTCAGATCTACAAAGCTTGCTTGCCATCTTCCTTAGTCTTGTAACATCACCGGCAGATGTAGCTCTGAGAACAAAGGAAAACAACAATCTTCATCCAAAAAGGCGATAGAAAAAAACCTAAACGCCAAAAATTGACGGTAGATCATAACCTTTTTTTAGCAGAAAATAAAGATTAACCTACCAAGGTCTTTTTTGCCACCGAAGCTTCACGCTTCTGATTTCAGTAAGAATATGTGTATTTGTGTTGGGTCTTCTCGACAACACGGCGTATATTTTCTTCAAGTTATTGTAGTGGTTTGGGTTTACAGGAAAATGGGGGAAATATTTACGGCCAAAGAAAAGATGGGAAGGTAAAATGAAGAAAAGTGCAATGGATAGGGTTTTCTTTTATTATCAGGTAACCCGACTCTTGTAGTCCCAAAATTACTAGATCTTAAGTGTGCACTAGATTGTTATCAACTAGAAACACCTATTTGTTAGGTGTTTTAGTTGATTAATCTATGAAAACTAAAAGAAACTAGATGAACAAAGTAAAACCGACACACAAGAAACTCAAAACGTTTGATTCCATTAACAATAGATCTTCAAAGCACCATGGATTACAATATTCTTGTGTAATGAAAGATGTCCAAAACCCTAACCTAGAGTGTGCATATGAGTGAACTTTATATAGTGAGCACCTGATGGACTGCGAACTTAAGCTTAAGTTCGCAGTGCCCATCTCCTAAGTTCACACTCTAGGGTTTACACATAAACTAACAAAGAATTACATAACTAGTCCTCTAACTATCAAACTACAAAATAAGCTACAAAAAGTCTTTGTTCTGGTAACTGTGGTCTCAACTGAACCCAACAATACTCCCCCTAGACCACAGATACCAGATCTTCGTCTGTTAGCTTCAAACCGAGATATCACTCGATTCACCTTCTTCCTGCTTTACCCGCACTGGTTGTTTTGGAACTATCACTTCTGGAGCTTCAGAGTTTCTGGCTGCTTTTCTTTAATTGTCAGCTTTGTCTTTGTTAGCAATTTCCTTGTCTTTGTCTCCAAGCTCCTTCTCTTTGTCTGCAGCCTCGATCATTTCCAAAATTTCTAGCATCTCCAGCTTCCTTTCTTTAGCAGGATCTACTGCTCTTTGAAATAGCATTCCTTCTTCCAGCAGTGTCTAACCGGCTCCAACTCTGAATGTGTTCCCAAACATCTACATCAACTCTAACAGATAAAACATGAATACATCTACCAGATCGAAGAATCTCACAATCTAGTCCCCTGCACTGTTCTTGATCACAGACTGGATGATGATCAGGATTATATGCAATAAACACATCTCACATTCTAACACATATTTTAATACTCCCCCTAAACTTTTTATATTTTAATAAAAACAAACACAACAAGGAGGGGTTAACTGTTTCTCACCTTTTGCATACAAGATCATACTAACCATACCTGCCAGATCACATTTCAACTTTTCGTTGGATAGCTGCAGCCCAAGAAAAACTGTCGGTATGTTTGTCCACTTAAATCCATGCCTCTCGTCTTTCAACATACGTTTGGTGATGAGATTTATCATGTTTTGGTAATATTGACGGAAAGTTAGTGGACCCCACTTGTGCTAGGTATAAGCCTACCAATCCTCAAGGTTTATTGAGATATAATGATGAGAGCTTCAGGTCTATGTTTACACATAACAGAGAAGATGATCATTATGTCAATCAAATGATGAGAGCTTCAGGTCTATGTTCCCATAACAGAGAAGATGATCATCTGATTGCTTTTTGAGCTATCTATATGTTTGCACGTCACTAACATTGCGTGTCTTTTGTTGCTCATTTGTTTGAATAGCCCCGCATTGGTAGCTTGCACACTTAGGTGTCTTTTGATTACATATGCACAAAATTTTCTGTGTCTTTTGATCTCTCAACCTGTGTATGACCGGACTCAGCTTGTGCAGACCTAAAACACAGTGGGAATCCAGCTTTCCATGTAGATCTATTCTGTTAATCACCTATTAGCAGTTTACTCGATTCCAAGCTGAATCTACCGACATGTCGTTGCTTGAAGCCGCAACATCCTCTGGATCCTATTCACATGCTGACAAAATATGATTAGTCCCTATCATTTCTTGTTAATTTTGCAATAGAGATATACTTTCTCCCCCAAAAATCTTGTTTTGTATGAAAATAGGATTTTTTTTTTTTTTTTTTTAAATTTATCATTTCCAGCCAAGTGACCAATTGGATGAAACGAGTTTCGTCAAAAGCCTTTGTGAGGATATCTGCCCTTTTGATCAGCAGTATCAATGGATAACACTTGAATGTATCCTTTATCGTGAGCATCGCGAATAGAGTGAATCCTGATCTCAATATGTAGTGTTTTAGAATGGTCGATAGGATTCTTCACGATGTCACGACAAGCATCATTATCAATGAAGATTGGGGTTTTCATGACATTCAAACCGTAATCCAGCAACTGATTTTGGATCCACAAAGCTTGACAGCAACAACTGGATGCGGCTGTGTACTCAGCTTGAGCGGTGGATATAGACACAGTGGTCTGCTGCTTGCTCTGCCATGACACGAGCCTGTTTCCCAGAAATTGACAGCCACCAGAGACAGACTTTCGGTCAATCCTGCAACCTGCATGATCACTATCAGAGTACGCAATTAGGTCAAAATTGTCACTCTTAGGATACCATAACCCAAGTTTTGGTGTTCCTTTGAAGTAGCGGAAGATTCTTTTGATTGCAGTTTCATGAGATTGCTTGGGATTTGACTGAAAACGAGCACAGCATCCAACTGCCCACATGATGTCTGGTCTGCTGGCGGTGAGATACATCAATGATCCAGTCATGGATCGATATGTTTGGGGATTCACTGATGGTTCTTGATGCGCCCCTATCAACATGCTACATATATCTCATAAGAGCTATCAACCATTTATGCAGCTTATTCAAAAAAAAGTATTAAAAAAAATAATAATAATAATAATAATAATATACAAAGATGATCAAAACATGTATTTAGTTAACTTTGGGAATCCATGTTTGTTTTAGTTTTGATCTATCGTGATTTTCACCCATCATTGACTCTTTTCTCTTCCAAAATTGTGTGGTTTTAACAAAACTTTTTACTGTTTCTTGAAGATTTTTGATCTGATCAGAAAAAGAGTTTTGAGTTTTGACATCATTTTGTGGTTTAGGTTTTAAATGACACTTTTTGACCACATGTCCTTATTTTCCACATCTAAAGCATTTTGAGTGTTTAGGCTTGATCTTTGGAGAAGATCTGGATGATGATGATTGTGATGTTCTTTTCTTGATCTTGTTTGAGCAGGAGCTTTCTCTTGAACATGATTCATCCTTGCTGCTACTTGATTCTTCATTTGTGTTGCAGTCAGGTATGCTGATGTTGCTCTCGGTATCACTTAGTGATTCTTCAGAACTTGAGTTACCTGTTTCACTTTGTGATTCTTCAGAACCTGATACATCTGTGGATGAAGGGATAAAATCTGGGATTTCCTCAGTGAGAAATTTCCCAAACCTGTTAAACTTTAGTTCTGGTACAAACATAGGTGGTATACACGTATGTTTATCATCAGAGAATGCAGCATTAAGATCAACACAAACAGGCATAACATCATTAACACAAACATTTGAACGTCTGATAGGATTCTTCCTATCATCAGGGGCCACAGCACCCTTTAAATCTAGTTTAGAAGTCAAGTTAATACAGTTATCCGGCCTAGATAAACTATTACAGTTATCCATCCTAGATAAACTATTACATTCATCCATATTAATTAAAGTATTACAGTCATCCGAAATCAAATTGTTTTTAGACTTTTCATTGTTCCAGATGAACCAATTCACTGTGGAGTAATTGGCACCTGGATGTCCTAACCCCATTGTCTGCCCACCACAACTCTCATCATCTTCCACCCGACCTTGTTGGGTCACATCTGCATCGCTTTTACTTATGTTAGCATTTGACTCAGATTCATCACATTTGTTTTCAAAAAGATCATTTTTAGGATGAGGTGTTGGAATGGGTATGTATTCACTTCGGCTCAAGGGTAAGAATAGTGATCTTTCGATTCCATTCTTATCCTTATACCCAATTCCATCTTTTACAAATGATTGCCTTGAGCAATCAACGATATCAGCATGAGCCTGTTTGCTTACATTCCACTTGTCAATAATGATTTGAAGACGAGTTGTTTCATTTCTAGATTTTTCTAATTTTGAGGTTAAGTCATTTATTAGAAAATCCTTTTTGAGAACAAATTCTTTTAGAGTCTGCATTTCAGCTAGAGTTGCATTCAACTTTCGCTGATATGCCCACTCATTTTCTTTCATTTCAGAGTTAATTCTTTGGATATCATCCATTTCTCTCAAAACCCTTTTGTTGTGTGACAAACAGTAAGCAACAGCTGTAACGCACCTAGGTGAGCACAGCTTTGATTTTATTTCAAGAGGAATGTTTACCATATCTTTCTCCTCAGCTTTCTTGGGTGCACTTTCCATCTTTTCAGCTGCTTTCTCAGTGGGTGTCTTCTCAGCTATCAAAGCCTCCTCTCCAGTCTGATCTTTCTTCTTCTCAGCAATCAGCACACTCTTCAGACCCGCACTCTCTTGCATTCCTCCTTTTGGCACTCCCACTGAAGATCCTTCCACAGAGTTTACACCATTTGCGGATTTGGTGCATATCGTTACCATCAATGCTTTGTTAACATCTGCTTTAGCTGCAACAGCTTCCTTTCCCCAGCCAAAGTCTTCAACCACCAGTGCCTTCTGTCCAATTGGAGTCATTAAAGCCAGATTCTTTAGAGAGCTCCTTGGAGTAACTTTTGACACTGTTTGATTCATCTCTCTCTTTGTGATGTCCATTTCAAACGATTTCAGAGTGTTTATAAGATCAGCCAAAGTAGACTGAGCATCCAAGTAGTCCTTTTTGATCAACATACATTGGACACTCCACTCCTTTGGGAGAGAATCGAGCAGCTTCTTGATGGAATTGCGGTTGTTTACAGGAATACCAGCTTTCTTCATCTTAGTCAACAGATTCATGAACCTGTCAATGTGTGAAGACAGACTCTCACCCCGGATACTTCCAAACATGTCGTATTCCTTTTGAATCATATCCTGCTTGTTTTGCCTCATCTCTGCATTTCCTTCATAATACTCACTCAGAGCGAACCACAGATCGTGCGCTGATCCGTATTCTTCAAACATATTGTATACATCGTTTGACAAAGCCATGGTGAGAGCACCGTAGGCTTTGTGATCTCTCTGCAACAGTTGTTTGTCGAGATCAGTGTATGTAGTGGGATCAGTGTTGAACACTTCTCCTGCATCAGTGGTTCTGGTGGGAATGTGAGGTCCGAGCTGGACTGAGTTCCATTGGGTGTGATCGTTAACAAAGTAGAAAGCTTTCATTCTGTTCTTCCATGTGCCGTAGTCCTCAGCACCCATCAACTTGGGAATGCGTGTTATAGTGCCGGTCTCAAGTTCAGCTTGAGTTATGGGGTTAACTTGGAATGAGTTGTTACCAGACATGATTCAAGATTGATTTTAGGTTGATTTTTGACTGATTTTAGGGTTTTAATTGAATTGATTAGCAAGTTATAGTCCAAAGTCCTTGAAAAAACAAAACAGTCCACAAGTTCGCAGTCTAAGTTCGCAGTCTAAGTTCGCAGTCTAAGTTCGCAGTCTAAGTTCGCAGTCTAAGATCAAGTTCGCAGTTCCACAAGTTCGCAGTTCCTTAGAGACCTGAAACAATAAGAAGCAAAGATGATAAGTTCCTGATTCTCCTGTTAAGTACGCAGTCCCTGTAGCACACACTTTGGCTTAAGTTCGCAGTTCAGCCAAGTCAGAGCAGCACAAGTGCTCAGTCTATGACTGATCAGCCTGCGCACTTGTATAAGTACACAGACACTTAAACTCTCGTTTAAGATTTAAGTTCGCAGTAACCCTAGCCAAGTGCTCAGAAAATGCACCTTTTCAGCAAGTTCGCACCCCAACTAGAGATTTCAGATAAGTATGCAGAAACCCTAGTTGTGGTGCCAGGAGAGAGAAAGCTGTAAAGCCTTGTGTAAATTTAAGTGCTCACACAGACACAAGTTCACACTTTTAGACAAGTGCGCAGTTGTGGCTGAAATAAGTGCACACCTTGAAATGTCAAGTATGCAACTTATGAGCTAAGTACTCAACTCTTGAAACAAGTACTCACAAGCAAGAAACAAGTTCACACTCTATGAGCTAAGTTCGCACTTTAAGTGCACACAGCAAGAAATAAGTACACAGCTTATGAGCTAAGTACTCAACTTTTGAAACAAGTACTCACAAGCAAGAAACTAGTTCACACTCTATGAGCTAAGTTCGCACTTTAAGTGCACACAGCAAGAAATAAGTACACAGCTTATGAGCTAAGTACTCAACTTTTGAAACAAGTACTCAGAAGCAAGAAACAAGTACTCAATTTATGAGCTAAGTTCGCACATTAAGTACGCACTTACGGCTGTGAAAATTTCAAATCTTTGATAAACACTAAATTTTTGAAAAACTTGATAGTAAAAACTAACAAGGAGGGTTTTGATATCTTTAGATAGATACAATCTCGAGCACAGAGGCTCTGATACCAAATTGTAGTCCCAAAATTACTAGATCTTAAGTGTGCACTAGATTGTTATCAACTAGAAACACCTATTTGTTAGGTGTTTTAGTTGATTAATCTATGAAAACTAAAAGAAACTAGATGAACAAAGTAAAACCGACACACAAGAAACTCAAAACGTTTGATTCCATTAACAATAGATCTTCAAAGCACCATGGATTACAATATTCTTGTGTAATGAAAGATGTCCAAAACCCTAACCTAGAGTGTGCATATGAGTGAACTTTATATAGTGAGCACCTGATGGACTGCGAACTTAAGCTTAAGTTCGCAGTGCCCATCTCCTAAGTTCACACTCTAGGGTTTACACATAAACTAACAAAGAATTACATAACTAGTCCTCTAACTATCAAACTACAAAATAAGCTACAAAAAGTCTTTGTTCTGGTAACTGTGGTCTCAACTGAACCCAACAACTCTGTTTGATATCTTGGATCCCCATGGGTTTTTAAATGCAAATCCAGGATATCAATCAGGATAAATAACATACAAACATATATGATGCCTGGATAGATAGATCTTCAATAGATCTTGAAACCCTGTGCAAATCCATCTCATCATCATGTATACCTTCCTGTTCTTAAACATACAGCAACCATCAAGATTCTTTCTGAACCTTTGTTAACTCCAAGATTCATCTGCTTCTATTGGTAAGAGAAGGGGCGGCGGTGACGCAAAGAGATGAGGGAGGCGGATAGGCAGAGAGATGAGGGAGGCGGATAGGTTTTGAAACGTGAGGTGAGTTGAATGAAACCCTAACAAGAATAATGTATCTGTGTTATTTTTTTAAGCATAATAGGCTTGTACATTATGCATCATAGGTTGCACCCTTTAAATGTTTAAGAGTTTTTATGCATTAATTCTTGTACAACATGCTTCCAAGGCTTGTACATGTGGTAAATGACCATTTCTGCCCTTCCTATATGCTTATTAATATAGTATAGATATAGGGAAATTGTAAGATGAGAACATGGTTGAGTTGGAAGAACAGCAGGAACTCACTTTATAACTATACACTTAATTTATTCAAAAAAGAATGTGTGGTTATAAATTAAAGTATAATAAATTACTGAATAGAAATTTAAAAGTCAACATTGGTGTGCTGGTTTTTTTAGACCAGTGTGAAACCATCGTAAAAAAAATCATTTTTTATGGCGGAGTTAACTGTTTTTACGTCGGTGTATAAAAAACATTTTTTTAAAATTCACATGTTACGTCGGAGTTCCCACGGTTCTTCCAACACAACCTTGTTTTTATTTGAACTAATCCTATATATATATATATACACACACATATATATGTACGATTTGTGAACGTATGTCGGTACGCGTATGATGATTTAAAATACACGTGCATCTATATGTAAGTATATGTGAATTCATGATGTCCTTTTACTGTTTTTATAACTTTTTGGGCTAATATGTGTGCCATGAACACGTACCTGAAATCTTACTTGTTAAATCAGGGCTTGTCATGGTTGTTACATGGTTTGAGTTATATGTGTTATTATATATAAATCAACTGTGTTTGATTGTTACCTGATATTATAAATTGAGTTATGACAAAAGTAGGATATGCCTGCTCTGATTTATAGTTATGGTTTGAGTCGAGTAGGCGGAATGCGCTTATGTAGACTTGATATAGTTTTGTGTCAAATAGGCGGAATGCGCCTAATGTGGTTTGTGTCTAGTAAGCGGATTGCACTTAGTTAGACTTAATTGTACTTTGGGTCAAATAGGCGGGATGCGCTTATTATAGTTGGTAATTGTAGTCTTGGGTTAAATAGGCAGATTGCGCTTATCCTAGACTTTGATTGTTGCTTGGGGAAAACAAATTAGCGGATTGAGGTTATTGTTAACCCTGAGGTTGAAGTATTTTGTTATTTCTTATTTTGACAAATTACTTGTTTATATAAATTTATAAAACTTGAACTCACTCAGCGTAGCTGAATTTTGTATACACGTTAGATTGATTTCAAATTGAAAGAGAGATGAATGGATGACTGGTTGGCGATGCAAGAAGCTACCTGACAATTGAAGGCATTTCTAATGGAAGGCGACTTTTGTTTACTCATGATAAATTTTAAATTCAAGTTACAATTGAATAAGTATTTTTCATGTGTTTTGTAAATTTTATTTTAAATGATTTTCCGCTGCATATACTTAGTTTCAAATATACTCTTTTAAAAGAAAATTTTGCTCATGTTTTTTTGCATATTTAAGAATGTAGACCCAACTGTTTGACCCTTGATTTTGAGGTCTTACAAGCCTACATATGAATTCTTAATCCTTCTCACTAAGATCACTTGTTTGAGAAAGTGAGATTGTTTCTTGCTTTTTGTTATATTCCCTAAGTCACAACACTATTGCCCTCACCACTTGTTCTTTTACCCTACTCAACTTTGCATATTTGTTGCATTCATGAAGCTCCGGACTGAGAAAGCTTTGATAATTGGTATATTACGCCATTATCTGATCCATTACCACACTCTGGCTGTTGTGTAACATGATGTCAAAAGGTGTTCTCCTATTTCTATCACTTCCCCGCATACACACTACACCATGTAGAATAGAGTCGTACCTTCCTTTTACTTGGAGTAAGAAGTGTAGGTAGATGTTCCTTCTCTGCTCGTCACCCGAATATGTTAAACATTGTACCTTCCTTTTACTTAGAGTAAGAAGTGTTGGTAGATATTATATCTCTGCTCGCCACCCGAATATGTTAACCTCCAAAGGTAGCCATTTACTCTATTCCATAATAATGTCGCTTGAACGATGTGGTGGTACGGCGTTCCTAATACACTTTATTGTGAAGTATACATTAACCATCGATCTTTGTCATCATTGACCTTAACTTGTTTACGAGTGTCTTGTGAAGTATTAACTTGGATAACAATCATATTAATAACATTTTTATGTAGCTTTCAGTTGAAAAGGTGTTGGAAATATTGGAAATTTGGTAAAAATGCTATTTTCACAAAATATAGGAAAATGATTTTTCCTAACTTTGGACTGAAATATATATTTGAAACTGAGGTTTATTTATATATTTCTTTGTGGGTTTATGTTCTATGTTGTGAGAGCTTCGCAACAAACCAAACCACGTCCAAAACGGAGCTAAGATGAATGAGATATCGATGCTCGAAGGTTGGTGATTTAAACACTAGATGTTGAATTTTTGAAACAAAGTGGGCAAGTGGAACTTGTCCCACATTGGAGGAGTGATGATACCATGAGTGGTATATAAGGGGGAACACTCCTTCCTAATTGTTTCATGCAAGCACACACTGTGGAATTCGCGAACGGTGCTCCCTAACTCACACTCGCATGCGCGCGTGGAGTCTCCTTGCAGTAGCTCAGTGGTGTAACGGTCCAGTCAAACAGTTTCGTTTGAAACCTTAAGAACGTAATAAATGCCATTAAAGACGTTCAATGACATTTATTTTCGTTTTTAATGCTTTCTGAAACTGATTCGAATTGGACTCCTATAAATACCAATGAGACCCTTAGTTGGAGACACACCTACAGAGGGAACTGCTGATTACATTTCTCAAACTACTGAAGACAATCCTTCAGCAGTTGTGACTCCAATTACCACATCAGCAGTTCTACCTCCTAAACCATCATCAGAAGTTCCTAAGGCAACTGAAAAAGAACCTGCTCCCACTCCTTTGTCTATAACAACTTCCACAGCTGTCTTAAACCCTACTCCCATCAGCATGTCAAAAGACCTTTTGGAGAAGAGTTTAAAAGAAGCTGCTAAAAAGGCAAAAGAAGACAGAGTATGGAACAGCCTAGAAACTAGAGAAGACTTGAGCTTTGAAGAAAAACTGATCAAGTACCAAGAGAAACTTGATGAGCTTGAGGCTGAAGAGAGAGCACTTGAAGCTGCTGCTGAAGAAGACAAAAGAGCACAGCTTATAGCATTCATTACAAAGAACTCCAAATCAAAGCAAGTGGCCCTCAAGAAACTCTCAACACAAGAACTGACCAGAAGAGCACAGATGCTATCTGATAGAATAGCAACTGAAAATGAGAGGAAAGCCAAAAGAGCTGAAGTGATTGAAGAATTAGTGGCTAATGGCTATGGTTCAAAAGCCTCAATCAGCAAATGGAAAGAACAAACTTTGTATGAGGCTTACAAGAAATTCAAAGCAAAGAAAGTTGCTGAACCAGAAAGATTTGAAAGCCAAGAAGTCCAAACAACTTCTATTGTCAAAAGACCATCTGGTACATTAAGAAGGCCAGCCACCAAAAGAAAAGCAGATGGAGATCCCATTGTCAAGACTGACTTCAAAATGATTCTGCTAGAAGGAGATCAGCTTGTACATGGTGATTTTGATGTTGAAGAGAAACCCATCTTGACCCAATTCAGAGACAAGGCTACCTATGCTTATCAGTTACAACAATCCATCCAAGAGAAGACACATACAAGGGTTGTTACAGAGCATCACCTGCCCAACATGCCAATCCAAGGTGCTGCTGAATTACAAGGAAGTCAAGAGTCTCACCTGAGAGTCACTGAAATAGAAGACATTCCTCAATCAGGTCAACCTAAGGAAACAGGCTTGGTTTCCTATGCCTCTGACTTTGACAGGTCAAAGGTAAACATTGTAAAATGGTCATTTACTGAATCCAACTCAGTACTTGTGACCAGGAGAGACCGTTCAAGTAAGGTCTATAGAAACTCAAAGGAGTTGAGTGTTTTATCGTCCAAAGACCTTCTCACCATACAACATTTGACACCTGAACTTGGTCCTCTCACTGAGCAACAAAGATGTACTCTTACCACCCGGATGACAGCAGAGATCTGGAGGATGCTAGAAGAGAGAAAAGGACAACAATAAAGGATAGATAAGGTTTTGGCTTCATCAATCCAGGGGGAGATTGTTGGGACGAAGAGGATTGACGAAACCACTTTTTGATAACCTTAGTCTTTTCCATATCTGCCTAAGTATAGAACTGCTGAAGAACAAAATGAAGAAGTACTGAAGAACAAACACAAAGTACTGAAGAGTAAACTCATCAGAAGTTCTGAAGTCTAACCAGACATTTCACTGAAGAACTGCTGAAGACAAACTGCTCATCAGCAGTTTGTCACTCATCAGCACTTTCACTCAGAAGCTTCTAACCGACTGAAGATCAGCAGTTTGATTATTATATAGTTTTGTTAAAGTCTTGATTTCAAGTTTCAATGTACAGACTGTAGTAACCTTATCTTTGCATAATATCTTTGTTAAATATCTTAGATTACTTCAGACTACAGTTTAGTACATTAGTCTATAAATAGATGAGTTTGTTCATCTATTTTGATATGTGATTTTGTGTAAAATCTTTGAACTTATATTGAAATCCTTCGGGCTTTAAACTTATAATTTCCACTTCACATCTGAGAAACATAAACTGCTATTACTGCTTTATACTTAGATCATTTATTGTTTCTCATTTATTATTCAGTCAAGGGGGAGTAATAACTCCTCATCAAAGTGATCTTTTAGACCTTTGAACACTTGTATTTCCGCTGCTTAAAAACTCTTATATAAATCTGATAAACACATAAGTGTTCATAAAAACAGCCACTGATCCAACAGTTAATGCAATCACAGTCAGCACAGATAAAGAAATTTATAGAAATACTAATGTTCGAGTGGATTGTTTTGCACATAGTCACATTTGAGATGTTTAATTGGGTACTGACAGTTAGACTTCTCCAGTTGGTGTGAAGAGTGATGCAAAGGTTAAGTGCAGATATGAGACGTAAATTAGTGGTGGTACCTACATGTTACGTTGAGTATCTGATCGGTCAGTATGGAATCCTTCTAGTAGGGGTCTTATCAGGCTAGTTGGATTGCGCGTGATGTACTTGGTCAAGATGACATTCCTGGGTACTGATGCTACGAGACTGCAATGCATTACATTGTCGACTTCACATTGGCGGTACTAGGTGATCTGGTTTTAATTCAGTGACCTGCTGAATTCGCAAATGATATACGTGGTCTAGTTGACTTCCTGCGTATTGATGCTGAGGGTCCGTAGTGCATTACTTGGTCGGTTCACGAAGATCTATTGTATTTCTATCTCAATGCAATAGTGCATGTATTGAGGGGGAGACCTGTGATTCTGATTGTTGATGTGCAAGAGTTTTTGTGGATTCGACAGCAACGTCCAAGGGGGAGATTGCTGATGCACTTTCTGTGGACGTCACTGTCGAATAAGACTAGGGTTGAGTCTTAGTATAGTGTTACATGAGATTGTGGTGATCCATAAGGGCATTTTATGGATCTGACGCATTTGTAAAATATAGGACAAAGCTTAAGCCAGGTTCGACCTATACACATGGGGCGAATGTGGAAGTGATCCACATTCGACCAGTATAAATGGGCGAATGTGGAAATACTCCACATTCGACCAGTAAAAGTGGGCGAACGTGGAACTTGAGTTTTGGACTATAAATAGCAATCTCATGTGTTATTGTTCATTTGGTGATTTGAGTTGGTACTTTGAATGCTCTCAAGGGGGAGGTCATGCCCGACCTCCCCCGGCCACGAGATAGATGTTAATCCTACTGATGACAGTGTCTGTAACCGTTTCTGTATTAATACGAATCTGTGATGACGTTGCTATCGTATGTTTCTGTCTCGTCTCGAATCTCCCGTCTGAAACCGAGTTGTTTATGCGTATTCGATCCGCGAGTTCGGTTCGTAACCGGATTCTCACATAATGATTCAAATTTGGTTCGCAAGACCACAAAATCCTTAATTTTCACTAGTTTTTGGGGCCTGAATTTGAGTTCTTGTTTTAAGTCCCATTGTTTAACACCTTAGAGATGCAGCCAAAGGGTTTCAAATGGATTTTCTAATAGATTTTGGTAAACCTGATTCAAAATTCAAATCCAACTTTTTTGAAAACCCTCTGTCCGTTCGATATTGCAGACCTGGTTTGTCAAAATCGAACATTTTTTTTTGAAAAATAATGTTGACTTATACGCCTGTAACATGACCTTAAACAATTTTTTTATTGTTTCTTGACATGAACATGTTTTGTGTGATCTTAGCATTCTGGAATGTATAAGATTGTGCAATTTGGTTATCGTTTGATGTGTTTTTGGAATCTTATACAAATAAAGGTTGAAACTGATTTTCGGATTAATATTTTGGGGCAACTTAAAACGACCATAACTCGAGTTTTACAAAGCGTTAGGTCACGAAATTTGGTCAGTAGATAGATACATGGATAATTAGGTTTTTCCAAGTGGATTCGTCCCATTTGGATGAATGCACGATTTTTAAGAAATTTTTCTCGTAAACTGACCTGATGTGAAAGTTTTCAAAACCTAGCGGTAGTAAACGATTTTTCATAATTGTTCCGTGTGGTTTTGTTATGAAAAAAAAATAGTGGCATGATGAATCGACGCCTAGGAATCTTCAGTAAAAGTTTGGGAGTCTAATATGTTATGTAGGTATTTTTCATAAAGTCGTTTTGACAACGCATAATCTGTCCTAAAAACGCAGATTATGACATACATGTATAAGCGCTTATTTGAAAGCTTGTATGACTTAGCTATGACTTGAACTTGTACGTACACTTGTTTGAGACATATATGAAGTGTATAACTAATTATAAACGTGATGTTCACTAACGGGTTCGTAGGGTTACTTGTGCATGTAGTTACACTAGGTGTCACTAAAATGTTTTCACATAAATGAGCGTCTTGGACAAATGAGTTTTTTGTGGTGTATTGTGTATGCACATGTACTCACTTAGTGGCACATATAATAGGGAGTTCGTAGTACGTTCCTATTACTTACGAATTTGGATTCTCCTTTTGCATCCTAAGGTGATTTTCACTACTTTTTCTCAAAAGCATGCGTCTCGGGTTTAGAGACAACACTAATTCCTGGTTGGGAATTACTTAATTTCCTAGTTCAGTTTGGGACTACTTTTTATCCCGGGTTTGGGATACATGGGTTCACGGGATGAGTTGGGTTTTTCTAGTTAACATCTTTCGTCCTTGATGAACTAAACGACACACACTATCACTGAAGTCCTACATACCGAATGAGTTGTCGTGTTGGCAAGTGGGTTGCTAGTTGATAGCGCTATTAGGTTTAACAAACCTCACACCGTGCTGGGAGCCGGTCATGAACTGTGACTTTACACATTATCATTGTTGATAGGCATTGATGGGAGGCACTTTTGCTCACTATTGTGAGTGCATGTCACTTAGCAGTTCGGTACTACCTATGTTTAGTTATCATGAGTAGGTTAGCTACCCCTAGCATACGTTGAACTAGTGGTTACTGGTTTTACAAACTTGAACTCTTACTTACTTTACTTTGTGAATTCACCAACTTTATGTTGATACATGCTAGCCTGCTTTTGCAGGTCGCTAGGTTTGGAGCACATTAGGGCATGCATCATTGTGTCATGGGATAACTGAACACTGTTAAACTTTTATTTGCTTTTGATTCATTTGGTTTTATCTTAGGGGCGTTGTTTTACGCGTGGTTTTAAATTGGTTATGTTTGGTTTACGCTTCCATAACTTATCTAAACTTTTTGGTTAAACGTTAGACTGGATTTTTGAAAACAAACTAAATGGTTTAGGCATTTAGAGTCGTTCATATGACTTATGGCTATGGGGATCCTGGTGTGTCATGCGTCTCACGGTATAAATCCCGCAGTGGAAATTTGAGGGTGTGACATGCCTAGACATGTGTAAGACCCTCCCCTGTTAACTCGTAGTTACAATAGAATAAGAGGGTAAAAGACAAACTTTTGATTTAACACTTAATTAAAATTTACAACCTTCAACCATTTCCCGAAAACATGTCAAAAACGGAGGGAACATGTTTACATCGAGCAACAATCCAAAGTTTTTAAGTTTAAACATAGTGGAAGACATTAATAAAGTTTGCACACTAATATGTTTTTCCTAAGATACTTGACAAAAGATTCAACCAAAATTTGTGTGTTCGGTTCAGTTCGAATGGTTGATACTCCATCCGAGTGCCCATCATACCTTCAACCTATCATGCAAACAACACACAAGATTAGTTAACATAGAAACAAGCGTTAAAAACGACAAAAAGACCAACCCAAGGCTGATAACCAGTGAACAGCCAGCCGTTCACCTTATGCGAAAGGTAGTTCACCCTTTCTGCTTATTTTGTATGCTGAAGTGTGGCTCAGTGAACGGCCATTCACCATGGGCAAAAGGTCGTTCAGACCAACTGATCAGCTCATAGCTGTTCTAATGGCCCAGTGAACGGTCGTTCACCATGGGCAAACGGCCGTTCAGGCTCACTAATCATATTTTTATACTTTTATCCAACCAATTCCATGACTTCGGTTGAGAGTTTAATTCCCATCTTTGGATCATTTCTGATCCTTGGACTATGAAGTTTATACCGAATTATGGATCTTGCAAGTGTTTAGACCCATAACTACGTTTCACACCCTTGCTATTTAGGCTAGGGCTGCATTGCCTTGAATCTCCCAATACGTAGTTGGGTCGATCATGGGGTTTAAATGCCTTGGCCTCTACAACCCGCTCGGGATTGTTTATACCTCAGGCTTATTAGTCTACGGGGAGGCCTCGGGCTCTACAATCCGCTCGGAATTGCTTATACTTTGGTCTTATTCCCCTATTTGCACTTTTCTAAGCTCAAGTTCCCATTTTGACCCGTTGGAGTCCTTAATGGTAGATATTGCACCATGGTCGGTTAATTTCTTAAGTTTTCATATGGTTTGCGACCGTGACAAGATTCCTAGACACACCTCCATCTCTATAGCCCGTTCGGACTACTTAACTTCGGTGGTCCAAGTTTCATCTAGTCTATTTATATCATTTTAACTTATCAAACCTTTTCATCACAAATGCACTATAACATAATATGTATAATGGTTATATAGGAAAAGATTACAACCAATACATACCTTATTGCTTCCCTTTTTGGTGAGTGTCAACGTCGCCTTTGATTTCCGTGGTTCCACTTGAGCCGCCTAAACAAGCACCCAAGTGATTATTAATACACTTATGTTTGATCAACACAATTAACACATCCGACTAATGATTTAATCACTTTTGAGGATATTCATACCAATGATTTCATTTAGACATTTAATCAAACACATAGGAGGCATAATTCTTTACCCAATTCGTTCAATCCAATGAGTCAACTAATCCATCAATTCCCAAATCATAAACCCATACCATGGTGCCACCCATGATTTGATAGCAACAATCAATTATAATGCATCATAATCAAGTGATAACATAAGATTTATAGGGGTTGTTTCACAATAGAAAGAACCTACCTAGTTTACACCAAAATCCCCACAATTCCATTATCTAGGGTTAGATTAACCATATCACACAGAAAATTAACATGTTTTAAGGTGCCCCTTAAGTAGGGCTCCCTTCCAAAATCATTAATTTGTCCTAATTAAGAACCCTAGAAATCCACCCAACCTCATCTAGGCTAGGATACATCAATTGAGATGAAATGAAAGATACCTAGATGTTTTTTGGAGTTAGATGAACCGATTAAGCCTTAACGCAAGTGGATTATCTTCAAGTTAGGTAAGATTCAGACTTGTTCTTGAGTTGAAGACTTAGTGTGTGTGTGTGTGTGTGTGTTTTTGGTGTGGTGGTCAACATATCCATCTGATATGTCGACTTCCCCCTTTTTCCACCTAAGGCCCCTCCATTAACTTCTACAATATGGCATATCTAGTCCCCCAAGTTGTGATTTTCAGATTATGTATTATAGTGTTTGGTTTTAAGGAATGTACCAGGAATTATTTGATTTTAACATAGGTCCCAATTTATGCAAAACTTTAAATTAAAAGAAATATAACCATTGGGGTGTTACAACATCATTAATGAATTGCCTGAACACATTGTGTTTTTTACTATAGGAACAAAAACCCACAAAAAGTCGTTTTTTTCGTTTTTTTGTATAGCACTACGATACTCGTTGGAAAAATAATAAAACTTTCGTTAATTTGGTGTAATTTTTTTAAAAAAATATTATATATAAAAGTTATTAATGTTTTAAAATTGTGGGGAAAATATGAGAGAGAAAAGACTCTTGGATGGAAATAAGGAAGAGGATGTCACGCGGCACACCCATGGAGAGAGAATGACCTCTTTAAGTGTGATGTAGGATTTTTATATAGATATAGATTATGGAGAAAGTATACTATATAAAGGACCTTAACATAAAAAGGATAAGAAGGATTTTGGGCTTTTGATCTATATCAATCAATGGATGAGATTAAAAGGGGGAATATATACATTGAGTTTCTAAAAGAGAAAGGGGAAGGGCAAAATAGGTATAACCTACAATTGTTGAGTTCCACCCCCGATTTTTAAACGTCCATAACTTTTTCATACGACATTATTTAAAAAAAACACACCATAAAAACAAGCTTTTTATCCTCTTTCATTTGCATACCCTATTGCTATACTTTTTTCTAAAAAAAAAAATTGCTAGGTTGATAAATTGCGTTTTATCATGATACAACTTGCATTTTTGGTCAAATATAACTTGAATCTTTTTATCAGGTATAGCTTGCGTTTTATCATGTATAACTTGCGTTTTATCATGTATGACTTGCGTTTTATCAGGTATAACTTGCGTTTGTCGAATCCAGGTCTTTAAGTTGTTAAACAAAGACAGAAACCAGCTGGTCTAACTGACCAGTTGGTCTAAGTGACTAGTTGGTTGATTATCTGACCGGGAAAATTATAAACTAATTCGATTAATACCCAACCCAGACCTGTCCCAATAATCACATAAATAACCTACTATAACAACGATCAATCCAAGATTTGTCTTAGCGGTTTTAAAACCTAACCCTAATCGACTAATCTGGAGGAAATAATTGGATTATAACATACCAGTAGTGAGAAAAAAGTGAAGAACAGAGCACGATCAAACATGTTCAGTTCCAGGTATCTAAACGCGATGAATAGAAGGATTCGTTTGTGGGTTTCAATGGAATGATGAGTAGGAGGGTATGAGTGTAACATCCGGCCCCTCTCACCATCAATATTGTCCGTTTTGCCCCGGTGGGTTGCTCATCCAGAGCTCATGGATTTGTTTTTGGGTGCCCCTGTGGAGACTTCCCAGGAGGTCACTCATCCTGGTAGTGCTCCCACCTGAGCACGCTTAACTGTGGAGTTCTCCTCTCATCCACTAACATTAAGCCCCAAAACGCGTTGGTGATTTAAGAGGCATTGAATTACATATGAACCAAGGATCTCTCCTCGTCACGACCGATGTGGGATTTGCCTGGGGTGTCACAATGAGGGACCCTCAACAAAACGTAAGCTATCAACGCAACGGATTTTTTTTAAACTATAACAATATGGTATGCAATGAAAGAGGGTAAAAAAGCTTGTTTTTATGGTGTATCTTTTTTTAAAGTAATTCCGTATGAAAAAATTATTGTCATTTTAAAAATGAGGGTGAAACTTGAAAAAAATCAACAATTGTAATGGTAGACAACAATTACCTTTTTAGTTAGGACATGTGTGAGGCTCTTATTTCTTCGTAATCTTATTACATTAACCTACCTTTTACATTAGCCTCTAAGTAGAATAAACTATGAATATTCAATGTATATGGTTGGAGTTATATATGATAGAGGGGGAAATGTCATGTGAAGATCTCACACGACAAGACCCAAACTCACGTGCTCAGATTTCCTTTCCTTCTTTGTTTTCTCCGCCCCCGTATTAATGTATTATTTATCCACCATTTCATATTTTTTTTTGTTCTTATTCCATATTTTAAATGCTTAGAAATTATTACCGAAAACATAATTTATTGTCAACACGTTTTCATGAACGAAAAGGTTTTATTTTTATAACATATGTGCGTATACAAACATACCAAGTAAGAATCTCGTCTATTATACAAATTTAGGGGCTGTTTGGTAGCTTCTTAATGACCATTCAGATGCTACATCTTAATGGTCCATAACTTCTGAATGGTTAAGAGGTAACCTTAAGTCTGAATGATTAAGAGGCAACCATTAAGATGTTACATTTTAACCGTTCATACTTAAGATAACATCTTAACCATTAAGATACTATGAACCATTCAGATGTTGCCTCTTAATGACCATTCAGAGGCTACCATTACTCTAGTAATAATAATAAGTTATATCTCTAGAAAACTCATAATTATTAGAAAAACTCTCTTATGAGATTTGAACCCAAGACCCTATAGTCCCTAAGTCTTATCTCATCACCAAGATGCCGCTGGGTTAAGCTTGCTATTTATTTAGTGAATTGTGTTTCTTCACTTTCACCTCCTTACTATGCATATGGTTACACATTTACGTTTGCATTCGATATATTTATTGAAGAGATTCGGGTGAAACATGCTCTTATGGTTAAAGAATATGACAAAAAAATAATCATTCGTTTGGAATTCATTGCTTATGTTCAGTTAAAAATAAAATTTAAAAAATTCTTTGTAGTCTCTTATTGTGCCTCCTTGCTAGTCTCTTAATATATTAAATAAAAATTATGTTATTCAAAGAAACTAAGAATGTAACATTTAGTTTAAGTAATTTTCATTTATCCTATGAAGATACGGAGTATTTATCATGTTACACATGTTTCTCACATAACGTCGTGTTGTTAAATTAGCATTCCCACAAAATGTTCTATCAATCATCATGTTAGGCAATACCAAAATTTAAGTCGGTATCACCATTGGCGTAGCTCTTAAGGGATAGGGAGGGGCGGTCGACCCCCCCCCCCCCCCCCCCCGAATTTTCATTCAAAAGTTTCGATTATATAATTTTCGTATAGAAATTTTTGGTATATACGGTTTCGACCCCTTGAAACTAGTGATTTCCGACCCCCCGAAGTTTCGGATGAAGCTTCGCCACTGGGTATCACGATTTATTTTCATAATTTTCGATTAATGTAAAATACATGTGCATATTTTTATAATATTTGTGTTTTGTATTTAAAATATTTTTGTACATAAAGAGGGGAGAGAATTCTTTTTTTTTAACGGTCAATAAATCAAATCAGAGCACTGTCGGCGTACCCTTTCAACAAATTTAAGTATTCTGAGAGCATTTAAGTTGTCAAACACCAATTCTGAAGAAAACCCGATAAACCACCCGCCCATATACACGACGATGAAATTATCAATAAAATCCGTCTAAACGAACCTAAAATTTCCTTGGATTGTAATATACAAGTAGATGCATTTTGGAGGAGTGACATTTGTCATATGGCGTGGGCCCACTGTGTTGGACGACTCAGATTTCTGCTGCCATGGCTTCACTTGGCCATACTTTCACTCTCTCTCTATCTCTCTCCTCACTACACGAAATCAATCCCTCTCTCTCTCTCTCTCTCTCTCTCTCTCTGTTTGTTTCTTTCTGTTTCTCTCTCAGATTCAACAACAGCCAGCAGCAGCAACAACCCTTTTCCTTTTCTTTTTCCTCCCCCTCTCCGCCCTCTTAAAATATAATCCTATGATTGAGTAAAGAGTCGATTAAATTAGATTAGATTAGATTAGATTACAGATTAGATGGCGGCCTCCTCTGTGATGTGCACATGGATACTAGCCGCCTGCATGTCCATCTCCTCCTCCTCCTCTCCTAATTCCCTCTTCCCTTCTTCTTCCAAGTCCAAACGCAGTTTATCAACTACTCGCAGGCGCCGCCCTCTTCCAGGTCAATTTTTTAATTTAATTAATAATAATCATTAATCATCTATTATTATCACTGTCTGAATTCATTCATTCATTCATTCATTAGGTGTCGCAATGGCTATTGCCATTCAACCTTCTTCCATGGAGACAACTCCCCTCTCCAAAAACAAACCCCCAACCAAACAAAGGCGCGTCGTCGTTACCGGCATGGGCGTCGAGACCCCTATCGGTAACACTCCTGACCAATTCTACAACAACCTCCTTCAAGGCGTTAGTGGCATTACTCCAATCGAAGCCTTTGATTGTTCCAACTATCCAACTGTATGCCTTGTTAATTAATTTTTCATAAATCATTATTATTATTAATATTGTTATTTATAATATGATATAATATAAGAGACATTACATTACATTACATAACATAATGCACAACAGAGGATTGCTGGAGAGATTAAAAATTTCTCAACAGATGGATGGGTGGCTCCTAAACTGGCAAAGAGAATGGACAGGTTTATGCTCTACATGCTAACTGCTGGGAAGAAGGCACTAGCAGATGCTGGAGCTGATGAATATGATGAGATGGATAAAACCCGATGCGGAGTCCTCATTGGCTCTGCTATGGGTGGCATGAAGGTTTTCAATGATGCCATTGAAGCTTTGAGGGTCTCTTATAGGAAGATGAATCCTTTTTGTGTACCCTTTGCTACTACTAATATGGGATCTGCTATGTTGGCCATGGATCTCGGATGGATGGGTCCGAACTATTCCATCTCTACCGCTTGTGCAACCAGTAACTTCTGTATACTCAATGCAGCCAATCACATCATCAGAGGTGAAGCTGTAAGTTCTATGCTCTTGATGCTCCAATACAGTAGTTACCTACTGCCTCCTGCTTTCAGATTATTATTATTGTTATTGTTGTTAACATCTCTAACTTTGTTACAGGACATGATGCTTTGTGGTGGCTCTGATGCTGTCATTATACCTATAGGTAATTCATCTTTTACTTGCTTGTCGGTTGTTAGCATGGATTAATTTATGGCATTACCACTGGTGTAGGATTGGGAGGATTTGTCGCATGCAGAGCTCTATCTGAGAGGAACACCGACCCTGCTAAGGCTTCCCGTCCATGGGATTCGGTAATACTTGAATATTATTCTCTCGTGAATTATTCTTGTTTTCAATTTTATTGATCCTACTTGCTTATATGCCATTAAATTAAAATGCTTAATTATCTCACAAACATAGCTTGACTCTAAAATCTTGTCATTCGATAATCCCTACCATCTATTTAGCCCATAACCCCTTAATTCTAATGTCGTCTTGCTCCTTCTGTACAGTAGGGTTAGGGTTGGGTCATCATCATGCTTGTCGTTCTCCTTATCATCCTACACCCATATGCATAGCGTCCATCTTCTCCACATTCATAGCACATCAAGTCAATTCTATGATCCTTCTGCACCTCTCTCACCTCGGCCTTCGTTATCTTGAAACCGGCTTCTTCGTCCTCTACCACATCCTTTACCTCATCCACGGTAAGTACCTGATTGCTCAACTTGAGGCATTGAAGAGAAGTACTGGATTGCTCAAGTGCTGGAACATTAGAATCGTTTTCTGCCTTAAATTGCTTACTTACTTTCATTGTCTTGCCTGATCCGCAAAAAAATCTGCTTTTTGTGCTGCTTTGATCAACCTGTTATGGTTGATCGGATCTCTTGCTCTTGCTTCAATTATTCATCAGACCGCAACCTGTTGAAGCCTTCTTCTCTTGCTGTAAAACTGTTTTTTTTTCTGCTGATCTGCTGCCTTCCTTTGGCCTGGTCTAGTCGAGTAGTCGCCAATCTTCTGCTTCTTTGCTTCCGGATCGATTAGCTGATCTGACTTGGGCACCAAGGGTAATCGAGCGTTAAGGGCTCAGCTCTGATACCAATGGATGGCTATGAAACCCAGAATTGAACAGAAAACATAAACACACGTTCTTGAGCACCTTTGCCCGACTCTAAAATTTTATCATTCAATGTAAGAAGCTCGCAAATACGATAATCCACATCCTCTGTTTTAATAAGGAGACTCATAGATCAAATTACATAAATCAAGCCAAGCTAATTTTAAACTAGGTCTTTTACCAAGACTTTGAATTGAGTAGCAATCCATATAACTTGCTCCGTTTTGATAACTTAAATACTTAATGCCAAATACTAAAAACTCCATCAGACATCCGGCCCAACTATTTAGTCCATAACCCACAATACTTTTGACCCAAAATTCGGATTAACATTAACATTCTGGTTTCATGAGTTTAGACTTGTATATTTTATTCATGTTGAGTGGTGGAAGACATTAATAGACGATGCTCTTTTAAATAGGGCCGTGATGGGTTTGTTATGGGAGAAGGAGCTGGTGTCTTATTGCTGGAAGAACTTGAGCATGCTAAGGTATGTTGATGCTTATACAATAAAGACAGGATTTCTCTAAATAAAAACCACAATATTCTAATTAGTATATTTCGTTTAATTCTTGCACAGAAAAGGGGTGCTAAAATCTATGCCGAGTTTCTGGGTGGAAGCTTCACTTGTGATGCTTATCATATGACAGAGCCTCATCCTCAAGGTGGCAAGCATCACCTGTTTATGTAGAACGATAGATCTTACATAATAAAGATATATATGCTATATGGTATGGTTTATAATATAAATGAACGCAAAACGTGTGACGTATTTATCTCAGGTGCTGGTGTCATTTTATGCATAGAGAAAGCCTTGGCTCAGGCTGGGGTGAGCAGGGAGGATGTGAACTATATAAATGCACATGCTACGTCAACACCAGCTGGTGACCTCAAGGAATACCATGCTCTTCTTCATTGTTTTGGCAACAACCAAGAGGTGATATAAGATTTTATTCCAACAATCCAAAGGGAAATGTGTCTTTTTATGCTATATTATAAACTTTTAATGTTTGTAGTTGCGAGTGAACTCTACAAAATCAATGATCGGTCACCTTTTAGGAGCAGCTGGTGCTGTAGAAGCCGTTGCAACTGTACAGGTAATACTTTGTAATTAAAATATTAATACATTGCTTTATAGTTAATCATCAATTTGCTGGTGGTGATGAGCTTTCATCACTATTAATAATGAATTGTATTTAGTACATGACCATTTTTGTTATAAATAATTAACCCGATGTGTGCCTTTTGTTGCATTTTTTGGTTTACCAGATTACGAAATCTGTTATTCACTTGTGCATTTCATTGATGGGTTATGTCATCCACATCTTTACAAATTAAGTGCGTTTTTGCATGTGTCACATGTTATTTAGTGAACAACTAAAGGTGTCATCATTATTATATCCCTCATTGGCCTGTTCTTGCTGATAAATTATAGTCATTTTTTTTTGCAATCTTGTTTAGGCAATACGGACAGGTTGGATTCATCCAAATATAAATCTTGAAAATCCAGACGAAGGCGTGGTAAGTTTTTGACATTTGTTGAAGGATGGATGTTTTAGATTATGGCATGGATTAATAATGTAACGGTTTGAATGTAGGACACGAAAGTGTTAGTGGGCTCAACGAAAGAACGACTGAAGGTGAAGGTTGGGTTGTCTAATTCATTTGGATTTGGGGGTCACAACTCATCAATATTATTTGCGCCTTTCCAATAGATCATGGCGGTTTGGATGGTAGGGGAAAGGCAACATGGAATGAACTCTTTGCAGCTTCTGTATTTCCAAAGGCGGTTTTTGCTAATTCTAGTATTGTTTGTTGCAGGTGTATGTTTGGTCTACAAGATTGGAGGGAGGGATAAGCTATCAACTGTCACTTATCTTTTATTATTTAGACCAGACCTTACCCTTTCCATGTGTACTTGTTACAAGTAATATTGTTGGTTTTCTTACTACATTGTAATGGTTTTGAATTTTGATAATGATATGTTTTAGTAAACAGTTTATTGACTGTACTCGCCTGGCCACCTCAAAAGGAATTGGATCGCCGCGTCTCAATGTTGCTGATCTCTCTCTGGGGATACTTATGGATTTTTAAGTCACCAGAAATGAATTATATATATACAGGGCAAGTGGTTACAAGTTTTTTTTTTAAAAAAAATTGTGCATGTACCAAGAGTTTTGAGTGTTGGTGGCGATTGACAATGGGGATGGTGGTGACTGGTGACCTTCGTCTTATGATGGCAAATGATATAAATAAAAGTTTAAGAGGTAGACAGTTGCTTTTTTATTAAACAAAGATTGCTTTGACACCAAAAGTGCATTGACTACATTCTCTCGAGTGAGTTATAGGTTTAATTTTAGATTCCTACTAGTGGAATCCCCTGCATGATGCAGCGGAAAACAAGTAAATATTACGAAACAAAAAAGTTTTGCAATAGTATTGTTTGGTCGGCGTTGATACTCCGTATAGTTTATGGTACCAAAAAATACTTTATTTTAAATGCAACCCAGTTTTAAATAATATTTATATTGGAATGAAACAATTATTCGCTATAGGTATAAAAAAACGGAAACCAAGATTGAGTAAAAACACAAAATGAACATCGTATTGATTATGGCGGGGTACAATACTAGTTCACTACATGCCATGCAAAATACCGAAACTGACTCGTATAAAAACCAAAACTCATAAAGATGATTACCTACAAGTAGCGATTTTGTTTGGTGGGTACTGGTTCGGTTTATTATGGTACATGTACTTATCAATAAGTAGTAAGTACCGATACTTGATATAGTTTACGACACCAGAAAAATACTTTAACTTTAGTAATTTGTGTATATATATATATAGTTCCAACGCTTAAACTTTAAATTTAAATAAATTACTTAATTAAAGTTTTAAAAAAGCAACTTAAGGCCATGTTTGGCTCTCCTTATTTAGCCTCCTTATAACTTATCTCCTTAATTAAAAAGTTAATAAGGAGATAAGTTTGTTTGGGTAATGGGTTGAAAAGGAGATTTTTATGGGTTGAAAAGGAGATAAGTTATAAGTAAGAATTTGTAACTTTTTGATTAAGGAGGTAAAAGAAGGAGTTAAGGAAATAAGGAGAAGGAGAGCCAAACATGCTCTAACTTCAATTTACATGAGTATAATAATATCACACCACTTTGTAATAACTAGTAGAGTGCACCCGTGCTACGCACGGGTTGCAGGGGATATGCACCGCTATTCTACCGCGCGTTGCGCGAAGGTTGCTAGAACTGACTGCAATGCAACTTTAAAAAAGTTGGGTGAAATTCTAAAAGGTAAAAGTTTGGTGGTCAAAGTTTGGTGGCGAAATTTGGAAGAAAAGAAAGTAAATAAGTTAGTGGCCAAATTGTTTAGTGGCGAAACTGTAAAAAAAATAAAGTATCAAATTGGGAAAGCAGAAAGTAAGAAAGTTAGTGGCCAAAGTGCGAAGAATCTAAAAGCTAAACGTTTGGTGGTGAAAGTTTGGTGGTCAAATTAGAAGAAAAGAAAGTACATAAGCTAGTGGCCTAATTGTTTAGTGGCCAAACCGTAAAAAAATAAAGTGTCAAATTGAGAAAACAGAAAGTAAAAAAGTTAGTGGCCAAAGTGCAAAAGATGAAAAGTAACTATTGCCTAAGCTGTTCTAAATTAATATATAGAGTAATATCACACACAACACATTCGTCTTCCACATAGACACTTTCTAATAATATCACACCACTTCACACCAATGTCCTCCATCCCCAACAACCCATCACCACCCCATAACAAAACTTTTATAAAAAACACTCCAAATTTTGCACAAATATCTTCCAAAGTATCTTTAAAACCAACCACGTCATCATCACCTTCTTCACCAAAACCCCATGTGATTCAACAACAAGGACACATAGAAAACATACACGTGGTTTCTTTATCCAAACAAGGCAAAACCCACCAAGCATTAGACTTCATTACACACATGACCCAATCCAACGTTGCTGTACACCTTCATTCATATGACTGTTTGCTTAAAAAATGTAGTGATTTGGGGCAGTTTTCAATTGGGATGATGGTTTATGATCATTTCAACAGATTTTATAAATACCCATCTGGTAATATCCAGAATCGGGTGCTCGAAATGTGTTGTAAATGTGAGAGGTTACGAGATGCACGCCAAGTGTTTGATGAAATGTCTGAGCGGAATTTGGGTTCGTGGGGTATGATTATATCCGCGTATGCGAATGTGGGGTTTGTTGGTGAGGCGGTGAAGTTGGTTTTTGATATGGATGGGTTTAGCCCAGATGTTGGGATTTTTCTTAGTGTTTTGCAGGCGTTGGATGACTCGTCGAGTTTAGGAGTTGGGAAGCAGTTGCATTCGGTTTTGATCAAGAATGGGTTTGTTGGTGATGTTAAAGTGGGTACTGCAGTGTTGAATATGTATGCGAAGTGTGGGTGTTTAGAGAGTGCGAAAGTAGTGTTTGAGCGGATGAGTAAGAAGAACGTTGTAGCGTGGACTGCGTTGATGGTTGGTTACATGAAAATAGAGAAGAGTTTACAAGTTGTGGACTTGTTTGTTGCAATGATTAATGAAGGTGTTGAGTTGGATGAATATGTGTTTTCGATTACCTTAAAGGCTTGTGCTGCGTTGAAGGATGAGGAAATCGGACGGCAAATTCATGGGTATGTGTTGAAGCGTGGGATGGCAGGTGAAGTGTCGGTTGGAACTCCGCTTGTGGACTTGTATGTGAAGTGTGCAAGTTTAGAATACGCTACTCGAGCATTTCAGTACATATCTGAACCAAATGCGTACTCATGGAGTGCGCTTATCACAGGGTATTCGCAGGCTGGTGAGTTTGACAAATGCTTAAAAATGTTCAAGTATTTGAAAAGTTTGGATGCCGAGTTGAATTCGTTCATTTACACTACCATATTTCAAGCATGCTCAGCGGTTACAGATATTTGTTTCGGATCCCAAGCTCACGGAGATGCTATAAAACGAGGTCTTGTTTCGTATCTATACGGGGAGAGTGCTATGATTACCATGTATGCGAAATGTGGTATATTAGATGATGCTCGTCAAGTATTTGAGTCCATTCAGAAACCAACTGATAACGTTATATGGACTGCTATGATTGCGGGTTATGCTTACCATGGTAATGCTTCTGAGGCCCTCAAACTTTTTACCCGTATGGTTTCTTGTAACGTGAGGCCAAATGCGATAACGTTTGTAGCTGTTTTAACTGCTTATAACTATTGTGGATTGATCAAAGAAGCCAAACAGTGTCTTGACTCCATGAGTAGTAAGCATGGTGTGGAGCCAAGTATTCATCACTATAATTGTATGATTGATATATACGCGCGTAGAGGGCTGTTAGACGAATCCTTTGCAATGATTAAAAACATGCCATTTGAACCCGATGTCATGAGCTGGAAATGCTTACTAGGGGGCTGCGCGATTCATAAAAACTTCAAAATGGGGAAAATAGCAGCTGAAAACGTTCTGCGACTTGATCCGAATGATACGTCAGCTTATGTTCTCATGTTTAACTTGCACGCGTCTTCTGGACAGTGGGAAGAAGCGGGTCGGTTTAGAAAGTTGATGGCCCAGCGGAACTTGAGAAAAGAGGTTAGTCGCAGCTGGATGTATGTTAACGGTAAAGTGCATAGTTTTATTGTGGGTGATAGACATCATCTGCAGGCGAATGAAATTTACGCGAAGTTAAAAGAATTTGATCACTTGAAAACCACTAAACAAGAAGTGTTGTTGAGCGAACATGAAGATGGCGTTTTATTGGAACGAAGCGGACAACTTCTTGACCATAGCGAGCGACTTGCAATCGCGTATGGTCTTATTTCGACGGGTAAAGGATCGCGTATAACGATCTTCAAGAATCTGCGCGCTTGCAAAGATTGCCATGAGTTTGCAAAACATGTTTCGTTAGTGACTGGACATGAAATAGTTGTTAGAGATGCTAATAGGTTTCATCACTTCAAATCAGGGGTATGTTCTTGTGGCGATTATTGGTAATGTATTGTTTATTGTCATTTGTTTTGGCTTGTATGCACTACAACTTTACTACACCAAGTTTTATGGTGTACATCCCTTGTTGATTTTAAACACTCTCAATTGTAAAGTAATACAAGTGTATTTGTTTCACTTGTGTTTTTTTTTTTTTTGTTTTTTGTTTTTCCGCTTGAATCATTGTAAATCTAACTTAGTAAAGTCTGATTTAAGTAGTCAATAAACATCCACCTAAAGACCTAATGTGAAGTTAGTTAGAAATAAATAACAAGTCATGTAAATCTACAAAAAGATAAAAACGTTAAGTTTTACCAAACCACAAGAAATTTACTTTATCTATCTATATAATAATTGAGGTCACTTGGGTTGAATCAAGGCCTTAGAGAGGGTTTAAGGTATCCATATTGAATACGGAGCTCCAAGTTAGTCCCTATAAATACTCTTTTCTATATTTTAATTGTGCACAATCTTCCATCACACTCTCAATTCCTCACTAACAAATCTTCCAACCAACATTCATCACTCTTCTTTTTATGCATTCTTGCTTCTAGGTATGTATCTTCTTCACTGAGATCGACGGAACTGCATCCATTATAATATGTTCCGTTTCATAAACTTTTAAAATAGCCATATCATATGTTCCGATTTGAGTGAAACTTTTATGTTATCGCTAATCAATAAAATACATCCATATGATAAATTCGATTCAATATTCAGTTTATAAATCGTGGTTTATAAAAGTTATTTATAATCTGGAACCGTTTCAGATTTGAATGTTTGGATGTTTTTTCATTTGATTATTAGAATACCATCCGAAGACAAAGATTCGATTATGGCTTATCACAAGGGTGAGCAATTCTTCAAGGTCATGCATGACCCTTCGGCAAGAGTTTTGGTATTAATCTTATTTTCATCTTGATATGGATCTTTGTTTACTTTACAAAACTGATTATTACTTATGTTAATGTTGTTTTTAATGTGTTAATCCAGACATTACCGACAGTTACTAAGGTTCGTAGATTTATTTTAATGGAATCGTGATTACTTTTGGTCTTTGGATGTTTGTTTTCAGTTTATGGAATATTACCGAGTTTAGTCCGTAATGGATGACTGTTTTGGATTAAGATGTTGGAAGGTGTTCTTGATGTTTGGTGTTGATCAAGTATGAATCAGTTATTCATGAAGAGTCGGGTTATGTTTGTCGGTTCGTTATTGAATGGGGTTATGTTGATGTTAGATTAGATGAATGTTCTTGAGGGATGATAGATGCTCATAGGGATTATTGTTAAATGAAAGTTTTATCGAGTCCTAATTTGAGCTCCTTTGATGTGTTCAAGAATATTCATCATAGGGTTCTTCGCATGTTCTTGAGGATCAAGCGTATTTTGGATCTTCATTATGGGGATGAAAAGATGCTGGTGTTTGATCCATAATTATTCAATCGGGTTATGGTTTGGATCAGGGGATAGGACCGGATGGAATTATTTTCAAGATTGAGTTTGAAATTTTTATTGACTTTCCTCAATTATCTCCTAATTTTTATGGAAAGTTAGTAATTACATTTGAATGCATTTATGGTGGGTTGAAATATTGAGGATTTGATGGGATTGAGGGAAAGTTAGCTATTATTGGTATTGCATGCAATTAATAGGATTTATTCATTTTTTAATAATATTTATTATGAGTTTTAATGACATTAATAATAATTAACCGAATTAATTTACTAATATATTATTAAGACTAATACTAATATTATGATTTTTAATTTTAATCTCAATTATTTTTTATTGACCGTATCAAATTACAAATACTAAAACTAATATTACGATTTTTAATTTTAATCCCATTTATATCTTATTGACCGAATTAACATTTTCTATTACTATTTTTACGAATATATTACTAATTATTAATAATTACTAATACTAACTAATACTAATACTAATATTACGATTTTAGTTTTACTATTCGTAAAAATAGTATTGTTGACCGAATATATTATTAATACTAATTGCGATTAATAATAATTGACCGAATTAAATGTTATTTATTACGATTTTTTAATCTCAATTATTTATATTAATATTACTACGAACTTATGTCTAATCTATCTTTATTAATATTACTACAATTTTTTATGTTTGTAATTTAATTTATTTGAATTATTGATTACGATTTTGAGGTTATTTATTAAGATTTATAATCTCATTTATTTATATTACTATGTTTACGAATTATGATTAGTCTTGATTGCAATTAATAAGATTTATTATTTTTTTATGTTATTTATTAAGATGTTTAATATTATTTATTGACATTAATAATAATTCACCACATTCAATGTTATTTATTAAAATTTTTAATCTCATTTATTTATATTGCTTTTTTCGAATTTATGTTTAATAAGATTTAATCATTTTTAATGTATTTTTAGTATGTTACAATTAATATTATTTATTGACATTAATAATAATTGACCGAATTCAATGTTATTTATTAAAATATTTAATCTCATTTCTTTATATTTTTTTTTTGAATTTATGTTTAATAAGATTTAATCATTTTTAATGTATTTTTAGTACTTTACAATTAATGTTATTTATTGACATTAATAATAATTGACCGAATTAAATGTTACTTATTACATTTTTTAATCCCATTTATTTATATTAATATTACTACGAAATTATGTTTAATCTATCTTTATGAAAATTATGTTTAATATTATCTATATTACTATTTGTTTGAAATATTATTGGTCTTGCCTGCAATTAATAGGATTTATTCATTTTTTAATGTTATTTATTATGAGTTTAATGACATTAATAATAATTGACCGAATTTAATGTTATATATTATGATTTTTAAGCTCTTTTATTTATTATTGACCGAATTAATTTAAACTGAATATATTATTAATACTAATACTAATATTATGAATTTTAATTTTAATCTCATTTATTTCATATTGACCGAATTAAATTACGAATCTTATTGAGCGAATTAAAATTTTCTATTACTATTTTTACGAATATATTACTAATTACTAATAATTACTAATACTAATATTATAATTTTAGTTTGCTTCGATCAGAAGATTTTTCCATTGGCGAGTATTGTTTCTTTAAGTGGTTTTCAAACCAGCTCAGGCTGTTTGTTACTAAGGTTCCACCACAAAAAGTCATTGATTTTTAAATTTAAATTACGATTTTTTAAGTTTGTAATTTAATTTATTTGAATTATTGATTACGATTTTGAGGTTATTTATTAAGATTTATAATCCTATTTATTTATATTACTATGTTTACGAATTATGATTACTCTTTATTGCAAATAATAAGATTTATTATTTTTTATGTTATTTATTAAGATGTTTAATATTATTTATTGACATTAATAATAATTGACCACATTCAATGTTATTTATTAAAATTTTTAGTCTCATTTATTTATATTGCTTTTTTCGAATTTATGTTTAATAAGATTTAATCATTTTTAATGTATTTTTAGTATGTTACAATTAATATTATTTATTGACATTAATAATAATTGACCGAATTCAATGTTATTTATTAAAATTTTTAATCTCATCTATTTATATTACTTTTTTCGAATTTATGTTTAATAAGATTTAATCATTTTTAATGTATTTTTAGTGTGTTACAATTAATGTTATTTATGGACATTAATAATAATTGACCGAATTAAATGTTATTTATTACATTTTTTAATCTCATTTATTTATATTAATATTACTACGAAATTATGTTTAATCTATCTTTATAAAATTATGTTTAATATTATTTATGTTACTATTCGTTCGAAATATTATTGGTCTTGCCTGTAATTAATAGGATTTATTCATTTCTTAATGATATTTATTATGAGTTTAATGACATTAATTATAATTGACCGAATTTAATGTTCTATATTACGATTTTTAAGCTCATTTATTTATTATTGACTGAATTGACTGAAATAATTTAAGAATATATTATTAATACTAATACTAATATTATGAATTTTAATTTTAATTTTAATCTCATTTATTTCGTATTGACCGAATTAAATTACGAATACATTGCTAATACTAAAACTATTATTACGATTTTTAATTTTAATCTCATTTATATCTTATTCACCTAATTAACATTTTCTATTACTATTTTTTTGAATATATTACTAATTACTAATAATTACGATTTTAGTTTTACTATTCGTAAAAATAGTATTGTTGACCGAATATATTTCTAATACTAATTGACATTAATAATAATTGACTTAATTAAATGTTATTTATTACGATTTTTAATCTCATTTATTTATAGTAATATTACTACGAATTTATGTTTAATCTATCTTTATGAATTATTATTGGTCTTGCCTGCAATTATTAATAGGATTTATTCATTTTTAATGTTATTTTTTATTAGTTTTAATGACATTAATAATAATTGACTAATTTAATGTTATATATTACGATTTTTAAGCTCATTTATTTATTATTGACCGAATTAAATTACGAATATATTACTAATACTAAAACTAATATTACTGTTTTTAATTTTAATCTCATTTATATCTTATTGACCGAATTAAAATTTTCTATTATTATTTTTACGAATATATTACTAATTACTAATAATTACTAATACTAACTAATACTAATATTACGTGCAGAAATTATTTCTCAAGTCGCTAGGTTTGTTATTTGCATATTCAATATTTTTGTTTACATTATTCTTATTTTATAATTAGTTAAACATTCTAAATTTTCTATATATAATGCTTTTATAAAGGTTTATTGTAATTGGATGGCCTGTTTTGCTTCAATCAGAAGATACTTCCATTGGCGAATATTGTGTCTTCAAATAGTGTTCAATCCAGGACAAAATGTTTGTTACTAAGGCTACACCACAAGATGTCATTGAATTTGAAATTTAAATTATGATTTTGATGTTATTTATAGAGAGTTTTAATGTTATTTATGATGATTTTAATGTCATTGATTTGAATGATTGATTATGATTTGGTTGTTATTTGTTAAAATTTTTAATCTTATTTATTGATATTACTAATATTTCGAAATTCATTTTATATTGTTGACCGACTTTAATTTTGATATTACAATTTTCCTTTAATCAATTGTCATGAAACGATATTCTTTTAAACATATACGACTTTCTTTCAAACATTTATTTAAATCTATTTAACAGTTTATAATTTAAATATAATCCAAAGATAACAATGTACATTTATTTTCCTACACTTTTATTATTCTGTTAATAATAAATATAATTTAAATATATTTAATAGTTTTCTAAAATATATAATGTATTCAAAATAATTTTCAATGCTATTACTAATATTACGACCTTTATTTTAATATTGTTGACCGAATCTGAGTAAAAACTTTTTACGTTTTTGTTAAATTGATGGACGTCAATTCTTTGACTATATCTCTTTGAGTTTGATTGTGCTAATTTTAAGTATTGTTGACCAATTCACGTCAACTACCAATCCTTCCATTTTTTATAATTCAAAGACTTTTCTTTAATCAATTGTCATGAAACGATATTCTTTTAAACATATACGACTTTCCTTTAAACGTTTATTTAAATCTATTTAACAGTTTATAATTTAAATATAATCCCAAGATAGGAGTGTACATTTATTTTCATACACTTTTATTATTCTTTTAATAATAAATATAATTTAAATCTATTTAACAATTTCCTAAAATATATAATGTATTGAAGATAATTATCAATGCTATTACTAATACTACGACCTTAATTTTAATATTGTTGACCCAATCTGAGTAAAAAATTTGTACGTTTTTGTTAATTTGATGGATGTCAATTCTTTGACTTTATGTCTTTGAGTTTGATTGTACTAATTTTAAGCGTTGTTGACCAATTCACGTCAGTTACCAATCTTTCCATATTTATAATTCAAATATATAAATAAATATTCCTACTCAATCACGTCAATCGAGGCACAGTATTTCCGATTTTGCATAATTGTTTGAGACACAACAATACTATACAAACCTTAACAAATAATAAAATCATTTAATCGTCATACCAATTTTAACAACGAAATTAAATGATAATATAAATTTTCAAAATTTTACTTTCTGTTAAAGAATTATATTACTTCAATCACAACTAATAATGATTATTAAATATGTCAATAATAATTTGTATATAATGGGTAATGCAATTTGAGACGCGGATGATTTTAATGTTATTTATTTGAATGATTAATTATGATTTTGATGTTATTTATTAAGATTTTTAATCTTATTTATTGATGTTACTAATATTACGAATTTCATTTTAACATTGTTGACCGACTTTCATTTTGATATTACTACTTTCTGTTAATCAATTGTCACTAAACGATAAATCATCATCTTGATTTCAATAAGTGTGCTAATTTTAAGATGTCAATAATAATTTGTATATAATGGGTAAGGCAATTTCAGACGCGGATTATTTTAATGTCATTGATTTGAATGATTGATATGATTTTGATGTTATTTATTAAGATTTTTAATTGTTAAGTACTATATTTACACAGTTTAAATAATGACGTTTTTTTGGCGGCATTTTGTAACATGTCAAAAGTTTCCTAAAGTGTGTGTACAATGAGTCCTTTTGGCTACATGTTCAAATGGGTCTGAGGTTGATCCTTTTGGTGTCTATTTTTTTAATAAAATATAGGAAATTTATATTACAACATGTGACATTAGACCCATTTTCTTATTAGTTGTTTTTTAGCTATGTAATCGTTTTGAACCATTGGAGAGATAACATGTAAAATTTAAGCTACCCATTCAAGTAAGTGGGTTAAGGATTGTTTCTTGATTTACTTATCACCGTATCCATATCTTTACAACAACTATATTTTATGTAGAACACAAATATGGAATACAATGGTGGAGGTTTTCATAAATTATTGAAAATGAGCTGCACTCCGAGGATCATGATGACAATGATAACAACTTCAAAGGTGAAAAATCAGTTATCAATGAGCAAGACTTGGAAGATTTTGATTGAAGTAATGAAAATAGACCATTGGTTGAAGTTCTTTAAGCCCCAACTAAATGATAAGTGTTCTATGCTTAAGTTTGGTTATGATTAGAATATAGATATTACCCAAATGATGTAATCTGTGATATTGGTTGAAGTTCGTTAAGCCCCAACTAAATGATAAGTGTTCTATGCTTAAGCTTAGTTATGATTAGAATATAGATATTACCCAAATAATGTAATGTGTGATATTGTGATAGTATGCTATGTAGTTTGCAGTCGTCAAATTAAACTTTACTTACTCAATATATCCATCATTTCGTTACATTAAACTGTTAGATGACATTTTGCATTTAACATCAAAATTCATACATATTGAATTATCAAACATTTAGTAACCAAAACAAATTGCATAATACAATTCTTATTTTCCTACTTTTTTTTTCATTTTTCTTTGGGGTGAACCGTGGGTCCCCACGGGACTCTAACCTAGTAGTATATAACCAAGGTAGCTTATATAAGGAAAAAATAAAAGGAAAATTCTTATGTAGAGAATAAACAAAAGCAATACCCTGTGGCCTATTAAAAAATCAATAAAACAACTCTTGTAATATAAGAATAACAAAACATGGCATGTTCTCTAGAGATATTCGACTGCTTCTCATCGTTTATTCCATCCATCATATATATACAAGACATATTAATTTATCAATTAACTTATTTTTATAGTTGATCTTGATTTATGACTGAGATCCCATGGGAAGGTGATACGAACGTGCTAATTCACATCTAAATGGGCTGAATTTTAGTGGAGTCAAAGGTCTGGTCAAAGTCAAAGTCATAGTTGAGGCTAAATTCATGGGTTGGAATTTAGGATTAATAACTACTCTATTTCTTAATTTAAACGTTTCATTTCTTTCTATTTTTCTTTTTTGACAGCCAACTAAACAACGCCGGGTACTTCGTACACGGCCCCCAGTGGCAAAGACAGGGGCACAGCCCGGCCCACCCCGGACGCACGAAGCCCCTAGCCCGCCTGACAGCCCGCTTCCAGGGAAAACCCGACCCACATACCCACCCGAAGGCACGACAGTAGTGAACCGGTAAAACCTGGCGAGATCAGGACTCGAACTCATGACCAAAGGCCAGGAGTCATCCATCATTTCTCATTATGTCCTTCGTGGGAATCGAACCTGGGACCTCCAAGAAGGATCCTAGGTCCATTAACCAACTGAGCTACCCGTGAAGGACTTCATTTCTTTCTATTTGGTCATGTCTTGTTTATGTGGATTATCAACGTCTTTGTATTGGAGACTAGCCCCTATTGAATCGGGCCGCCTATCATATTATTTCAGTAAAATCACCCTTTGATTTTCTTGTTCCTAGCAGAAGGTCAAAACTCAAAAATAAATGTGGTGATGTGGCTTTCTTCAGTTCTTTTGGACTCAAAACCCCATCCCATTTATGAGTTGAAAGATATCTACTAGAAACTTGATGCTCTAACTATCAGAACTCTTCTGAGATCGCCTATGAGTCCAACAAAATCTAAAGATTTTTTAAAAAAAGTTGTGTAGATGTGTTGGTAATTGCCTGTGGATCAACGATGAATCCGAGAAAATCCAAAGAAAAAAATACACGTTATGGATCTTTTTAGATCGCCATCTGAATACTGTGTGAATTCTATACGACTATACCTACACCTATGTCAAGTTTCCTGACTGACCATCACTGATGGATGGTGAAATGTACGTTTATATGATGATACAAACACGCAATGTAAATGCCCTACATGAACGTAGGTTCGCGTGTGATGGAAATCTAAGCAGATGTTTCATTTTATACATGATTAAACGGATATGCGACATATTATTCGCGTTATGATATTTTTTTATGACATGAAGTACAGTTAGTAACACAATACGATTAACACGATTCGCTAAACACGGTTAAAAAATAACAAGACACAACTAACAATAATAATATGTTGGTTTCATCAACGAGTCATAAGCATGCCATTTAACTGCTAACCTATCTAACATGATTATGCGTCATAAACGGGTTAAACGAGTTGAACAGGTTTGGACACATTTTTAATCATGTCATTAACATGTCAAGCCATTTATGTGGTCGCACCTATTTACACCATATACTAACCTGTTTAAATCAGTATCAAGTAATGTGTTGTTAATAGGTTAGTGTTTACAGATTCGTGTATACCTTGGATAGAGTTGTACGTGACCATGGAATATGGAATTGTGGATGAATTACTTCATATACCCATTTGGCCATTTGTCAATCTTCGCTAATCTGTTATTTGTAAGTTATCAGAATGGGGATGTAGCTCAAATGGTAGAGCGCTCGCTTTGCATGCGAGAGGCACGGGGTTCGATCCCCCGCATCTCCACCCTTTTTTAAACAATTTTTTAACCAAGAAAATGCTTGCCACGCATTAGCTACTATACCTAATTTATTCTTCCAATTCCAGACCACCTTGCTTAAAAAGTTGTATCTAGGTTTTGTCATTTCATAGGGTGGGGGGGGGGGGCGTTCCGTGGTGGAAGGAATGTGATGGATGTGATAGCATGAAACACTGCCGCCACCGACCCGATCACACTAGTGATAAGATTTGTGTGGCCACCAGCACATGCGTGGTGAGTACAGCTGTTTAAGGGAGAATAATGTGCATGTGATGATTAGTGTAACAACCCGACCAGGAGGGGGCTGGACGTTACGTCAGTTGGGTAACAGACTTGCACAACGGAAGCAACGATAATAAATATTTACTGTTTTAATACAAATTCTAATCCAAAAATACAATTACACAACTTAAAGAATAAGTAAACTAATAAATTATGCAGGGACGAGACGCGGGGGTCGTCGAAGCAGTGTATCCGCTAGTCGATCCAATCTCTACACGATCATAACTCTAGAAGCTCTAATCCACAATAGCAACACATACCCTGTCCTCAATATCTTCCCAATGCAGTACCTGAACACATGCTTAAAAAGAGTCGGTCAGCAAAGTATGCCGGTGAGTCCGTGTAAGTAATCAATGAATCCAAAAACAGTTTATCGCTTCAAAAGCCAAGTTACACAGTTTAACAAAGTTCAAAACACGTGATGTACAAGCAACACCTCAACCCTAACACTAGATCTATCTACTGCTATTATAGATCTACAAGGCATAATATATGCCGCAATGGTTCCATAACCGTCGTGGAGGGTTTCCCGGGCCCTTACGTCCCGAGTCCACTTTGCGTGGGGGTTTCCCCAAGTAGTACTACCCATATATTAAGTCGGCTCACCTCTGAGTTAATGAGTGTCAAGTATAACCAGCAGCCAAGTATCTTGTCACATCACAACAGTTTTATAAAACGGAAGCATGTATTCACCCCAAAACAGTAAAACAGAAAAAAGGGGAAGTACACGAACTCACCTTGGGTTGCGTTTCATTTCACGTTTCATTGTCACATATCAATCCAAGTTAAGATCCTATTCAAATATATATAAACATTAGCGCGTGTAACCAATAGTGTGGTTACACGTGTGGGGAAACTAGGACCTTTCCGGCTTTCAATATACTTACCTATTCATGAATGTCCATAGCTTTTAGTCTAAATTTCTACATAGCAACTTGTTATCTTGGTTCAACATGTATATGTATCCGAGTCATAAGTAGTAACTAGATTACCAATATCTTAGTTTATGTCTCTTATACTACTCTCTAAGTTTCCAAATGCAAATATACATTTAGTTATCTAGAGTCTCAAAGGTCTCGAGTCCATGTGATTTGTATAATGTCCGAATGTCCCATTGTTACCAAGTCTAGTCTATCCAAGTCCATATATCCAATGTATTGGTATTACAATTGTCATTCATCTATCTCTCCTATAGTCATATTAGTCCTTATTAGTCGAGTTCTATGTCCGAGTTATTGTTCATAATCCTATACCTTTATCATCACTTATATTATATCAAACATATCAATGGTCCTAACATAAGTTTATTTACATTCTAGTTTACACATAATGTATATTACAAATACGAATCCGTCGTTTAGTCCATAAGGCCGGGTTGGGTCCAATATGTTACTCAAGTCCCACACGTATAACACGTTACAAGTGAGCGATAATAATATACAATTAATTGTCTACTTAGTTTAGGTACTCGGTTGTACCTTCCTTCTCCTAATTAATCCGCATATTAATACCATCCATGAGTTCGATCAGTCCTCAACCTATGCTGACCGAGTCAAAACTGAGTTGACCAGGTCTTGGTCTTCATCCCTTTTTCCAGCAAACACACCCACCATTCATCATCATCGGTTCACCATCACCACCACTGTTAACCGCAACCACCATCATCCCAGCCTATAAACCACCGCCTACTAACATCCATCATCGTAGCCCTACCCAGACCGCCACCATAACCCGAACCATTGAGACCCGAGACCACCATTACAACAGCCCTCAATACCCTTTAATAATTACTTATGAACCCATAACCAAAAACCATCTTCTTCCCTGACCCGGCACCCTGTCGTCGTCCATTCAAAACCACCACCACAGCCCCACCTATAACCACTATTATCTCAGCCTCTTACAACCAATCAACCCAAATATTGATTCAGCTAACCTTTAATCAGAAGAGAAGAGGAGAATATCAGTTAAACCTAAACTTACTGATCAGGTCGGAACCCTAGTAAACCGCCACCGACGCCGCCGCCGTCGTCACCACCACAGTCACCGTCGTCCTTCTTTCTTCCCTCTCTCCGTCCTGCTGTATCTTTCTTCGTCTCTCTCTCTCTCTAGATCTTAACTCTCTCTCAATCTCTCTCTCTCTCTTATTCTGCTTTCTCCCTCGCGTCTCTCTTTCTCTCTCTTCTTTATGATGTGGGTATGTGTGTGTTGAAGGAGGACGGAGCCGCCGGAGATGGTGGCCGGAGCTCCGCCACCATGGACCACCGTAGACCACCATGATGGTGGTGACTAGAACCCTTCCTCTCTCTCTAGATTATTATGTGTGTGTTTATGTTTTCATCAGGGAAAAGGGTGGGTGTTTGGGTTCTTTATATAGGGGTGTTTGGTTAATGGTTTTTGAAAAACCATTTAACAATCAAATGGTTTGATTGTTGTGTGTTGTCAAGAGGAGGGGAGGACAAGTGTCCTCCCCAATGACTCATCAAATGGTCATCGGGTTGGTTCGATATCGGGTGTCGGTTCGATCTCGCAACGTATTTTTCTCGTCAAAATAATTGTGTAACTCTCTGGCTCGGCTTCGTATTCATTTACACTTAATCATTTTATTATCTTTGGTCATTTAATAATTATATATACTAATAATATTGTGCGAAAAATTTTGGCCTAGTAACCGTACTGTTACATTCTCCCCCCGTTACTGGAATTCCGTCCCCGGAATTCTTTTCGAGTTATCCGTTGGACATATCCAATATATCCCATACTCGGATTCAATGTTCGGGTCTATACATACGTACGTACTTAATTCTTTCCTTAAACCCGTTCATAATTTAGGCGATTACACACTATGTCTCACGTTATGTTCAGGTTTAAAACAAAATGGTTCATACTATCGACAGACTAGTGTTGGTTGTTGGTTTGATTCTCTATCTCATTTTCAAAGCATCATTGGTGCTTATATATAGGGTGTACCGCAGCTAACCCACCACACCAATGATACCTCGTTAATGTATTGAAAATCTCCCTAAAAACTTGGTAAAAGACGTATTTGTAAACGTTCCTAGCCGAAAAATCCTATGTGTTTTTCAAAAGTTACTAATCCTTAAAGATATATATTCTAGTATTGATTAAGCTCTTCCAAAATAGAGATCTTACATTCGACTATGTTCTTAGGACTATATGCTATTCTCATTGGTTTCTATGCCTAACGTTGTGGTTGATTCTATCTAAACCTGTCAGCAAAAATTTTGGAGTTCTTAAACCTTCATAATTTCAAGGAAAAGCGGTATAAAATATGATGGCAAATTGTCATAAAACATGGAGTAGTTGGTCATCCAAGCGCGTTATATCGCTCTTAAACATATTAAGGGCGCATCACATTTCCTTGGTAACTTAAGTCTTAGCTTTTCATATTACTATCCTTAAAATTTTCTTATTAGGCTTTGACTGTATTCTCTTGTTCTTTAAAACAATTTACTCTTTGCTAGCTTTCATGCTTACTTATGGACTATTTTCTAAACTTTCTTGTCTATTAACCTTGGTGTATACTCGCATAATGGGTGTTGTCTTACAATATTTTAGTGTTATAGGATATGAGGTATGGTATCATGCTTATGAGTGGGTATGAATAACATGGTCTTCCAAACTTAAAAGGGTTATTCTAGACGTGTGAGAAATTTTGCGATATTCCTTAGGATTTACCTTACAAAATAGATTGTAAACTATAGTGATTTAGTCTTGTCTTAGTAGTATTGACCTATACGTGACGCGTTTTGTGTATGGTTGTTGTTGTATTTGGGTTTACTCCCCCCGTTAGAGCCTACCTTAAATAATTCTAACAAGTTTCTTACGGATATCTCATCACTATGGTAAAGGTTACAGAGCTAGTCTAGAGATTTCCGACACTAATCTATTGACCTTATGGGGTAATAAAGTAACAGAACACATATCAAACTTTAGAAATACCTTATGTAGCGTTCATTCCTAATTTTCTTTGGTTAGCGAGCACGTTGGATGGTCGTGTATTTACTTCATACTTGAGTCTAAGTTACCGCCTTTCCATATAATATTCTTGAATCATCTTAAAAACCTGTTAAGCGATCATAATTCCAGCATACTATGTTTACCTTAAATCTACAAAAATTGTTATTAATCAAATCCGAATAAAATGGTCTAGTAACTCATAGTTTTAACTTCTTATTTTCAATCTAGAAATTCAATCCTATTTATATACATGAATCATATAATAATGAACCATACTAGTCGAGAAGTAAACTTATCGGGTTACGGAGTATCCATATGCTATGTTGATCAAGCCTCACCTTGGTATTTTGGTTCTTTTCAAATTATCGCGCCAAGTCTTGGCGAGGTACCTAATTCTTATGGTTAACTCACAACCTTGTCAAGAAAGTTATTTAAACATAATACTATTAATCATATTACGTATATACAGGTACTACTATAGTCATGAAGATAAATACATACATATATAATCGTAACACGCAAGTCGTACCAAGTATGCCTGGTTCCAAACTTTTGCTATCGTCATTCTAGTGTATCATATATTTGTTTACGACTCTAACATGGTTCGTTTCCTTACTTAAGTTCCTGACTATTTAAAATTTTTGGGTGACTCTTCGGATTTCTTAGAACTTTCGCGTGCCTGTAAATTCACGATTACGTGATATCAAGTGTAATCGTCAATTTACCTCACAAGATTGTCCTAATAATTTCCGTCGTAATCATCTTTCACGTATCACACATAGTCCGTATACTAATCACACTGGTTCTAAGTCCCTGTAAGCATTCTAGTGTTCAGGTACTCAAGTCTCGACTTATTTCGTTTCTTACTCTGGCCAGTCTTATGTAATTTCAAGGCATTCCCTAGCTAGGTAATCTTAGAGTCTTAAACGCTAAGTTCTCTAAGTTGTCCTGGTGTAGCATAGGATATCTGGAGATATCCTATTCCGGTACATCCGTTGCTCTGATACCAACTGTAACAACCCGACCAGGAGGGGGCTGGACGTTACGTCAGTTGGGTAACAGACTTGCACAACGGAAGCAACGATAATAAATATTTACTGTTTTAATACAAATTCTAATCCAAAAATACAATTACACAACTTAAAGAATAAGTAAACTAATAAATTATGCAGGGACGAGACGCGGGGGTCGTCGAAGCAGTGTATCCGCTAGTCGATCCAATCTCTACACGATCATAACTCTAGAAGCTCTAATCCACAATAGCAACACATACCCTGTCCTCAATATCTTCCCAATGCAGTACCTGAACACATGCTTAAAAAGAGTCGGTCAGCAAAGTATGCCGGTGAGTCCGTGTAAGTAATCAATGAATCCAAAAACAGTTTATCGCTTCAAAAGCCAAGTTACACAGTTTAACAAAGTTCAAAACACGTGATGTACAAGCAACACCTCAACCCTAACACTAGATCTATCTACTGCTATTATAGATCTACAAGGCATAATATATGCCGCAATGGTTCCATAACCGTCGTGGAGGGTTTCCCGGGCCCTTACGTCCCGAGTCCACTTTGCGTGGGGGTTTCCCCAAGTAGTACTACCCATATATTAAGTCGGCTCACCTCTGAGTTAATGAGTGTCAAGTATAACCAGCAGCCAAGTATCTTGTCACATCACAACAGTTTTATAAAACGGAAGCATGTATTCACCCCAAAACAGTAAAACAGAAAAAAGGGGAAGTACACGAACTCACCTTGGGTTGCGTTTCATTTCACGTTTCATTGTCACATATCAATCCAAGTTAAGATCCTATTCAAATATATATAAACATTAGCGCGTGTAACCAATAGTGTGGTTACACGTGTGGGGAAACTAGGACCTTTCCGGCTTTCAATATACTTACCTATTCATGAATGTCCATAGCTTTTAGTCTAAATTTCTACATAGCAACTTGTTATCTTGGTTCAACATGTATATGTATCCGAGTCATAAGTAGTAACTAGATTACCAATATCTTAGTTTATGTCTCTTATACTACTCTCTAAGTTTCCAAATGCAAATATACATTTAGTTATCTAGAGTCTCAAAGGTCTCGAGTCCATGTGATTTGTATAATGTCCGAATGTCCCATTGTTACCAAGTCTAGTCTATCCAAGTCCATATATCCAATGTATTGGTATTACAATTGTCATTCATCTATCTCTCCTATAGTCATATTAGTCCTTATTAGTCGAGTTCTATGTCCGAGTTATTGTTCATAATCCTATACCTTTATCATCACTTATATTATATCAAACATATCAATGGTCCTAACATAAGTTTATTTACATTCTAGTTTACACATAATGTATATTACAAATACGAATCCGTCGTTTAGTCCATAAGGCCGGGTTGGGTCCAATATGTTACTCAAGTCCCACACGTATAACACGTTACAAGTGAGCGATAATAATATACAATTAATTGTCTACTTAGTTTAGGTACTCGGTTGTACCTTCCTTCTCCTAATTAATCCGCATATTAATACCATCCATGAGTTCGATCAGTCCTCAACCTATGCTGACCGAGTCAAAACTGAGTTGACCAGGTCTTGGTCTTCATCCCTTTTTCCAGCAAACACACCCACCATTCATCATCATCGGTTCACCATCACCACCACTGTTACCCGTAACCCCCATCATCCCAGCCTATAAACCACCGCCTACTAACATCCATCATCGTAGCCCTACCCAGACCGCCACCATAACCCGAACCATTGAGACCCGAGACCACCATTACAACAGCCCTCAATACCCTTTAATAATTACTTATGAACCCATAACCAAAAACCATCTTCTTCCCTGACCCGGCACCCTGTCGTCGTCCATTCAAAACCACCACCACAGCCCCACCTATAACCACTATTATCTCAGCCTCTTACAACCAATCAACCCAAATATTGATTCAGCTAACCTTTAATCAGAAGAGAAGAGGAGAATATCAGTTAAACCTAAACTTACTGATCAGGTCGGAACCCTAGTAAACCGCCACCGACGCCGCCGCCGTCGTCACCACCACAGTCACCGTCGTCCTTCTTTCTTCCCTCTCTCCGTCCTGCTGTATCTTTCTTCGTCTCTCTCTCTCTAGATCTCAACTCTCTCTCAATCTCTCTCTCTCTCTTATTCTGCTTTCTCCCTCGCGTCTCTCTTTCTCTCTCTTCTTTATGATGTGGGTATGTGTGTGTTGAAGGAGGACGGAGCCGCCGGAGATGGTGGCCGGAGCTCCGCCACCATGGACCACCGTAGACCACCATGATGGTGGTGACTAGAACCCTTCCTCTCTCTCTAGATTATTATGTGTGTGTTTATGTTTTCATCAGGGAAAAGGGTGGGTGTTTGGGTTCTTTATATAGGGGTGTTTGGTTAATGGTTTTTGAAAAACCATTTAACAATCAAATGGTTTGATTGTTGTGTGTTGTCAAGAGGAGGGGAGGACAAGTGTCCTCCCCAATGACTCATCAAATGGTCATCGGGTTGGTTCGATATCGGGTGTCGGTTCGATCTCGCAACGTATTTTTCTCGTCAAAATAATTGTGTAACTCTCTGGCTCGGCTTCGTATTCATTTACACTTAATCATTTTATTATCTTTGGTCATTTAATAATTATATATACTAATAATATTGTGCGAAAAATTTTGGCCTAGTAACCGTACTGTTACAATTAGTTGGTTTTTATAGGTGAGTTTCATGATGTAAGGGAAAAAAATAAGTGACATGTTCTGTTTGGTTCTTTTTTTTAAGTGATTTAGTGATGACTAATGCCAATGAGTGATGAAATGTGATGAAGTATTGTGGAAGTTTGTGATTTGATAAAGTTTAGTGATGGGTGTGATGGACGACCCGACCTCCCTTAATAGTGCACTTTTGGCCTGTCCAAGGGAAACCTTATCACTTCACATTACCCTTTGGCCAATTGGCCGTGTGTGCTCTAAAGTAAAGAGCACATACAAAGAAGACCATAAATGTGTCATCCAAATACATAAAATTCATTTTCCACACACACCTATACATGTATGTAGTATGTATATAAATGATTTTGGTGAAACTACAATCATACAATATAAACAAAATTAACTGATTTTACAATTAAGACAAACAGATGATCATGACTGCTCCCAAGAGGTCAAAACTGAAAAGTCAGCAAATTATGTGCCATTTTATTCTTTTGTGTACAAATCCCTAAATCGAAACGAAGGGCCTTTATAAACATTTATAAACATGAAAGATATCTACTTAATGAAACTTGAGACTCATTACAACCCCAAAAATTTCCACCATACGCCGCCAACAACAGTCCAGATCACCGCGTTAATACAAACCATAATAAATCAGATTCTATATACATCTGGGAGTTCAACATAACCGGCTGTTAACAAAAGAAAACAAGAAAAATAAACTCATTAGTACACCAAAAGACTTTCAAAGTCAACCTATTACATCTCTATATTAGAAATTTCGAAATTGACATAACCCTTCATGTTATTTGACACCACATTTTGTACTTTGGCAATTTGTCTGAAATGTATCACTAAAGTTTATTTTTAGAAAAATCTGATTAATTTCATAGCAACTTCAACACCAAATTCTGCTAGTTGAAGTTTACTTCATTTGACGCAAAAAGTCAATTTGTGATTGCTACCTAGCAAAGCTGGCAATAAGGGCGGGTTGGGTAACAAGTCAAAACAAGTTCGGGTTACAACTTATAACGACCATGCCGGGTTGGATTGGCCCCAAAAAAAATTCCTCATTACGATATTTTATATGTAATTAATGTTTGGTTTTAAAAAGCGCGAAGCGCAAAAAAGCTAAAAGGTCTAAAACCAAGGCGCAAAGCGCAAAAGCGGTGGGTTTTTCGTACGCGAGGCGCAAGACAATTATATAATTTTTTCTATATATGCTATAGAGGCTTCATAGGGGTGAAGGCCCTCTCTTTGCTTTTTAGCAAGATGGGCTGCTCCTCCGCTCTGGCCTTCGTGATTGGCTGTGCTTTTTGAGCACTCGTCACTGCGGGGATCGGAGGAGCCAATATGGTATATACAAATAAGGTATATATATGATTTAACTAAAATGTACAACCTTTTTAGCTACATGTATAACAATTTTAAGCACAAAAACATCATGTGTACAAAAAGCGCGCTTTTCTCATTTTTTTCATGCGCTTTTCTTTCGCTTTTCGTACACTGCTCGCCTAAGGCGCAAGGATTTGCGCCTAGGTGCGCTTTGCGCTTAAGCGCGTCAAGCGCGCTTTTTAAAACATAGAATTAATGCTTCAAGTATGAAGTCCTTCAATAACAAAAATCTCCATACCTATGAATAAAACGATTTAAAAGAACATATGCTTTTTCAATTTGTTTACCTTATTTGGCCCACTTAAAAATAATCACAACCTAAATCGACACATTTTGATTAAACAGAAATTGCCACTTTTACTACATATTTGTTCAAAATAGATTAGCATTACCTCCAAAGTAAACAGCTGCTTGACCACTGCTATAATGAGTTTGAGCACCGAATAAGTTTGTGTTGTAAGCTAAAGCGAGTGCCGCCAATACACCTCGCACCCCTGCCGCCAAATGCATAGCAAGAAACGCGGAGTATAAGGCTCCTACATGGCCCGTTTGACTAGCAAACATGTAATGAATTAAGAAGTAACCCCTTTGTAGAACACCAAATGTAGCGGGCCAACTCAAAGAGAAAGATTGAAGGAAATTAGCCACGCAATTAGATATCCATGTTACTATTCCAAGATTTGTCAATTGACCCACCATGCCCACGAGTACTGCAAACCAAGCTAAAGTGTCCCATGCTGACTTTTCGCTTAAGCAATCATCCCATTCAAGCACTCCTAACAATAATAGTATTGATAACCCCAACATTGCAGTAACAACACTCGGTATTCCAATAGCATCCCTGTGTAGAGAATAAACCACATTAGAAATTTCCAGTGGTAGATCCACAAATTTGACCTAGGTATACGGAGATGACAAACTAAGCAGGCCAGGAATTTGGTACGGTCGAAACAGGTTAGGATACGTTGTGTTACTCCAAAACACCTATTGTCCAACCCTTCTTTTTTAAATAATTAATGTCAAATACGATTGCAGAAATTATATTATATCAATAATAATAAACTAATTTCTTTTGTTTAAAATAGTTTGGGAGGTTTTATGCAGTAAAATACAACTTTAAGATACATTTTATCCCAATTGACCCATTTTCTTGGAACCTGTTTTTTAATCATCTATCCTGTCCGTTTGACTCATTAGATATGAAACATAACCCAATAGACACATGATGAGCATCTCACCGAATACCATATAATGATAATAATTTTCATTTTTGTTATTTAAGGGACTCTTCAACGTATTCAGGTCTAGTTAGTAAATGGAGTCCATTTATTCGCATGACATATGACCGGGACACACAAAACTAGATGCTAGATAACCAAAATAAAAGCAAGGAGTTTAGCAAATATCACATACCCAAATACCCAAAGAGTAACAGCAAAAATCATGGTGCCGATCATAACCCATTCGTTAGTTGTGACAGGACCCATGGCTTGAAGCCTCTTTGCAGCAATGGCAGGGGCATCAGGTGGAGGGTAAATTTTGTACAAGATGTACGGAGTAAGCAGACGTGAAATGAAAGCCGGTAAACTAGCAGCCTTGAACCATGAAACCTATGGACTTACAATGACTAACCCGGGTTCCTCGGCAAGCTTTAGACACAAGAGGTTTTGTGCTGCCGTAGTCAAGAAAAGAGCACTAGAATTGCCAGAACACTGTCAAGCATCAAATAACAACTTTGTAAATATCATAATCATCCCACGAGAAGTGTAAAATCTGAAACAAATGGTACGCGCTGAGTCCCTCTAGCAGAGGCCTTTAACCCCTTCGAAGGTCACCTGTCCAATACAAGCTGCGTTTTATGTATTCCTACATTAGGTATTGGTGGGGTCTTGTGAGTTATCTACTAAACTGATGATCATAATTTGGGTTAAAAAGATTGCTAAGTTTGTTATATTAAAGGGTGTTTTGTACATCAGGGTTACAGTCAAACATTTATTTATCTTAACTGCTGCGAGCCTGTGACTGGTCAAAGTTTGCAATTTTCATGTAACAGAAGGAGTACACAATCATGATCGATATGCACGAACATACCCACTTTCATAACCATTTAAGTATTAGTTGGCAAAAAACCTAAAAGTTGACCACCTTTTGACTTATTTTTTATTGACTTGATTAATCAAAACCTGGCCCTTTTGCTCCAGAAGAAGCCATACCTAATCTCCCAAATTGATATAAATTAAGGACAACTTGTAATAGAATGTATTTTTTAAATAACTGTCTTCCATATGATAGTCTAATAACATGAGCATGCATCATTGTAAAAAACTATAAAAAGCATAATCATGTGGAAAGATCAGTAGCATTGTGCATTAGTTCTTCACATTTTGAAACTCAAAATGTGCAAAAACCTAATTGTGAGTAAAACTAAATGAATCTGAAATTTCGATATTCCAATCAACATTTGATCAGTAATAACATGTGGCGCTCCAATGTATTTTGGCCCCAAATTGCGAGGTGTTTGTTCTTAAAAGAGACACTAAAATATTATTTATAGATACTATTATAACTTCTTAAGTTTTAAATAAAATATAATTTAATTTCAATCGACGTCCGAATTTGTTCAATTGCCCAAACCCCTTCCTATTCCCATTGCTCAATTGACAAGATTTGAAAATCTCAAACCCATTGCAATAGACAATCGAATTTATGCATATACTAGTCAATAACATAAGGCGCCACAGCAGAATGCATCATGCATAACATCGCATCAGACCACTTCATATGCACATCATAGAATCACATTGCGCGATGCTATCTTATCACATGCAATCCAATCCCATCAACGCATCGTGTGATGCTATCTTATTAGAATCCTATTAACACACTGCGCGACGCAATGCGATCTAATCACATGCTATCCCATGAACGCATGGTGTGATGCTATCTCATCACAATCCTATCAATGCATCGCACAGTGCGATCTCACACGCAATCCCATCAACGCTTCGCTCAATACAATCTAATCACATGCGACCTCATAAATGCACATCATGATTCGCTTCTGATGCGCACATTTCAAAACAAACCCACATACCAAACATTATCAATTATCAAATCACAATGAAGATCTTAGAACAGCAGCTAACCTGAAACTGAGACTGAACAAGATACGTGTGACAACCCGTAAATTTCGATCAATTTCTGATATGATTTTTAATTTATTCGAAGTGATTATTTATTTACAAATATTGTTATTATTGAGTTTCGAAAATTAACAGGTTGTTTTAACAGAAGAAAACGTGACCGAATTAATTAACGCGATTTAAACGCGTGCGTTGACGCGTGTGTCAGACGATGAAAATAAAATTATATTTTCTGGGTTTAGTTATATTTCTAAATTCTAATAAAACCGACTAGTTTTTGTAACGAGTTATCGAGCATAAATATAAACCGGGACGTTTTACGTTTATACGGGTTCAATACGCGGTATACCTCACCTACCAACAAACCCTAGCTATATAAAGCAACCTATCTTCTTCCTCCTTCATTTGGTACGCGCAGACAAACTGATGATCATAAATTTGGGTTAAAAAGATTGCTAAGTTTGTTATATTAAAGGGCGTTTTGTACATCAGGGTTACAGTCAAACATTTATTTATCTTAACTGCTGCGAGCCTGTGATTGGTCAAAGTTTGCAATTTTCATGTAACGGAAGGAGTACACAATCATGATCGATATGCACGAACATACCCGCTTTCATAACCATTTAAGTATTAGTTGGCAAAAAACCTAAAAGTTGACCACCTTTTGACTTATTTTTTATTGACTTGATTAATCAAAACCTGGCCCTTTTGCTCCAGAAGAAGCCATACCTAATCTCCCAAATTGATATAAATTAATGACTACTTGTAATAGAATGTATTTTTTAAATAATTGTCTTCCATATGATAGTCTAATAACATGAGCATGCATCATTGTAAAAAACTATAAAAAGCATAATCATGTGGAAAGATCAGTAGCACTGTGCATCAGTTCTTCACATTTTGAAACTCAAAATGTGCAAAAACCTAATTGTGAGTAAAACTAAATGAATCTGAAATTTCGATATTCCAATCAACATTTGATCAGTAATAACATGTGGCGCTCCAATGTGTTTTGGCCCCAAATTGCGAGGTGTTTGTTCTTAAAAGAGACACTAAAATATTATTTCTAGATACTATTATAACTTCTTTAGTTTTAAATAAAATATAAGTTAATTTCAATCGACGGCCGAATTTGTTCAATTGCCCAAACCCCTTCCCATTCCCATTGCTCAATTGACAAGATTTGAAAATCTCAAAACCATTGCAATAGACAATCGAATGTATGCATATACTAGTCAACAACATAAGGCGCCACAGCAGAATGCATCATGCATAACATCGCATCAGACCACTTCATATGCACATCATAGAATCACATCGCGCGAGGCTATCTTATCACATGCAATCCACTCAACGCATCGTGTGATGCTATCTTATTACAATCCTATCAACACACTGCGCGACGCAATGCGATCTAATCACATGCTATCCAATGAACGCATGGTGTGATGCTATCTCATCACAATCCTATCAATGCATCGCACAGTGCGATCTCACACGCAATCCCATCAACGCTTCGCTCAATACAATCTAATCACATGAGACCTCATCAATGCACATCATGATCCGCTTCTGATGCACACATTTCAAAACAAACCCACAGACCAAGCATTATCAATTATCAAATCACAATGAAGATCTTAGAACAGCAGCTAACCTGAAACTGAGACTGAACAAGATACCCAAACGCAGACGCAGGAACATTTAATCAGGGGTTTTGTGGTGGTTTTCATGGTGGTTATGAGGAGAAGGAGGGGGTTGGTGGCTGTCGAAGAGGTGGTTGTCGGGTGGTGGGTGTTAGTGGCTAAAGAGGGTGCTGGTAGGTGCCGATGTTGGTGGGTTTCGAAAGGTGAATGGCCGGGTTGTTCCGGTCAGGTTTATGGTGGTCTCGGGGATGGTGGTTCATGGCCGATTAAAGATGGATAGTGATGGTTATCAGGTCAGCTCGGGTCTGGTTTTGATTCGCTTGTGGGTGTAATGGTGGTTATGGTCCAGTCCGACTATGGTGTTGGTTTAGATAGAGACGGTGGTGGTAGCCGGTTATGATGGTCTGGTCAGCTCCGAGTCGTGTCTGGAAACAGATTTGGTACGAGATCCTGTTTGGTTTCATGTTTACTTTGGGTTTTGGTCTCGTGTCTATCTCAGATCCGGTGTTGGGTTTGTATTGGCGCGGCTCGTGCGTGGATTGCGGGTTATGTTACGGGTCAGATCTGGTTCGGTTCGAGTCAAGGTTGGACCAGTTTCGGTTTTGGGTTTATTCGGGCTCGGTCAAACCGAGTCAACTCGGTCAACAACTGGTCAACAGTCAGATCTGGTCAAGCGGCTCGGTCAACGGACAGATCCGGATTAGTAACAGTCAACGCGTCGTACGAGACGCTGTGTCGGGATGTGCGTGCGAGCGATTATGGTATATCTAAATCTTTCGTATTAATTTTTGTGATTGTAGTTATAAACAGATATATTTATATATAGATACGAATATATATAAATAGTGTTAACTTGCGAGCGAACCGACAATATTATTATTGATAAGTATATAGAGCGTGAGTTGGTATTATTGGACCTCGGACTAAATTAGTTGGACTATATATATATATATTGTTGCGTCTTAGTATAGATAAGTAGTTTATATAAAAGTTACCGACACGTATAAATGTTGCGTTAATGATATTTTGCGGATAAATAGATTTGTTTGTCTTGTTTTGTAGTTGATTTTGGGGAAAATTGTAGGCGACTTGTGTTGCCTGGTTTATACAAAAACAGAGAAAACTCTGCCGAAATTTTATAAAATTTATAAGCATAAACGAAGGCAATATTTGTTGTATGTTTAATTATAAACAATCTTCAAGTATTTTTGACAAATGTAGTTTTCTACAATATCGCAAAAGATTTCCGACAAATGATTTCTTGCAATATTTCAAGAAAAACGTTGAACAATATTTCTAAAACAAATACATATTATTTACTGAGCGTCGATTGTGTCAATCTTCAAAGATTTTGGGTAACTAAAACATTGCTATTTAAATGATTTTGAATTACAAAACGCTCGACTTATTTGAGAAAGAAGTATGCAAAAATTTATGTTTTGAAACTTTTAGAGACACAGATTTAGGAAAAGAAGCGACATTGTTATTGATCGTTTTAAATAACTATACTTATATTTTTTTATCAAGGAGTATTTTCCTAAAATATAATTATAAGATGAGTTTTGACTCAGGATAAGTTATACGATTCATAGTAGTCCAACGTGGTTTATACACGAATAGTAACAAGTGAGTATCTTGGGTGAGTATCTTGGGTACTAGGTCGCATAAAACATATTTAAGTCATGATCGGTTCGACGAGTTAAATCGCTTAAGACTCGGGTTAATACCCACTAGTCTAGATCTTGGTTTAAAAAAGCGCGAGGCGCTCCGAGGCGTTTTGGTTCCAAAATCCGAGGCGCGGGGCTTCAAGCGCGAGGCGAGAGCTTCACGTATTGGAGGCGCCTAATATAAAAAACTATAAAAAAATATTTATATATGCCAATATGACATATTCTACTTTCTAATCAAATATAAACACAAAAACATAATTATAAAACACCATTAAACACTTAAAAATATTCAAAACATAAGAATTATCAAAAGTATTCAACACGCTGTGTATTTTATTAATACTTATAGATTAAGTTCAGATAACATTTACATATTTTTTAATCATTGAATAGAAAAATAGAATAAATAATAAGAATAATAATTAGACAAAATAAAACTCTTAGCTAGTTAAAAGTAACTAACAAACGTAAAACATATCGGAAATATGAAAACAAAATAAACAAAAAAACAAAAACAAAAACTCAATGTGTAAAAAAGGAAAAGGAAAAAAAAAGAAAAGAACTTTAATAAAGCAAGAGAAACTGATAAAGTACCATGTACCCACTTAAAAACTTTAATAAAGCAAGAGAAAGTGATAAAGTACCTGTATCCACCTAAAAACTTTAATGAAGCAAGAAATATAGTACCCACTCAAACAATAGATAAATACCCACTTAAAACCTTTTCTTTTGTTTTCTTTTGTGTGTCTGCTATCCCTTATCCCTCAACAGCCTGAAACTCCGATCTCAGGCAACCTAGAAGTCTTGTTTCCGGCAACCTGCAACACCACCAAGAACACAAAGCTGTTGTCTCCGACCCATTCTACACGAAGCGCCGCCTCAGGCGAAGGTCGCTTCCGGCGAAAAGCGTCGCCTCCGAGCGCTTCTTGTAGTTCCGGCGCCTCAGCCAAAGCGAAGCGTTTTTTCCAGCGCCTTGACCACCTCACGCCTGAGGCGTGCCTCAGGCGCGCTTTTTTAAACCAAGGTGTACATAGTTGGATAAGTTATCTATTAACCGGATAATAAGCTAGGCTTATTTGCAATAGAATGTTAAGCTGTCCTTTGTTGGTAATTAGGACACGAGGAAGCCGGTCAAGGGTTCAGACTTTATTTGCTAGCTAAGCAAGGAAATTAAGGTGAGTTCATGACCCCACTTTTTACTGTTTTGATAATTGTTTTCGGGGGAAAGATATACTTGTTTTATGAGGAACAATGAATTTTAAGCGTAACAAAGTTCTAAGAAAACAAATAAATTTATAAATGGTTTTACAAATTTATACATCAATAAACGGGAAATGAAAGGTGTTGCGTGAGTTCACTACTCCTTTGCAAAATCATACATTCCGGATTTTGGGATAACTATATTTCAGGTTGAAACTTGAAACTACTTAGATTCCAGGTTGGGATCTACTACAAAGAATATTTTGGTTTAAACTTCATGTTTATAGCTTATTCGAACAACTCTATCAAAGGAAGTCCTTCACTCGCTACCGAATCTAATTGCCGGTTATTAGCAAATGGAATATTAGTTGATAGCGCTATTAGGTTTAACAAACCTCACACCGTGCTAGGAGCCGGGCGTGAACTGGTTATCTTTAAGAATTTGTCATTGTTGATAGACAATGATGGGAGGCAAAAACATACCCGCAGGGCGGGTGCTTAGTTCCAGTAAATTCGGTACACCATTGTTGAATAACTATAACGCGGGCTAGCTACCCACGGCATGACTTTTAATAAACATAAGAGAAAATTGCTCGAATAGTCCCTGTGGTTTGCTCAATTTTCACCTATAGTCCCCAAGTTTCAAAAATTACAGGCTTAGTCCCGAAACAGTGAACTTTTTGCACTCGGATAGTCCATGGAGCTAACTGACGTTAAATAATCCAGTTAAGTTGGTGTGAAATTACTAAAATACCCTTACTTTAATAAAAATAAAAAAATCAATTAAATAATAAAATAGAAAGAGGACCCACATAACCCCTTAGCCAATCATGTGTCTCCAACAATCCTTAGTGGGGCCCACACACTTCATCTTCCCCACCCCAATCACCTTCATCTTCCCCATCCCACCACCACCACCACCTCTGCACACCTCTGCACACACTTTCTCTTCCTCACCCAATCGCCCACCCCATTGCACCCCCACCTCACCACCACCATCCATTGCTGCACCATCGCACCACAACCACCCACCTCTTACCAAACTACAAATCAGACCTGAACCTGTCGAACCACCATCACCGTCATGTCGTCCCTAACCCCATCACCGTCAAACCCTAACCCCCAAATTAATTTCACACACCACACCCATCACCGTCGACTAGAACTCTCATCAAACCACCATCATCATTCCACCACAACCACCCAGTCAACCATCTACAGTCAACGCCAAACCCAAACAATCGGTCAGTATAGATCTAGCCTCCATCTTCTACCATCTGTACATATCTGCACCAGAGACTTACATATCCGCACCAGAGATTTACAGATCCAACGAGAGAGAGAGAAAGAGAGAGAGAGATTTACAAAGGAGGAGGGGGGATGAAGAAAGAGAGGTGGTGTGAGGTGGTAGGGTTTCGGTGGTGGCACTGGTAATCGGAAACCTGAGATGCAGGTTGTGTCAGTTGGTAGTTGGTCGGAGATGGAGGTGGGGTTAGGTAGCATGGTCAGGTGGTGGTAGTGGATGTTGTCTGCAAAGGAGGAGGGGGGATGAAGAAAGAGAGGTGGTGGTGGTTGGTGGATGTCGGTGGTGCTGAAGGGCGGAGATGGATGGTGTGCAGAGGTGGTGGTGGTGGGATGGGGAAGATGAAGGTGATTAGGGTGGGGAAGATGAAGTGTGTGGGCCCCACTAAGGATTGTGGCCCCCCAGAGACTTATTATTTAATTGATTTTTTTATTTTTATTAAGAGAGAACTACACGGATAGTCCCTGTGGTTTATACGTTGTAACATGTTAAGGTACTAACTTTTTTTTTAACTCCTTAAGGTCCTATGGTTTACATTTGGTAACATGTTGAGGTATTAACATTAACTGCCGTTAAAAACTAACAGATTCCGTTAAAAAAGTTAAGGTTGAGGGACTAAATTTGCCAAATTGTGAAAGTTTTAAAAATTCTTTCTTCCCCACCCACCACCACCACCACCCACCATCGCTGCCATCCAACGCCACCGCCGCCACCCAGCATCGTCGCTACCGCCACTCACCACCTTCACCCACCCACCCACCGCCGCTGCCACCCGCCGCCACCACCACCGTCACCGCCGACATCCAATACCACCCAACACCACCGTCACCGCCGCCACTTTCTTGAGTATGGACTTTTTATTCCCTTCAACTGCTATCACAATTTGCTGAAAAAATGGTCAAGTTACAAAATTAATAAGCAGTAATTGATGTCTTTCATCGTGATAAAAACATTATTAAAGATTCTATGTAAATGGAAAATACATCCTCTATAAAAGTATGAACTTACTGGCAACGTATCTGATGTAATTTTAGTCCTTGACTGAAGAGTCTTTCTCCATCCTTGTGACTCTGTGAGAAGTTATCGTCCTTTTTATTATTTTCGCATAATATCAACTAACATATTCGTAAGACAAATCAGTCAGGAACTTACCTGGGTAGTTTACGTTATCATCAAACAACCATTTTAACCCTGTCGAGATCTCTGAACCAAATAAGTCACGACGGCAAAGATAATAGCCTCCTGTTGTCACTTCGAATTCAGATAGGTCTCCACCAATCACTTCTTCCTCTTTCATAGTGTTATTCAAAAACAATGACACCTACACAAACAAAACCTTATCACTCTTATCAACAATACCACAACCACCACACACATTCCCATTCCCTCAACCCAACCTCCTGTCTCCAACCCCCTAACACCACCACCACCATGACAACCACCACCATATCACCATCATCCACCACCTTCCACACCACCACATCTCCACCATTCCCCATCACCCCTAACCACCACCACTTCCCCACCACTCTCCTCCCCTTCCCTTACCCACCCCACCACCTTAACCTCAACCTCAACCTTAACCTTAACCTTAACCACCACCACACCACAACATGCTCCTACAAAATATCCATACAACAAGACAACCAAACAACCGAACTAGAAGTCAACCCAGATGAAACAATACTAGAAAAAGCATTGGAATCCGGAATGTCGATACCCCATGATTGCAAACTCGGTTTTGGGTGGTATTGGATGTCAGCGGCGACGGTGGTGGTGGCAGCGGGTGGCAGCGGCGGTGGGTGGGTGGGTGAAGGTGGTGAGTGGCGGTAGCGACGATGCTGGGTGGCGGCGGTGACTTTGGATGGCAGCGATGGTGGGTGGCGGTGGTGGTGGGTGGGGAAGAAAGAATTTTTAAAACTTTCACATTTGGCAAATTTAGTCCCTCAACCCTAACTTTTTAACGGAATCTGTTAATTTTTAACGACAGTTAATGTTAATACCTCAACATGTTACCAAATGTAAACCGTAGGACCTTAAGGAGTTAATACTAGGTTAGTTTTTACAGATTCGTGTATACCTTGGATAGAGTTGTACGTGACCATGGAATATAGAATTGTGGATGAATTACTTTAGATATCCATTTGGCCATTTATTAGAAATCAAAATGGGGATGTAGCTAAAATGGTAGAGCGCTCGCTTTGCATGCGAGAGGCACGGGGTTCGATCCCCCGCATCTCGACCCTTTTTAAACAATTTTTTTATTAACCAAAAAAATGCTTGCCACGCATTAGCTACCATACCTAATTTATTTTTCCAAATCCAGACCACCGATTTATCAACAACTTATATACCCTTTTCTTAAAAAGTTGTATCTAGGTTGTCATTTCTTTGGGTGGTGGGGGCGTTTCGTGGTGAAAGAAATGTGAAGGATATGATAGCATGAAACACCGCCGCCACCAACCCATCACGCCAGTTATAGGATTTAAGTGGCCACCATCACGTGCGTGGTGAGTTTGGCTGTTTAAGGGAGAATAATGTGACGCGTGATGACTAGTTGGTTTTTATAGGTGAGCTTCATGGTGTAAGGGAAAAAATAGGTGACATGTTGTAATTGGTTATTTTATTTTTTTTTTACTTTTTCAAGTTATTTAGTAATGTCTAATGCCAATGAGTTAGTGATGAAATGTGATAGAAATGATGTGGAAGTTTGTGATTTGGTAAAGTTTAGTGATGGGTGTGATGGACACCCCGACCTCTTTTAATAGTGCACTTTTGGCTTGTCCAAGGGAAACCTTATCACTTCACATTACCCTTTGGCCAATTGGCCGTGTGTGTTCTAAAGTAAAGATTACATACACAAGAAGACCATAAATGTGTCATCCAAATATATAAAATACATTTCCACACACACCTATACATGTATGTATGCATGTATATAAATGATTTTGGTGAAACTACAATCATACAATATAAACAAAATTAACTGATTTCACAATTAAGCCAAACAGATGATCATGACTGCTCCCAAAAGGTCAAAACTGAAAAGACAAACTATGTGCCATTTTATTCTTTTGTGGACAAATCCCTAACTCGAAACGAAGGGCGTTTATAAACATGAAAGATATCTACTTAATGTAACTTGAGACTCAGTACAACCCCAAATATTTCCACCATACGCCGCCAACAGTCCAGATCACCACGTTAATACAAGCCATAATAAATCTGATTCTAAATACATCTGGGAGTTCAACATAACCGGCGAAAACAAGAAAAATAAACTCATTAGTACACCAAAAGGACTTTCAAAGTCAACCTATTACATCTCTATATTGGAAATTTCGAATTTGTATCACTAAAGTTCATTTTTAGAAAAACCTGATTAATTTCATAGTAACTTCAACACCAAGTTCTGCTAGTTGAAGTTTACTTCATTTGACCCAAAAAGTCAAATTGTGATTGCTACCTAGCAAAGCAGGCAATATGGGCGGGTTGGGTAACAAGTCAAAACAAGTTAGGCTACAACTTATAACGACCAGGCCAGGTTGGATTGGCCCCAAAAACGAAATTTCCGTTTTACGAATATTTTTATAAGTAATTAATGCTTCAAGTATGAAGTCCTTCAATAACAAAAATCTCCATACCTATGAATAAAACGATTTAAAAGAACATGTGCTTTTTCAACTTGTTTACCTTATTTGGCCCACTTAAAAATAATCACAACCTAAATCGAGACATTGTGATTAAACAGAAATTGCCACTTTTACTGCATATTTGTTCAAAATAGATTAGCATTACCTCCAAAGTAAATAGCTGTTGACCACTGCTATAATGAGTTTGAGCACCGAATAAGTTTGTGTTGTAAGCTAAAGCGAGTGCCGCCAATACACCTGGCACCCCTGCCGCCAAATGCATAGCAAGAAACGCGGAGTATAAGGCTCCTACATGGCCCGTTTGACTAGCAAACATGTAATGAATTAAGAAGTAAACCCCTTGTAGAACACCAAATGCAGCGGGCCAACTCATATAGAAAGATTGAAGTAATTTAGCCACGCAATTAGACATCCATGTTACTATTCCAAGATTTGTCAATTGACCCGCCATGCCCACGAGTACTGCAAACCAAGCTAAAGTGTCCCATGCTGACTTTTCGCTTAAGCAGCCATCCCATTCAAGCACTCCTAACAATAATAGTATTGATAACCCCAACATTGCAGTAACAACACTCGGTATTCCAATAGCATCCCTGTGTAGAGAATAAACCACATTAGAAATTTCCAGTGGTAGATCCACAAATTTGACCTGGGTATACGGAGATGACAAACTGAGCAGGCCAGGAATTTGGTACGATCGAAACAGGTTAGGACACGTTGTGTTGCTCCAAAACACCTATTGTCCAACCCTTCTTTTTTAAATAATTAATGTCAAATACGATTGCAGAAATTATAATATATCAATAATAATAATCTAATTTCTTTTGTTTAAAATAGTTTGGGAGGTTTTATGCAGTAAAATACAACTTTAGGATACATTTTATCCCAATTGACCCATTTTCTTTGAACCTGTTTTTTAATCATCTATCCTGTCCGTTTGACTCATTAGATATGAAACATAACCCAATAGACACATGATGAGCAACTCACCTAATACTATATAATGATAATAATTTTCATTTTTGTTATTTAAGGGACTCTTCAACGTATTCAGGTCTAGTTAGTAAATGGAGTCCATTTATTCGCACGGCATATGACCGGGACACACAAAACTAGATGCTAGATAACCAAAATAAAAGCTAGGAGTTTAGCAAATATCACATACCCAAATACCCAAAGAGTAACAGCAAAAATCATGGTGTCGGTCATAACCCATTCGTTAGTTGTGACAGGACCCATGGCTTGAAGCCTCTTTGCAGCAATGGCAGGGGCATCAGGTGTATCTTTAGTTTCCAGAGGGTAAATTTTGTACAAGATGTACGGAGTAAGCAGAAGTGAAATGAAAACCGGTAAACTAGCAGCCTTAAACCATGAAACCCATGGACTTACAATGACTAACCCGAGTTCCTCGGCAAGCTTCAGACACAAGAGGTTTTGTGCTGCAGCAGTAAGAAAAGAGCACTAGAATTGCCAGAACACTGTCAAGCATCAGATAAGAACTTTGTAAAGATCATAATCATCCCACGAGAAGTGTAAAATCTGAAACAAATGGTACGTTGAGTCCCTCTAGCAGAGGCCTTTAACCCCTTCGAAGGCCACCTGTCCAATACAAGCTGCGTTTTATGTATTCCTACATTAGGTATTGGTGGGGTCTTGTGAGTTTTCTACTAAACTGATGATCCTAATTTGGGTTAAAAAGATTGCTAAGTTTGTTTTATTAAAGGGCGTTTTGTACATCAAGGTTACAGTCAAACATTTATTTATCTTAACTGCTGCGAGCCTGTGACTGGTCAAAGTTTGCAGTTTTCATGTAACGGAAGGAGTACACAATCATGATCGATATGCACGAACATACCCGCTTGCATAACCATTTAAGTATTAGTTGGCAAAAAACCTAAAAGTTGACCACCTTTTGACTTATTTTTTATTGACTTGATTAATCAAAACCTGGCCCTTTTGCTCCGGAAGAAGCCATACCTAATCTCCCAATTGATATAAATTAATGACAACTTGTAATAGAATGTATTTTTTAAATAACTGTCTTCCATATGATAGTCTAATAACATGAGCATACATCATTGTAAAAAACTATAAAAAGCATAATCATGTGGAAAGATCAGTAGCCTTGTGCATCAGTTCTTCACATTTTGAAACTCAAAATGTGCATAAACCTAATTGTGAGTAAAATTAAATGAATCTGAAATTTCGATATTCCAATCAACATTTGATCAATAATAACATGTGGCGCTCCAATGTGTGTTGACCCCAAATTGCGAGGTGTTTGTTCTTAAAAGAGATACTAAAATATTATTTATAGATACTATTATAACTTCTTAAGTTTTAAATAAAATATAAGTTAATTTCAATCGACGACCGAATTTGTTCAATTGCCCAAACCCCTTCCCATTCCCATTGCTAAATTGACAAGATTTGAAAATCTCAAAACCATTGAAATAGACAATCGACTTTATGCTTATACTAGTCAACAACATAAGGCGCCAGCAGAATGCATCATGCATAACATCGCATCAGACCACTTCATATGCACATCATAGAATCACATCGCGCGATGCTATCTTATCACATGCAATCCACTCAACGCATCGTGTGATGCTATCTTATTACAATCCTATCAACACACTGCGCGACGCAATGCGATCTAATCACATGCTATCCCATGAACGCATGGTGTGATGCTATCTCATCACAATCCTATCAATGCATCGCACAGTGCGATCTCACACGCAATCCCATCAACGCTTCGCTCAATACAATCTAATCACATGAGACCTCATCAATGCACATCATGATTCGCTTCTGATGCGCACATTTCAAAACAAACCCACAGACCAAACATTATCAATTATCAAATCACAATGAAGATCTTAGAACAGCAGCTAACCTGAAACTGAGACTGAACAAGATACGTGTGACAACCCGTAAATTTCGATCAATTTCTGATATGATTTTTAATTTATTCGAAGTGATTATTTATTTACAAATATTGTTATTATTAAGTTTCGGAAATTAACAGGTTGTTTTAACAGAAGAAAACGTGACCGAATTAATTAACGCGATTTAAACGCGTGCGTCGACGCGTGTGTCATACGACGAAAATAAAATTATATTTTCTGGGTTTAGTTATATTTCTAATTTCTAATAAAACCGACTAGTTTTTGTAACGAGTTATCGAGCGTAAATATAAACCAGGACGTTTTACGTTTATACGGGTTCGATACACGGTATACCTCACCTACCAACAAACCCTAGGTATATAAAGCAACCTATCTTCTTCCTCCTTCATTTGATACCCGCAGACAAGCACCCCCCCACCCCTTGATAACTCTCTGCAACCTCTCTCTTCTCTCTCTCTCTCTCTCTCTACCTCACCAATCTCCCTCTCCTCCTCTCACTAAGCAGCGGCCGACCACCATCTCCTTGGTGCATGTAGGTGCCGGGTTGTTCCGGTCAGGTTTATGGTGGTCTCGGGGATGGTGGTTCATGGCCGATTAAAGATGGATAGTGATGGTTCTCAGGTCAGCTCGGGTCTGGTTCCGATTCGCTTGTGGGTGTAATGGTGGTTATGGTCCAGTCCGACTATGGTGTCGGTTTAGACAGAGACGGTGGTGGTGGCCGGTTATGATGGTCTGGTCTGGTCAGCTCCGAGTCGTGTCTGGAAACAGATTCGGTACGAGATCCTGTTTGGTTTCATGTTTACTTTGCGTTTTGGTCTCGGGTCTATCTCAGATCCGGTGTTGGGTTTGTTTTGGCGCGGCTCGTGCGTGGATTGCGGTTTATGTTACGAGTCAGATCTGGTTCGGTTCGAGTCAAGGTTGGACCAGTTTCGGTTTTGGGTTTATTCGGGCTCGGTCAAACCGAGTCAACTCGGTCAACAACTGGTCAACAGTCAGATCTGGTCAAGCGGCTCGGTCAACGGACAGATCTGGATTAGTAACAGTCAACTCGTCGTACGAGACGCTGTGTCGGGATGTGCGTGCGAGCGATTATGGTATATCTTTCGTATTTATTTTTTCGTATTTATTTTTGTGATTGTAGTTATAAACAGATATATTTATATATAAATACGAATATATATAAATAGTGTTAACTCGCGAACGAACCGACAATATTATTATTGATAAGTATATAAAGCGCGACTTGGTATTATTGGACCTCGGACTAAATTAGTTGGACTATATATATATATATATATATATATATTGTTGCGTCTTAATATAGATAAGTAGTTTATATAAAAGTTACCGACACGTATAAATGTCTCGTTAATGATATTTTGCGGATAAATAGATTTGTTTGTCTTGTTTTGAAGTTGATTTTGGGGAAAATTGTAGGCGACTTGTGTTGCCTGGTTTATACGAAAACAGAGGAAACTTTGCCGAAATTTTATAAAATTTATAAGCATAAACGAAGGCGATATTTGTTGTTTCATTATAAACAATCTTCAAGTATTTTTGACAAATGTAGTTTTCTACGATATCGCAAAAGATTTCCGACAAATGATTTCTTGTAATATTTAAAGAAAAACGTCGAACAATATTTCTAAAACAAATACATATTATTTACTGAGCGTCGATTGTGTCGATCTTCAAAGATTTTGGGTAACTAAAACATTGTTATTTAAATGATTTTGAATTACAAAACGCTCGACTTATTTGAGAAAGAAGTATGCAAAAATTTATGTTTTGAAACTTTTAGAGACACGGATTCGGGAAAAGAAGCGACATTGTTATTGATTGTTTTAAATAACTATACTTATATTTTTTTTTTATCAAAGAGTAGTTTCCTAAAATATAATTATAAGATGAGTTTTGACTCAGGATAAGTTATACGATTCATAGTAGTCCAACGTGGTTTATACACGAATAGTAACAAGTGAGTATCTTGGGTACTAGGTCGCATAAAACATATTTAAGTCATGATCGGTTCGACGAGTTAAAACGCTTAAGACTCGGGTTAATACCCACTAGTCTAGATAGTTGGATAAGCTATCCATTAACCGGATAATAAGCTAGGCTTATTTGCAATAGAATGTTAAGTTGTCCTTTGTTGGTAATTAGGACACGAGGAAGCCGGTCAAGGCTTTGGACTTTATTTGCTAGCTAAGCAAGAAAATTAAGGTGAGTTTATGACCCCACTTTTTACTGTTTTGATAATTGTTTTTGGGGGAAAGATATACTTGTTTTATGAGGAACAATGAATTTTAAGCATAACAAAGTTCTAAGAAAACAAATAAATTTATAAATGGTTTTATAAATTTATACATGAAACAATAATTGGTAATTGTATGTTGGGATTACATGTACATATAATTAGGGGTGAGCAAAGGTTCTTACCCTTCTGGACCCGACCCAGAACCATAAAAGAGGAAAATATGAGAACCTTACCCGAACCAATTAGTAATGTAAAGGTTCGGGTCCTAGGAGGGTCTCGCGGGTCCTAGACCCATATGGTTCCGTTGGACCCATTTATTCGATTTAAGCCTGCAATATTTCTTATGAAGGAAAAAATAAATAGCATAACATCATTCACTAATAGACTAATAGTAGCATAAATTAAAATTAAAATACCAATTCAGAAACCAATCTTTAAGTTCAAAATATAAAAATAAATGAAACAATGAATCAATTTTTCTAAAGTATTTCTTTGTTATCTCTTCAATCTCCAATATGGTTATTCCCTAAATCTTCATTCAATCTTCATCTTTTCGACCTTCTAAAAAACATCTAAAACAAAACAACTAGTTAGAAAAAAAAAGAACCACATGAATTTGTTTAACAAAATAATAATGCTTACCTTTTGCAAACTCATCGAATTTCTCATCTTCTTCTTCCTCTTCCTCGTGTATTTCTTTCCTCCCCTTTCGAATCCAATCCTGTGTGCAAATTAAAGCCTCAACAATGGTGGGTGATAATGAACTTCTGTAGGACTCTACTACCCGACCACCTGTGCTAAAAGCAGACTCTGAAGCTACGGTCGAAACCAGAATCGCTAATATATCTGGGAAAAAAGCTAATTATTTGAACTTATATTTACAAAATATAACACTTCATATAAATAAGAATTATTACCTTTCGCCATTCGGGCCAGGGTAGGATATCTAGTTGAATTTACCTTCCACCAAAGGAGGATATCAAACTCTTTGCTCATTAATTCCAAATCTTCTAAAAGATATCTATCAAATTCTGTCATATTACTAGACGACTGCCCATCAACACCCCGAAACTGTTCAAGATTATTCATCCATGTTTTTTTACCCCGACCTTGTGTAGCTCTATTCCATTGACTAGATGGAATACGTGAACCGGTTGGTTCCAGATCCTCATATTCTCGTAGCAGCTGTTTCATCTCACCTTTCACCGCATCTACCATATCCTTAACAATTACTTGAAGCTCTTCTTTTGTCTTTGACAAACCTGATTGTTTCATTGACTTGCAGCTTTTCGCACAATTATACTCTACAATAGTAAGTTTTACCCGTGGATCCAAGATAGCCGCAAACTCAAACAACTTATTACTTCTATCACCATCATCTTCATAATATTTTTCAAATTTATTTCTCATCAGTGATATCATGTTTAAAAATTCAACATGGAGGTCCTTTTCATCAAACATTTGATTAAGGCTATCACCGATTTCTTTAACCTCCGCATAAACCTCATGTGCTATTACGTAATTTGAACAAGACAAATCAATTGTTTTCTGTTTAAACAATTCTAGTATGTCTGTCATTTTTTTTGCAAAAACCCAATCAGCACGACATTACGAAAGTTAATTTCCTTATGACCAAACAAATCAATAGCCTTTTCTAATTGAATAGCCCTCTCCAACATATCATAGGTGCTATTCCATCTAGTGCTAACATGTAAAGACAACAAACCTTTTGTCTCTACTTTCGAAGTAGCAACACATGTTTTAAATGTGTCAAGCCTAGATGGTGATGCTTTTATGTGTTTAACGGCATTACGTATGCTATCAATTGTGTTATTTTGCACTTTCAAGCCATCCTGAACTATCAGGTTAATGATATGGGCCACACATCTAACATGCAAATACTTGCCTTTGCTAATCAAATTTGATAGCTTAGACTTTAATATTTCAACCGCAGCATCGTTTGATGATGCATTGTCCATGGTAATGGCCATAACCCGTTGTATCCCCCATTCATCAAAACACTCCTGAAGGGACCCCGCAATATCTTCACCCTTATGACTAAGTATTGGCTTAAAGTTTATTATTCTCTTATGATATTGCCAATTCTCATCAATGAAGTGAGCAGTTAAACACATATAATTAATACGTTGGACCGATGTCCACGTATCGGTAGCAAAAGATACTCGTTGCTTATTTTTAACAAAAAAATCTCTAAGCTTCTTTTTCTCATCCAGATATAAGTTAAGTATGTCACGAGCAATTGTGAAACGTGATGGCACCTTAAAACTAGGGCACAAGGCTTCCATAAACTCCCTAAACCCTTCCCGTTCAACAAAAGAAAACGGAAGATCATCGACATTAATCATCTTAATAAGCAGTTGTCTAACCTTAACATGATCAAACTTCCATGTTTTTAAAGTACCTTGTCCGTCTTCGGTTTTTTTTATCACCAAACTTGGTTGATTCTTCGCCTGATTTTCTAGATTTTTGCTACAGTTTCTAACATGCTTATTTAAGGATGAGGTTCCGTTAGGCCCAGATTCAGCTTTCAACTCCGCGAAACAATAGTTGCATCTACCCTTTCTTTTGCCATTCTCATCATAGAATTCCTCCATATGGTTCCAACAATACCCTGTAAGCTTTCTTTTTCTTGTAGTCACTTTTTGTTTACCGGCTTTTGTTTTATCAACATTTTCTTCATTGTCATCACTCGAAATATTATGCGGATTCATTCTGTATACATCACAAACACACACAATTATACATAATTTTGTGATCCAAGGTTATACAAATAAGACTAAAGTACATCAGATCACTTTTGAGAATGATAATTACGATTTATACTTTCTAATTGAATGACATATACTTGCCACAAAACTGGTTTGCTGCAAGCCAGCAAGACAACTTTTACAACTATTATGCAAAGAGATGTTGACCCAAAAAAGACCCCATTAACCTCATTTAGAAAAATAGCAAACCAACATATTCGATTTCTAATCTAAGCAACAGAAAATCCTCGAACAGGCGTGACAACTTGTACAGTCAGTAGCGCCACATGCTGCAGACATGGTTTCAAAAAATCATATAGCTAGAAAAGTTAGTTCAGTGAGGTTTGGAAGTTCAATGGTACTTGGGGTGATAGAGAAAATAATTTGATTAGTAATGAGAGTCGGCGTCACATGTTGCGTCCCATGTTCAAAACGCTCGCGCAACGCGCGACATGTCGAACCACTAGTTACATTAATTTTTCTAAATTCAAAGCCAAATCATATATGTTCTTATGTTGCTAACTACTGCATTTGCTAAAGTGCAAAAATATAAAATATAAAACTTCTTTATAATTCAGATCACATATTGAGGCTGTCCGTTGTGGATACGCGAATAGCCTGGCGCGAGCCACGTGGCTCACGAACACCACAACAGCCCCATGCTAAGGCCCACACGAGCAAGTCATCGCGAGCACAAGCGACCACGGTCACAACGCTATTGTCTTGGATTTATGGAGCGAGCCATAACACCGCCACGCCAGTGATTGCCGGAGCGATGGTTTCGAGGTGGTCGCGCCCACTGGCTTGCGCACCACAACACACAGTCTCATAGGTGGTGTGGTGTTTTAGTGCAAAACAAACTCTTCAGTGGTATGTCTTGCCATTAACTTTTCTAAGACTCGAGACGCATCCGTTTTTTTATTTTGAAAATTGAAGTTTGGCTTTTCTCAATTCATTGTCATTCTTGTTATCAAATTTGAATCTATCCTAATTGCATATTTACTTTAAGTTTCGAACATTCAAAAATCAAAACACATGACTAATCAGATACATACATTAAAATTTATTTATCAAACCATTGTTTAGCAACATAAGATTATCATTATACAAACAATTGAAGTTCAATGGAGATTATACAAAAAGCAAACCTGAACCGATGAGAAACCTAAACAGCAGATTGAATGTAGAAGGCGAATGGCTAATAGCTTAATAAGGTAGAGGTGAATTACGTATTGGAAGTAGGATGGTTTAAATATAGTTGATTGGATGAGATCAATGGTATGAAATCGCCTAAATTTTCTTAAGGATATATATTCCATATGAAAGAAGTCCTACTAATTAGGATTGTAATTTAGTATGGAAGTCTAACAGATATAATATGCCTACTCGGTTCTTTTACGGTTCTCTTTTAATACCCATGGGTCGGAACCGGAACCGACCCATACCCGTTTTGTTGAATATTCTTAGACCCACTAACCTACCCTTCTACGACAAAAGGTTCGGGTCCATTGTGGTTCCGGTTCGGGTTGACGGGTCCATGGTTCTGGAACCATAATTTGCTCACCCCTACATATAATGAATCTTTATTAGATTATTTGAAATAAATTAAAATATACACAAATTGAAAGTTGTTGGCCTAGTCTAAATCTACAACATAATGCACCCTCATCTTGATCAAATAATATAACATTATTATACAATATCAAGCTGATGGAAATAACCAGACTAATGGGTCATTTTAAAAATCTGCAAATTGTCTTTGACAAGCGAAATCCATGCCACCAGTTTATAACAACATCACCATCCTGCATAATATAAAATAAATAAACTATCAAATATGTGAAATGAACAAAAAAAAGTACCACGCTCTCCAACAAATATGTAGTGTAGATCACTTACAGTTGACATGAGGTTTCTTCTCATAATAATCCTGCATTGCATTTAACACAACCACATAATAATGGATAATCATAGTAAAAAAATAGTTTGTTTGGTAAAATGGCTTCCTTGCACAAAGATAAATCAAATATTCAGTTGCTATTTACTACACAATAAGCTGAGGGTATTTACTAATTACGAAACCTCTATGGCATAAATCATCTCCAGCATAGTGATGAGTGATGACGTATATATTAACTTACTAAAGACGATTTTATCACCAAGAGGAAATGCCTTTGAATGTTCTTTCCCTCTGTTTTACATAACTTGCTGCATAGATTCAACATGCAACTTCAAATGAATAAGAATGAAACAAAACTTAAATGAATAAGAATGAAACAAAACTTAAAAGAAAAGAAAACGACTCGTTAGTTAATTCTAAATCAAAATTTATCACCAATAATTACAAATCTAAACTAAAAACACAATCCAAATGACACATAAATTTTAATTTCAAGTGTTTTGAATCAATTGAAAGTTAGGCTGGATATGCATATGAAGTTTTGTAAACCACACACATCACCGTCACGTCATATTAGACTAGAGGGAGTGGGGCGGGAAGGAGGGGGGGGGGGGGGGGGAAGAAGCTCCAAGCCCCAAACACCATCCCTTAATGGCGTGGTAGGGGGGAGAAGCCCCATGGGCGGGGGAATTTGGCTGGGCGTGGGGCACGACAAGGATCTTGAGGTGTGATTTTGATTGGTCAGTTTTTTTTTAACTTTAAAACAATATAATATTATTCCCTTCACCCCCCTTTCCCCCCTTCCACTCCCAACAATTTTCACCCTTCAAACACGGGCCCACAAGTGCCACATGGCGCATCACGCCCCTCTTTCCCCCCTCCACTCCCTCTACTCTTAGAAGTTGCATATTGCTGCACCCACAACCATCTTTTTTTTTCTTTCAATTATCTTCAATCTTGTTGATTTTGAGGAATTCATTTGTCAAATACCAACCTGTGATTTTGGGATTCCATTTATTTATTACCAACCTGTTTGGCTGACAATATAGAAAACATTATTCAATAACAGAACAATCTTAAAGAGGTTGGAAGCTAACATTTCACCAATTAGAATTACCAGCTCCATATGATCAGGTGCTAATGTTTAAAAGAGCTATATCGCCATAGTAGAATACTCGTAAAAACACTCCAATTTGAATAAATAACTATAGAAAATATAAGGGTTCACTCATTAATAAATGTTGAAATAAACATTTAAACACGTAGTTATTGTTGGTAAAGACGTAATCGAAGCAGCTAAATATTGGGGATACATGTTGAAACTCAAAATAGTGTAAAATGGCCTAAAATTAAACACCTATATGTAACTACCTCAACAACAAAACCAACAGAAACACTTATTTTCTAGTAATTTTAGAATTAATTGATACCTTCAGATCCGAAATTTGACTGCTTGTTTACCGTGCTGACCCGAGTCCAAACAAACCCACATAACCCCATATTGACCAAAACAACCACCACTGTGGTGTAGCAACTGCTTCACTATGGAAATATTTTCCGACGACATCTACAAATTGTCGAATAACAACCACCAGTCGATGAATCTGTCAACATATATTATCTAAAATTATTTTTACAATCTAGGTATTGTTTTTGTTTTGACTCGCAGTTCACATTTGTTATCTAAACTAATATTTACAATTTAAAATTTTAGTTAGTTCGGGTATGAGTTATTACCTCCTCGCAAGCTCCGTTTATGTTATGACTGTCATTGATCGCGTTTGACCTGACCGTTCGTCGGAGAAATCTAAATATGATTGATAGGTAATTTATATAACCAACAAAGATGTTACTTGAAACATCTTACCGGAATAACACGTCGGAACCCTAACCGCCATCAAATGGAGGTAGCGGCTAGGGCTTCTGTCACCTCCCTTCTCCTCAATTCACTACAACTCTCGACATTTTGAGAAATCAAATCTGTGTCAATACCGCAAATCGTGAGTATGATGTTTTGAGTTTTGAAATGGAAGATGAAGTAGATTAATGACACATCTCTGATTCTGTTTCCTTTGGATCCAAGTTGGTGTTCAGCACAGAGAGAGAGAGAGAGAGTGTGTGTGATTTGTGTTTTGAATTTTGAAGAAAGACGCGGGTACCGGTGAATATTGGGTAATAGGTTTGTGATGGACGGTGTAGATACCATCCTTGTGCTGCACCCTTATTAGTTGTGTTATTTGTTACGTTTAGTTTTTTTTAAGCTTTATAGTATAGAAAAAAGAGGAGATAAAGAGGAATGGTTGGTGGAGACAAGACTTTATTTCAAAATTCAAAACATAAAGCTAAAACCGAGAGTTTAGTGGGAAAAGTTTACCTGCTAACTAATTATCTATAACTTAATAATGAGGTGATTAAAATGTAATTAGTGTTTGAACTAATTTACTCTCATTTTAGAGTTTTTCATTATGCATTAAATGAACAAATAATAAAAACTAAATTATCAAACTTATTTTATGATAATTATTTTGTGAGTTGTGGACAATTTTTCACCTTTCTTACTTAGGGTTTAATTTAATTATAAAAAGGTATAATTAACAAAAACAAATAATATTATTTAGTTAAAAAAATATTATTTGTTTCACGTGCATTTTAGTTTTAAATTTAATGTCTACTTAAGCCTTATAATAGTTTCTCTTAAAATAACATTTTAGCATTATTACGTTTACTTATACATTAATGGAATGTACATTGTATCAATATTAGTTGGATCTTTTAAAGTTTTATCTATAAAACATATGAAACATTTCGTTGTAGGTAAATTTGGATTCTTTCAGTTAAACATGCAATGCAACGCATTTCTTTCTTGTACATTTCAATCTACACGTCGATATTGACTAAGTCAAACATCAAAACGTCGACAAAAATGAGCAGGTCGTCACGGTATTTTCGAATGTTTTTAAAACATAATAGTTTAAAAGTTATGATATAATTAAATAAAAGCATTGTAACTTTGTAGGGGAAGGGAGAAAAATATAAATACTAACTAAAAATGAGGGAATTAAAGTAACTAAAATGAAGTACTAAAGTGTAAAAGTGGTTGAATGACTATTTTACCCCCATTTTAGGGTTTTTAATGAAAACAAAGTTCTAACTTTTGGGTATCTTAAACTACCCCTCCCTCATGCATTATACTATAGTATAGATATTGGATTGAGATCAATTAGGAACCACCACCCTAGTTAGGAACCTTATGAACCAATTTTAGCCATCCATCTAGATCTTCATCAAAATGGGTAGTTTGGTAAAATTATCTAATGTATTTTAATTTTAATTAATATGAAAATTCATTAATTAAAAATCTTAATTTATATTCAGTTTCCTTTTTTGTAGGCATTAATCCCTTAAAATCCACAAATGATTAGAAGGAGTTTATCTTTTAAAATACTTAACAATCAAGAATAAAAATTTTGATTTTGCAACTTTTTTAAAAAAAATAACTTCCGAATTATTAATAATCTTGTTATTAGATTGTTAGTATACGTAGTATACACCAGTGTATTTAGACCTAAATAGTATGATATTGTTTAGATTGATACACAGATGCATACACCAGTACATCAATGTATACTATTCAAAGCATCTTGCTAAACCTTTTATTAAGTTGAAAACATATTACTCTAAACATACACATGTCACACCCCGAAAATCGCAGCGGAAATTAAGCGTGGGTGGTGGTACAAAAGTCGGTGACAGTAACGATATAAGCAAACATAGATAGTCTTGTGGATATCAAATTATTGAAAGATAGTAGTTAAGTGTACAAAGTAGTCTTTAAAACATAATTTATTTAAAACTTGTTTAACAAAAACAAGCTTGCAACACACGGTCCCCTTGATCGTTGATACCCAAAAACCTTCTCCGAATCTCCAGCCAACCTAACCCGACATGTCTGGACTTGATGACCCGGTTTTCCACATCTAGAGCACACTCCACCCTTGCAACCACCATCATGTTGTTTGTTACAAATAGTACACTTCTGCGGTGCACCCCCAGATCCTCTGGACTCTGATGTATTAGCGGCATACATCTTTCCAGAACCCTGATTCTTATTCCTCTTATCACCAGACTGATTTCGAAAATTCCCAGACCTCTTTCGTTTATTGTCAGCCTGTTTCACTTCTGTTTCAACCTTGGTTTTAAAAAGCGCGAAGCGCACAAAAGCGACGAGGTCTAAAACCAAGGCGTAAAGCGCAAAGCGCAAAAGCGGTGAGCTTTTCGTACGCGAGGCGCAAGACGATTATATAATTTTTTTTATGTATGCTATAGGTTTTTAACATTATTTACTCAAAATATAGATACAAATAAGGTATATATATCATTTAACTTAAATGTACAACCTTTTTAGCTACATTTATAACAATTTTAAGCACAAAAACATCATGTGTACGAAAAGCGCGCTTTTAGTGCGCTTTTTTGTTGCGCTTTTAGGGCGCTCTTTGCGCTTTTCCTGCGCTTTTTGTATGAAGTGCGCCTAGGGTTACATAAGGCGCCAAGATCTGCGCCTAGGCGCGCCTCGCGCTTAAGCGCGCTCTAGGCGCGCTTTTTAAAACACAGGTTTCAACCACATCCTTCTTAACCTGATCCACTGACTTCTTTCCCGAGTCTCCCTTTTTCACCAAACTACTCATCCGAACTGCATCATCGGCCAAAGACTGTGCTAAAGTAATAGCTTCGTGCATACTGGCAGGTTTCGATGCTGTAACCATTCCTCTAATCTGTGGCACCAACCCATAGAGATACCTCTCGATTCTTGCATATTCAGGAGTGACTAAACGTGGAACAAGTCTTGCAAGTTCATTAAATCGAGTAGTATAGGCTCTAATTTCAGCACATACCATACACAGCTTCCAGAACTCTTCTTCAATCTTTTGCAACTCAGTCCTCGGGCAATACTCTCTCAGCAACATTTCTTTCAATCTATCCCAAGTGAGATTATAGGCAGCAGTCTCACCAAGGGATTGAATCTGGGTATTCCACCAAGTCAAGGCTTCATCCTCAAAAGAACAAGTAGCATACTTAACCTTCTGATCAGCTGAACACCCACTAATGGCCATAACAGCTTCCATTTTCTCAATCCACCTCACAATATCAATTGGACCTTCAGCCCCAGAAAAGATCCTTGGATGGCAGGATTGAAATGTCTTGTAGGTGCACCCATGAGTACGGCTCCCTGTTTATTCGTTAAAATCAACCATTAGCGAAATGATTGGACTATAAACAGTAACCCTCAAGAATCACATAAAGAGCATTTTCAAATGTTCGTTACCTGATGAACCACCAGTCTGCGCTCCGCCCGACCCTGACTGTGGTATACCAGCATCGCGCTGGTTCATAGCATTATTAACATGCTGAGCAATAAGAGCGGCTAGTTCTTCTGCTGAGGTTGGTAAACCATCACCTTCAGGGCGAGTATTTCTTTTTGGCGGCATGATCCTTCTATTACAAACATAGTAATAAAGGGATTTAGACAACATCCATGAGACAAATAAAGTCAAACACACGAATAATCTAAATAGTTACAACCATGCAACATCCATAAGATAAGATACCAAATAGCATTCATGTTCTAGGAAAAGTGTCAAATGTTTAGATAGGCCTAACATTTAAACGATTATCAAAAGTAGATTTTTCCAACACATAATCCTGCTAGAGGGCACAGCCCGCCCTTATAGGCATCACCAAAAGAAAAGAAATCATCAGATCACAGAAACTGGCCGGGAAACAACACCGCGTAGGCCACCGACATAGCAAACATAGCGATCGCCCGGACCGCCTCGAGTCTCTGTGTAGCCTGCACCAGGTCCTGCTGAGTCAAAAGGAGACTGGTCTCGACCACACTCGTCCTCGTGTCTGCCATCTCTAACCTGGCGGTCAAGTCCATGATCCTAGCCTCTAGACCGTCAATCCTGGCTGCCTGCTGGCCAATCATCTGCTCCTCCATGAATCTCTCACTATCCATGGTCTCCATCCTCTTCTCCAAGGCATCCAAACGCTCCCCATCCTCGACGGCCTGACCTTTCAGTGATAGGATGTCACTCTCGTACATCCCACACCGTCCAGTCAAGGACGTAACCAACTGCTGCATCGGGCTACCCGCACGAACGGGGCTCCGTGCCGCAGATGATGGCTCCCCAAGCTCATGTGTAGAGGGCGTAACCTCCACCCTGACCCTCTTTGGTGGCGGCTCCTCCGCGACCACCACAGTCGGCTCTTCGGTACCACTTACACCCCGGGGTGCCCGACCCCTACGGGTGTAACTGAACCGAAAGTCTCGTGGGGGCAGTGGAGCTGGTGCCACCAAGGGTACAGACTCCTCTAGAGCAGGAAGGTCATCATCTGAGTCGCATAACCATCCATTATGCGGATACATGGTACAGCGTGTGTTGCAAGCTTGTTTTTGTTAAACAAGTTTTAAATAAATTATGTTTTAAAGACTACTTTGTACACTTAACTACTATCTTTCAATAATTTGATATCCACAAGACTATCTATGTTTGCTTATATCGTTACTGTCACCGACTTTTGTACCACCACCCACGCTTAATTTCCGCTGCGATTTTCGGGGTGTGACAGAAGTTGGTATCAGAGCAATGATTATAGCGAACTAGAAAAACTTTTTAAAACGGAAACTAGACTACAATCGAAAAATTTATGTTTTTGGAAATCAAAAGCAACATTATTTCCCCATGATGCGTACATGCTTGCAAATCATACGTGATATGTACTTGAAAAATGATGCCACAATTTTCATACATTTGATAAAATTTTATGTGTAGTTAAGATATTTTATTTTATCTTTAATGCATAAAATTAATTTATAGTACGGATATATCTGTGTACAGATGTCGAGTTCCATTCCTGTTATCTCAGTACCTGATGCAGTTGAAGACTCCACTTCCCCGACGACTATTCCCCCTTGTGGGAATCCTCGCTGTACCATGTATCCGCATAATGGATGGTTATGCGACTCAGATGATGACCTTCCTGCTCTAGAGGAGTCTGTACCCTTGGTGGCACCAGCTCCACTGCCCCCACGAGACTTTCGGTTCAGTTACACCCGTAGGGGTCGGGCACCCCGGGGTGTAAGTGGTACCGAAGAGCCGACTGTGGTGGTCGCGGAGGAGCCGCCACCAAAGAGGGTCAGGGTGGAGGTTACGCCCTCTACACATGAGCTTGGGGAGCCATCATCTGCGGCACGGAGCCCCGTTCGTGCGGGTAGCCCGATGCAGCAGTTGGTTACGTCCTTGACTGGACGGTGTGGGATGTACGAGAGTGACATCCTATCACTGAAAGGTCGGGCCGTCGTGCGGGTAGCCCGATGCAGCAGTTGGTTACGTCCTTGACTGGACGGTGTGGGATGTACGAGAGTGACATCCTATCACTGAAAGGTCGGGCCGTCGAGGATGGGGAGCGTTTGGATGCCTTGGAGAAGAGGATGGAGACCATGGATAGTGAGAGATGCAGCAGTTGGTTACGTCCTTGACTGGACGGTGTGGGATGTACGAGAGTGACATCCTATCACTGAAAGGTCGGGCCGTCGAGGATGGGGAGCGTTTGGATGCCTTGGAGAAGAGGATGGAGACCATGGATAGTGAGAGATTCATGGAGGAGCAGATGATTAGTAGAAAATTGATATTCTTGAAAGATTGAATGGAAAAATGTAACTTTTATAAGTTAAGGGACTATTTTAGTAACTTTAAAAGTTGAGGGCCTTAAAATGATATTTTTAGAAACTTGTATCTAAAAATATAACTATGAAAAGTTTAGTGTCAAAAGTGTAAAATGATAACTTTCCAAGGTAGATTTGGTAAATACTAGCAAATATACATATGTGTCTTGTATAAAAGTGTATTTTTATAAAATGGAGTTTTATAAAAATATAGATTTTCTAACATATAGAGATATATAAAAACAAAGGTTTTTATAAAAATGTTAGACAAATTAAAAACTTGGAAGAACTTATATAAAAATGAACACTTTTATATAAATGGGAATATAAAAGTGTTGGAGCATTTTTATACATAAGTTGCCAAGTCTTGTGTTAATAGCATAAAGGTATTTGTAAAACTTCCAAGTAATATGTGTAGGAAATTAAAGAAGTGAATAACTTTCCTAGAATACACATATTGGGAAACTTGGGAAAAATTAACTATATGTATATATATAAGTTAAGTAATCGGACTTGGACGTGTTAACGAACTAAGACGTAAAAATGGACGGACGAGAAAAGTATCATTACGTCAAGATGAGTATAAATATATTTTTAAGGATTTAAAATATATGACTTGGGTGAAAAATTACATAACACTTTCCTAAGTGTTGGAAAATATTCGTGGGAGAAAAGTAACGTGAATAATCTAACGATTAAACGTTAAACAAGTGTATGGACTTAACAAGGAGAATATATATATAGTCGTCTCGACGAAATCTTAGTATATTTATTTAATAGGAAAGTAAATATACGGTATGGTGAGTCGAGTCGAGCGAAGAAAACAATGTATATATATATATATATATATATCATCGAACGACAAAACCTTAGTATATTTATTTGAATGGGAAAATAAATATGCGGTAAAGTGAGTCGTGTCGAGCGTTAAAAGTATATTATCGAACGACAAGACCTTAGTATATTTATTTGAATGGGAAAATAAATATACGGTAAAGTGAGTCGTGTCGAGCGGTAAAGATATTATATCGAACGACGAGATCTTAAGTATAATTATTTAATGGGAAAATAATTATACGTTAAGTGAAGTTGAGTCGAGGATAATATTATACAAGTTAAAGAAATATTAACGCAAATATATATAACTTGTAAGAAAGGGGTAATCCATCACCAACGAACCTAGGATACACGTTTAATTAAACGGGGAATTGGAATAAATCGTGGTTTGGGAGTTGGGTGTACAACTTGCCGAAGCACATGCGCTATAGGTATAGTGGCTTATACGTCTAGGACGTTCGTAGGTGCTTGACCACGGACTTGCTATTCTCTGCTATTTGATTGCACGCTATACTTCAGGTGAGTTTCACGGCCCCTTTTTTACTGTTTTAATTGGGGGAAAGATATGTTTTGTCAAATATTGTCACATGTTGAAATGGTTTTCAAAGATTAAAATCTGATAAGTGGTGTGATGAGTACTTGAGCAATGATCGCCACTCGGGGTTGAGTCCTCTCTTCTGTAACCATTAATTCAGGTAAATGAAACCGAAGGAATATTTGAATAGTACTATTGGTGCCTGACGAGGCCCACCCTTAATCGATAGCGTCGATTATGCATCGGCGTATGCCAGGGGTGCACGTATTCTGAAATTAAGTCGTTGGGTTCCGAGAAACGACTTGGAGCGGGGCATTATTATTAGTCTTGGTTTGGTTATGGGGCTCAAGGGATTGCTCATCATTTGTAGGAGCTAGCTACTCCTTACAAAGGCCACAAGTTGTGCAGGTTTCGCACGTGGTTGTAAAATGTAATGTCGAATCGGCAAGATCCTAGTATATTTATTTCAATGGGAAAATAAATATATGGTAAAGTGAGCCGAGTCGAGGGTTGAAAATGAAATATCGATCGACAAGATCCTAGTATAATTAATTAATGGGAAATTAATTATACGGTAAAGTGAGTCGAGTCGATGGTTGTGAAAATGTTGTTATTACGAAACAGAACCTGTGAACTCACCAATATTTTATATATTGACGTCTTTTTACACATATCTTTCAGGTAACTAAGTGCTGAATAGATATGGGCTAGTGCGGTGGAATTCGGGGTGTCGGATACTTGTCGGGGTTTCATCAATTGTTACCAAAGGGCTGGAACAAACGAAAATACCCCACATTGAAACTTAATGTTCGTCGTTTTATGTAATATTGAGAATGTGATTCTCTGTTCCGACATCTTAATAAATTGATTCTTTTCTAATTAAATATAGTTTGTGTTAATCTTGACTTTGATATACTTTCGAGCGTTGCGCCACGTGTTTCCGCCATTGGCGTGGTGTGACAGTGGGACAAAAAAGAATATTTATGCTGGTGGTGCGGTCTCATATACAGACAAAGGTATGAACAATTTCAATAAAAAAATAATTTGTACTTATTAATTTGTGTAACATATTTGTCCTTAGATATATTTTGTGTAATATGTTATTAATATGATATATTATTAAGTGTAAAATAATTTGTGGTTCAAATGAAAATAATTTGTTCGTTTAGTTAAACGAACGAACATAAACAGAGGTCGTGTTCTTTCGTTTGTGTTCCTTAACGTTCGATAACGTGTTCGTTTGTGGTTGATAGTTTAATAGGGTTTTTATTTTTTTTAATTTATTATTTTTTTAATTTTTATTTATTTTACGCAAATAAATAATGTGGGGTAGGGGTGTTCAAAAATATCCGAATCCGAAAATCCGATCCGAAATATCCGATATCCGAAACTACCCGAAAAACCGGATATCCGAAATTTCGGATATCCGAAATTCGGATATCCGAATTTTCGGATTCGGATAGTGATTTTGAAAATTTTCGGATATCCGAAAATATCCGAAAATTTATAAAACAATTTTATCGGATATCCGAAATATCCAAATATCCGAAGATATCCGAAAATATCCGAAAATTATCCGAAAATATCCGAAAATATCCGAAATATCCGAAAAATATCCGAAAATATCTGAAATATCCGAAAATTTATATATAAAACATATAAAATAAAATATATTATAATAAAATCGGATATTCGGATATCCGAAATTTCGGATACGGATTCGGATAGTGAAATCAGCTATCCGAAAATTTCGGATATCCGAAATTCGGATATCCGAATTTTCGGATATCCGAATTTACGGATATCCGGTTTTGAACACCCCTAATGTGGGGTAACTATATGACTATATGATCATATAGTTACCCCACATTATTTATTTATTTATTTGGGTAAAATAAATAAAAATAAAAGAAAATAATAAATAAAAAAATAAATAAAAACCCTATTAAACTATCAAACGAACACATTATCGAACGTTGAGGAACACAAACGAAAGAACACGACCTCTATTTATGTTCGTTCATTTAACCAAATGAACAAATTATTTTAATTTTAACCACAAATTATTTTACACTTAATAATATACTCCCTCCGTCCCATTATAAGTGTCTTAGTTTGAAAAACACAAAGTTTTAGGCACATTAAATGATTGCTTTTTTTGCTTGCCAAATGACAATAATACCCTTGTCATATGTGGGACCATCATATTCTTTGTTTATTTTAATTGTGTTTTTAAGGGTAAATTTGGAAGTTAGCTAATAATTTTTTAAAGTGGACACATGAAATGAGACAAATAAAAAAGGAAATATGGACACTTCTAATGGGACGGAGGGAGTATCATATTAATAACATATTACACAAAATATATCTAAGGACAAATATGTTACACAAATTAATAAGGATAAATTATTTTTTTATTTAAATTGTTCATACCTTTGTCTGTATATGAGGTACAGCCGCCTCACCAGCATAAATATTCTTTTGTCCCACCCACACCACAACATCAACCCCAGAGCACACTAACCAAAAACTCTACACTAAAAATGTTACAACTCCCATTCCCAGAACATCCCAACCGCGATGAAGAAAAGCCCAGGTTTTCCCTTTTCTATGTAGAAACTGATGTTTCACCCACTGAAGCTTTTCTCATCAGGTTGGGAATCACTGTCTTTGCCTTTAAAAAAGAAATAAAAAATGGGTTTAAATGGTTGTTCGGTGGAGGTAATCAAGATGTGGAAGCCGAAGACAACACAGATGATGAAGAAGTTCGTAACGTGGATATCGAGATCGTTGAAGAAGACCGTCAGGTGCGTTTTCGGATTCGTGGTCGTCCGGTGGCTAATGGTGGCTTAGATGCTACCATTGAAGCTTGGTTTGTCGGAATATGAGGCCGTGCGTGACCGTCGCCACGGTTAAAGGATTATCGAAGTTAATATTACAACCGGTTTTTATTTTAGGCATTAAGTATTTTGATATTTTGGGTTAATTTGTGTTAAGATTAAAGGACAAGGAGGACCAATTTCAAGAAGTTTATCAGGTAGTTTTTTTTAAATATGTTTTGAGTTGGGTAGTATAGGTTTAGTATAAAAAAATATACGGTTAATGTAAAACTTTTAAGATATATCATATCATTAATCAAAGAGTTTCTCTGGTTTTGTTTGTTCTTGTATTATGATCAATATTGATGGGCCAACAATATTTGTAACAAGTTGGAAATGATTAGTAAGGAACGATTCAGGTATATACTTATATGATTGGCACCTGAACATAGTAGTTAATCACAATTTGTATATAAGTTATTAGGATAACATGATATTATATTGTATCTAAAGTTATTTAAAATCTTCGTGCATATTACAAAAAAAGAAAGAACAAAAACGGGGTAAAGTTAAGCAAAGCTGCTAAGTTGGATGAGATAGTATGATTGGTGCCTTATTATCAAGGGGGTTATGGATCTGTGCATCTTGGTGGATCAAAATTAAGTGCAAACAGTTGCCATGCTTGTGGGGTGATTTACTAATTGAGAAAATGAGAGGGAGGAGTTTGGCGCCTTGAGTTTGAGGTATGTTTTCGGGTTTTTCGGGGTTGGTTGTTACGGGTGTGATGGAGGAGGACGAAATGGGTTTGAGGGGTTTTGGAAGAGAGGTGAAAATGTTTGGTTTGGTGGGGAGAGGAGAAGAGAATAATAAGTGATGATTGGGGATGTGGGGTTTGATGAGGAGGCGGGAACGGAGGTGAAGAGAGGGGGGGGGGGGGGGAAGGAAGTGGAGAACAGAGCAGAGGCTTCCATTGTAGAGAGAGAGAGAGAGAAAGAGATGCAGAGGGAGAGTGAGGAAGAAGATGAAATAGGTGTGTTTGTGATGTGGGGACAAATGATGAAGAAGAATGTGAATCTGTTTTGCGGGTAAAGTTATGCAACTTTCCATGGGTTTTAACTAGGGGCGGGAATGAGACTTTAGCTAGCCGGGTTTTGCTGTTACTAATCTTATTCGGCTCCAAGTTGTAAAATTAGGAGTGTAAACGAAGCACCAGCTCATATGATAACTCAAGTTTGAGTTCGATTCAAGCTTTGTGTTATGATGGTGAAGCTTTAGGTTTAGGTTTAGGTTTAGGCTAAGGCTAAGGCTCAGGCTCGTATAAGCTCGGGTTGTTTCTAGTTTTTTTAAGCCGACCTTGAGTTGTTTTGCTCGTGTACACCCATAGCTCATACTCAACTCTCTATGTGCATAATTGTTATCTAGGTTTCGCTCGACTTTACAACTTATTTTATCACGAGGATCAAAACATTATTTATTTTTGCTAATGGCTAAAAATAAAAATTTAGTTACCCAAATGGATGAGTATGTAAGTTACCCAGTTTGTTTATTTATCTACGTGGGATGAAAGGAACAATGAAATAGATGTTTATTTATCTATGTGGGGTAAAAGGAACAATGAAATAGATGAATTCTTTGAGAAAACAAGAGATCATTTTATAGTCATTTCTTTTATTCAATGCATTTTCTTAGTCAACATGAGAAGGTCAAATTTGCAAAAATTCCAAAAGATTTTGGAATTTAAAGAGTTCCGAAGGTTTTTAGGGAATTGTACTTATGTTTTAATACTTGTAATTGTTTAAACTCTTAGGGGGACGGGGCGTTACCAGAATTGGTCACGGGTACCCCACTACCACCACGGTAACACGCCGCCACCCATGCTGGTAGTGGTCCCGTGAACCAAATTCGGGTTCTAGTTACCATGCTGGTTCACGGATGTGGCACAAACTTTCACACAATTTTATTCTTTTTTATGATTTAGTCTCTTCTTTCTCTCTCTCTCTATTCTTTAGTTGCAAGGTTTTTTTTAACCATGTTGAAAGCTTGAAGATGAAGATGATGATAGATATAGTTGTGTATGTATAGATATGTGTATTGTGTGTGTAGTATATATAGAGAGAAAAAGTAAGTACTTTTCTTTTGACTTTTAGGCCTCCAACTTTCAATTTTTTAATTTTGTTTTCTTTTACTTGTGACTTACAAAAGTCACTAGTTTGAATTTATTATTATTATTATTATTATTATTATTATTATTATTATTATGTGTGAAAATAATTGATAGTTGGGTAAAGAATCAGTGGAGTGTTGCCTATAAAAAAGTATTTCAGTGAAGGAAATTAGTGAAGTGATGTGGCAGTGCAGGATTGGTAGAAATCAGTGAAGTGAAAACACCTTCAGTGAAGCGCCCTTTGTGCCCTTATATTTGTAAGAAATACTGTCTTGCCCTAATAATAACAATAACAATAATAAAAATAAAGTAAATTAAAAGTGTGTGCTAAGTAAATAAGACATGCACAAAGTACCATTAAAAACATGAATTGGTGACATAGAAGTTAAGTGCCACTAAAATTGTGTGCTAAGCAAATACAACATACATAAAGTGCCATTAAAATCTAAATCAGAGAAACAATAGTTATATGCCATATGCTAAGCAAATACAACATACATTAAGGGCCATTAAAAATCTAAATTAGAGGCACAATAGCTATATGCCGTTATAAATGTGTGCATGAGATGGCTTTTTATTTGTAGTGAAGGATAAAAAAACTATAATGACGAAACTGTGACACCCGGCAAATTCTGGTTAACAACGTTGTCTAGATTTAAGTCTACCTTAGCGAGTCACGCGTATACTGTACTTAACTGGGTTAGTTGAGTCGTGTTATGGTTCGGGAACTGTTATGTGAGTCTAGGGGATCATTAGATGTTGGCCTAGAGGATCGTTAGATGTCAGTCCTTAACCAAGTGTACAAGGGGTGACGATTCAGAGAATCGTCAAAGCATAGGGAACATGCAAGTCTCGAGTCCCGGGAATTGGTGAACGAGTGTGAATGTGTTTATTTGCAAGTGTTATGTGTTTACAATCATTATGTGACTTGTCGGTATGTGAAAATGTGTTAACATATGTTAAAACGGGGTTTAACGCGCAAAATACTTGGAACCATACCCTGTAGGCGATTAGGGTGAGCTAATCGCCTATAGGGAGGCATCTAGGAGGCGAGTAGCCTCATCCAGGTGGCGAGTAGCAGCTTCCTTTAGGCGATTAGGGGGCTAATCGCCTAAGGGGGTGGCGATTAGCAACCCTAATCGCCTGCAACTGAACCATAATCGCCTGCAACGTGGGTTACGACTAAAAACGACTATAAATACAATACTTGACCTCCTAAACTTCATAATATCAACCCTAGTCGCCCCACAACTCGTCCCAACATCCACACAACCTCTGGAACACGATTTTGGATCAAACAACTTGATTTCAAGCCTATTTCATCAATCAATCACAATCTTAAGGTGTGGTTTTCATCCATGCAATCTTTACTAATGTTTTTATTGAATCCCTAATGGTCCAGACCTGTTCATAAACACTTGTGTCTTCTGAAAATCGTTAATAATCGTTATTGTATGGATTCTAGATGTTATGCATGTTGTATGTGTAGGTTTTAATTAAAAGATAGGATTTTTATGATTCAAGAAGGGTTATTAACATGATGTTAGGGTAGTTACTGATTTATAATGATGGTTTGATGTGGTAATCTGATTGATTGTTCATTAGGTTATGTTTATGCATGTTAATGTGATGATTACATGATACTTGTGTTATGTTTTAGAAACGTGGTTGCATCCAGGACTGCTAGAACAAGGTTAAACGATTTATTTTGATTTAAACATGTTTGGGATACTTGTTTGATTGATATTGGAGGTTTCCACACGTTCTAGGTTTGATTTGGAGTGTTAAACGCGCGAAAAACTGGAACAGACATGCAGGTAGCGATTAGCAGGGCTAATCGCCTAAGGGACAGGCGATTAGCAGGCTAATCGCCTACCAGAAGAAGCTAATCGCCTACCCTTTAGGTGATTAGCATGCTAATCGCCTAATATGACTTGTTTTTGCATGCTGCATGACCCTAATCGCCTAGTGAGTTCTGAAATGCATGTCACATGACCCTAATCGCCTACAAACTCCAAAATTAGCATGTCACATGACCCTAATCGCCTAATGTATAGGCGATTAGCATTCCTAATTGCCTGTTGACCAACGTAATTGCTAGTTGACTTTTCCTAATCGCCTGTACTGCTGCAGTAAGTGTATTTTAGCATTCCGAGACCCGTTTTGACACCTAGGAACATGCTAGGAACCCCGTAACATGTCTAATAACTCAGTAACATGTGCTCGGGTCAATAATGTGTTAATTGAACTATGTGCTAGAACTTGTTGGACTTTAACGTATGTTAAGTGTGACTGCATGATTATGTGTTTGTGAATACTAGTGTAACACGGGAAGTCTCGGGTCACCAATGGGATGTCGAGTCTTGTAAGTTTAGTCAGGTTAACAGTAAACGTGTTGTCAAACAAACTTGGTTATGGTCTGGACATCTAGGGACTAACTAACCTACGGGTTATTAGTCTAAGTACTTGTAACTGTCATATGTTAGGTCGCCGCTTTACGGGGCTAGCATAGCTTGTTGACTTATTCTGTTATCTGAAGTAACGCAACCTAAGGTGAGTTTACGGCCCCACTTTACTTGGTTTTCACTTTTGGGGGAGAAAACATGTGTTAAACAACTATTTGGTAACAACTGTCATACTATGGGTTTTCAAACGGTTTACTATACGATCTTTGGAAGTCCCGGGGGGAACCATGAATGTGCTGGTTTGCACAACGGGGAAATGTGAATAGCGCTATTGGGAGTAACCAACCCCACCCGTCGGCTTGGAGGGCCGGGCGGGTGCATATTGTCTCAAACAGGAACAGGTGTACTATTCGGGCACAACAACTGGTTTGCGAGTTAGTAATGGTTTTCCAATCGTAGTAGTAATGGAACATGCGCCTAGCTAGCGTACTTGGTTTATAATTGTTATAGTATGGACAGGTTGAACTTGGAACTATGATTACAAACCTGTAAACTCACCAGCATTTTTGTGCTGACGTAAACTCTTACATGTTTTCTCAGGTCGCTAAGGTAGCACAATGGAACTAGGGCGCACGCGTCTGCACGGCGTCTAGTTAGGGTCGCATGGTCTTTGAACATTGAACATTTGGTTTTACTTTGGTTATGTAACGATATTTATCTTCCGCTGATGTTTGGGATTTTTAAACTATGTTTTTGAAATTCATTTAGTATTGTTTATTGTGATCATTGACTTGGATCCTGGTTTGTCATGCGCCTCGCGGTAAAACTCCGCAAGTGGATTTTGAGGGTGTGACAGATTGGTATCAGAGCCAATGGTTATAGTGAACTAGGACTGCATGTAGAGTCTAGTCTATAACTGAGTCGCACGCACTAGATGATCACATGGTACTAAATTTTATACTGGGTTACTTATAGACTTGTCGGGGTGTCTCTAAATCATCTTACCCTTCTGTGTTACATCATCCATTCTCTCTTACTGGGTTACTTGCTTACTAGACAGTGCGGTACATTGGGGTTAACTGTATACTCTTGAGATTGGTCCAAGACTCGGACATCTCCCTTTCCTACCCCAATAGAAACCCTTGTCATGAACTACCGTAGTATTACGGTGTATAGCTAAGAGTCTATGTCCGGTGATTTGAACTTTGAACTAGGAGAACACTTGGAGGACCATGTAGAGCGGTTTATCATTTTGGGTGCACACCAAATCATAAACCGAAATGCATGAAAGCCCTAGTGAGCTCTGGGTTTGAAGGGATAGTCCTGGGTTGGATCTAGCTTATTCTTGTACACTAATGATTGTCATTAGTTGTGGAACTAAATCCTCTCGTTCTTTTTGTCAGAATCATGTCTGGAGTACGTGGCGGACGCAGAGGTGGTCGTACCGGTGGAAGAGATGGTAGTGGTGGTCGTGGGGGTGTGAACCTCACGCAGGATGACTTGAATAACTTGCTGCAGGCTGCCTTTCAGCTAGGGCACAATGGCGGTAAGTTGATCTAACCACTTCTATCTCATCGGTGAACTTTATTTACATTTCCCGTGGTTTTCTTACGTGTTTCTTTACAGGTGGTCATGTTAATCCACCACCACCACCCATGTGCACCTACAAAATGTTTCGGGACTGCAAGCCCCAGGAGTTTTCGGGCACTGAGGGTGCGGTGAGCTTGCTTAGGTGGCTGGAAAAGGTGGAGTCAGTTTTTCTGATGTGTAACTGTCTCCCAGAGGATCGAGTCAAGTATTCTTCTGCGTTATTCCAGGATGTTGCGTTGACCTGGTGGAACGATATCACCCAGACTATGGGTATAGGGGAGGCTTATGCTATGCCTTGGGAGAACTTTGTGCAACTACTGAAGCGGGAGTACTGTCCCAGGGAGGAGATTCAAAAGCTGGAACACGAGGTGTGGAACCTCAAAATGTCTGGATCGGAAATTGAGAAGTATACTGTGAGGCGGAACGAGTTGGCCGTACTTTGTCCTGATCTACATGTGCCGGAATATAGGAGGATTGAACATTATATCTCGGGTCTTGTACCAGAAATCGCAGGGTTGGTAGCTGCGGGGAACCTTCCTACCTACTCGGATGTGGTCCGATCTGCTCATAGGATGACTAACCTGAAGGTGAGTGAGGGTATCTTGCCTGCCAAAGGTTCAACTGTTAAGGCTCCTGAGAGCAACAAGCGAAAGTGGGAAAATGAGGTGAAGAGTTCTGCACCAGCACCAACTCAGCAGGGGAAAAGGTTTGATAGTGGGGGTTCGTCTTCATCGGGTTCTAAGCCAAATGGTGGTTATGCGGGAAAGTTACCAAAGTGCAATAAGTGTGGACGCCATCATCAAGGGGGTTGTGACAATAATCGTTGCCATCGCTGCCAGAGATTGGGGCATTTTGCCAAAGACTGTAGGGTGACTCTTCCATCGACCCAGGCCCCAACTACTACTCCGACTTCTGCTACTCAGGGGACTTCGAACAAACAGGGATGTTTTCACTGTGGGGAAACTGGGCATTACAAGAAGGAGTGTCCAAAGCTGAAACAGGGAGGGAACGGGAATGGTAATGGGAATGGAAATGGTAACAACGGGGGCGGAAACAGGAACGCACGTGCCTTCGTTATTGGGACTGCAGAGGCAAGACAGGACCCTGACACAGTTACTGGTACGTTTCTTCTCAACGATCGCTCTGTTAGTGTTTTATTTGATTCTGGTGCCGATAAGAGTTTCATATCTGTGGAAGTTAGTCGTTTGCTAGATGTAGTACCTGTACCTCTAGAGGCTAAATATATTATAGAATTGGCTGACGGTAAGAAGATAGAAGCTACTTGCATTCTTTGGGAGTGTCACATAGAGTTGTCGGGTTTGTCTTTTCCTATCGACCTTATGCCGGTACCTTTGGGTAGTTTTGACGTGGTTATAGGCATGGATTGGTTGTCTTTGTATCGCGCTGAGATCGTTTGTTACGACAAGGTCATCCGGATTCCTCTCCCTGATGGAGAATTCCTTTCTGTGTACGGGGACAAGAGCGGTGCTCCGCTAAGTCTCATCTCTAGCATGAAAGCCCTTAAGTATCTTCGGAAGGGTTATTCGGCTGTTCTGGCACTTTTATCTGTTTCCACTACCAGCGAGAAGAAGATCGACGATATCCCGGTTGTACGTGAGTTTTCTGATGTCTTTCCTGATGATTTATCTGGTCTTCCTCCCCATCGTCAGGTTGAGTTCGGTATTGATCTTGTACCTGGCGCTGCTCCTATTGCTCGGGCCCCCTATCGTCTTGCACCTCCCGAGATGCAAGAATTGTCTAACCAGTTACAGGAACTCTTGGATAAGGGTTTCATCAGACCTAGTTCTTCCCCTTGGGGAGCTCCGATTTTGTTTGTTAAGAAGAAGGATGGCAGTTTTCGACTGTGCGTGGATTATAGAGAGTTGAACAAGGTGACTATCAAGAATCGTTATCCTCTTCCTCGTATTGATGACCTATTTGACCAACTCCAGGGTTCCAGCTACTATTCCAAGATTGATCTAAGGTCCGGTTATCACCAGTTGCGCGTAAGGGAAGCTGATGTTGCTAAGACTGCCTTTCGTACACGTTATGGCCATTTCGAGTTCTTGGTCATGCCTTTTGGTCTCACTAACGCACCGGCGGTTTTCATGGATTTGATGAACCGCGTTTGTAAACCGTATCTTGACAAATTCGTCATCGTGTTTATTGATGACATTCTGATCTATTCCAAGAACGAGACCGAACATGGGGAACATCTACGGTTAGTTTTGGAACTCTTACGACGAGAACAACTGTACGCCAAGTTCTCGAAGTGTGATTTTTGGTTACGTGAAGTCCAATTCCTAGGGCATGTGGTTAATGAACTGGGAATCCATGTCGATCCAGCCATGATCAACTCCGTTCGGGCGTTGCAACTCACGATCCATTCCTCTCTGCCTGATCAACTCCGTTCTGCTCAGTTAGAAGCCTTGAAGGAGGAAAACCTTAAGGCTGAAACTATGCACGGTGCCGACAAGCACCTCGAGCAAAGGCCTGATGGCCTGCGCTACTTCGCAGAACGCGTCTGGGTTCCTTTATTCGGGGGACTTCGGGAGCTGGTTCTTGATGAAGCTCACAAATCTCGGTATTCCATTCATCCTGGTACAGACAAGATGTACCAAGATCTAAAAATACTGTACTGGTGGCCAAACATGAGGGCGGATATAGCCTCATACGTGAGTAAGTGCTTGACCTGTGCTAAGGTCAAGGTGGAATACCAGAAACCGTCGGGTCTCTTGCAACAACCTGAAATTCCAGAGTGGAAATGGGAACGGATTACAATGGATTTTGTCACGAAGTTGCCTAAGACCCCTAGCGGATGTGATAAGATATGGGTGATTGTTGATCGTTTGACGAAATCAGCCCATTTTCTTGCTATTAAGGAGACCGACACCATGGACCGTTTGGCTCGTATTTATCTGAAAGAAGTTGTCTCTAAGCACGGGGTACCAGTTTCTATTATCTCGGATCGTGATTCCCATTTTACTTCTCATTTCTGGAAGTCTTTGCATAAGGCTTTGGGTACCCAGTTAGATATGAGTACAGCTTACCACCCACAAACTGACGGTCAGAGTGAACGTACAATTCAAACTCTAGAAGACATGCTGCGGGCATGTGTGATCGATTTTGGCAAGAGCTGGGAAGTTCATCTACCGTTAGTAGAGTTTTCTTATAACAACAGTTATCATACGAGCATCAAGGCAGCTCCGTTCGAGGCATTGTATGGACGGAAATGCAGGTCTCCTCTCTGTTGGGCCGAGGTGGGTGAGAGTCAACTCACTGGGCCTGAACTAGTGTACGAAACTTCTGAGAAGATCGTACAGATTCGTAACCGATTGGCAGCGGCACGGGATCGACAGAAGAGCTATGCTGATCATCGTCGTAAGCCATTAGAATTTCAAGTTGGTGACAAGGTACTTCTAAAAGTTTCACCGTGGAAGGGCGTCATACGCTTTGGGAAGCGTGGCAAACTTAACCCGCGGTATGTCGGTCCATTTACGATCCTGGAACGGATCGGACCGGTGGCATATCGACTTGATTTACCGACGGAGCTCGGTAACGTACATAACGTCTTCCACGTGTCTAAACTGAAGAAGTGTCTGACTGACGAGTCTCTCATTGTTCCACTAGAAGAGATCAAGGTTGATGATCGTCTTCGGATAGTGGAGGAACCTGTCGAGATACTTGATTACAAGATTCGTAGTCTACGTCACAGCAAGATTCGAATTGTTAAGGTTCGATGGAACTCGAACCGGGGACCGGAATACACTTGGGAACGCGAGGATCAGATGAAGTCTAAGTATCCTCACCTCTTTCCTAAGGAGGCATTCGAATCGAGACATGTTACCACTGCAACGGAATGAATCTCGGGGCGAGATTCCTTTTAACGTGGGGATGAGATGTGACAACTCGGGTAATTCTCTCTCTTGGTTTCTATCTTTTGTCTGTTTCTTTTGTTCATACTCTTGGTACTTGTATAATTTTCGGGACGAAAATTCTTTTAACGTGGGGATGATGTGACACCCGGCAAATTCTGGTTAACAACGTTGTCTAGATTTAAGTCTACCTTAGCGAGTCACGCGTATACTGTACTTAACTGGGTTAGTTGAGTCGTGTTATGGTTCGGGAACTGTTATGTGAGTCTAGGGGATCATTAGATGTTGGCCTAGAGGATCGTTAGATGTCAGTCCTTAACCAAGTGTACAAGGGGTGACGATTCGGAGAATCGTCAAAGCATAGGGAACATGCAAGTCTCGAGTCCCGGGAATTGGTGAACGAGTGTGAATGTGTTTATTTGCAAGTGTTATGTGTTTACAATCATTATGTGACTTGTCGGTATGTGAAAATGTGTTAACATATGTTAAAACGGGGTTTAACGCGCAAAATACTTGGAACCATACCCTGTAGGCGATTAGGGTGAGCTAATCGCCTATAGGGAGGCATCTAGGAGGCGAGTAGCCTCATCCAGGTGGCGAGTAGCAGCTTCCTTTAGGCGATTAGGGGGCTAATCGCCTAAGGGGGTGGCGATTAGCAACCCTAATCGCCTGCAACTGAACCATAATCGCCTGCAACGTGGGTTACGACTAGAAACGACTATAAATACAATACTTGACCTCCTAAACTTCATAATATCAACCCTAGTCGCCCCACAACTCGTCCCAACATCCACACAACCTCTGGAACACGATTTTGGATCAAACAACTTGATTTCAAGCCTATTTCATCAATCAATCACAATCTTAAGGTGTGGTTTTCATCCATGCAATCTTTACTAATGTTTTTATTGAATCCCTAATGGTCCAGACTTGTTCATAAACACTTGTGTCTTCTGAAAATCGTTAATAATCGTTATTGTATGGATTCTAGATGTTATGCATGTTGTATGTGTAGGTTTTAATTAAAAGATAGGATTTTTATGATTCAAGAAGGGTTATTAACATGATGTTAGGGTAGTTACTGATTTATAATGATGGTTTGATGTGGTAATCTGATTGATTGTTCATTAGGTTATGTTTATGCATGTTAATGTGATGATTACATGATACTTGTGTTATGTTTTAGAAACGTGGTTGCATCCAGGACTGCTAGAACAAGGTTAAACGATGTATTTTGATTTAAACATGTTTGGGATACTTGTTTGATTGATATTGGAGGTTTCCACACGTTCTAGGTTTGATTTGGAGTGTTAAACGCGCGAAAAACCGGAACAGACATGCAGGTAGCGATTAGCAGGGCTAATCGCCTAAGGGACAGGCGATTAGCAGGCTAATCGCCTACCAGAAGAAGCTAATCGCCTACCCTTTAGGTGATTAGCATGCTAATCGCCTAATATGACTTGTTTTTGCATGCTGCATGACCCTAATCGCCTAGTGAGTTCTGAAATGCATGTCACATGACCCTAATCGCCTACAAACTCCAAAATTAGCATGTCACATGACCCTAATCGCCTAATGTATAGGCGATTAGCATTCCTAATTGCCTGTTGACCAACGTAATTGCTAGTTGACTTTTCCTAATCGCCTGTACTGCTGCAGTAAGTGTATTTTAGCATTCCGAGACCCGTTTTGACACCTAGGAACATGCTAGGAACCCCGTAACATGTCTAATAACTCAGTAACATGTGCTCGGGTCAATAATGTGTTAATTGAACTATGTGCTAGAACTTGTTGGACTTTAACGTATGTTAAGTGTGACTGCATGATTATGTGTTTGTGAATACTAGTGTAACACGGGAAGTCTCGGGTCACCAATGGGATGTCGAGTCTTGTACGTTTGGTCAGGTTAACAGTAAACGTGTTGTCAAACAAACTTGGTTATGGTCTGGACATCTAGGGACTAACTAACCTACGGGTTATTAGTCTAAGTACTTGTAACTGTCATATGTTAGGTCGCTGCTTTACGGGGCTAGCATAGCTTGTTGACTTATTCTGTTATCTGAAGTAACGCAACCTAAGGTGAGTTTACGGCCCCACTTTACTTGGTTTTCACTTTTGGGGGAGAAAACATGTGTTAAACAACTATTTGGTAACAACTGTCATACTATGGGTTTTCAAACGGTTTACTATACGATCTTTGGAAGTCTCGGGGGGAACCATGAATGTGCTGGTTTGCACAACGGGGAAATGTGAATAGCGCTATTGGGAGTGACCAACCCCACCCGTCGGCTTGGAGGGCCGGGCGGGTGCATATTGTCTCAAACAGGAACAGGTGTACTATTCGGGCACAACAACTGGTTTGCGAGTTAGTAATGGTTTTCCAATCGTAGTAGTAATGGAACATGCGCCTAGCTAGCGTACTTGGTTTACAATTGTTATAGTATGGACAGGTTGAACTTGGAACTATGATTACAAACCTGTAAACTCACCAGCATTTTTGTGCTGACGTAAACTCTTACATGTTTTCTCAGGTCGCTAAGGTAGCACAATGGAACTAGGGCGCACGCGTCTGCACGGCGTCTAGTTAGGGTCGCATGGTCTTTGAACATTGAACATTTGGTTTTACTTTGGTTATGTAACGATATTTAGCTTCCGCTGATGTTTGGGATTTTTAAACTATGTTTTTGAAATTCATTTAGTATTGTTTATTGTGATCATTGACTTGGATCCTGGTTTGTCATGCGCCTCGCGGTAAAACTCCGCAAGTGGATTTTGAGGGTGTGACAGAAACATTTTTATTTATCGGAACACATTGATTCGATATCATTTACCAATAAGTTCTGGCCAATAACCACGTCACTGAATGAAAACATTGAACTAAAAGCCCATACAAAATGAGTACCTAGGAATGTCACACCCTCAAATTCCACGTGCGGGGTTTTACCTTGAGGCGCGTAAAAGTAAATGAAGTTACTAATATTAAACCAACAGCGGAAGCTTTAAAATCTTGTTTACAACCCAACAAAAGTAAATGTAGTCTGAAACTTGTTTAAAAACATGAGACTAGAACCCTAGACGCCGTGTGAGACTCCGTGCGCCTAAATCCGATGCTGCTACCTTAGTGACCTGAGAAACCATGTCAAAAAGACGTCAACATATAATGCTGGTGAGTTCACATGTTTTAAGTTTACAAAGTGTTTCCATGTGTTGACAGTTTCACCATAATGATACAATGACATAAAAACGATAACTAGACATCAAGCGTTTCTTACTACTATGATTGTGTTACTGAAACCATTACTGACAAGCGTTTCTTGCGTTGCTGCCCGTGTTTGTGTTGCTTGTGTTTCTCAAAGAGTAGAGACAATATGCACCCGCCCGGCTCCTAGCCGACGGGTGGGGTTTGTCAGGCCCAATAGATCTATCTACATTTCCCCGTTATGCATACCCACATATTAATGGTTTCCCTAGGGACTTATGTGATGCATCGTATAGTAACCCAAAGACAAACAATGTATACACAAGCGTTGCGTTTCCAAAAAGTGTTTCATGTTTATCACATACGCGTTGCTTTTCTAAAAAGTGTTGTGTTTATAACATAAGCGTTGTGTTGCTAAAACGTGTGGCATGTTTCTCCCCCGAGAGAAAAGTGTATAAAAGAGGGGCCGTGAACTCACCTTAGATTGCGTTCTCCTTATAAAACCACAGACAATGCAAGAATGACAGTCCCTAATATCCGCGACCAATCATTAAATGCATATGAGTACCCGGACTATTAACCCGTATGTCAACAAGTCCCCAAGTGTCCAGACCATAACCATTATACATTTGAAAACATGTTTGACTAAAATTAGACCATACAAGACAAGACCCGACATCCCATTGGTGACACGACATCCCACGTGTTAGCCAAGAATAAGAAATCAAGTAATCATACGCAACTATGCACTTAACACGCACCATCGTTCACCAAGTCTAGCATACAGTTCACATATCGCATATACGAGTCTGGACATGTGTTATCAGGTTATTAGACATGTCACGAGGTTCCAAACATGTTCCTAGGTGTCAAACCATGTTCCGGGATCTTAAAATACACTTACAGCAGCAAAACACACACGATTAGGAATCTAACAGGCAATTAGCAAATATTGCCCCTATTTCAGGCGATAGGAAGCTACTCGCCCCCAAGGCAAGCATTTCCCAAAATAGCATAATATTATGAAAACATCACATCAAAGCATGCACAACTTACCCTAAATGGCAAATATCCAGATTTCATCACATAACAACGTTGCAAATCATCATCCTACTTTTACTACACCATTCTAATACAAACCCTAACATCATACAATCAACAAATCATATCATAACACCCTAAATCCTTCTAATTCACTCAAACGGGTCAAAACGCATATTATCATCAAAATACAACAAACAACCTTCAAACTCCTATATAAACATCCTAACAACATATCTATATCAGTGGAACATCAAACACATAAGAATCCCCATGTTTTAACCATAAAAATCATTTCTTGCATGAATACGCCACATAGAACACATCTTGAAGGATTAGACTTGTTTAATAACTGATTTCAAAGGTTTCAACCAGGTCTGGACCTTTAGGGATCAATATAATAACATGATAAAGGTCTAGGATGGATAACACACCACAGGTTTTGCTAAAGAATGATGTGTAAAGCTTGAAAGGATGGATTCTAGGGCAAAAACGTGTTCCAGAGGTTGATTATGGTGTGGGAGAGGTTTAGGGCGAGTTAGGGTTTCACAAATGATGTTTTACAACCAAGGTTGTAGAAGGCGCTAGGCGCTAGGCAGGCGGTGGGGTCTAGCCTAGGGACTAGTCGGGACTAGGCGGGACTAGGCGAAATTAGGCGGAATTAGGCGTTGATATTATAAATAGCTATTTATAATTTATAATACATATATAATGTTGATATTATATTTTTTATGTATAAATTTATAAGTTTAAGAGTCAAATGTAAACTATTAAAGATTGAAGGGGTTAAATGTTTAAATACACAGACCTATTTTAAACTTTTTGAGTAAAGTTTATAGGGTTTAGAGACTATTGTAAAATGTGAAAAGAAGAAGGGTTAAATGTTAAAACATTTAAAGTTATTTAAACCCTAAAACACTCCAACAAATAATATACACAACCATCTCTCCTTCTCTCTTCCTCCCCTTCTTCCTCCCCTGGATTCTGACAGAAGTAGCAGCGCCATCGCCGGAATTCTTTGCCGGAAATCACGAATCCGGCGCCGCCTAGGTCCGACTAGGTCCGCCTAACGCCGCCTAACCACCGCCTAATCCCAAAAACGCCTAATCCCCAGCCTAGGGCTGATTTCCGATATTGGGTCCCGACTAGCGCCTAGGCGGCCGCCTAGAGCGCCTTTTACAACCTTGTTTACAACACAAGGGTGGTATTTATAGGTGTTCCTAGTCGTTCCAGCTGCAGCAGGCGAGTAGCCCATGGTTACAGCTACTCGCCCCTTACTACACACGAGTAGCTGCTAATCGCCCCTATAACAAGCAATTAGCTAGCTACTCACCCTCAGCATCAGGCAATTAGCTAGCTACTCACCCTCAAGCATCAAGCAATTAGCTAGCTACTCACCCCCTACAGGCCCATGTGGGTTTTCGGCGCGTTAACACTATTTTAACACATATAAACACGTATTCACATATCGACAAGTTATATAATGATTAAAAGCACGTAATACTTGAAAACTAACAATTCACCTTCGTTCACCAATCCCTAGGACTCAAGACTTGCATGTGTGCGTTAAACCTGGCGATTCTACAAATCACCAATCCTTTACATATGGTTATGGACCGACTCCCAATGATCCCGTGGATCATTGTAACGACTCCCGATGATTCCCAAAACCATCCAAACGACCTAACTGACTCAGTTAAGTATACAGTATGCATGACTCGCTAAGGTATACTTACTAGTTTCGCAAAAGTTATTAACTTGAGTTTGCCGGGTGTCACAAGGAAAAAAAGGCTATATGCGGATAATCAAGAATCATAAGACTGGGTGCCTGTGCCCATAAGAAATCGTGGAGCCACCCATTAATAATAATAGAACTCTACGCAAAGTTTCTTCCCGTGATATGATTTACTACTCCCTGATTGCTTATACTAGCCCTTTGACTGCATTTTCAAACTGAAATGAATTATGACTATTGAAACTAAATTGTACATCCGAAATAATCCTAAGAAGACATGGTCCCAAGCGAACTTGACATCTTCCCCCCCCCTCTAGGCCCATCACAAGGAAAACAAACCCAAAATTTGCTTTAGCTAGTATCAAATGAGAGTTAGGAAGAAATAGAACACCTTTCAGAAGTGTCAATACCGTCATGTGAATCATTGGCAAAAAATCCGTGGTTCCTAATGGAAGAGATAACAAAGCTATCTTGCCACCCAAGTTAAGATGGTGCTTGCTGTTGCAGCATAATTGTAATTATTCTAAACTCATGCAATGGACCTTCCAACTTGATTGCATAAAGTGATTTAGCTATACAAGGTGTAAACGAGCTGAGTTCTTAGCAACCAACTCAAGATCAAAGTTTAAATTAAAGAGAGAACCAAGCTAACTTAGGTCTACACTAGACATCTTTAATAAATGAGCCTGAGACCACCCTTCGTACTTTGAGTTTTCTTCGTAATTTGAGTTTAATTAGACTCACGGGGCCAAACGATTCAAAAATTAAAATTAAAATTAAATTTTTGTTAAGCCAATTCATTAGGTAAAGTTTTACGGTCATTTAAGGTATTTAAGTTATTCTAATTAGCAAGCCAAATATGCATTGCTTGGTTATACATTGTGCTTTAGAAGTGTTCTTTGCATTGTTTGGTTGTACAATATGCTATATGCTGGATGGGTTGTACATATTGTGCATGATATAGTGAGATACAAACATACAGCTGGGTCATCAGTCATTTCTTTGTGCTCCACGTATCACCTCATCATCTACACCGCTTCATCGTCGTCAAGGCATATACCACGTTCTCTAACTTTTAAACTCATAATAATATCAAATCCATCCAACTCAATTGCTTTACCTTTGTTCCTCTGGTCATATCCCTTCAATCCAACTTCAATTCTTCAAAAGTTTTCATGTGCACTTTTTCCGATGATCCAATTTTGATTCCATCCACTTAACTTATTATAGAATCAACAATGTTTTCCTGACCTAAGCAGGAATCTAATGCCGTGACAACGTTTTGACAAGTTAAATGAGGTAAAAGCTGTTTTTTTAATGATTTAATTGTTTATCAGTATTTATTAGTTTGTAGCAATTTGGTACATGTTTTAGCTCCTTCACATGCTCGAGGAGGAGGCTGACAATGGCAGAGATGGTTGTATGTTGCACCTGTTCCGGCCATCGTCTAGAGATTGTCTCTATCCACATCTTTGTCGTTTCCATCACATTCTCCGTATGGTTTCGTGTTTTACCGTGGGTGGATGATACACGGTGGCATTGGATAGCAAGTCCTTTGGGGGGGGGGGGGTAGGCATCGGGTTGATGACGATCTGCTCATTAGGGACAATTTTCTCCCATTTGAACTTTGTTACGAGATGATGCATGAACACGAGTGTTTCCATCCGAGCATACTCTTTTCCTGGACACATTCGTGGTCCTCCACCAAATGGCACAAATGTGTATGGTGCTGGCCTGTTGCCTTAGAATCTTGATGGGTGGGGATCCGGGTAGAACTTAGTGTTCTTATGGGTTGAGTTTTCTGGCCAATATAACTAAACATAGAACATGAATAGTTTGTTAGGAATAATGGTTCAAGCCATGTTGAGTATAGACTATAGAGGCGTCTTATTAATTATTTGAAGTATAGTAAGTTGCGACGATGAACATTTAATTATTATATATTCCCATGAACATTAGTTTTGATATCTTCGGGATAGAGTAGCCATTGTACATTAATTTAATTGTTTAAATGATGTTCGCCAAGTTCATTATATATTATATTTATTAGTTTTGTATCTCTAACTTGAATATTAGAATAATCTTTATAGTTTTCTCATTATGATTAGCGAATTATCTTTACTCTTATTAATTCCATTAAAATCTTTTATATATAATAAAGATTGTTGGATTGAATCATGTTATGGAGTTGTTCTACAAATCGTTAAATTTGATAAAGGCTTAGAATTCAACGATGAAAGTGTAGTACAAGGTGATGATATAACAGGAAGTAAGAGCTGATGTTGTTCCCTCATGGGGCTCCACATGTATGGATTTTGTTTTTATGAATACAACCTTTGATTAGATGAAGTTCATAAAGAATTGAAATTCAAAAGTTAAGTTTGACATAAAAAGTCAAAACATGTAATAGTGGTTTTTTCAAGTGCATTACCTGAAGTGAGTGTGTTTTATTTAGTACAGCCAAAATTCACTTATTCATATGAGTTCTATATTAAAAAAACTTCAAAATCGAATTTTCATAAACTGGGTTAGATACTAATTTGGAAAGGAAGTTTGTCAAAAGGGCTAGATCAACTTTACAAAGGTCACAACTCTTAAGTGTTAGCAATCGATTAACGATATTCAATCACAAACATGTGATAAGAGAATCCAAGTGGTAAACAACAGTTTTCTTGATAATTATTAAGAACATATTGTAAAATTTCATAAACACTCACAATATATGTAATATGTAAATATGAAACTCATGGAAAGAAGGAAGAATTTAGGACTACATTGTGAAATGGTTTGTTGTTATGAATGAGAAGATAACCTTCTCTTAAATACAAAGGAAAAACAAGAATAACATATAGTAAGGAAATACATAAAAGATGGCTTGAATCATGGAGCTTGAATCATGGTGACTTGAATGGAGTTAATTATGAAGACCCATTAATCTAGGTACTAGTGGTGGATCCCTTATCATGGTGAGAAAAGGAAAATGTTGAGGGAATAATGCAATCCAATACTCCCCTTCAATATTTTATTTTTGAACACTCCCTCTCAAGTTGGAGCATTTGTTTTTCTTGCGAATTCAAAGTTTTTGACCCGACTTTTCTTCTTGCGAGCTCAAAGAACTCGGCTTTTCTTCTTGCGAGCTCAAAGAACCCGACTTTCTTCTTGCGAGCCGAAAGAACTCGACTTTTTTTTTGCGGGTTTAATAAACTCGAGTTTTCTTTCTTGCGAGTTTAAAAAACTCGACTTTTCCTTTTCTTGCGGGTGTTTAAAAAACCCGACTTTTCCTCTTGCGGGCTCATAGGAACCCGACTTTTCTTCTTCTTGGTCTTCGATTTTCTCCATCTTGCTTTCTCTCTCTTTTTTGTACTTGAATAAAGATCCAACCAAACACACCTTTTGCTTTTCCTCCTCCTGTTTCCACGATCACTTTCCCACCACAATAAACAATTAAACATATATAAATATATATTCTTTTAGAGAAATGCTCACATATAGGAAAGGATATAATTGTCTTTTTTTTTACCCTTTAGTTGTCTTTTTTTTTTTATTTAGTTAAATGCAACTGTCAATCAATATGTAAGTATGTGTAGCTTGATATGAACAGTCAAAAGAGGTGGGATGACAACATGATAACAAACTAAGAGGAAAATGCAATGTTGTTTGGTAAAAGAGAAGCAACTATGATGATACAGAGAATCAAAGAGTCCATTGCTGAAGGTTTGTCTTTTAAATTCAAAAGTTAGAACTATGAATTTCAACTTTATAGATTGATTTGATTTGTTTACATCTTGATATAAAAGTCCATTGCTGCATCAGACTTGATAGAAAATCTTACATGTGATTAGGGTCTTTGGTTTATCATCATTTGTTTTGGGTTATGACTCAATTAATAGCAATGTATGCTTCTAATGATTTAGCGTTACTACCACTGTATTTATTAGTCATGATAAATAGAGTTGCTTAATATTCGCCGCCGCAACGCGCGGCAGGTCATTGTAATAGTTTTAGTACAAGTATAAAATGAGAATTCTAAAGATATTATTTTGAGAGGTAAACAGATAGTTTGATTAGCAAAATTCTAAAGATATTATTTTGAGAGAAACAAATAGATGTAAAAGTTTCAAAACATAAACTTTTGGTTTTACGAGGGCCCCGTCTATTCCCACCCCCACCTTCTATTTCAACCCTCCTCAAAGTGCCTCGCTTTGGGCTAAGCGAGACGCTTTGCCCCCATTTCGAGGAGGTCAGTACGAGGGGGCATGAAAAGCTGATTTTTAAAAGCGAAGCGCCTCGCTTAGGCTTCGAATCAAAGTTCTATTTGGAGTGGTTTGTGATGTTTTGAATTGATTTTTTTTAATTTAATAATTTAAAAAGTTAAAAAAATTTAAAAAACAAAGTAATAACCCTAATCAAACGTCTATATATGCGTTTTCGATTTCCAAATGAATCAATGACTTAAACTTGACATCATCAACCACGTATAGTCAAAGATTTTAACACAAAACAAGGTAATAACCCTAATCAAACGTCTATATAGGCGTTTTCAATTTCTAAATGAATCGATGACTTAAACTTAACATCATCAACCACGTATAGTCAAAGATTTTAACACAAAACAAAGTAATAACCCTAATCAAACGTCTATATAGGCGTTTTCAATTTCTAAATGAATCAATGACTTAAACTTGACATTATCAACCACGTATAGTCAAAGATTTTAACACAAAACAAAGTAATAACCCTAATTAAACGTCTATATAGGCGTTTTCAATTTCTAAATGAATCAACGACTTAAACTTGACATCATCAACCACGTATAGTCTTCCGGGAAAAGATACAACGTTAATCTTCATTAATTCTTCTTTTGTTGTACAATTTTTGTTAGTTATTGTTTACCTTCTAATCGATTTCAAGTATGTGAAGAACTCGATCTTTGAATGCGGTATGCGCGTTAAATTTCATTAAATGCGGCAATCAAGGGATCCACTTGGAGTCTAAAGCTTCGTGTGTCATCTTGGTCGAACTCATGTTTTAATATAGCCATTTTTCCCTGGTTTACCAGGAATGGGTTGAAGGTGTGTGTTGCATCTATCTATATAATAATTGAGGTCACTTGGGTTGAATCAAGGCCTTAGAGAGGGTTTGAGGTATCCATATTGAATATGGATCTCCAAGTTAGTCCCTATAAATACTCTAATCTATATTTTAATTGTGCACAATCTTCCATCACACTCTCAATTCCTCACTAACGAATCTTCCAACCAACATTCATCACTCTTCTTTTTATGCATTCTTGCTTCTAGGTATGTACATTCTTCACTGAGATCGATAGAACTGCATCCATTATAATATGTGCACAATTCATAACCTTTTAAAATAGCCATATCATATGTTCCGATTTGAGTGAAACTTTTATGTTATCGCTAATCAATAAAATACATCCATATGATAAATTCAATTCAATATTCAGTTTATAAATCGTGGTTTATAAAAGCTATTTATAATCTGGAACCATTTCAGATTATAACCAATCTTCAGTGTCATCATTTTGTTCATTTGCAACACATGTTGAACAATGTGTTTTCAAATAACCTGTCATCAGATTTACATGAAAAATAGCGTGTTACAACATTGAACAAAATCACCGATTTATTATTTTCTTGCTTTACATATATGGATCGTATTTATTGAATGTTTGGATGTTTTTTCATTTGAATACTAGAGTACCATCCGAAGACAAAGATTCGATTATGGCTTATCACAAGGGAGAGCAATTCTTCAAGGTCATGTATGCATGACCCTTCCGCAAGAGTTTTGGTATGATTCTAATTTTCATCTTGATAATTATCTTTGTTAACTTGATTATTACGGGTGTGATTATTCATCAAGTGTTCTTGATTGTTCATGTTGATCATAAGTTTTTGGTCTATCATAATCCTTGGTGAATGTTTTGATTGAATGATCCTAAATGTGGGGTATGGATGGACAGATTGTGTTAATGGGTTTGGATAGGATCCATTTTGAATCGGGTCTCATAAATAAGATTGATTGGATATCTAAAAATGATGCATTATTTAAGGTATGGTAGTTATGGAGTTTGAAAATATTTAAAAACTTCCGGATATTTTGGGCTGGGGTTATGGCCGAATTTAAGGTTATTTATTAAAAATTTTAATTTCATTTATTTATATTACTTTTTTTGAGTTTATGTTTAATAAGATTTAATCATTTTTAATGTATTTTTAGTATGTTAGAATTAATGTTATTAATTGACATTAATAATAATTGACCGAATTGAATGTTATTTATTACGATTTTTTAGTCTCATTTATTTATATTAATATTACTACGAAATTAGGTTTAATCCATCTTTATGAAATTATGTTTAATATTATTTATATTACTATTTGTTCGAATTATTATTGGTATTGCCAGCAATTAATAGGATTTATTCATTCTTTAATGATATTTATTATGAGTTTTAATGACATTAATAATAATTAACCGAATTAATTTATAAATATATTATTAATACTAATACTAATATTATGATTTTTAATTTTAATTTCATTTATTTTTTATTGACCGTATCAAATTACGAATACTAAAACTAATATTAGGATTTTTAATTTTAATCCCATTTATATCTTATTGACCAAATTAAAATTTTCTATTACTATTTTTACGAATATATTATTAATTATTAATAATTACTAATACTAACTAATACTAATACTAATATTACGATTTTAGATTTAGTTTTACTATTCGTAAAAATAGTATTGTTGACCGAATATATTATTAATACTAATTGAGATTTATAATAATTGACCGAATTGAATGTTATTTATTACGATTTTTTAATCTCAATTATTTATATTAATATTACTACGAAATTATGTTTAATCTATCTTTATGAATTATTATTGGTCTTGCCTGTAATTAATAGAATTTATTCATTTTTTAATGTTATTTATTATGAGTTTTAATGACATTAATAATAATTGACCGAATTTATTGTTATATATTACGATTTTTAAGCTCATTTATTTATTATTGACCGAATTAAATTACGAATATATTACTAATACTAAAACTAATATTACGATTTTTAATTTTAGTCCCATTTATATCTTATTGAGCGAATTAAAATTTTCTATTACTATTTTTACGAATATATTACTAATTGCTAATAATTACTAATACTAACTAATACTAATATTACGATTTTAGTTTGCTTCGATTAGAAGATATTTCAATTGGTGAGTATTGTTTCTTTAAATGGTTTTCAATCCAGCACAGGCTGTTTGTTACTAAGGTTCCACCACAAAAAGTCATTGATTTTCAAATTTAAATTACGATTTTTTATGTTTGTAATGTAATTTATTTGATTATTGATGACGATTTTGAGGTTATTTATGAAGATTTATAATCTCAATTATTTATATTACTATGTTTATAAATTATGATTAGCCTTGATTGCAATTAATAAGATTTATTATTTTTATGTTATTTATTAAGATGTTTATTATTATTTAATGACATTAATAATAATAGACCACATTCAATGTTACTTATTATATTTTTTAATCTCATTTATTTATATTACTTTTTTCGAATTTATGTTTAATAAGATTTAATCATTTTTAATGTATGTTTAGTATGTTACAATTAATGTTATTTATTGACATTACTAATAATTGACCGAATTAATTGTTATTTATTACATTTTTTAATTTCATTTATTTATATTAATATTACTACGAAATTATGTTTAATCTATCTTTATGAAATTATGTTTAATATTATATATATTACTATTCGTTCGAATTATTATTGGTCTTGCTTGCAATTAATAGGATTTATTCATTTTTTATTGATATTTATTATGAGTTTAATGACATTAATAATAATTGACCGAATTTAGTGTTATATATTACGATTTTTAAGCTCATTTATTTATTATTGACCGAATTGTGTTTAACGATATTCTTTTAAACATATACGACTTTCTTTCAAACATTTATTTAAATCTATTTAACAATGTTAAATCTATTTAACAGTTTATAATTTAAATATAATCCAAAAATAACAATGTACATTTATTTTCCTACACTTTTATTATTCCGTTAATAATAAATATAATTTAAATATATTTAACAGTTTCCCAAAATATATAATGTATTCAAAATAATTTTCAAAATGCTATTACTAATATTACGACCTTTATTTTAATATTGTTGACCGAATATGAGTAAAACTTTTTACGTTTTTGTTAAATTGATGGATGTCAATTCTTTGACTATATGTCTTTGAGTTTGATTGTGCTAATTTTAAGTATTGTTGACCAATTCACGTCAATTACCAATCCTTCCATTTTTTATAATTCAAAGACTTTCTTTTAATCAAATTGTCATGAAACGATATTCTTTTAAACATATACGACTTTCCTTTAAACATTTATTTAAATCCATTTAACAGTTTATAATTTAAATATAATCCGAAGATAGGAGTGTACATTTATTTTCATACACTTTTATTATTCTTTTAATAATAAATATAATTTAAATATATTTAACAGTTTCCTAAAATATATAATGTATTCAAAATAATTTTCAATGCTATTACTAATATTACGACCTTTATTTTAATATTGTTGACAGAATCTGAGTAAAAACTTTTTACGTTTTTGTTAAATTGATGGACGTCAATTCTTTGACTATATGTCTTTGAGTTTGATTGTACTAATTTTAAGTATTGTTGACCAATTCACGTCAATTACCAATCCTTCCATTTTTTATAATTCAAAGACTTTCCTTTAATCAATTGTCATGAAACGATATTCTTTTAAACATATACGACTTTCCTTTAAACATTTATTTAAATCTATTTAACAGTTTATAATTTAAATATAATCCGAAGATACGAGTGTACATTTATTTTCATACACTTTTATCATTCTTTTAATAATAAATATAATTTAAATCTATTTAACAATTTCCTAAAATATATAATGTATTCAAGATAATTTTCAATGGTATTACTAATATTACGACCTTAATTTAATATTGTTGACCCAATCTATGTAAAAACTTTTTACGTTTTTGTTAATTTGATGGAGGTAATTCTTTGACTTTATGTCTTTGAGTTTGATTGTACTAATTTTAAGCGTTGTTGACCAATTCACGTCAGTTACCAATCCTTCCATTTTTTTTAATTCAAATATATAAATAAATATTCCTACTCAATCACGTCAATCAAGGCACAGTATTTCCGATTTTGCAGAATTGTTTGAGACACAATAATACTATACAAACCTTAACAAATAATAAAATCATTTAATCGTCATACCAATTTTAACAACGAAATTAAATGATAATATAAATTTTCAAAATTTACTTTCTGTTAAAGAATTATATTACTTCAATCACAACTAATAATGATTATTAAAGATGTCAATAAAAATTTGTATATAATGGGTAATGCAATTTGAGACGTGGATGATTTTAATGTCATTTATTTGAATGATTGATTATGATTTTGATGTTATTTATTAAGATTTTCAATCTTATTTATTGATGTTACTAATATTACGAATTTCATTTTAACATTGTTGACCGACTTTCATTTTGATATTACTACTTTCTGTAAATCAATTGTCACTAAACGATAATCATCATCTTGATTTCAATAAGTGTGCTAATTTTAAGATGTCAATAATAATTTGTATATAATGGGTAAGGCAATTTCAGACGCGGATTATTTTAATGTCATTGATTTGAATGATTGATTATGATTTTGATATTATTTATTAAGATTTTTAATTGTTAAGTACTATATTTACACAGTTTAAATAATGACGTTTTTTTGGCGGCATTTTGTAACATGTCAAAAGTTTCCTAAAGTGTGTGTACAATGGGTCCTTTTGGCTAAATGTTCAAATGGGTCCGGGGTTGATCCTTTTGGTGTCTGTTTTTTTAATAAAATATAGGAAACTTATATTACTGCATGTGACATTAGACCCATTTTCTTATTAGTTGTTTTTTAGCTATGTAATCGGTTTGAACCATTGGAGAGATAACATGTAAAATTTAAGCTACCCATTCAAGTAAGTGGGTAAAGGATTGTTTCTTGATTTACTTATCACCGTATCCATATCTTTACAACAACTATATTTTATGTAGAACACAAATATGGAATACAATGGTGGAGGTTTTCATAAATTACTGAAAATGAGCTGCACTCTGAGGACAGTGATGACAATGATAACAACTTCGAAGGTGAAAAATCAGTTGTCAATGAGCAAGACTTGGAAGATTTTGATTAAAGTAATGAAAATAGACCATTGGTTGAAGTTCGTTAAGCCCCAACTAAATGATAAGTGTTCTATGCTTAAGCTTAGTTATGATTAGAATATAGATATTACCCAAATGATGTAATCTGTGATATTGGTTGAAGTTCGTTAAGCCCCAATTAAATGATAAGTGTTCTATGCTTAAGCTTAGTTATGATTAGAATATAGATATTACCCAAATAATGTAATGTGTGATATTGTGATAGTATGCTATGTAGTTTGCAGTCGTCAAATTAAACTTTACTTACTCGATATATCCATCATTTCGTTACATTAAACTGTTAGATGACAGTTTGCATTTAACATCAAAATTCATACATATTGCATTATCAAACATTTAGCAACCAAAACAAATTGCATAATACAATTCTTATTTTCCTACTTTTTTTTTCTTTTTACTTTGGGATGAACCGTGGGTCCCCACGAGACTCTAACCTAGTCTATCTATATAATAATTGAGGTTAACTTGGGTTGAATGAAGCCTTTAGAGAGAGTTTGAGGTATCCATATTGAATATGGAGCTCCAACTTACTCACTATAAATACTCTTTTCTTATTTTAATTATCTACATTCTTCCATCACACTCTTAATTCCTCACTATGAAAACCTCTTTCTTTTATTTTATTTTTCATTCTCCATATCAAAACTCTCATACTACTTTTCTAATTCCAATTGATACTACTCAATATCAAAGCTCCGAATCTAATTCCTAACAAATCTTAGAGGATTTCTTCTTCATCTTGCACCATTTCTTGATTATCCACAACTGATTAAAGGTAAACATCCTTACTACTCTTCTAATGTTGATTATCCACACATATTCAATCGGATTATGATAAACAGATTTGTAATATAGAAATATTCAATCGGATTTTTTTAAAAGCAGATTCTCATTCATTTGAAATCATTTGAAGCGTACTTTGATTCATTTGAAAGCATATTTTCATTCAGATTTGTGATAACCGGGTTTGTGCTAAACACATTATCAATTGGATTGTTTTAAACTGTCACACCCTCAAATTAACACATGCGGAGTTCTACCGCGAGGCGTGTGACACACCAGGATCCAAGTCAACGGTCACAATAAACAACACTATATGATAAGATACGTAAAATAAAAACATAAATCCAAAACATTTGAAATAACAGCGGAAGCATTGTTTTACAAAAATAAAATCCCCAAAAGTTTCCAAACTTGTTTAATAACAAAACCATGAACCTAAACTAGACGCCGTGCAGACGCGTGCGCCTAAGCCCTGAGATGCTGCTACCTTAGCGACCTGAGAAATCATGCCAAAAACGGGTCAACATATAATGCTGGTGAGTTCACAGGTTTAAGTTTACAATAAGTTTCCGTGTGTTGCGCGTTGATCACAAAATACCATGTCATAAGATACGTTAAACGAATAAATAAACGAACAAACAAGCGTTTCCTACTACTACCACGACTGTGATGCTGAAACCATTACTGACAGCGTTGCTTGAGTTGCTGCCCGTGTTTGAGTTGCTTGTGTTGCTAAACTAGAGACAATATGCACCCGCCCGGCTCCTAGCCGACGGGTGGGGTTGGTCAGGCCCAATAGATCTATCCACATTTCCCCGTTGTGCTACCCCGCACATTCATGGTTTCCCCCGGGACTCCTTGTTTCGTCGTGTAGTAAACAAAAGTGTTGCAAATCAAGAGTTGTGTTTCAAAAGCGTTGCATTCAAAAGTGTTGCTTTCCAAAAGTGTTACTTCCCAAAAGTGTTTCAAAAGCGTAGCGTGTTTACAACAAGTCACTTCCCAAAAACAGTTACGTATTCAAAATGAGTAAAGCGTTTCCAAAAGAGTTACATGTTTATATGAAAGCATTGAGTTTGTTAAATTGCGTGGCATGTTTCTCCCCCGAAAGAAAACGTATAAAAGAGGGGCCGTGAACTCACCTTGGGTTGCGTTACTTCGAAAGTGATTTAAACCAACAAGCTATGCTAGCCCCGTAAAGCGGCGACCTAACATATGACAGTTACAAGTACTTAGACTAATAACCCGTAGGTTAGTTAGTCCCTAGATGCCCAGACCATAACCAGGTTCGTTTAAAAATGCGTTGACTGTTAAACTGACCAAATGTACAAGACTCGACATCCCATTGGTGACCCGAGACCCCACGTGTTCATCTCATACTCAAACATACACAAATCATGCAACTTAGTCCTTAACATGCGTTAAAGTTCAACGATTCTAACACATAGGTCAAATAACGTACGAACAAGTCCGAACACGTGTTACTATGTTGCTAGGCATGTCACGGGGTTCCTATCATGTTCCTAGGTGTCGAATCGGGTTTCGGGATGTTAAAATACACTTACAACAGCATTTCATGCGATTAGGGACTTAGCATGCAATTAGGAAAGTCAACACGTGATTAGGGATGGTCAACAGGCAATTAGCAGGGCTAATCGCCACCTATGTTAGGTGATTAGGGCTAATCACATGCATATCAGGCGATTATGGTCATGTGGTATGCAATTCAGGGCTTAACTAGTGATTAGGGTCACAATTGCATGACTTGCTAGCAATTAGGATCACAATTGCATGACTTGCTAGCAATTAGGGGGCTAATCGCCACCTACAACACACGAGTAGCCCATCCTTTAGGCGATTATGCCCCTAATCGCCTGATACATAGGCGATTAGGATTGCTAATCGCCTATAGTGCAGCAATTGTGGTTTTTCGCGCGTTTAACCCTCCAAATCAGATCCGAAACGTGTAAAAACACCCAATAATCATCCAAACATATTAATAAACATATTTCAAGCAAAACCCCTAAGTTTTCATCATTCTAACAGTCCCGAATGCGAGCGTTTTCCCAAAATAGCAATTTAACATGAAAACATCACATCAACATGCAAGAACTTGCCCTAAATAGCAAATATCCAGATCTAATCACATAATCACGTTGTCCGAAAGCATCCTACTGTTCTAGCATCATCCTAGAGCAAACCCTAACATCAAACAATCAACAACACACCTCATATCATCCTAAATCATCCAAAATCCTTCAAACGGGTCAAAACATCAAGTATCCATAATACACGACCAAAACCACCCAAACTCCTAGGACATCATCATACAAACTTGTAACAGCTATAAACATCATAATAACACAAAAACAATCATGATTAGATCCCAAAAACTCTATCTTTAATCACATATAACACATATAACACATGTAAAGGTGTGGGTTTGTTTAGAAACGGTTTTAAATGGATTTTCAAAGACAAAAACCTTTATAACTCAGGTCTGGACATTTAGGGAGTAAAACATAATCATTTAAAGGTTTGGGTTTGAAGAACACACCTTGTTTTTAAGAGTAGATGATGGAATAAGCTTGGAAATGGTTGTTTGTGTGTAAAAATGGGTTCCAGAGGATGTTTGTGGGTTAAGATATGTTATGGGACGGCTAGGGTTATGTAAATAATGTTTTGGAGGTCAAGGGTGGTATTTATAGGTGTTTTTAGTCGTCAAACATGTTGCAGGCGATTATGAAGTTGTATCAGGCGATTAGGGTGCTAATCGCCTAAGAAAACAAGCTAATCGCCTAAGAAAAGGTGCTAATCGCCTATAAAAACAAGCTACTCGCCTACAGGAGTAAGCTAATCGCCACCTGGACACAAGCTAATCACCTGACTGATCAGGCTAATCGCCTGTCAGTCCAGGTGTTGTGTATTTGGCGCGTTAAACTCCGTTTTAACATATGTTAACACATTTTCACATACCGATAAGTCACATAATGATTATAAACACATAATACATGAAAGTAAACACGTTCACACTCGTTCACCAATCCCCGGGACTCGAGACTTACGTATGTTAAAACCCAAATGACGTGCGACTCGACTCGACCGACCGTGTTTTGTGTAACGTATGCGTGACTCGCTAAGGTAGACTTGCTAAGTTTTCAAAAGTTAGTTACCGGAAGTTGCCGGGTGTCACATCATCCCCCTGTTAAAAGAATTTTCGTCCCGAAAATTTCCCGAAGTCGAAAAGAGAAGACAAAACAAGAAGAAAAATTTTTCCGGGTCGTCACATCATCCCCCTGTTAAAAGGAATCTCGCCCCGAGATTCTTTTGGCCCCAACAGTGATGAGCGTCGACCTCTGTGTATGCCCAAGTAACGTTTCTCCAAGGAACAGCGAGTGGATATGAGACAAGAGACCCCCGATCGAAGGCCTACTGGGGACTACTGTGATCGGTATAACTAACCCGCTGGTACCGTCCAAGTAACATCCCCACAGGACCCTCATCGACCCCAAAGAATGAGAAGTAAAGACCAAACCCCAAGGAAACACCCAACGACACGAACACACAACATTGCGAAGGAGTAAAACCAAGGCGTACAAGCGTAACAAGAGATAAGAAAGAATACGTACGAGTAACAGTGTCTGGGTCCTCCTGGTTCTCCCTAGCCCCAATAACATAAGCACGAGCAGCTACACCACCGCCCTGGTTGTTCCCTCCATTTCTTGCTGTGCCTGCCTCTCCCTGATTCAGCTTTGGGCAATTTTGCTTGAAATGCCCTGTTTCACCACAATTGAAGCACCCTTGATTTCCCCGAGGAGTAGGAGTGGGGGCAACTGCTTGAACTTGTCCTGCCTGAGTGCTGACCCTACAATCCTTGGCCAGATGGCCATAGCGAAGACAACGGTTGCAACGAAACGTATCACAACTCCCAACATGATGGTACCCGCACTGGTTGCACTTAGGGTTCTTTCCCGTGTACCCACCCTGATTCTGAGTCGACGGTGACCCCACCGCCCCTAGCTTCCTGGTCTGCTGCTGTGGCTGTTCTTGAGCCGAACTCTTCCCCGAGCCTTCCAACTTGCGCTTGCTGCCCTCTGGAGCCTTGACAGTCGAACCACGAGCAGGTAAAACACCTTCATTCACCTTCAGATTAGTCATCCGATGAGCCGATCGAACCACCTCTGCATAAGTAGGAAGATTTCCCGCAGCCACTAACCCCGCTATCTCTGGTACTAACCCTGAAATGTAGTGCTCGATCCTCCTGTATTCTGGTACGTGCAAGTCAGGACACAGCACCGCCAACTCGTTACGCCTCACAGTGTACTCTTCAATCTCAGACCCCACCATCTTGAGGCTCCAAACCTCATGTTCCAATTTTTGTACCTCCTCCCTGGGACAGTACTCCCTTTTCAATAGCTGCACAAAGCTCTCCCATGGCATGGCATAGGCTTCACCTATACCCATGTTCTTAGTGATGTTGTTCCACCAAGTCAGAGCAACATCTGTGAAGAGCCCAATAGAATACTTCACCCGATCCTCGGGAAGACAATTGCACATTATGAATACGGACTCCACTTTCTCTAGCCACTTGAGCATGCCTACAGCCCCTTCAGTGCCAGAGAACTCATGGGGCTTACAATCCCGAAACATCTTGTACGTACACATGGCTGGGGGTGGGTTAACAACACCGCCTGAAACGAAACACGTAAGAAAACCACAAAAGAAGGATACCATACTCACAACGAGGCAAAACTGATAGGATCAACTCACCGCCATGAGCATTGTGTCCTGCCTGAAAGGCAGCCTGCAGCAAGGTGTTCAGATCCTCCTGGGTTAGGTTCACCCCTCCACGACCACCGCCACCATTGCGTCCGCCAGTACGACCACCGCCTCTACGTCCACCGCGAATTCCAGACATCTCCTGAGAACGACAAGAAACAAACACTCAGACCCATCACCAACGCTAAACCAAGAGAATACGAAAAATCCAGGATTGGGTACAATGTGACCATTAATCCCAACCCGAGATCCACCAAGTCTTTCATGCATTTCAACTTATCATTTCGTGTGCACCCAAAATGATAAATTGCTCTACATGGTCCTCAAGGCGTGCCCCGAGTTCGAACCTCAAGTCACCCGACACCCACATCTTAGGAAGATATAACCAACTCAAAAGATCATCAAACAAGTTCCCACGACTGTAAACCCGAAGGAGAAGATAAAGTGAAGCTAGGAATAACCAAGAATGAGATAAGCAATGTGACACCGTGTGGTAAGGATACCGACACCCCGACAAGGTTAGTATGTTTACCAAAAGACACGACTCGAATGTATGTGACCGTCTAGTGTGTGAGACTCGGCTATAGTCTAGACTCTACATGCAGTCCTAGTTCACTATAACCATTGGCTCTGATACCAATCTGTCACACCCTCAAATTAACACATGCGGAGTTCTACCGCGAGGCGTGTGACACACCAGGATCCAAGTCAACGGTCACAATAAACAACACTATATGATAAGATACGTAAAATAAAAACATAAATCCAAAACATTTGAAATAACAGCGGAAGCATTGTTTTACAAAAATAAAATCCCCAAAAGTTTCCAAACTTGTTTAATAACAAAACCATGAACCTAAACTAGACGCCGTGCAGACGCGTGCGCCTAAGCCCTGAGATGCTGCTACCTTAGCGACCTGAGAAATCATGCCAAAAACGGGTCAACATATAATGCTGGTGAGTTCACAGGTTTAAGTTTACAATAAGTTTCCGTGTGTTGCGCGTTGATCACAAAATACCATGTCATAAGATACGTTAAACGAATAAATAAACGAACAAACAAGCGTTTCCTACTACTACCACGACTGTGATGCTGAAACCATTACTGACAGCGTTGCTTGAGTTGCTGCCCGTGTTTGAGTTGCTTGTGTTGCTAAACTAGAGACAATATGCACCCGCCCGGCTCCTAGCCGACGGGTGGGGTTGGTCAGGCCCAATAGATCTATCCACATTTCCCCGTTGTGCTACCCCGCACATTCATGGTTTCCCCCGGGACTCCTTGTTTCGTCGTGTAGTAAACAAAAGTGTTGCAAATCAAGAGTTGTGTTTCAAAAGCGTTGCATTCAAAAGTGTTGCTTTCCAAAAGTGTTACTTCCCAAAAGTGTTTCAAAAGCGTAGCGTGTTTACAACAAGTCACTTCCCAAAAACAGTTACGTATTCAAAATGAGTAAAGCGTTTCCAAAAGAGTTACATGTTTATATGAAAGCATTGAGTTTGTTAAATTGCGTGGCATGTTTCTCCCCCGAAAGAAAACGTATAAAAGAGGGGCCGTGAACTCACCTTGGGTTGCGTTACTTCGAAAGTGATTTAAACCAACAAGCTATGCTAGCCCCGTAAAGCGGCGACCTAACATATGACAGTTACAAGTACTTAGACTAATAACCCGTAGGTTAGTTAGTCCCTAGATGCCCAGACCATAACCAGGTTCGTTTGAAAATGCGTTGACTGTTAAACTGACCAAATGTACAAGACTCGACATCCCATTGGTGACCCGAGACCCCACGTGTTCATCTCATACTCAAACATACACAAATCATGCAACTTAGTCCTTAACATGCGTTAAAGTTCAACGATTCTAACACATAGGTCAAATAACGTACGAACAAGTCCGAACACGTGTTACTATGTTGCTAGGCATGTCACGGGGTTCCTATCATGTTCCTAGGTGTCGAATCGGGTTTCGGGATGTTAAAATACACTTACAACAGCATTTCATGCGATTAGGGACTTAGCATGCAATTAGGAAAGTCAACACGTGATTAGGGATGGTCAACAGGCAATTAGCAGGGCTAATCGCCACCTATGTTAGGTGATTAGGGCTAATCACATGCATATCAGGCGATTATGGTCATGTGGTATGCAATTCAGGGCTTAACTAGTGATTAGGGTCACAATTGCATGACTTGCTAGCAATTAGGATCACAATTGCATGACTTGCTAGCAATTAGGGGGCTAATCGCCACCTACAACACACGAGTAGCCCATCCTTTAGGCGATTATGCCCCTAATCGCCTGATACATAGGCGATTAGGATTGCTAATCGCCTATAGTGCAGCAATTGTGGTTTTTCGCGCGTTTAACCCTCCAAATCAGATCCGAAACGTGTAAAAACACCCAATAATCATCCAAACATATTAATAAACATATTTCAAGCAAAACCCCTAAGTTTTCATCATTCTAACAGTCCCGAATGCGAGCGTTTTCCCAAAATAGCAATTTAACATGAAAACATCACATCAACATGCAAGAACTTGCCCTAAATAGCAAATATCCAGATCTAATCACATAATCACGTTGTCCGAAAGCATCCTACTGTTCTAGCATCATCCTAGAGCAAACCCTAACATCAAACAATCAACAACACACCTCATATCATCCTAAATCATCCAAAATCCTTCAAACGGGTCAAAACATCAAGTATCCATAATACACGACCAAAACCACCCAAACTCCTAGGACATCATCATACAAACTTGTAACAGCTATAAACATCATAATAACACAAAAACAATCATGATTAGATCCCAAAAACTCTATCTTTAATCACATATAACACATATAACACATGTAAAGGTGTGGGTTTGTTTAGAAACGGTTTTAAATGGATTTTCAAAGACAAAAACCTTTATAACTCAGGTCTGGACATTTAGGGAGTAAAACATAATCATTTAAAGGTTTGGGTTTGAAGAACACACCTTGTTTTTAAGAGTAGATGATGGAATAAGCTTGGAAATGGTTGTTTGTGTGTAAAAATGGGTTCCAGAGGATGTTTGTGGGTTAAGATATGTTATGGGACGGCTAGGGTTATGTAAATAATGTTTTGGAGGTCAAGGGTGGTATTTATAGGTGTTTTTAGTCGTCAAACATGTTGCAGGCGATTATGAAGTTGTATCAGGCGATTAGGGTGCTAATCGCCTAAGAAAACAAGCTAATCGCCTAAGAAAAGGTGCTAATCGCCTATAAAAACAAGCTACTCGCCTACAGGAGTAAGCTAATCGCCACCTGGACACAAGCTAATCACCTGACTGATCAGGCTAATCGCCTGTCAGTCCAGGTGTTGTGTATTTGGCGCGTTAAACTCCGTTTTAACATATGTTAACACATTTTCACATACCGATAAGTCACATAATGATTATAAACACATAATACATGAAAGTAAACACGTTCACACTCGTTCACCAATCCCCGGGACTCGAGACTTACGTATGTTAAAACCCAAATGACGTGCGACTCGACTCGACCGACCGTGTTTTGTGTAACGTATGCGTGACTCGCTAAGGTAGACTTGCTAAGTTTTCAAAAGTTAGTTACCGGAAGTTGCCGGGTGTCACATCATCCCCCTGTTAAAAGAATTTTCGTCCCGAAAATTTCCCGAAGTCGAAAAGAGAAGACAAAACAAGAAGAAAAATTTTTCCGGGTCGTCACATAAACCGATGTGTAATATACCCATGTATTCAAACGGAATTTTTTTTAAAAACATATTTTCATTCATTTGAAATCATTTGAAGCGTATTTTCATTCATTTGAAATCATTTGAAACCGTATTTTTTTAAAAGCATATTTTCATTCTGATTTTTAAAAACAAATTAAACGGAATCGTGATAAACACATATTAAATCAGGTTTATTATAAAGTAATAACAAAGATACTAATGAACTTTCTTATTAGTTTAAATGGAAATCATTCTTCTTAAGCACATATTCTAAAGAAACGAATTTTTATATTCAGATTTGTTATAACCAGATTTGTGCTAAACACATATTCAATCTGATTGTGATAAAGGGATTTGTAATATACAAATATTCAATCAGAATTATTTTAAAGGGATAATAAGGATTTTTTCATTCGGATTTTTGTTAATTTTATTACTATTCAATCGGTTTTACTAATGCTATGTTTTAACATTTAAAAAACAAGATTTGATCCGAAGACACAAATTCTAGGATCCAAGTAGGTATATGGAGCTCCAGCTTTGTATCTATATTTTAGGTTTTGTTTATTTATTGACTAAATCCTTTTATGGTAAACTTAAATTCGTATTAATGTTAATATAAATTCGGTCAATTATTAAAAGATAGTAATAAATAAGATTAAATTGGGTCAAAATATTATTAATGTAAATTGATAACAATCATTAAGATTCAAATTTCAGATTAAATGACATTAAATTCGGTCAACTTTATTAATGTAAATAAATAACAATAATTCAGAATTAATGAAATTAAAATTGGTCTAATATTATCAGCCGAATATGGAATGTAGGTTTTCAAATAGCGAATCCGATTAAATGCTTAAGAAGTCGGTGTCATTAGTATTCAATCCTACATTCCATATTCGGCTGATAATATTAGACCAATTTTAATTTATTAATTCTGAATTATTGTTATTTATTTACATTAATAAAGTTGACCAAATTTAATGTCATTTAATCTGAAATTTGAATCTTAATGATTGTTATCAATTTACATTAATATATTTTGACCCAATTTAATCTTATTTATTACTATCTTTTAATAATTGACCGAATTTATATTAACATTAATACGAATTTAAGTTTACCATAATAAGCCTTATTTATTATATAAAGGTTAATTATATTATTTTTGTAAAGTTTGTATAAAAATAAATGAATATTTTCGGTAATCATTTAAAGCTATTTACAAAAATATATTTCAGGATAAATGTAAGCATAAAGTTGACAAACCTAGCGACAATTACCTATGTACTTAAATTTGATTGAAATAAAGTTGAAAATTACCTAATATATACAGCATATGTAAATTAAATTTAACTTTAGTCAACAATTACCTAAAATATATATCGTATTTAAATTAATAATAATAACATTATTAAGTTCAATTAAATATATTTAATAACCGTAAACACAATTTTGTTATACATTATTTATACAAATACAAAAAAATAACAAATTAAAACCACTAATAAAATTTAACGCACCCTTTGAACCCAAAAATGCAAAACCCATTCCAATTAAACTGGCCCAATTATGCCCAACGTCTCTCTTTTACCCGGATTCACCATACATGCCATACAAAAACGTACCGAACAATGCTCAACAACTGATAACTTAAAAAAGTTTTTCCAGCCTAAACTTAACTTAGGAAACAAATTTAAATTAAACATTTCAGACATTAAATTATCAATCAATCATTACTAAAATGGATTACCAATCGATTAAATTGATTTAATTATACGAATCGATTAAATTAATACGAGATTATTTAATCTCTTATTTTGTATAATTGATTAAATTATACGAATGATAATATTGATTAAATTATAAATGATTAAATTGATTTCGTATACTTGATCAAATTTATGGTTTAACGGACAATAAAGAAATATATCATAACTAATATTATTTATTATCATTAACAATAATTGACCCGAAATTTAGGATTACCATAATTGACCGAATTTAATGTTATTTATTACAATTTTTTAATCTGATTAATTTATATTACTATTAATACGAAATTGATTAAATTATACGAATTGATTAAATTAATACGAGATTTTTTAATCTCTAATTTCGTATAATTGATTAAATTATACGAATGATAATATTAATTAAATTGATTTCGTATAATTGATCAAATTTATGGTTTACCATAATAAAACGTATTAATTTTTTTGTATGAATGATTGATCATGAATCAATTTGACCCGAAATTTAGAATTACCATAATTGACCAGCTTTAATGTTATTTATTATGAGTTTTCAATCTCACTAATTTATATTACTATTAATACGAAATTGATTCAATTATAAGAATTGATTAAATTAATACGAGATTTTTTAATCTCTAATTTCGTATAATTGATTAAATTATACGAATGATAATATTGATTAAATTATAATTGATTAAATTGATTTCGCATAATTGATCAAATATATGGTTTACCATATTAAAACGTATTAATTTTTTTGTATGAATGATTGATCATGAATCAATTTGACCCGAAATTTAGGATTACCATAATTGACCGGATTTAATGTTATTTATTATGATTTTTTTAATCTCACTAATTTATATTACTATTAATACGAAATTGGTTAAATTATAAGCATTGATTAAATTAATACGAGATTTTTAATCTCTAATTTCGTATAATTGATTAAATTATAGGAATGATAATATTGATTAAATTGATTTCGTATAATTGATCAAATATATGGTTTACCATATTAAAACGTATTAATTTTTTTTGTATGAATGATTGATTATGAACCAATTTGACCCGAAATTTAGGATTACCATAATTGACCGAATTTAATGTTATTTATTATGATTTTTTAATCTCATTAATTAATATACTATTAATACGAAATTGATTAAATTATACGAATTGATTAAATTAATACGAGTTTTTTTAATCTCTGCTTTCGTATAATTGATTAAATTATACGAATGCTAAAAACGACTAAATTATAGTTTATTAAATTGATTTCGTATAATTGATCAAATTTATGGTTTAGCATAATAAAACGTATTAATTTTTTTGTATGAATGATTGATTATGAATCAATCATTCCCGAAATTTAGGATTACTATAATTGACAAAATTTAATATTATTTATTACGATTTTTTAATCTCATTAATTTATATTACTATTAATACGAAATTGATTAAATTATACGAATTGATTAAATTAATATGAGATTTTTTAATCTCTGATTTCATATAATTGATTAAATTATATGAATGATAATATTGATTAAATTATAATTGATTAAATTGATTTCGTATAATTGATCAAATTTATGGTTTACTATAATAGCTCTCATTTATTTTTTTGGATGAATGATTGATTATGAATCAATTTGACCCGAAATTTAGGATTAATATAATTGACTTATATATTAATGTTATTTACTTCATATAATTTACAATTAAAACATCCGTGTATTAACAATTATGGTATAGGTTAATTTGTTTTAAATTTACATTTCATAATTTATCATTAATGATCATCAAAAGATGATTGCAATTAGTTTGGTAATTTTAAGCATTTATCATTGATTTACGTCTAATTCCAATCCTTCCATTTTTATACTTCATCTATTTAATTACATTGATCCACATCAATCACAATTGTTGTACACACAATAATCCGATCGTGGAATAGCATTCCAACTTATAAGTATACCTTTACGACGTTTATATTATTTTGTTATGTTATGTTATTGTTATGTTATGTTATGATATAGATATAATGTATTTATAATTCATTTTTGAGAAATATGATGTTTTAAGTTTCGTGACTTTTTATGAATACTCATTTTCTACAATTGAATAAGGACTTGAATTAATAATGAAAAAATCGACTAAATTATTATTGCTTTCAGATGTGTTTGAAAGCGGATTCGTTCCATTTGTATGAATATTCATTTTTTCATAATGTCAATTTTCGTATTAATTATCTTCTATTTTCAACACTTTTATTCATTCCTAATTTTAGTATAATCTTGTGTACACCCAAAGAGAACCATGGCCGCCGCACAAGCACAAGAGTTTACCATGGTTAACGAAATTGATGTCAACCAAAATGATTTTGCTTTGAAGCTAAAGATTATTCGGCTTTGGCGTCAACCTAATCGTCACAATCCTAACGATGTTTACTCAATTGAGATGATACTAATTGACGAGAATGTAATTCCCAAATCCATATTTTTTTACTAACATTCTATTTTAGTATTTCTTTATTTACTTTACACTGTTGAATATATATATATATAGTCGTAGATTATATTAATGGATTCTTTACTCCTAAAATCAGTTGTCAATTACACGATTAAAGGAATCATGGCGTGATTTTCATATGAATAAATTTATTGTTTGAATCGATTTTTAGTCTTATTTATTATGGTAACTTATTAAGATTTTTAATTTTATTTATTATGATTTTGATGTTATTAATTAAGATTTTAATCTAATTTATTGATTATTGATATTACTATTTTTACGACTTTCCTAATATCAGTTGTCAATTACACGATTAAAGGAATCATGGCGTGATTTTCGTATGAATAAATTTATTGTTTGAATGTCTCTGTATTATAATATTATTTATATTTAATGTTTAATTTGATGTTTATGTTGGTTTGCATTAAAATTTAAATAAACATAAAATATAATTTATTAATTTAGCTTCAATAAACATAAAATTTAATTTATTACACAACGTTTGTGGTTATACAATACATTGGTATATTAACATTTGATGTGTAGGTGGATTTTTTATAATTTACGTTTCATAAAACATAATATGGCGTTATAGTAAAAGGGATAACTTATAACAATAAAAATCTCTATAATATTTATAAATTATTTCCAAATATGACATGTTATGGTTGGGTATGCCATTTTTTTTGTTTGTATAGTTGGTTTGGAGTATAATATGGATAGTGATTTTGTAATTTTTGTTTGGTTTGAATCCTGATACCTTTAAAGTAATGGTTTATATTGGTTTCACATATTGTATTAATAATGAGTTTGTAATGTTTTCATTTGATGTTAGTTATAGATATTTTATGAAGTGAATTATGTTTTTACTTTCTTTTCCTTCATAATTACCGTTTACTTCGTCATGTGATATTTTGATTCATGATATGTTTTAATGTACTAATTAAATCCTATGAAGTTATTTTGTTCTATTTACATATTTCGTCACTTTTTATTTATCCTTTGTTCTACACGTGTAACAAATCATATTTTGTATAAATCGTTTAATTTTTATTTATAATTTTTTAGTTGTATGTTTTGTTAAACTATATTTATTTACTTTGAATTTTAATATTCATTTGCATCCTGTTACGATAAATATGTTATTATTCATTTTCATTATTTGTTTTTAAATCACATCCAATCAAACATTTGTCGATTCATATATTCATTATTGAGTAAGATTAAACATTTTTATGATATTTTGCATGCAACGAAAATCCATACGAGTTGTCTTACGTAAGTTTCAATAAATAAAATTTGCATACTACAATCTTTATAAAATAATTTTCTCATCTGACTCGGAGATGTACCGGGTGTACACCCGGGACTCTAACCTAGTATATAATAAACAAAGATAATACAAGAAGATGATCAAGGATGCTCCAACATAACTTGCACCGGCTCGAGATATGAGATTGATTAGCTTAAATCTCTCTAATCCATGGTATCCACTTTCAGGTTGTGTTGATCGTTGACAACTATCTCTCCGATAATAGAAAAGTTGTCTTCAATGATTATAAGAAACTTGAAAGTAATTACAAGAAGATGATCAAGGATGCTCCAACATAACTTGCACCGGCTTGAGATATGAGTTTGATTAGCTTAAATCTCTCTGATCCATGGTATCCACTATTAGGTTGTCTTGATCGTTGACAGCTATCTATCCGATAACAGAAAAGTTTTCAATGATTATAAGAAACTTGAAAGTAATTACAAGAAAATGATCAAGGATGCTCCAACATAACTTGCACCGCTTGAGATGTGAGTTTGATTACCTTAAATCTCTCTGATCCATGGTATCCACTTTCAGGTTGTGTTGATCGTTGACAGCTATCTCTCCGATAACAGAAAAGTTGTCTTCAATGATTATAAGAAACTTGAAAGTAATTACAAGAAGATGATCAAGGATGCTCCAACATAACTTGCACCGGCTTGAGATATGAGTTTGATTAGCTTAAATCTCTCTGATCCATGGTATCCACTTTCAGGTTGTCTTGATCGTTGACAGCTATCTATTCGATAACAGAATAGTTGTCTTCAATGATTATAAGAAACTTGAAAGTAATTACAAGAAGATGATCAAGGATGCTCCAACATAACTTGCACCAGCTTGAGATATGAGTTTGATTAGCTTAAATCTCTCTGATCCATGGTATCCACTTTCAGGTTGTCTTGATCGTTGACAACTATCTCTTCGATAACAGAAGAGTTAGAAGAAGGTGATGAGATAGATGAAAAGTGCTCCAACATAACTTGCACAGGCTTGAGATATGAGTTTGATTAGCTTAAATCTCTCTGATCCATGGTACCTTTGAAGACTATTTTCGGTGCAATCGACGAACATCATTCAAAATTTCAACTTCCCGTTTAGGTGCTTAAGTCCACCAACCTACTTGATCGTTGACAGATTTCTCCCCGATAACATAAGAGTTATCTTCAATGATTCTAAGAAACTTGAAAGAAGAGGTACCTTGAAGACTAGATTCGGTGCAATCAGAATCTGAATATTATATTACAATAATATTACGTTGAGCAAAAAGTTGTGTTTGAAGCCAGTTCTTTTGGCCACAGGTACAGAAAGGTTATAAATGTTCATGTCGTTAGTGGTTGGAAACTGTGATGACAAAGCTTGTGTTGAAGGATAAACCATTCGGAATGTGTTGAAGGTGTGTGTTGAAACAAGGTATGGATATGGAGAACATGGAATGAGATGATTTCGATTTTCGTACAAAGATTCCATAAGTAAAAGTCAGTTGTTATCGGAGAGATAGCTGTCAACGTTCAAGGCAACATACTTGAAATCAATGGGAAGGTAAACAATTCCTGCTCATCATGAGGAATATCTAGTCGATCTGACTGTTGATTTCTTTTTGCAACCGGTACAACGAACTCTGAAGGTTTGCGCGTTAGCGCCGATCCGATTGTTAAAAGTATCAAGACTATGAAATTAGTAAAACAACTTTTCAGTTGTTATCAGAGAGATAGCTGTCAACGATGAAAGCAACCTGATAAAGGCTGAACACGAGTGTAATCAAACAAGGTGCTATGAAAACCACCAACGATCAATTATAGTATAGTCCGGAAGTCAAGTATATCAATTAGACATGCAAAAATTATATTCTGAAAAATATGGGTATCGAATGTATAGTCGGAGGACCACTTACAATGATTCATCAAAGTTGTACAAAGCTGGATGTTTAACTGAAAAACACAAACGAGCAATAAACAAACCGAAACACCTCAAACAAATTTTCTTGGCTTGGAAACAACTTAAAAGAACTAAAAATGAATTAAAAGTTTTTTTAGTCAATAATAAATAATTTTAAAGAATTAAAAGAAATTCATTTTTAAAAAAAAGGCCAAAGCGCCTAGCTTTTGCCAAAGCTAGGCGCTTGAGTGGTTTGATTAGACCACAGGCGCCTCGCTTTGGCCAAAGCTAGGCGCTTTGGTCTTTTTAAAAAAATGAATTTCTTTTAATTCTTTAAAATTATTTGTTATTGACCAAAAAATAATTTTAATTCATTTTTAGTTCTTTTAAGTTGTTTCCAATCCAAGAAAATTTGTTTGAGGCGTTTCGGTTCGTTTATTGCTCGTTTGTGTTTTTTAGTATAAACATCCAGCTTTGTACAACTTTGATGAATCATTGTATGTGGTCCTCCGACTAAACCTAACACACAACAATTTGGTTTAATTCATTTTAAAGTGTTTTTAATTACTTTTCAACTAATCAAGGTGCTCACTTTTTAGTAACATTTTAGATTAACTGGGATTTAGAACAACCACATGTCGAGAAATGATAATCACGGTCATGCCATCTTCATTTTGTTATGTGCCTCAATAAAAAACTATCAACAATTAGCACACATATATTAGCTTTTTTAATATCATAAACTAAATGCCAACTATTCATAATATGTCCTATATCCATATAATTTTATAAACCCTGTCACTCTTCTGCAATCATAGATGAAAAGGGAACAATGGAAATGTATGTAATAGGCAGGTACAGTCCATAACCTTGTTTAGGCATGATGTAGATAAGAAAAGAACCTGATGCGATGAAATTTAAATGTTATAGATGAAGTATATTTATGAACCTTAGCTAATCAAGTCTACTTATGATTGGTAATGTTATGAATCAACTGTAGCTAATTAGGCCTCCATTACCTCTTTGCAAAGAGATAAAAAAACCATTTAATAACTGTACATGTAGAACATTTTAATTAATAAAAGGATAAAGAAACTTGTACCTAACGCCCGCATTGTCTGATCATTTTTAATCCGTGACATCTCATCTAGAAGTACAATCCGTTGCTCACCTTCAACAATTTGACACAAACATGCCTCCTCATTCAACGAATCTTCGCTGGATCCTCACCGGACAGTACCTATCCATGAGATGAACATTAGTCATCGGATGAAGGTTCAAGGACAGCTGATATAACAAAATAGCGGACATGTAACATAAAAGGGCATACCAGAAGTTGATCGAAACGATAACCGCATGGCCACCCGACGCCACCAAAGACTACCGCCACACCATAATTAGCAAAACGTAGTTGTAGCGTGTTGTCATCGCTACCCTCTCACCATCATATCACCTTCGTCAGCACATGTGTCAGAAGCAGAGCCACCGTCGTCACCGTCACCACCGCTGGAGCCTCACTGGCCTCTCTGTAGCCAGCTTTTGGCTCTCTTTTTGTGTTGATGTGTATAACGTCAGATGAAAAGGCAAGATAACGACGTCTTGATATCGACGTCTATTACTGTTCATCAAGTTCCTTTATTAATAAATAAAAATTAATAATAAATAAATTGTTACCATACCTGAAATCTTCTAATGTCAAAAGTAACAAATGATCTATTATCTTTGTTGTTTTTTCATGTATGATGGCAACAATGATACAACCAAAATTCATAGGGTAAAACGCAAACAATTCATATAATCTTCATGTATAAAAAAATCTATTGTTCAATAAACAACCTACCTAAGAACCATGGTCTTTGAGTTACGCCATAATAGGAAAATATCCCCTATATCCACTGTCCATTTAATCTTTACTGGCCTCACATAAAGTTCACATAAACACACACACACACTAACTAACATTATGATCAGCTTAAACATCAAATACAGTTATAGGACATCAGAAAGCAACACTTGAAAGCAAAAAAATTAAATACCTAAAAATAAGATATTAGATTGGTTAAAATGTAGAAACAAATATTATTAGTTTGAAATGAACCTTTCCTTGAGAGAATTGGTGGCAATTCAATTGCCGCAACCTAACCCCAGTTGGTCATCGGAGTTAACCCGATACGCATGAACCCTGTCGGAAAGCTAGAATGAATAAAAATAGCTATAGTCAAGACAACATAAACGGATCTAACGGAAAATGAAATGTAGGTCAACATGGGTTTACCGGAGCTTGACCGGAACCCTAGATGAACTTCTCGTCACCGTCACCGCGTTGATAAACCACCATCTGTTGCTGCTAATCGTTGGAAGAAAACTTTAGGCCGGAGACCATGCTAGGCTGCCATTAATCTCTCCACACTCTTCTGCCCTCCTCTCTCTCTTTCTCCATACCGATCACCTGTTGGAACTCTGTCGTGTTGTATTTAGGTGTAGTGTTTAAACAAAGACACGCATTGTTAAAATGAAGACACGTTTCTGAGGAGGCAACATGAAGAGACGCGTGTACAAAGGCTGAAGATACGTGTGTTTATTACCCCTGCCTAATTACAAAGCTGATATCAAATAAACCCTGGCAGCCTACAAAATTACTAAAGTGCCAAATTACTGTTTAAATCAAAAGGTTTATTATTATAATTTAATTTAAAATTTTATGTGCCCACTTTTTATTTTTTTTTTAAATAAAGATGGTGTGTAATCTGATTTGCAATGATTTGTGCCTTTCTTATGGCTTGTAAATTGTAAATTTGTTATGGCTTCGTACGTTTCTTTGTAGATTTAATCAATCTTCTTGTTTATTTCTAAGAAAAGCTCACAACACTAGAACCTGGATTAATAATATTGCCATTTTCCTTTTTACCTAATAGTATATATTGTAAATATAGTAAATTGATATTATCATTCACTGTGTATATCTCTCCATTAATATAGGAGATTATGTTTGAATTATATATTGATCAACAATCAATGAGAAAATCATGTTAAATCACAATCCTTTATGGTATCATACCTAAATCTCGATCCTCTTCATCCCTAACTCATCTCCTGCCGCCGTCGGTTCTGTTTCTCGGCTGCTGCCTTCTTTCGATCCTCTTCATCTCCTTTCTTACCATGGAATCCAAACTCCATCCTGCCCTCACCGTCACTAACATCAAAATCCATGTTCCTCTCATTCTTGAAAAGGATTCAACACATTATACAACATGGAAGACCCTCTTTCGGTTTCATTGTTAAGCATACGAAGTGCTGGATCATCTCTCCCCCAAATCACCTGTTACGGCTCCGCCGTCAGCTTCTGACCCCACTGCAGCAGTCAAAGCCGAGGCAGCAACACTTGCTGCTGAGACCTTGTGGAATCGCCTGGATGCCATCGTGCTCCAGTGGATTTTTTCTACCATCTCTCAGCCCCTCCTAACAACATTCTTCTACCCGGTCAGTCCGCTCATGATGCTTGGATTGCAATTGAAAGTGAGTTTAATTATAATAAAAATACTAGAGCTATATTTCTTGGTCAGGAGTTTGCTAGTTTATGCCTTGAAAACTTTTCCACGATAGCTAATTATTGCCAACATGCTAAACACCTAGCCGATCAACTCGAGAGCGTTGGTTCTCCTTGGTTACCCTTCCAACCACCGTGGTTATAAGTGCCTTGATCTCACCTCTCATCAACTAATTATTTCGAGACATGTGCATTTTGAAGAATACATTTTCCCTTACACAATTCAATCATCAACCAAAACCCCATCCTATGATTTCCATAACCCGTCCATTCATCCACTAGTCTGGGACTATCTCCAAAATTCTCAAAAACCCCGATCACCTAATTCACCTCAACCGGCCATTGTTCCTGACCCACCCCCATACCCTTCGGCCCACAACCCCACCCCACAACTTCTGGCCCAAGTCCTCCACCTACTGCCCACGCTTCACAACCTCCTGCGACCCAAACACCTGGCCCACTTTCACTTGTCACCTAGACTCCCTGTACTACTGTTGGCCCACAATAGTCACCTTCCCACTATGCCTAAACCTTCACTCCTACTGCTCCAACCCAAACCAACTCCTCACCATCGACCAATGCTTCACCACCTTCACTAGCTCAACAGCCAACCCAACGTTCGACCATCAGTCAGCCCGAACCTACCCCTACGGTCACTATCCCTACACCACCTTTACCACCCCTTCCTCCCACCACACGGACCATACACACTTCCACTATTGTCCCAATTCCGAAAAGCCCACAGGTTGCCTTGTCCTCTCTAGAGTGGTATAATGCGATGTCCAATGAGTTTAGTGCATTTATTAAAAATAAGATCTAGGAGCTTGTACCTAGGACTCCTAACATGAATATTATACGTAGCTTGTGGTTGTTTAAACATAAATTCAGGTCCGATGGAAGCTTGGAGTGTTACAAAGCTCGTTTGGTTTGTGATGGTCGTAAACAACAGACAGGCATTGACTGTGGCGAAACTTTTAGCCCCGTGGTTAAACCATCCACTATTCATCTAGTTCTTTCTCTAGCATTATCCAAGTCTTGGCCTATACACTAATTGGATGTCACTAATGTGTTCTTACATGGCAACTTGGTAGAAACAATTTATATGCATCAACCTATGGGTTTTCGCCACAAAGACTTTTCTGATTATCTTTGTCGTCTACGAAAGTCTCTATACGGTCTCAAACAGGCCCCACGGGCTTGGTACCAGCGGTTCACCGACTTTTTCACTTTACATGGGTTTCGGCAAAGCAAGTCAGATAAGTCCCTTTTCATTTATCATCATGGCTCAGACATTTCTTACCTTCTTATATATGTGGACGACATTATTCTCACCACGTCCACCGAGGCTCTTCGTAAACGCTTGTTGCACACTCTGTCTGGTGAATTCGCAATGAAGGATTTGGGACCACTTTCTTATTTCTTGGGTATATAGGTGACCAGGGATGGTAATTCTATGTTTCTATCTCGGAAGGCATATGTTAAAGACATCATTCATCGGGCTTCTATGGACTTGTTCAAACCAGTCGCTACACCGGTTGATACACAGTCCAAGCTATCTGCTGACTCAGGGCCTCTTCTTGATGACTTGATTACCTATCATAGTCTTAAAAGAGCACTACAGTATCTCACTTTTACCAGACCGGACATATCTTATGCTGTTCAACAGATTTGTACGCATATGCACGCCCCTCGGCTTGATCACCGGAACGCATTGAAACGTATCATACGTTATCTTAAGGGTACCGCTGACTTTGGTCTTCGTCTTGGTCCGGTTCCTAATTTATCTCTAGTTGCTTATACCGATGTTAATTGGGCTGGATGCCCAGATACTCGACGGTCTTCGTCCGGTTATTGTGTTTATTTGGGTGAAAATCTTATTTCCTGGTCATCGAAGCGACAGTCTACTATTTCCAGATCCAGCGCCGAGGCGGAATATCAGGGTGTTGCGAATGTGGTTGCAAACATTTGTTGGTTCACAATCTTCTTCTCAAGCTTCATCATCCTCTCACTCGTGCAACCTTGGTTTACTGTGATAATGTCAGTGCGGTCTATATCTCAAGCAATCCGGTGCAACATCAACGCACTAAACATGTTGAGCTCGACATTCACTTCGTTCGTGAGCAGGTGCAACGAGGCCACATTTGCGTCTTACATGTCCCATCTCGTCATCAAATTGCCGATATTTTCACGAAGGGTCTTCCGTGCGTATTATTTGATGACTTTCATGCCAGTCTCAGCATCGGCCCTCTTGACGCTTCAAATGCGGGGGTGTAATAGTATATTGTAAATATAGTAAATTGATATTATCATTCATTGTGTATATATCTCCAATAATATAGGAGATTATGTTTGTATTATATATTGATCAAGAATCAATGAGAAAGTCATGTTTAATCACAATCCTTTATTACCTACTGTTTATTTGCCTACAATACTCATAGTTTGATTATTATTGTTAATTGCCAACAATAATAATTCTTGCAAGGTGTTGTTTGTATACTTCTTATATTTGCTATCAACATCGTAATTGTCTTTATGTGTTTGACAATTGTTACTGTTTTAGAACAAGAGACGATAAGTTTATAAGAACATTACATTTTTTATTTTGCATGCAAAAATAAAAAAATAAATAAAATAAAAACATAAAACAAGAATCTTCAATTAAATCACAAAGAAGATCATTACTAAAAGTTGGAACAAAAAATAAGCCGAGAATGAGACGTGGAAAAGGGCCCTGGATTTTTTTCTGCTTAGGACCCCCAAATGGTTGGATCAGCTCTGCACATGTGGGGTTCCACCTGAGAAGATCCCCAATCCAGGTGTGATAGTTAATCGGTACAGACTGACCCAAGGTGTTAGTCGAACGTCCACCGGCTGCATCACTTGCCGTTCAAAAAGAAGAAAACAATTGATTTAATAAATGATCACAGCTGAACTTTATAGTCTTAGAAAAATACAACCACGTAATTATACTCAAACATAAGTTACGTACCAAAATTTAAATTCCTAGTTAATTGATAAACATTTATTAGTTCTTGTGTAGATCGAACTGCCAGGCTGGGCAAGGCATCTTGGGGTAACCCCTTGCAAGTACTGTGGGTAGTGCGGGAACACCGCCATCGGTCCATCGAGTTGTGGTTACGATTAATAATACCTGACATAGGAGAGAGACAGGGAGAGATGTTTGTGTTTGGAGAGGAGAGAGTTGAGGGTAGGTTAGGTGGCTACGTTTCATTGGCTTTAACAAGGACTCTGAGTCAAGGGTAGTTTAGGGTAGTGACGCTAGTAATTATAGTAGTTTTGGGTTGTTGAGATTACGTAGTCATTTATGCTTATTTGTTAATGGATTCTACGTTCTTCATTAATTTTCTTCGTTTGCACGACTCAACTATATCGTGAGAAATCTGTTAGACCTAATTTCCCATTAATTTCCCTTGTCTGATCAGAATGAAAAACAATTTATGTTGTAAATGGAAAGTTGACTTTTAGTGATATTGGAAAATTAGTTTTCTCTATTTCAACAAAATATATTTTTGATATTTTTTTAACAAAATAGGCTTTAATAAATTTTAAATTTTATTAAGATTTTGTTTAAAATATAAAATCAAAATTTTTAAAAATAGTCAAAATCATTAAAAATTTCCACATAGCAAGTAAAAATCGAATATATTTTGAGAAATAGCAAGTGACTTCGAGACTTCGTGACTCACTGAGCATATAGCAAGTTACTCCGACCACTCATGGTTCGTCGAGCATAGCAAGAAAACTCCAAACTTTTTCTTTGTTGAGATTAGCAAGTCAACTCCGAATTTCGTTCATTGAGTATAACAAGTTAGTGCATAAGAACTTGATTAGCAAGTTGGTCAGAAGCACATAAAACCTGATTAGCAAGTAGGTCAGGAACACAACCCCGATTAGGAAGTTGGTTGGGAGCAAGCAAGAAACTGGTTAGCAAGTTGGCCACTAGCAAGAATAGCAAGGTGGCCACTAGCAAGAATAGCAAGGTGATCAAATTAAAGTCTAATTAGCAAGAATAGCAAGTGTGTTGACTACAAAGATCCGAATAAAGCTTGTCTAAAAGATTGCTACCTGCCGCCAGAGATTTACCTCAAAGTCGGCTCCTTGGCACCATTCAGATTCAAATGTTTTTTAAATACGTACAAGGGGTACCCTCAAATAAAAATGGCGGTAGAGGATGAGGACAAGAAAACATCTAGAACAAATAGAGGAGTGTTCTGCTGTGTGAAAATGCCATTCAGCTTGAAGAACATGGGTGTAGCGTACTAGCGCCTCATGGACCGTGCCTTCAGCCACAAATTGGAAAGAATTTAGTTGTATATGTGGATGACTTGGTCATCAAAAGTGTAACATCCCACATCGGTTGAGAAGGAGAACAAACACTTCCTTATAAGGGGTGGGGGAACCTTCTCTACCAGACGCGTTTTGGCCAGTCCTTCGGGGGTGAGACCAATGCAAAACCTTGAGCTGCGGGCAAAGCGGACAATATCGTGGTACGGGTTGGCTTGGGCTGTTACAGTTGGTATCAGAGCCGGAGCCCGGATCGGTGTGCCAGTCGTGCCCGCGAGGACGTTGGGCTCCCTAAGGGGGGTGGATTGTAACATCGCACATCGGTTGAGAAGGAGAACAAACACTTCCTTATAAGGGGTGGGGGAACCTTCTCTACCAGACGCGTTTTGGCCAGTCCTTCGGGGGTGAGACCAATGCAAAACCATGAGCTGCGGGCAAAGCGGACAATATCGTGGTACGGGTTGGCTTGGGCTATTACAAAAAGTAAGGAGGAGGACTTGATGTTAAAGGATATTGAGAAGACGTTCACGCGCCTGCGCTGTATCAATATGAAATTGAACTCAAGCAAGTGTATGTTCGGCATGGAGAAGGGAAAATTCCTCGGAGTTATAAATGATGGTTTCTGCCCCAATCCTGAAAAAAATCCAATCAATAGATGTCACCCCCCGCCAAGGTAGAAACATGGGGATGCAACCTCGAAAAGTTTTCAAGCACAAGGTTCAAGCAACACACAATTTATTTAAAATAGTACAATCATGGGATGGATATTGTCATAGATTATTAAAAACCAACACAACATCGTCAAAAAATAGTGTCTGAAATCAATAATATTAAAACTAAGACATTACGGGACTGACAAAATTCATGCCAACGAGGTACCACTAAGTGCTTGCTCAAACTCCTCTCCCAAATCTCCATTGCTCATCACTAGTTACCTAAAAAACATGCACGAAAGATTGGTCAACAATAATGTCGGTGAGTTCATAGGTTTGAATGTACTAAGTAAAAATGCTTGTGTAATTCGTGTATGACCAATGATAAGCTAGCTAAGCAAACGATCACTGTGTACACCATGAGTCCCATAACCAAACCTCTTAACTGTTGTGCCTCGTGCATTGTACACCAAAGACAATGTATGCATAATAAAATACTAACACTCTTTTGTATGTAACCGGTTAGAGTAACTAACCAAGAGTGGGGGTGTCAACCCAATAGATCTATTAAAGTGTCCCATGGCTTTTGATAGCTAATGGTTACAGTAAATGTAATACGAGGACTAGTGAGCTCATGAACCAAATGTCTTATGTTCCACATGGCAGTAATGATAGAATTAACACACAATTGTAAATTGTACCAGAAATGTAGCATATTTATCCCCCGAAATGTAAAAGTAGTAAAATGGGGCCGTGAAACTCACCAGATAGAGATGTTCATGGTCTAGTGAAGCCGAAATATGAAGCAACTATTGTCCAGACAGAAATTGCCCTATGATTATTAAGGACATGGTAAGTTGCGTGTTCTTGTTTATCATGCAAATTAGGCACTTGTTATTGTGAACCATAGCTTTTTGTAGATGTGGATTGTGTTTACTAATATATTATCTTGTATAGTGGATCCATATGAGCCCTAGGTAGGGTCGTGGACCACATATTGTCGTTAATCTAACCAGTGTGGTTAATTTATCATAAAATGAGTACTTTTACATGTGTTTGTAGTTCAACTAATATGTGTTAATGGGTGGTAGCTGATTCATTCCACATGGTAGCATAGTGATCGATCGACTTTGAGGACTAAAATTGATGGATCTCAACATGACAAGGTATCTTCGACTCATATCAAGGTGTTTTAGTGTGTGATTTGTGTTGGTAGCCGATTATATTCCTTGATTAGAAACCTTTATCTTGAAACATAAACTAAACAAGTTTTAGTTATAAAAACGATTCAAGATTGATTAGCTATGTGAGGTTTTTGATCCGAAGCATTTCTAGATCCTTGGCCGATTGTTTAACAATAACACTACCTTGTCAATGTGATCGATCATATGCATAAATGAAACAATGTGTGCATTGTGCTTTTAGATTCTAACTTGTGATCCTCACATATGTATTGGCCGATTAATAATAATACTTTGGGGCCAATTATAAGGATCAAAATATCTTGACTTGGGTTCACAATAGGGCCGAATGTTAGAATAATAGGTAACATACCTAGGTGTGACTCGATATGGTGCAACCCTTGAGAGCATGGAGCGTTCTTCGGCTTGATGCTTGTGCCTTGAGGTCTTGTTGGTGTTCTCGGGTTAGAGGGTGAAAAGGGCCAATTGAGATGATGACAAAACAAAAGTGGTAAGCCTAATCCTCTTGGTTTGAGCATTGTTAAGGGATGCAAAGCATGGATTTGTGTATAATCCTAGTACATATCCTATGAGTTGGATGGTAAACTTGTTTAGGAGTGTTGTCATACCTAGGAACTTGTTTTCATAGTTTGGCTTCTATACTACTTTGGTATAAGTTGATGTTGCCTAGATATTGATCATATGAGGATGATAGGGGTCGGCCGAATGGTTTTGGGTTGGGATAGGATGATTGAGACAACACATTAAAGCAAGACTTGTAGGTACTGCGGATGGTGATGGTTCTATACACCCTTTAAGTTTCGATTGGTCCATAGCCAAAATGGGAGGGTGTTAACCTTGGAAAGGTTAGTTAGTTATTTTTACCATTCTAGTGTATGAGTATGACAACTAGGGTGATAGAGACATGTGTTGGACCTTAGTACTTGTGTTCGGCCATGAATAAACAAAAGGGAAGATCCATCTATTTAAGGTAAATGTTGAGATAGAATTGGAGTGAGATATTGGAGCCTCCATGCTATTCTAGTGTATGTTTTGGACATTCTCTTGATAGTGACAATTGAGGAGATGTGTGTGTGTGTTAATCGGCCAAAAGGAAAAGACAAGAACATTCCTTAGGTTAGTTGATAGGATAGGATGGTGACATATCAAGAACTAATACTTAGGAAAAAAGGCATGTGTCCTTGTTCATGTGTGCGTGCATATACGTGTATATGTGTGTATATATCGGCTTCTAGAACGTGTTGACAAGCATATAGGTTACTTGGACAAAGCTAGATGGTGTAGGTTGGTTTGGATGTTAGTAGTTTTAGTGAAACCTAGCTTAACGTTATCAAAAGTCTAGTGGTTTTATATTGTATATGTTGTGTGTGTATATATATATATATAGGGGTGTAAGAGATCGATCCATGCGCATATACCTATATAGGTTAACATATGCTTGGCTTATTAGTTGGATATGGCATATACTCATACATGTGTGTGGTCAAATCCAACTTATGTGTCGGTACAATCAAGTTACTCGTTAGTCTTTGGTGGACAATCTTGTTGGTTAGGTGATAATATAAGTTATTATGTCATGGAGTTTGATGACGATATTAACATGTATTGATTGACTAGTTATGATTTCGTGTGATTCGTGGTCGTTAGGTGGCTTTGTTTATGACAAGGGCTAAGGCGTAAACATGTGTTAATAAACGAGTTATCATGTGTTAGGAGGTATTGACTTCAAATGTTGGCACCAACTTGCCATATTGGATGTGTTTTCGGCTTCTGAGGGCAGTACCCTGATAAAAACACCTTGTAGTGGGTGATTTGTGGAGTTTTCTGAATAACTCATGCTTCACTAGACTAAGGGGTATAATGTATATAAAATGTCTAAATATGCACATAAAATGACAGTAATAAATGAAATGCGTACGGATGTTGACCTGGATCGTTAACTGTTGTCACAATAGAAGACATGCCCTCCCCTTCCACGCTGAAAGATGTGCAAACACTGAATGGGCGCCTAGTGGCAATCAATTGTTTCCTCGCCAATTACGCCTCCAAGTCAATCCCATTCATCGAAACCCTGAAATGCTGATTGAAAAAGAATCACTTTCGTTGGACACCTGAGGCGGCAGGAGCATTCCAAGAGATGAAAATAAATGCCTTATGCATTTGCCAACGCTAATCGCACCACTCCCCAAAGAGCCGCTCAAACTATACCTTTGTGCAACAAAAAAGGTGGTCAGCGCAGTGCTACTGGTGGATCACAAGCTTGTTCAAACCTCAATTTATTATGTTAGCAGGGTCCTTACCTATGCTGAAACTAGATATTCAGTCATGGAGAAATTGGTTCTAGCTCTGGTACACGCCTCAAGGTGACTCCGTCGATACTTTCAAGGGCACCTGATCAACGTGATGACGGATTACAAAATCAGCAATGTTCTATGCAAACCTGATTTATCCGAAAGGCTGGTGTCACACCCCACCTAAGGCGGAAACACGTGGTGAGACATGTATGGTGATCACAAACATTGTTTATATGAGAAATACTAAATGTCATTCATTCCACATAACAATTAAGGTCTTGATGTCAAATAGAGTTATAGGCCTTAGTAAATGAGTTTAAAGACTACATGAAAATAACAAAACAAAAGACTTCTTCATGCATTCCTAAGCTTGCCTTCTTTATATCCTTACTTGATTCCTGAAAAAACATGTTTAAAATGCGTTAACTAAAGTTGGTGAGTCCGTAGGTTTCAAAGACTCGATAAAATAGTTTGTTTTCAACAAACTTTGTTGTCCATGTCGATGCAGAAAATAGTTACCATGAGCCTCATAACCAAACCCCGACTTCCTTGTACGCCCCAACCAATACCTTATCATAGAACATTGAAAAACATTGATAGTATGCAATCATTTGAAAAGACGGTTATGGTTAGCGTGACTAACCATGAAGGGGGGTGTCTACCCAAATAGTACTATTCATATGATCCATGACTTATTGCTAAGTTAATGGTTTTGGTTGTCCAGGGACTTTGTTGTGATAATATTGTCTAACTCATGTTACACATATTGTTGTCATGTACAAATGTAGGTCTCAAGCATGTTTCTCCCCCGAAGTTTTAAAACAGTAAAACAGTAAAAGGGGCCATGAAACTCACCTTGTGTTCGTACAAGTAGACTAGCAAATGAAAAGCCCGAATGAACTAGAGTCCGAACTAAAGTACCCTAGAATTTAGTAGGAAAACTTAAGTCTTGATATTCGATTATCTACCATGCAAGTTGTTCACCTGATTTGGATGTCTTTAGAATACATGTACATAGTATTATTATGTAACATTGCTTCTTCTTTCACAAAGATTTGTGGTTTTAACTTGTAGTTCTTGCAAATTCCTCGTTAGATCCGTTCGTTTATAGTCATAATAATAACTCGTCTTGTCAAAACCAGGTTCACATATTATTATTATTATTATTATTATTATTATTATTATTATGTTTTAATTCTAATTCAAAGTACTAAATAAATATAAAATTAAATAAATACTAAAATTAATAAAAAAAAGTTACACTAAAAAAACATTAGAAGATTACATAACATTAAAAAAATTACAAAGAATTTACTTGTAGTGTCCGTTGTTCCAAATGTATTCAATCAAATCCGCTTGAAGATGTATGTGCTCGTTACATAACGATAATTTGTTTAACTCTTGCTGAGTCGGGCTGACTGGAATAGTATTATCCTCCACCGCGTTTTTGTCGAACTCACAAATAACTCGACCTTCGTCTTCAAGGATCATGTTATGCAGCAAGATACAAATATACATACAATAACGCATATTTTTGGGTTCAAAAACACGTGCCGGGTTTTCAATGATGTGTTATCTTGATTGTAGAACCCAAATACTTGTTCAATGTCTTTTCTTGCTGATTCTTGATACTTGGTAAATTTATTTCTTTTTTCGTCGGCCAGGTGCTGAATAGTTTTAACGATTGTAGAGTAGGTTGGGCATATTCCATCAGAAAGATAATACCCGCGCTTGTATTCCACCACTGAAACTATAAACCTAATATCTAGATCGGTTCCTTTTACAACATCGTAAAAAACCAGTGATTGATTGATGAGGTTAATGTCGTTATTCGAACATGGAACACCAAAGAAAGAATGCCAAAACAATAAATCTTGAGACGCAACAGCCAAAGAAAGCATGCCAAAACAATAAATCTTGGGACGCACCATGCATTCTGGCAATTCTGCCACGGCCAATGCATGCAATCATGCTTCCAAGCATTCCTGAAAAACAATGCTTTTTTAAGTGGAATTGATACAACTTTTGGACGTCATTGGAGGTTAGTTTTGGCAAATATTTTTTGCTATAGATCTTCACAACACGTTTGCACAACTTATACAAGCATTCTCATGAAGTTCTTTCGAACATCCATGAATACTCATCCCACGTATCGGCTGGCGTCTCGTAAGCTAGTTGTCACAATGCCGCTGTGCATTTTTGTAAGGTGGTGAACCCTTTCCCTCCATCACCGTATCGTAAAGTAAAAAATGGGCCACGGCTTGACAAGTCATCGACTATACGTAAGAACAGTTGATGACTCATGCAGTACCGGCGCCTAAACGTCTCAGCCATGTACAAAGGTTCATCAGCAAAACAATCGGCTACTAATCACTCGTGGGCATGTACACGTATGTTGCAAAAAAAATTAAATATAGTGGCTATATAAATTCTAGAAAAATATAAACCAACATTCCCGGTCTCTAGTACGTGGTAGTGACTCGACTTCTTCTTCTTCCTCCGCCGCAATGATCTTTGCCGCTTCCCAAATGGTGTTTATAAAAAGTTGGTTTTCCTCGCTCGACGAAAATGAAGAATCAACCAAAGGTAAATACGGCATTGCTTGGTTTTTTTTTAGAGAATTAAATTGTTTTTATAAACAATTAGAGAGATTTGAGTTGAGGTAGCGAGAAATTTTGTAAAAAAATGTGATGAAATGGGTTGGTTTTTATAATTTGAAAAGAGGTTATAAATATATATATATATATAAACTAGCCGTTGGAAAATCCAACGGTATAATATTGAATAAATCGGCCCATCCCAACGTCTCTACCAAGACGTTTAAGACGCAAGACGCCCCAAGGGGCTGTAAGTTTAATCTTGTGAAGATTTGTTAAAAAGGAGCAAATCTAAAGGGTGTTTTTTAAGATAGTTTCTACATCCTAATAGAAATCCTAGTATAAGTCAAATAGGTCTCTTATTAGATAAGTATTATTGTTTAGATAATTGTTATGAATTATTGTTAAGTTAGGATTATAGGCTTATAAATAGATGGATCCTTTGTAGGTCTTTCATCAAATTTAATAATAAGAGCAGCTTTCGCTTAATCAATTGTGTTTTTGGTACCAATATTCCAACAATTGGTATCAGAGCTCAAGGTTTCGATTAAGGGAAGACGCGCTCAGGAGAATCACATCAGTTTACAATCACCACTGAGAAGGATCTGTCAAGATACCACAACAAAGGACATCCGCAAAGGGTCTTGCAGAAGGGATCCAAGGCAATTGGCGATTAAAGGAAGCAGGCTGTAAGGAGCAGACTGAAACTGTGAAGGAAGAATTAAACATGTTTAGAACGGATCTTACTGGGTAGCTAACCAAAGTTGCTGACAACCTTTTTGTAACTAGGGAGGGTCCGATCAGGTTCCTTGCTCATCAAGGAAACGCATCCGGTCGTTTGTTAAGCAGAGAAGGACGGAACTAAGCACCCGAGTTGCATCAAAGGAAAGATGGGAGATGTTGTGAAGAAATTAGCCGCACCAATGGATAACAAATCGACATCTCTTCACGTTCCGCTGTTAACACCCACAAATTACACGGCGTGGGCTATGAAGATGAAGGTTCTCCAGAAGAATTAGTTCTCCAAATCGGGAACTTGAATTCGGCTAAGGATATGTGGAACGCAGTGAAAGTTCGACACCAAGGAGCCAAAAGGGTGAAGGAAGCAAGACTTCAAACGTTAATGTCCGAGTTCGAAAACTTACGTATGAAGGGAACCGGTACAATAGATGATTTCTCAAGTAAGATTGCAAGTATTGCATCTAAGTCGGCCTCGCATGAAGAGAAGATTGAAGAATCTAAGCTTGTGAAAACAATTCTTGAACGGTTTACCCAAGAAGTTTATTCACATGGTGGCATCCCTAGAACAAGTCATTAACTTAAAAACCGTGGCATACGATGATATAGTAGGACGAAAACGACCAGCCGAAAAAGAAATAAGGAGGGCTCAGCTGTGGGAGGAACACTAAAGGAAGAGGTATCGAAAGAAGTTACAAAGGAAAAGAAAAGGGTCGGGGAAAAGGCAGATCAAACGGAAAAGGAAGGGACAGATCCAAACGTTCTTCGAAGGACTAATCCAACCTTATATGCTTTCGGTGTGACGAACTAGGACACTTTTTGAGTGATTAACTAACTCGTAAGAATCTAGTAGAAAATAATCTAGCCATAGTCAAAGGACCAGTTCTTTATATGGCCACGGATAAAGAATTATTTTTGAACGAAGACCGGGTCGACTTGAAATCATACGACAAGAGCCCACGGGAAATCAACACTTGGTATCTCGACAATCGGGCATGTAACCACATGACGAGCAACAAGGGATGGTTCTTGAGCATGGACACGCGAATCAAGGGACGCGTGCGGTTTGGTGACGGGTCATGTGTGGAGATAAAGGGACGCGATACAATAATCCTTGAAGGAAGAACGAGTAAAGAGCGTGTATTAAAGGACGTATATTATATACCTTCACTAACTAATAATATTATATACCTTCACTAACTAATAATATAATTAGTGTTGGACAAATGTACGACACCGGGCATAAAGTAACAATCGAGCATGGAGTTTGTGCATGTTTGAACCGAATGGTTCAATTCTTATGATGGTACCTCGATCAACCAATCGTGTATACAAGATTAATTTAAAGGTTGTTTTTCTAGTATGTTTACAGGTTAACTTGTAAGACGAAAGTTTGTTGTAGCATGCCTGTCTCGGGCACCTAAATTTCGAGGCTTTAAGATTACTCTCCAAGAATTCGATCGGTCTACCCAATATCAAACACCCGTCCCAAATATGTGATGCATGCATGGTAGGAAAGCAAGTTAGAGGAGCTTTCCCGAAGAGAGTTAGATACCATGCAAATAATCTACTCGATCTAGTCTATGCGGATCTTTGTGGACCGATTTCACCAGAGACACAACCTGGTAACAAGTATATGTTACTGATAGTGAATGACTTTAGTTAATAAATGTGGGCTTATCTAGTTAAAACAAAAGATCAAGTCCTATAGATTATTATTGATTTTGTGACAGGTGTTGAGAGGAAGCTTGGTGCGAAGCTAAAGTCACTAAGGACCGATAACGGAGGCGAGTTCCAGTCTCAAGTCTTGGAAAAGTTTTGCAAAGAAAGGGGAATTGCAAGACAGTTTACCGCTCCTTATACCCCTCAACAAAACAGGGTAGTTGAAAAACGAAATCGAACCGTCATTGGGACAACTCGGAGTATTTTAACAGGTCACCGACTAAGGCATTAAAGGAATCAACACCGTATGAAATACTCAAAGGAAGGTTTCGTATGTCAAGGTCTTCGGTTGCGTGGGGTTCGTCAAAAACCTCACAACCAGGCAAAAGAAGTTAGATTATCAAGGTTCCCTAATGGTTTACTTTGGTTCTCAAATGGAATCGGGAGTTAATACACATCGAATGTTCCATCCAATCAAGGGACGAGTGCACATAGCTAGAGATGGAGACATTATGTTTAAAGATGCAGAGTTTATGGCAGTTACGGAGGCAGCTTGTTAAGCACTAGGACTTAGAGGACTAATAATGAAGGTAACAAGTGAGGAAGAAGAAAAAGTGACTCTCAAGGTAGATAGCTCATCAGCAATTGAGTTAATGAAGAATCCAGTATTCTTCAGGAAGAGCAAGCACATACATGCTCAGTATCACTTCATAAGAGAATGCATTGAGCGAGAGCATATTCAAGTGGAACACGTAAGTGGGAATTTGCAAAGAGCAAACATTCTAACCAAGGCTAAAGTTCGATGAGATGAAAGGACTCATTGGAGTCACAAGATTAGGGGGTTAAATGTAAGTTTAATATTGTGATGGTTTGTTAAGAAGGAGCAAACCTAAAGGGTGTTTTTTGAGGTAGTTTTACATCCTTATAGAAATCCTAGTATAAGTCAAATAGGTCTCTTATTGGATAAATATTATTGGTTAGATAATTGTTATGAATCCTTGCACTACTAGAAAAGTGGCATTTTGCTACAAAATTTTCTTACGGAAAAAAATGCGTCACAAATTTTAACAAAGTTGGTACTCATTTGTGACGACAAAAAAACTATAATTTTTTTAGCAAATTTGCGACACAATATATCTACAAATACTTAGGAAATTGCGTAGGAAATGGGTCACAAATTGCCTACACCATGTTTTCGTAGTAAATGCGTTGAAAATTGCGTAAAAAATATGTAGGAAGTGGTTTCCGACGAGGTTTTTTCTAACATAAAGGTTTTCAACGTATTTACTACGAAAACATGGTGTAGGAAATTTGTGACCCATTCCCTACGCAATTTCCTAAGTATTTTTGGATATATTGTATCGCAAATTTGCTAAAAAAATTATAGTTTTTTTGTCGTCACAAATGACTAGCAACTTTGTTAAAATTTGTGACGCATTTTTTTCCGTAAGAAAATTTTGTTGCAAAATGTCACTTTTCTAGTAGTGTTGTTAAATTAGGATTATAGGCTTATAAATAGATGGATCCTTTGTAAGTCTTTCAACACATCAAATAATAAAAGCAAGTTTTGGCTTAATCAATTGTGTCTTTGGTACCAATATTCCAAGAGAGGCGGTATGGGCCATCTCAAACGACCCAAAACAGGCTGAAGACGAGCGCCACGCGCTACAACGTAAACGTATCACTATTTTGTACAAAGTTGTTTCTGACAAAAAGTTTACCTACAAAGGTAATAAAATATAAAGTGGTTCAATAAACAATGGTAGGCATTGCAGGCTCCAAACGGACATTTTGTTTTCATTCTAAGAATTTATTTATGTCTAAAATTTTAATATAACATATTTAATGTTACTAACATGATTTAGTCATTGTTTTCTTTCACCAAACGTTGCATTCTCTCTGTTAAACGATATATTCCTTTTAAGCCGCTAGGAAGATAATTACATTACATATATTAATAAACAACTAATGAAGAAGAGTTAGGACATTACTAGGAAAATATAATATGTTAGCTAGATCTTGGTTCGGCTTTTAGGAACGTCCTTACTCTTCAGAAATATTACACCCATCTTACTAAATATACTGTCTGGATATAATATGTTGAATATACAAGTAGAATATCAGACCATTTCCAACAGTAATGGCATTTTCCAGGACGTATTTGATCATCTGCTTCCTTGTAAATTTGATCCTTTATGTGGATTCAATGAGGTTTGATTTGACAGATATCGGTCCATGGTGCGAGAATCTGGAAATCGTCACTGAAGGTGATGCTTATATCACGAAACATGGAATCCAACTAACGCCAGAGGTCGTTGGGTACTTTGGGGCAGCCGGACGGGCAACATACATCAGAGCCCTTCATCTATGGGACATAAAATCTAGTGAGGTAGCAAGTTTCTCTACAAATTTCACCTTTGTGATTAATTCACATGGGCAAACGATTTACGGTGGTGGCCTCACATTCTTTCTTGCTCAGAATAACTCTGTCATAACTCGTGGGCCGGCTATGGGGCTTCCTGTTAGTAATACATCCATGAAGACATTGAGCCCATTTGTTGCAGTGGAGTTCGTTGCTATTTCGAATCGTAGTCTAATATCTGACAATGATCACGTGGGTATTAGTATTAGCTCTCTTGATTCTGTTAATAGTCAGAAATGGTTCAGCAATGTACCTGGTGGGGGAGTGTGTGAAGCTTCGATTACATATGATTCTGTTTCAAAAAATCTCACTGTTTCTGTCACTGGTTTTCAAAACAATACAGTTGTACATCAAGATGGACTTGTTTACACGGTTGATATGAGGAACGAGTTGCCCGAATGGGTTATTTTCGGATTCTCAGGAAGTTCATCTGGAAATCCTTTTTACCCTGGCAATTTGGTGAAATCTTGGAGCTTCCATAGTTCGGAGTTTCCAACAAAAGGTAAAAATATCAAGGTGATATTGATAGTAGGAATGTGGGTCGCCATTATATTTATGGTCGTGGTTATTTTTGTTATGCGGATATGGAAGAGGAAGAAAAACTTGGAAAATGAAGATGAAGAACATGAATTTGATTTAGAGATGAACGAAGTGTTTGAAATGGGCACTGGACCTAAAAGAATTTCTTACAAAAAATTAGCTTGGTCCACAGGTAACTTTGCAGAGAACCAGAAGCTTGGTGAGGGAGGTTTTGGTAGTGTTTACAAAGGTTTGTTTAAAGATTCGAGCACACACGTTGCGGTTAAAAGGGTATCAAGAAGTTCCAAACAAGGGGTCAAGGAGTATGCATCCGAAGTCATTATCATTAGTCGATTAAGGCATAGAAATTTGGTGCAACTGATTGGTTGGTGTCACGAGAATAGAGAACTCCTACTTGTTTACGAGTTTATGGAAAATGGAAGTTTAGATTTACACCTTTTCAAGGAAAAGTGTTCGTTGACATGGGACACAAGGTACAAAATTGCTCATGGCCTGGCATCTGCTTTGTTGTATCTTCATGAAGAATGGGAGGAATGTGTTGTGCATAGAGATATCAAATCTAGCAATGTTATGTTGGACTCAAATTTTAACCCAAAGCTTGGTGATTTTGGGTTAGCAAAGTTGGTTGAACACGAAAAAGGATCAAAGATCACAATGTTAGCGGGAACCATGGGTTACATGGCCCCGGAATGTGTAGCAACCGGAATAGTAAGTAAGGAATCCGATGTGTATAGCTTTGGAGTTGTGGCTTTGGAAATAGCTAGTGGGAGGAGAAGTATTGTGTACACCGCGGAAGAAAGACAAATAAGGCTCATAGAATGGGTTTGGGAGCTTTATGGGACTAGAACTCTAGTAGAAGCTATAGATCCACGTCTTGGCTCAAATTTTGATGAGGAGGAAGTGAAGCGATTGTTGATTATTGGGTTATGGTGTGCACACCCTGACCCTAACCTTCGTCCATCAATGAGGCAAGCTATTCAAGTACTCAACTGTGAAGCGTATCTGCCTAAGCTACCCTCACACATGCCAATGGCGACTTATTCTGCGCCTCCTACGTCTTGGTTATATGGTGTCACTTCCATCATCCAAGATCAGTTGGTGAAATTGTATAAGTTCACTTAAATCTTGTATAAGATGATATGTTGGTATTTAGTTATAATTATATTTAAATTAACATTAATTATGGTTTTATTTTTAATTGTAGGGGGTGAATTTTGAGTTGAACAAAGAAATGGATTAGTGGCGTACGTGATCTATGAGCTTAGCAAAGTATATGAACACAGTCGGTTTCCTGTATTCGTTCGTGTGACCAGAATGATGATTTTGTAGGAAACCGTCTTGGCATCAATGAAGGTTTTTGCAAGTGTATCTTTGATATTATGACTAAATAGAAACATTTGTTTCTACGTTATAACTGATATGTTAACAAAGCTGTGCACTAGAGAAAAATATAATTGCATAGTCCTCACATAGTTTATACAAATATTTGTGTTAGGTGGATGAATGTAGGATTGTTATAACACAACTTGAATACACTTTTCATGATAGAAGAAAAATATTATTTGTAGATGAATAAACATTGCATAGATCAGATGTTCATAATTGAAACTGACACCACCAGAATATGATTAACAAACTCATCTCCATATGAAAGAAAATTCAGCCCGAAAAATATTGAGGAAAATCAGGGATCAGGGAATTGGGATTCGAGATTTGGGCTCACCGCCCGAGGCGGGTTTTCTAAGCATCAGGCTGTATCTTGTAATAGCTCATGTACGTCACTCCAAACAGACCGAAAATTGTACCCGTTTTAATTAATTTAAGAGTCATTTTAATTGTGTGACTTTTGTCTTTATCAAGTTCATGCATATTACAGATTAAACTTTGTATGTATCATTGTATCGCTATGAGCCTGACTCCATATTCACTGAAAGAAACGATTATAACATACTTCCTCCGTCCCAATTTTAATGTCTTTATTTCCTTTTTTGTTTGTCCCAAATTAAATGTCTCTTTCCAAAAATGGAAATGTAATTTCCAGTTTTGCCCATAAAAGACAAAACATAATCACCACTTTTGAGGATATAATTGTCATTTTACCACATACAAACAAAAGATTTCTTAAAAAGTGTGTTTTTAAACATGGGACATTTAAATTGGGACGAAAGGAGTATTAAAGAAGCCAAACCTAGAGTATAAACAATTAATTGGGGCCCACCTACAATTCTATATACAAACCAAAAGTTGTACTCTAGAACGCACCCGATTGGATCATCTTGAAAAACCAAAACTTTACTTACTGTATTTTTTGAGAGATAACACTTCGATTTACAGAAGAAAAAATCCGTAGAATTTGTTGTGCAATATTGTTGATCCAGAAAGTTTAAATACAGTAAAGCAGTCACTAGCTAAAAGCTAAAAATGTAGCATTGTTTGCCAATAAGAAACTCTTAGGTTTAAAGTTTACTTTCGCAATAAGGGGGGACGGGGTGGTCCGTGATGGTCACCCCATGATCTCGTGATGGCCACCCCGTGATCTCGTGATGGCCGCGAAACACCGGCCCTTCTGATTGCCGCGATCAACTAAATTTGTGATATATATCACGGAGCAAAATAAATTGGTGGTGGTCCATCTCATTGAAAAAGCAGCCAACGACAAAAAAAAGTGGAGAATAACGACAAAAAAATGGAGAATCTCTATGCTTTTTATTTATAAAAAAATAGTGGTGGGTGTGTGGAAATGAGGTGTCACAAAGTGGTTGTGTGTGATGGTTTTAGTGATAATTGTGAATACCACCACATGGGTTTAGTACTGATGAAAATGTGATAGAATGTGATAAAATGAGGTGGCACAAGATGATTGGGTGTGATAGTGTGATGGGTGTGATAAACAAGTGACCACCCCATGTGTCCTAAGAAATTCAAATCTTCATCAGGGTAAACATTTTGTAGAGTATTTTCACCAAAGTGAGTGAAAATGGCACCTTCATAATTGTCCACGTATACTTTTGGTGGGAGGTGGTGGTTGTTGGAAAGAACAATTGATTATTCAAAGAAATCACACACTCGTATTCAGGAGAACACATCCTGGCACCTTTTATTAATTGAAAAGTGAATGAAATTATAAATAATTCTACCCCTATTTATAAGCTAAACATTGCATGGAGATAAAGCTAAATGAATTCGAAATTAACTAGACTTCCTAAACCTATTAGATAAGTAAACTTCAAATAAACTAACTTAACTTAACCGACTATGTTATTGAATTCTCAGACTTATCCATTAAGCCAACAAGGATTAATTATCTCACATTCACCCACTTAATCCTTGTTTTGTTCCACCCAAATCTATCACTCCAAGCAAATTTCGCATTTCTTCAAATTTCAACATTGGCAAAGCTTTAGTCAATATATCTGCACGTTCTTCTCCTCGAACATATTCTACTCGAACTTCTTCTGTTTCAATGCATTCACATATAAAATGAAACCTTGCATTAATATGTTTACTTCGGCCGTGAAAAACTGGGTTCTTCATTAATGCTATTGCTGACTTATCATCCACCCGTAAATCAACAAATTTTTCTTCACTTCCAGTTAGTTCACTAAGTAAACCTCTCAACCACAATGCTTAGCATGCTACATCCGTTGCCGCCATGAATTCAGATTCACAAGAAGACAATGCACCATTTTTTATTTTTGCGAACTCCATGAGATAATTGAAGTACCAAAATAAAACACCATACTTCGTCCATCCGTAGAATCGGTAGCGTGACTACTATCACAAAAACCAAGCATTTTGAAATTCCAATCTCGATTGTATTGCATGCCATACTCGATCGTTCCCCGTACATATCTCAGAATTTGTTTAACCAATTGCATATGACTCCTTTTTGGATTTTGCATAAACCTACTCATTATACCAACTAAGTAGTTCAGATCCGGTCTCGTGTGTGTTAGATACCGAAGGCTTCCAATTATCCGCCGATATTTAGTCGGGTCTACTTCTACTCCGGACTCGTCTTTGTCAATCTTCAACCGAGCCTCCATAGGGAACTTTGTAGAATTACAATCTTCCATTCCACTGTTTTTTAGCATTTTCTTGGCATATGAACTTTGTTTCAAAGTGATTTTTCCTTTAACTTGAGAAACCTCAATTCCTAAATAGTAGGATAACAAGCCCAGATCTTGCATATAAACTGGTGATTTTGTTCGCTTCTTAAATATTTCAATCTCATCCTTGTTTGACCCAGTGACAATCAGGTCATCTACATATACTCCACCTATTAGCAAATCACCTTTTATGGTTTTCTTGTAGATTGCTTGTTCTAGCGGGCACTTAGCAAATCCGAGTTGCTTCAACTTCTTATCCAAGCGTTCATTCCAAGCGCGGGTGCTTGTCGAAGGCGATATAAAGCTTTGTGTAGTTTATACACAAGGTGACTTTTTCAGGGTACGACAAAACCGTCAGGTTGTTTTACAAACATAACCTCCTTTATTTCACCATTCAAAAATGCCGATTTTACATCGAGATGATCATACTAACCACTCCTTCTTGGCCGCCAATGCTAAGATCATCCGAATTGTTTCCATCCTAGCAACTAGGGAAAATACCTCGTCAAAATCCACTCTCGATTGTTGTACATACCCTTAGCCATTAATCGAGCTTTATGTTTTGTTATCATCTCGTTTGCATCTCGCTTTATTTTGAACACCCATTTTAAGCCAATAGCTTTTGAACCCACTGGTAGGTTTGTTAATTCCCATGTATTATTTTTTTCAATAGAAATTAGTTCACTTCTCATAGCCTTTTCCCATTCTTTATTGCCTTTAGCGTCCATATAAGTCATCGGTTCATCATTCATTAACAAACACTCTTCTGTCATCATAACATAATTATCAAAGTGCTTTGGCAAGTGAGTTTCTCTATAGGACCTTCTTAGCTCTTGGTTATGCATAAATTTATCATTTTCTTGGGCTGAATTTGCATCATAACGAGCCTCGTTCAGGTCCTCATTGTCAAGCTCATCGATTGGTACATTTTTGTATTATGGGCCTGTTTTGTGTGGGCCTGCGGGTCTGTATGTGGTTGGCCAGAAGTTGTTGTTTGTGATGAGGATTCATCCAACTGAATCATGAACTCAACCCACTCTTTCCCTTATCCAATATTCATTGTTTTCTTGTAACCGGTCCAATCAAACGGGGTGCGTTCTTTGAATCTCACGTCTCGACTAACATATATTTTATTTTGTGTCATATCGTAGACCCAAAAAGCTTTTGACCCGGTTTCATTACCAATATACACAACCTGTTTGTTTCAGTTGTCGGGCTTGGCAATGCTTACTGATGGGATTTTCATGTGGGATTTGCAACCAAATACCCGTAAATGTTTCACTGTTGGTTTTCTCCCATGTAGCACTTCATATGGTGTTGTATTTTTTAAAACTTTTGTGGGAACTCTATTCAAAATATAAACGGCATGACGAACGGCTTCACCCCATAAATTTTGTGGCAATTTCATTGCTTTCATCATACTTCGGTTTGTGTTTAGAATTGACCTGTTTTGTCTCTCTACCACACCGTTTTGTTGAGGCGAATATGGGGAAGTAAAATGCCTTTTGATCCCGGTTTCATCACAATATTTCGCAAACAACTTGTTAGAGAAATTCTCCGCCATGATCACTTCATAAGACTTTAACATTTAATGATAATTGAAGCTCCACTTGTTGTTTAAAGCTCTTGAACACCTTCAATGCATGAGATTTGTTTTTGATGGTGTACAACCACATGAAGCGTGTATAATCATCAACAAACAAAATAAATTAATTCTTTCCTTCCCGTGTAGGCGGGTTTATAGGTCCACACAAATCGTTATATTAATTCTAATGGTTTTGAAGCTTTATACAAGGCATTTTTAGGAAAAGAATCACGACTTTGTTTCCCGAGCATACATGCATCACACACATGCTCACCATATTTAGTTTGAATTTTTCCATGTACCAACTTCTTTGTTTTCATATCCTATATAGATTGGAAGTTCAATTGACCGAATCTAGCTTGCCATAGCCATGCTCGGTCATCAATGGAGTTCAGGAAACATACCTCGGATATGATTTTGAGTGCAATTTTATAAAAGCGGTTTTGAATCCTTGGAACTTTCATCGGTAAACGTCCTTCTTCATCATATAGCCATAAGTGATCTTCATTCATCCATACTTTGCAACCGTCCTCTATGAATTGTCCAAGACTTAGTATATTGCTACATAAGTCAGGGATGTAACAAACATCGCTTATAACCCGTTGTTCACCGTTCTTAGAATTGAACACAATTGAGCCCTTTCCTTTTATCTCAACATATGACCCGTCTTCAAATCTAACCAACCCCGTAATGTTTTGTTCTATCTCGGTGAAGTGGGATTTAATACCGGTCACGTGATTAGAGGCACTGTTATCAAGATACCATATTGAATCATCATTACTATCAATAGCGTACAACTTAGGGTGTACTTTCTCTTCATTAAGAAGAATTCTTTTTCCATTCAACTCAACCCTTGCCATCATCAGCGCTGGACCTTGGTCTTCAACTTGATTCAGATTGGCTTCTTCATCAACTTGCTTTGTAAAATCCCATGCATAATGGCCATTCTAGTTACAGTTATAATAACAAACATTCCATTTATGTCGACCCCTATTAGTGTTCTCACGCTCTTGTGTGACACCCCGCATTTTTAGGTTAATACTTTCACTGAACTCTAGTTAACTTGCATGCTCATACGTGGTTAAACACTTAACTAGGGTTAGTTAAGGAGGTCTAACATATGTTAGATGATATTAATGTACGTTATAATTATGAAAATCCTTGTTTTGACATATGCACGAGTCCTGTATCCCGAATGTTGGTGATTTGTCTAGCATATATTATATCGTGTACAATTGAAATATGATGAACGTGAAGTAACATGTTTATGTGAATTACTACTTAACTGATAGTCAGTACGTAAACCATGAAAATTATGTGCACTCTATGATTAATATGCTATGAGATGATAAAAACAATAGTTTTTATGTAGGATGGGGTGGTTAATATTACCGGGTCCAGTATTGGGCTAAAACATGATTAACGGGTCCGGTTAGCAAGCTAAAAAGCCCTAATATCCAATTACTTGGGAAACAAGCCAAATCCCTTTATAATTATAGATAAAAAAACCCTAACCCTAAACACCCTCTTGCGCCGTGGAGTTCCCCCTACCCCTCTCTCTCAATTTTCAACAAACATCTATCTCTTTCACTTATTCAAGCTAGTTTTGGTGTAAGCTCTAGGCTTTGAAGACTTTTGCATTGGAAGGTATGATCTTTATGTGTTTTTATGATGATTAGTAATGCTTGAAAAGTTTTAAAAATCATAGAAAATACATATATGAAATCGCATGCATGGTGTTAGTGAGAGTTCTTGAATGTTTATTATGATTGATGATAAAAATTGTTGTTAGTAATCATAATTAGGGTTTTTGTATGTTAATACATGAGTTATGCATGTGTTGTAGATTTTCATGCATGATTAGGGTTCATGAATAACTTGGGGTGCAAGTTACAGTTTCTGGCAGATTTGTTTTAATAGTTTGTAGGGCTGTTATGTGGGGTGTAACTTGATTGTTTTGATTGTTACTTGATGCTAGAACCTTATTTATGATGTTAGGTTTTCAAAAAGTCCAAGATCATGCGTTTTTGACTTGTTTTTATATTTTTCCATGACGTTATGAGTTTAGAGGTGTAAGCTGATTTTCGGATTTGAAAAATCAGCTGACTTTAAGGGGCTGTAACTTGAGTTTTACAAGTCCGTTGGTCTACACCCACTCTTCACAATAAATCACCCTATGATGTGTTGTTCAAAACCGTTCCTACCTATTCCAAACTTAAGGCGTTTGGTTGCCTTTGTTACTTGTGGCTAAAACCATATGCCACTTCAAAACTACAATCCCGGTCCACGGCATGCATCTTTCTTCGCTACTCCTCCTCTAAGGCGTCTTTCAAATGCTATGACCCTCTTAATAAAAAACTTTATCACTCTCGACATGTTGAATTCATTCCCCACAGAATTTCCCGGTTGTTTTCAATAACCTCCTCAGTCCCACCAAATTGTTCGTTCAAAGCATCCCACAACTCCTTTGCACTGTTACAGTGTAACAGCCCAGCATAGATATCATTTTGTCGAGCCATGGCTACAATACGAAAAGCCTTAGCATCTAACTCAATTTTCTGAAAATCGTACTCAGAGTAGTTTTGACACTTTTAGGTACTTGGACCTTGGCATCTTTGGTACTCGGCACCATCGGAACATGTGGTCCGAAGACAACCGACTTCCAAGACCCAGTGTTTTGTTGAGTTAGAAGATGACTCATCCAACGTTACCAGATATTGTATTCAGATCTGACAAGCATCAGTGGCTTGTTGCTCATGCTAGTGTTATGTGGATCTTGATTCATGGAAGCCATTCTCTGATTGTTTATAAAACAAAGTGTGTTTAAAAAACTTTGAACGTAAAATAAACTTTTACTCTATTTTCAATCAACAAACAAAGTGATATCAATAATATTGAGCTGATCTGTTTATATTAAATTGATTGATTAGATCGAATTTAATTGACCAAGCTCTGATACCAATTGTTAGGAACTGAGTTTGATTTGTTAAGATTGTTTAAGTAAATGAAGTAGATGAATGAATACTAAAGATGGAAAGTGCAGCGGAATATAAACTATAAATCTTAACAAATGGAACAATTGCTTTCAAACAAGTACTTATCATTTGTTATCACATACTCTAAAACAATAGTACAAGTTATTACAATTCTCGCCCTCAGCCTGTTCACTAAATTGCTTTCTCTGTGCAGAGAATGTGTGAAGTGATAAATAGAACAACATAGGCACTGTTCTATTTATAGACGAACCAAAGCACTAATGACCTAAGACTGACGTCACCTAGACAGTGACAACTAACTACCTTAACAACATAAAACATCTGCTAGGCTAAACTACTGTTACATTGATTAAACCATTGATAAGCAAACAATTGATTGGTAAACTCGGTTGGTCTTCAACATCTGTTGGAGCCTAAGTGTTGTTGGCTCCAACAGACCTTTAGTCTTTGTCAGCACTTTGTCTTGTTCCTTGTTAGCACTTTAATCATCAGTTGTTTCTTCAATCAGCAGCACTTTAGATCAGCAGCACTTTAGTTGTCAGCAGTTAGAGTCATCAGTCGTTCGGGAGGATCCTTGTATAAAGTACTGTTTTATTCTTAATCAGAAGAGTAGAATATTTTGGCTTTCAATCATCTATTCTTTTCCAGGTCAGCAGACCCAAAAGAGGTTACAAAGAAAAAGGAAAGGGTCGGGGAAAAGGCGGATCAATCGAAGGACCAACCCAAGCTTAAATGCTTTCGGCGTGACGAACTAGGACACTTTTTGAGTTATTACCTAACTCGTAAGAATACAGTAGAAAATAATCTAGCCATAGTTGAAGGACCGGTTCTTTGTATGGCCACGGATGAAGAATTATTTTTGAACGAAGACCGGGTCGACTTGAAATCATACGACAAGAGCCCACAGGAAATCAACACTTGGTTTCTCGACAATCGGGCATGTAACCACATGACGAGCAACAAGGGATGGTTCTTGAGCATGGACACACGAATCAAGGGACGCGGGCGGTTCGATGACGGATCATGTGTGGAAATAAAGGGACGCGGTACAATAATCCTTGAAGGAAGAACGAGTAAAGATCGGGTATTAAAGGACGTATATTATATACCTTCACTGAATAATAATATAATTAGTTTTGGACAAATGTACGAGACTGGGCATAAAGTAACAATCGAGGATGGAGTTTGTGCATGTTTGAACCGAATGGTTCAATTCTTATGAAGGTACCTCGATCAACCAATCGTGTATACAATATTAATTTAAATGTTTTTTTTTCCAGTATGTTTACAGGTTAACTTGTAAGACGAAAGTTTGTTGTAGCATGCCTGTCTCGGGCACCTAAATTTCGAGGCTTTAAGATTACTCTCCAAGAACTCGATCGGCCTACCCAATATCAAACACCCGTCCCAAATATATCATGCATGCATGGTAGGAAAGCAAGTAAGGGAGCTTTTCCGAAGAGAGTTAGATACCATGCAAATAATCTACTCGAGCTAGTCTATGCGGATCTTTGTGGACTGATTTCACCAGAGACACAAGCTGGAAACAAGTATATGTTACTGATAGTGGATGATTTTAGTTAATATATGTGGGCTTATCTAGTTAAAACAAAAGATCAAGTCCCATAGATTATTGTTGATTTTGTGACAGGTGTTGAAAGGAAGCTTGGTATGAAGCTAAAGTCACTAAGGACTGATAACGGAGGCGAGTTCAAGTCTCAAGTCTAGGAAAAGTTTTGCAAAGAAAGGGGAATTGCAAGACAGTTTACCGCTCCTTATACCCCTCAACAAAACGGGGTGGATGAAAAACGAAATCGAACCGTCATTGGAAAGACTCGGAGTATTTTAAAGGCGATGTCCATACCCCAAATATTTCAGGGAGAAGCTATAATGCACTCAATCTATCTTTCTAACAGGTCACCGACTAAGGCGTTAAAGGAATCAACACCGTATGAAAGACTCAAAGGAAGGAAACAAGATCTTTTGTATGTCAAGGTCTTCGGTTGCGTGGGGTTCGTCAAAAACCTCACAACCGGGCAAAAAAAATATAATTTTCTAGCAAATTTGCAACACAACATATCTACAAATAATTAGGAAATTGCGTAGGAAATGGATCACAAATTGCTTGTACCATGTTTTCGTAGTAAATGTGTTGAAAATTGCGTAACAAATGTGTAGGAAGTGGTTTCCGACGAGGTTTTTTCTAACATCAACGTTTTCAACGTATTTACTACGAAGACATGGTGTAGGAAATTTGTGACCCATTTCCTACGTAATTTCCTAAGTATTTGTAGATATATTGTATCGCAAATTTGCTAAAAAAATTATAGATTTTTTGTCGTCACAAATGAGTAACAACTTTGTTAAAATTTGTGACGCATTTTTTTCCGTAAGAAATTTTGTTGCAAAATGCCACTTTTCTAGTAGTATTGTTATATTAGGATTAAAGGTTCATAAATAGATGGATCCTTTGTAAGTCTTTCAACACATCAAATAATAAAGCAAGTTTTGGGTTAATCAATTGTGTCTTTGGTACCAATATTCTAAGAGAGGCGGTATGGGCCATCTCAAACGACCCAAAACAGGTTGAAGACGAGCCCCACACGCTACAACGTAAACATATCCCTCTTCTACAAAGTTGTTTCTATGACAAAAAGTTAAAACTACAAAGGTAATAAAATATTAAGTGGTTCAATAAACAATGGTAGGATCCGCAGGCTCCAAACGGACATTTTGTTTTCATTCTAAGAATTTATTTATGTCTAAAATTTTAATATAACATATAAAATGTTACTAACATGATTTAGTCATTGTTTTCTTCCACCAAACGTTACATTCTATCTGTTAAACGATATTCCTTTTAAGCCGCTCGGAAGATAATTACATTTAACAACTTAAGAGAATTAATATATTAATAAACAGCTAATAGAAAAAGAGTTAGCACTTTACTAGGAAAATATAATATGTTAGCAACATCTTGGTTCGGCTTTAAAGAATGTCCTGACTCTAATCAGAAATATTACACCCTATCTTTCTAAATAAACTGTCTAGATATAATATGTATAATATACTAGTAGAATATCAGACCATTTCCAACATTAATGGCATTCTCCAGGACCTATTTGATCATCCACTTCCTTGTAAACTTGATCCTACATGTGGCTTCAGTGACGTTCAACATGACAGATATCGGTCCGCAAAGTGAGAATCTGGAAATAGTTGCTGAAGGTGATGCTTATATCACGAAAGATGGAATCCAACTGACGCCAGATATCGTTCAGAGCTTGGGGACAGCCGGACGGGCGACATACATCAGACCACTTCATCTATGGGACATAAAATCTAGTGAGGTAGCAAGTTTCTCTACAAATTTCACCTTTGTGATTAATTCACATGGGCAAACGATTTACGGTGGTGGCCTCACATTCTTTCTTGCTCATAATAACTCTGTCATAACTCGTGGGTCGGCCATGGGGCTTCCTGTTAGTAATACATCCATGAAGACATTGAGCCCATTTGTTGCAGTGGAGTTCGTTGCTATTTCGAATCCTAGGCTAATGTATGACAATGATCACGTGGGTATTAGTATTAGCTCTACTGATTCGGTTATTAGTCAGAAATGGTTGAGCAATGTACCTGGTGGGGGAGTGTGTGAAGCTTGGATTACATATGATTCTGTTTCGAAAAATCTCACTGTTTCTTTCACTGGTTTTCAAAACAATACAATTGTACGTCAAGATGGACTTGTTTACACAGTTGATATGAGGAATGAGTTGCCCGAATGGGTTATTTTCGGATTCTCAGGAAGTTCACCTGGAAATCCTTTTTACCTCGGCAATTTGGTGAAATCTTGGAGCTTCCATAGTTCAGATTTTCCAACAGAAGGTAAAAATAACAAGGTGAGATTGATAGTAGGAACATGGGTCGCCGTTATATTTATGGTCGTGGTTATTTTTGTTATGCGGAGATGGAAGAGGAAGAAAATATCTGAAAATGAAGATGAAGAACATGAATTTGATTTAGAGATGAACGAAGTGTTTGAAATGGGCACTGGACCTAAAAGAATTTCTTACAAAAAATTAGCTTGGTCCACAGGTAACTTTGCAGAGAACCAGAAGCTTGGTGAGGGAGGTTTTGGTAGTGTTTACAAAGGTTTCTTTAAAGATTCAAGCACACACGTGGCGGTTAAAAGGGTATCAAGAAGTTCCAAACAAGGGATCAAGGAGTATGCATCCGAAGTCATTATCATTAGTCTATTGAGGCATAGAAATTTGGTGCAACTGGTTGGCTGGTGTCACGAGAATAGAGAACTCCTACTTGTTTACGAGTTTATGGAAAATGGAAGTTTAGATTTACACCTTTTCAAGGAAAAGTGTTCGTTGACATGGGACACAAGGTACAAAATTGCTCATGGCCTGGCATCTGCTTTGTTGTATCTTCATGAAGAATGGGAGCAATGTGTTGTGCATAGAGATATCAAATCTAGCAATGTTATGTTGGACTCAAATTTTAACCCAAAGCTTGGTGATTTTGGGTTAGCAAAGTTGGTTGAACACGAAAAAGGATCAAAGATCACAATGTTAGCGGGAACCATGGGTTACATGGCCCCGGAATGTGTAGCAACCGGAATAGTAAGTAAGGAATCCGATGTGTATAGCTTTGGAGTTGTGGCTTTGGAAATAGTTAGTGGGAGGAGAAGTATTGTGTACACGGTGGAAGAAAGACAAATAAGGCTCGTAGAATGGGTTTGGGAGCTCTATGGGACTAGAACTCTAGTAGAAGCTATAGATCCACGTCTTGGCTCAAATTTTGATGAGGAGGAAGTGAAGCGATTGTTGATTATTGGGTTATGGTGTGCACACCCTGACTTTAACCTTCGTCCATCAATGAGGCAAGCTATTCAAGTACTCAACTGTGAAGCGTCCCTGCCTAAGCTACCCTCACACATGCCAATGGCAACTTATTCTGCGCCTCCTACATCTTGGTTATATGGTGTCACTTCCATCATCCAAGATCAGTTGGTGAAATTGTATAAGTTCACTTAAATCTTGTACAAGATGATATGTTGGTATTTAGTTATAATTATATTTAAATTAACATTAATTATGGTTTTATTTTTAATTGTAGGGGGTGAATTTTGAGTTGAACAAAGAAATGGATTAGTGGCGTACGTGATCTATGAGCTTAGCAAAATATATGAACACAGTCGGTTTCCTGTATTTGTTTGTGTGACCAGAATGATGATTTTGTAGGAAACCGTCTTGGCATCAATGAAGGTTTTTGCAAGTGTATCTTTGATATTATGACTAAATAGAAACATTTGTTTCTACGTTATAACTGATATGTTAACAAAGCTGTTCACTAGAGAAAAATATAATTGCATAGTCCTCACATAGTTTATACAAATATTTGTGTTAGGTGGATGAATGTATGATTGTTATAGCACAACTTGAATACACTTTTCATGATAGAAGAAAAATATATATATGTAGATGAATAAACATTGCATAGATCAGATGTTCATAATTGAAACTGACACCACCAGAATATGATTAACAAACTCATCTCCATATGAAAGAAAATTCAGCCCGAAAAATATTGAGGAAAATCAGGGATCAGGGAATTGGGATTCGAGATTTGGGCTCACCGCCCGAGGCGGGTTTTCTAAGCATCAGGCTGTATCTTGTAATAGCTCATGTACGTCACTTCAAACAGACCGAAAATTGTACCCGTTTTAATTAATTTAAGAGTCATTTTAATTGTGTGACTTTTGTCTTTATCAAGTTCATGCATATTACAGATTAAACTTTGTATGTATCATTGTATCGCTATGAGCCTGACTCCATATTCACTGAAAGAAACGATTATAACATACTTCCTCCGTCCCAATTTTAATGTCTTTATTTCCTTTTTTGTTTGTCCCAAATTAAATGTCTCTTTCCAAAAATGGAAATGTAATTTCCAGTTTTGCCCATAAAAGACAAAACATAATCACCACTTTTGAGGATATAATTGTCATTTTACCACATACAAACAAAAGATTTCTTAAAAAGTGTGTTTTTAAACATGGGACATTTAAATTGGGACGAAAGGAGTATTAAAGAAGCCAAACCTAGAGTATAAACAATTAATTGGGGCCCACCTACAATTCTATATACAAACCAAAAGTTGTACTCTAGAATGCACCCGATTGGATCATCTTGAAAAACCAAAACTTTACTTACTGTATTTTTTGAGAGATAACACTTCGATTTACAGAAGAAAAAATCCGTAGAATTTGTTGTGCAATATTGTTGATCCAGAAAGTTTAAATACAGTAAAGCAGTCACTAGCTAAAAGCTAAAAATGTAGCATTGTTTGCCAATAAGAAACTTGTAAGAAGTGGGTCACGATTTTATTAAAATAATATTAATAAAATAATAAAGATATCCTCTTTATACAATTTTGGGAAATCGTAGTACACACACCGTATACAAATTCAAACAAAAATAATATCAAATACAACATAAAATGAGTCAAACCAAAGTTTTCATCAAGAGCTTCAACCGCGTCTTCTTATGTGATTTCTGCTTCGTCTTTAACAAGGACTTGAACCGTGTCCTTTGTACGATCATTATTTGGCTGCAAAAATAAACAAACATAATGTTGACGGTTGAGGCTGAGGCACGTGTTCAACACGCTTCCCTTAAAACAGATTTCGCGCCTCTACCCAAAGACAACGCGTCTGTCTCCCAGGGTACAACAGCCGAAGCAGTCTGTACTGCCGAAGATGGCTCACGCGCCCGAGGTTACACTGGATACAATTGTAGTGTTAGAACTTGAGAGGTGAAGCTGATGCTAAGAGAGTACTCCTCTCTTTATTTAGTGAGGCAAAGAAATATACAAAGGTTTCTTTGCTTGATGTTATTTTGAGTAATACACAAAGTATTTCTCTTGTTCAACTCTTTTCTCTTCTTTGTATCAAGACTTCTCATTGTAAATAAGGCACACAAGCCTCATGTTTTATGCAAGAAAAGTGGACACATGAAGAGACTAAATAAATTCATCAATTATTGAATAATAATTGTCATGATAATTAGAGACATAAAGTCTCTCATTTATCAACATTTAACAAGAGTTTAATCTCCATTAGTGCCATAAAATTCTAATAAAGTGAAATAGGAACTCAACTCAAGAGTCTCCTTAATAATTTCACTAAATATTAATTAAACTCCATTCATCATTCTAAAAATTCCAACAATCCCCCACATGAATGGAGATTGATCAAAACACACAAAATATCCAATGCAACCTCGACAGTTGAGTATTGCAGGATAGGTAGGTATTAGCTTTGAACCTTCCTTTATGAAGCATACTTAGTCTCCTAGCAGTTTGTGGACGCGATGTCCTTGAACAAACCCCCATTTGTGTAGACGACAATACATTTCACACAATACTCTCCTTAGCCGGGCCATCCCCTCATTTTCGTGTCCAATAATGGTCCTGGAACACTTTCCTGGTTCTGCGAGAGCTCTAGGAATTGTGCCCCCAATTCCATTTGAAGCGACCCCACTTCTCTCTAACATAGGTGATTTTTCTCAAATCATTAAAAGCATTATGGTTACCATGATTTACCCACATCACTTACCATATATTATGCTTATCCTCACAATTTGTCACTGAATGTCATAGGAATGGACAAGGACGTATTTAAACACCCTTTTATAGTTTAGGGGGATATATATAACCATATATACTAGCTTACACATATTAGCCATGCCCCCCACAGTGACCACCCTTAGGCGTATGAATTAGTTGTCCTATTGAACTTAGATCTTGGGATCTCCAATTAACTAAGGTAGGTTTCCTTCACATGCCTTTTTCTATGGGCTTTAGTCTCATTCCACAACTTGATCTCTCATCAACCCTCAGGTTGTTGGATCCATAAGATTATCTTTGACTTCGTCAAGTCACTACTGATAATTTTGCAATTGAGATCAGTTGTACTAACGTGTTATTGACTCGCAAGTCGTTCATGCCTTATTGTCAACTCGTAAGACTATAACTCATGATCTAAACTTTGATCTAGTTATAACGTCTTCTTTTTAAGACTAAAACAATTCTTATTTCAAAATGAACACGTAATTATGCATATGGCCGGTATGCTCAATCATCAGGCATTAATATCAAACGGTTGGCATCTGAGTCTAATCAATTAGATTGACTCCTTATCAAGTTGGCATATGAGTCTAATCAACCAGATTAACTCCTTATGACCATTGTGTATTCTAGATGACATCTGAGTCTAAACAACCAGATGGCTCGTTACAACCATAACCTTTATTGCCAACTTTTAACTTCATATGATCAAATGCAAGTTATCCCCCACATTTAAGCATTATTGGATTGAAACAATCCAATCACAAGGTAAAGGTAACACCATTCATACAAACCTATAGTTGTTTGTTTAATGGATCTCTCCCCCACATTACTTGCACTTTGATCAAGTTTAAGCAATACTACTCACGATGACTACTAGACACCTTGATTAGATAACAAATATCTACATCTTTGTACTATTGAAGTCATTCGAGTATACTGTTCACCTCATATTCCACTTCACAAGAGGTTTTAAAGCTAAACAAGGTAACATATGCCTTAGCATGAGATGCCAACACTTTTGCGTGTATGTGTTCTCCTCACTATCCATTAGACTGAAGGAAGTTATATATTTTTAGTGTTTGTTAGACACCAAATTCATTCTCATGCCATCTTATAATTTGAATGTTTAAAGTTAATTTAATCTCCATAGAGCATCTAAATTAACATGTACTAGTCTAGCATGCTTTAGACTACAATACTCTAGCATGTGAACAGAAGATGCATCATTCTGATTCTTCACAGCCTTAGAGATATACGCATTATCTCTTACCAACATTCATTCTTATTTTATACATGACCATGAGATTTTTTTTTTCATATAGTCTCATATGTATGTTACATAAACATGTATTTTCCATTATTCAGTCTAAGAATATAACATTTTTGCCTTTGATCTCAAAGGCTTCACCATTAAGTTATAAATACTTGACTATAAGTCTTATCTTGAGTAACTTTGATGAACATATTCATCACCCACAAAAGGTAGGAATTGTATAAGTGTATAGTCACTTTTATGTTGAAATGAAATCACTTAGATTCATACTCAACAAACCAACTTCAAAGCTGTTTGTTTAAGTGACATGCCTTGTCATTTTCTTTTAAAACTAAGTATGTTTAGGACACTCTCCTAATATTAAAGTTAGAACCTTTACATACTTCCAACAACTTGAAAGTGGTAGACATATCAACATATCCTCCATTTCCAATCGTAAATCTTTTGGAACAAATCTTGCCTGATTCATTAAAGATTGGCATTAACATACATTTCTTCCATATGTTAAAATTCACCCTTGCGAATTTTCACGACAATCTTTAATGAAATATGTCGATATGTAACATACTTGTGTATTTCATCTCAATACACTCACCACTTTCTTTCATGATTCTCTCATGATGTGGTTAGACATTTGATGTCTCGTCTCCAACTTTTAGTCAATGCAACAACTCTTAAGTTGTTTATGTCCAATTATTTCCATATACTATCCGTTTATAACAATGTTCTTTAACATTGTATATTTGACGTTATTGTTATTTAAAAAAAAAAAATAACATTTCATACGTCACAAACCTTACTGATTTATTTCTTTGTAAATAAAAATTGCATGTGTTATCCGAAGATATTGAACACAAAACAATAAATAATATACATTTGAAACTAAATCATAAAGTGCAAAACACTTTTAAAAGTTTAAACGGATAAGTAGACATATCTACACATCAAATCTCATAGTGTTATCATCTTCAACACTTTTATCATCCGATCAAAGTCATCACAACAATATCGTCTTGCAACGTGTCTTGAGCTCTTTATGCACATATAAGTACAAATTCCTCATTTGATCGTGAAATTCTAAAGTTGGACAGTCACAAATTTGTTCAAAACAACACCAAGTCGTTAAAAAGACTACAATTAAGTAGTAAAGCTTGAACAATTGATCTTGTTCATAACAAAACCAAATTGTTTTCCACCATATAGTGTCAACAAGAACACTACTTTGGTTCAACATATGCTACATCTAGCAAAAGTAACGAACCGTTTGAATTATTAAAACTATGCAAAACTTGTTTTAAAATCATTTTAAAACATTTCCTTAGTTTTGCAATATCAATACGGGCTTATGAAACCGCATACCAAAACCCAAAATCTCAAACTATTTTATATGGTTTCAGTTTAATACATCTACTATAACGGTTTCAAACACACATGAAAAAATAAATCATGTTATAACGCGCACGTTATAAAATTGGACGTTTACATAAAACTTTTTCCAATGATATAGTTCATAAAAGAATCCATTTCTAATGAACATATTAGAAAATAAAATGTTTACATAAAACATTTTCTTTTTCATTGTGGGTTACAAAATAAAACCTTTCTAACAAACATGTTAGAACTTAAATGATCATAACGCGCACGTTAGAGTCATTTTTTTTTTACATGAAATATTTCCAAATATTTCTTTTTATAAAATAAATCGTATCTAAACTCGTATCAGTGAAAAAAAAATTTTCTAACACACATGTTAGAAAACTAAAACGAGTTCTAGCTTTTGTACATTTAGAAGTAGTAAAACTTCAATACGAAATATCTTAAACACATGTGTGGTTCAAAAGTTAAACCATTTCTAACACACCTGTTAGAAAATAAACTATTACCATCCCATTTTAAAACCGATGGTTTTCATAAACCGTTTCGAACACACATGTTAGAAGACAAATGATTACAAAAATCATTCTTGAAGTTGAAGGTTCTATAAACCATTTCAAACATACTAGATAGCAATAAACGATTACAAAAATCGTTATAAAACTTATCAATAAATCAGTTCTAATACACTCGTTAGAATTAAACGATTACACAATCGTTACGAACTTGACAATTTATATACAATAAACAAATTCTAACACCATCGTTAGAAGTAAATGATTACAAAAATCATTATCATGCTTATTGATTTATAAAAAAAAAACCATTTTTCCAACACACTTGTTAGACATTATCGATTACAAAAATCGTTATAACACTTATCGGTTTGCATAAAATAAACCGGTTCTAACACGCTTGTTAGAAATAAATGATTACAAAAATCATTATAAGCCTTTTTAGTTTATCAAAATAAACTATTTCCAACACCCATTATAAGAAACGAGATGTTTAGACAAATTTTTCAAATCAATATATATATATTTTTTTTTCAAATATAATCAATTCTAACACACATGTTAGAAAATAAAACGTTTACAAGAAACGTATTGTTTATAAAATAAACCAAGTTCTACGCGAACGTTATGGAATTCAACGTTTACAAAAAACGTATGGTTTACGTTTACAAAAAAAACGTATGGTTTACACCAATAAACCCAGTATAACACACATGTTATACAAAATCACGATTAAGATCGTTTAAAACCAAATGGTTGAATCAAAACCAATTGTTTTGTATCACGGTATAGGATTTAATTTTATACCACAATCTCTATAAATCCAAACCCACCAATTGTACTACATACATATTTCCCAAAAAAAAAAATATTTACAAGATTATACAAAAATCTCTATTTTTTTTTAAAGCATTTCGTGAACCCAAAATCCTTAAGAATAAGGTTTTAAGATTGTAGCAACAATCTCACGAAATCTGTTTTAAGATTGTAAGAAGTGGGTCACGATTTTATTAAAATAATATTAATAAAATAATAAAGATATCCTCTTTATACAATTTTGGGAAATCGTAGTACACACACCGTATACAAATTCAAACAAAAATAATATCAAATACAACATAAAATGAGTCAAACCAAAGTTTTCATCAAGAGCTTCAACCGCGTCTTCTTATGTGATTTCTGCTTCGTCTTTAACAAGGACTTGAACCGTGTCTTTTGTACGATCATTATTTGGCTGCAAAAATAAACAAACATAATGTTGACGGTTGAGGCTGAGGCACGTGTTCAACACGCTTCCCTTAAAACAGATTTCGCGCCTCTACCCAAAGACAACGCGTCTGTCTCCCAGGGTACAACAGCCGAAGCAGTCTGTACTGCCGAAGATGGCTCACGCGCCCGAGGTTACACTGGATACAATTGTAGTGTTAGAACTTGAGAGGTGAAGATGATGCTAAGAGAGTACTCCTCTCTTTATTTAGTGAGGCAAAGAAATATACAAAGGTTTCTTTGCTTGATGTTATTTTGAGTAATACACAAAGTATTTCTCTTGTTCAACTCTTTTCTCTTCTTTGTATCAAGACTTCTCATTGTAAATAAGGCACACAAGCCTCATGTTTTATGCAAGAAAAGTGGACACATGAAGAGACTAAATAAATTCATCAATTATTGAATAATAATTGTCATGATAATTAGAGACATAAAGTCTCTCATTTATCAACATTTAACAAGAGTTTAATCTCCATTAGTGCCATAAAATTCTAATAAAGTGAAATAGGAACTCAACTCAAGAGTCTCCTTAATAATTTCACTAAATATTAATTAAACTCCATTCATCATTCTAAAAATTCCAACAAAACTCTTAGGTTTAAAGTTTACTTTCGCAATAAGGGGGGACGGGGTGGTCCGTGATGGTCACCCTATGATCTCGTGATGGCCACCCCGTGATCTCGTGATGGCCGCGAAACACCGGCCCTTCCGATTGCCGCGATCAACTAAATTTGTGATATATATCACGGAGCAAAATAAATTGGTGGTGGTCCATCTCATTGAAAAAGCAGCCAACGACAAAAAAAAGTGGAGAATAACGACAAAAAAATGGAGAATCTCTATGCTTTTTATTTATAAAAAAATAGTGGTGGGTGTGTGGAAATGAGGTGTCACAAAGTGGTTGGGTGTGATGGTTTTAGTGATAATTGTGAATACCACCACATGGGTTTAGTACTGATGAAAATGTGATAGAATGTGATAAAATGAGGTGGCACAAGATGATTGGGTGTGATAGTGTGATGGGTGTGATAAACAAGTGACCACCCCATGTGTCCTAAGAAATTCAAATTTTCATCAGGGTAAACATTTTGTACAGTATTTTCACCAAAGTGAGTGAAAATGGCACCTTCATAATTGTCCACGTATACTTTTGGTGGGAGGTGGTGGTTGTTGGAAAGAACAATTGATTATTCAAAGAAATCACACACTCGTATTCAGGAGAACACATCCTGGCACCTTTTATTAATTGAAAAGTGAATGAAATTATAAATAATTCTACCCCTATTTATAAGCTAAACATTGCATGGAGATAAAGCTAAATGAATTCGAAATTAACTAGACTTCCTAAACCTATTAGATAAGTAAACTTCAAATAAACTAACTTAACTTAACCGACTATGATATTGAATTCTCAGACTTATCCATTAAGCCAACAAGGATTAATTATCTCACATTCACCCACTTAATCCTTGTTTTGTTCCACCCAAATCTATCACTCCAAGCAAATTTCGCATTTCTTCAAATTTCAACCTTGGCAAAGCTTTAGTCAATATATCTGCACGTTCTTCTCCTCGAACATATCGAACTTCTTCTCTTTCAATGCATTCACATATAAAATGAAACCTTGCATTAATATGTTTACTTCGGCCGTGAAAAACTGGGTTCTTCATTAATGCTATTGCTGACTTATCATCCACCCGTAAATCAACAAATTTTTCTTCACTTCCAGTTAGTTCACTAAGTAAACCTCTCAACCACAATGCTTAGCATGCTACATCCGTTGCCGCCATGAATTCAGATTCACAAGAAGACAATGCACCATTTTTTTATTTTTGCGAACTCCATGAGATAATTGAAGTACCAAAATAAAACACCATACTTCGTCCATCCGTAGAATCGGTAGCGTGACTACTATCACAAAAACCAAGCATTTTGAAATTCCAATCTCGATTGTATTGCATGCCATACTCGATCGTTCCCCGTACATATCTCAGAATTTGTTTAACCAATTGCATATGACTCCTTTTTGGATTTTGCATAAACCTACTCATTACACCAACTAAGTAGTTCAGATCCGGTCTCGTGTGTGTTAGATACCGAAGGCTTCCAATTATCCGCCGATATTTAGTCGGGTCTACTTCTACTCCGGACTCGTCTTTGTCAATCTTCAACCGAGCCTCCATAGGGAACTTTGTAGAATTACAATCTTCCATTCCACTGTTTTTTAGCATTTTCTTGGCATATGAACTTTGTTTCAAAGTGATTTTTCCTTTAACTTGAGAAACCTCAATTCCTAAATAGTAGGATAACAAGCCCAGATCTAGCATATAAACTGGTGATTTTGTTCGCTTCTTAAATATTTCAATCTCATCCTTGTTTGACCCAGTGACAATCAGGTCATCTACATATACTCCACCTATTAGCAAATCACCTTTTATGGTTTTCTTGTAGATTGCTTGTTCTAGCGGGCACTTAGCAAATCCGAGTTGCTTCAACTTCTTATCCAAGCGTTCATTCCAAGCGCGGGTGCTTGTCGAAGGCGATATAAAGCTTTGTGTAGTTTATACACAAGGTGACTTTTTCAGGGTACGACAAAACCGTCAGGTTGTTTTACAAACATAACCTCCTTTATTTCACCATTCAAAAATGCCGATTTTACATCGAGATGATCATACTAACCACTCCTTCTTGGCCGCCAATGCTAAGATCATCCGAATTGTTTCCATCCTAGCAACTAGGGAAAATACCTCGTCAAAATCCACTCTCGATTGTTGTACATACCCTTTAGCCATTAATCGAGCTTTATGTTTTGTTATCATCCCGTTTGCATCTCGCTTTATTTTGAACACCCATTTTAAGCCAATAGCTTTTGAACCCACTGGTAGGTTTGTTAATTCCTATGTATTATTTTTTTCAATAGAAATTAGTTCACTTCTCATAGCCTTTTCCCATTCTTTATTGCCTTTAGCGTCCATATAAGTCATCGGTTCATCATTCATTAACAAACACTCTTCTGTCATCATAACATAATTATCAAAGTGCTTTGGCAAGTGAGTTTCTCTATAGGACCTTCTTAGCTCTTGGTTATGCATAAATTTATCATTTTCTTGGGCTGAATTTGCATCATAACGAGCCTCGTTCAGGTCCTCATTGTCAAGCTCATCGATTGGTACATTTTTGTATTATGGGCCTGTTTTGTGTGGGCCTGCGGGTCTGTATGTGGTTGGCCAGAAGTTGTTGTTTGTGATGAGGATTCATCCAACTGAATCATGAACTCAACCCACTCTTTCCCTTATCCAATATTCATTGTTTTCGTGTAACCGGTCCAATCAAACGGGGTGCATTCTTTGAATCTCACGTCTCGACTAACATATATTTTATTTTGTGTCATATCGTAGACCCAAAAAGCTTTTGACCCGGTTTCATTACCAATATACACAACCTGTTTGTTTCAGTTGTCGGGCTTGGCAATGCTTACTGATGGGATTTTCATGTGGGATTTGCAACCAAATACCCGTAAATGTTTCACTGTTGGTTTTCTCCCATGTAGCACTTCATATGGTGTTGTATTTTTTAAAACTTTTGTGGGAACTCTATTCAAAATATAAACGGCATGACGAACGGCTTCACCCCATAAATTTTGTGGCAATTTCATTGCTTTCATCATACTTCGGTTTGTGTTTAGAATTGACCTGTTTTGTCTCTCTACCACACCGTTTTGTTGAGGCGAATATGGGGAAGTAAAATGCCTTTTGATCCCGGTTTCATCACAATATTTCGCAAACAACTTGTTAGAGAAATTCTCCGCCATGATCACTTCATAAGACTTTAACATTTAATGATAATTGAAGCTCCACTTGTTGTTTAAAGCTCTTGAACACCTTCAATGCATGAGATTTGTTTTTGATGGTGTACAACCACATGAAGCGTGTATAATCATCAACAAACAAAATAAATTAATTCTTTCCTTCCCGTGTAGGCGGGTTTATAGGTCCACACAAATCGTTATATTAATTCTAATGGTTTTGAAGCTTTATACAAGGCATTTTTAGGAAAAGAATCACGACTTTGTTTCCCGAGCATACATGCATCACACACATGCTCACCATATTTAGTTTGAATTTTTCCATGTACCAACTTCTTTGTTTTCATATCCTATATAGATTGGAAGTTCAATTGACCGAATCTAGCTTGCCATAGCCATGCTCGGTCATCAATGGAGTTCAGGAAACATACCTCGGATATGATTTTGAGTGCAATTTTATAAAAGCGGTTTTGAATCCTTGGAACTTTCATCGGTAAACGTCCTTCTTCATCATATAGCCATAAGTGATCTTCATTCATCCATACTTTGCAACCGTCCTCTATTAATTGTCCAAGACTTAGTATATTGCTACATAAGTCAGGGATGTAACAAACATCGCTTATAACCCGTTGTTCACCGTTCTTAGAATTGAACACAATTGAGCCCTTTCCTTTTATCTCAACATATGACCCGTCTTCAAATCTAACCAACCCCGTAATGTTTTTTTCTATCTCGGTGAAGTGGGATTTAATACCGGTCATGTGATTAGAGGCACTGTTATCAAGATACCATATTGAATCATCATTACTATCAATAGCGTACAACTTAGGGTGTACTTTCTCTTCATTAAGAAGAATTCTTTTTCCATTCAACTCAACCCTTGCCATCATCAGCGCTGGACCTTGGTCTTCAACTTGATTCAGATTGGCTTCTTCATCAACTTGCTTTGTAAAATCCCATGCATAATGGCCATTCTAGTTACAGTTATAATAACAAACATTCCATTTATGTCGACCCCTATTAGTGTTCTCACGCTCTTGTGTGACACCCCGCATTTTTAGGTTAATACTTTCACTGAACTCTAGTTAACTTGCATGCTCATACGTGGTTAAACACTTAACTAGGGTTAGTTAAGGAGGTCTAACATATGTTAGATGATATTAATGTACGTTATAATTATGAAAATCCTTGTTTTGACATATGCACGAGTCCTGTATCCCGAATGTTGGTGATTTGTCTAGCATATATTATATCGTGTACAATTGAAATATGATGAACGTGAAGTAACATGTTTATGTGAATTACTACTTAACTGATAGTCAGTACGTAAACCATGAAAATTATGTGCACTATATGATTAATATGCTATGAGATGATAAAAACAATAGTTTTTATGTAGGATCGGGTGGTTAATATTACCGGGTCCAGTATTGGGCTAAAACATGATTAACGGGTCCGGTTAGCAAGCTAAAAAGCCCTAATATCCAATTACTTGGGAAACAAGCCAAATCCCTTTATAATTATAGATAAAAAAACCCTAACCTGTAACACCCTAAATCTGTTTTACAGATAACTCGCAGCGGAAAATACCAACCAAAAAAATTCATTTCTTTAAAAACAACTTTAATGTTTAGAAACCGAATCTTCTAAATATTTTTGGTGTTACATCTTATAATATTTAGTAATACAATCAACGTGACTCCTCTCTACTAGATCAGACGACCGTGACCACGTACAATCCGCCTCCTCGCTCGATCTCCATCCCTTGCTCTACTAGGTAAACCAGTCATCCTGCAATTACCACATAACCAATCCGTTAGTTCAATAGGTAACTTTATAAAATCTACTTAAGACTCAGAAGTAGCATCCCACAATACTCTGTGATCCTGTCCAAGATCCTTCCTTTTAGTTCGGGTGGGTTGCCCCGACCCGAACCTCCACATCTTCTGCAAATCATGCTTATATACCTACATTTTCATCATTCTCAAACAAAGGTTAATAACCTCACAATATGTCCAAACATACAATTTCCTCCCTATACTCTCACAGTACATACAAGCATACACTTCCTTCGTAAGTTTTCACAATGCATACGAGCATGCAATTCCCTCATATGATACCACCATACATACAAGTATACAAGTCCTTCGTATAATTCTACAATACATACAAGAATACAACTCCTACATGTAACCTACTTTACCTACAAGCATACAATTCCCTCATATAACCTACTTTACCCGTCATGTTACTCTTTCTTCACCAATTTCTAAGACAATGTGACGTTTCCAATCCTCTACTCAATCTACATATAAATACCAACCCTTCATACATAAAACTTTCTCTCAAACCCGAACATGAGTACCCATATGTACATCACATTTTCAATCTACATAATCATGACAATCTACTTACCGTATTTGATACCATCAAACAACGTACCAATTAAACTACCTGCACATGTATCATTCCGTACTAGGATCATATTTGCAAATCCGACATTACTATTACATGCTACACCCTTACATAGCCTTACAAGTCTGAGGAAACATCCTCTGCTCATTCTTCCTCTGGTCTAGACTATCCTCTAGTCACTCAAATGTAGAATCCTCTGGTCACCAGAGGGAGAATCCTCTGGTCATCAGATGGAGAATCCTCTAGTCAGCAGATGAAGAATCCTCTGGTCTAGACTATCCTCTAGTCACTCAAATGTAGAATCCTCTGGTCTAAACTATCCTCTAGTCACTCAAATGTAGAATCCTCTGGTCTAAACTATCCTCTAGTCACTCAAATGTAGAATCCTCTGGTCACCAGAGGGAGAACCCTCTGGTCTGGACAAATATCCTCTACTCATTTATCCCAACCACCTTCATTACCGTATGGTGAACTATGCTTGTTCACTATTAATGTTCATTCACTTGTCTTACTATAAATTACCATTTCATTCTTATTTCCCATTCTAAATTAATACATAAACATGCATTTACTAAACTAAGAGTTTAGTTCATAAGTCACTTACCTCAAGTCCTCCAAGTTCATGCTTGTTTACTTGCCTCCTCTTGACCCATTAGCTTCCCATGGTTGAGTCCATCCTTCCTATCCTTTCATATTATCATATTCACATCATTGTTAGCATACATAATCATATCACACTAACAACTCTCCTCAACCAAATATCACATTGACTTTCATTAGTCAACTTCTATCATGTCTAGAACATACATTCACAACCACATTTATTCTCACATCATGTAATACCACTTACTATCATATATGTCTCATAGTTCTAACATATTATGCGTCGCATAGTGTTCTAATCACACAATCAAGTTTGGGAGCCTGGCCATGTTATTCTACATTGTTGACTTTCCAGAAAGTCAACTTCCAACTATGCCAACATCCTACTTAAAAACCTATGTCGACATTGATGTACTAGATCATACAAGATTCACCATAGACATCATATTCACATCTCATTTAAGATACAAGATCATTCGTCACACGAATTAATCAACACATCGTGTACATCATAATATTTAAGCATAGTGTACATACTACTAATGCGTACTTCTTACTAATTCATACAATCAACTATTTCCCACATGATCTCTCCCTAAGACGGAATCCCCATGTTAACCTACTATCACTTGCACCAACTATCACATTACTTTCATACTTGTCGAGTCTTGCATACAAATTCGCACATTATAGAACACACATACAACCACAAGATCACTTATGTGCATACATACATACCTAGATACAATCCATTATAATTCACACATGGTTTCCATCAAAACACATCCTTCATATTAACTTCCTAAAATCATCATATTCCATTCATTTCCATCAAATACTTGCATGCAAGTTCATCTAGACATTTCATCAAACACATGGTGTGCGTACAACATTCTAAGCTCAATGTACATGTATTTCATGCGTACTTCCACAACTCATAACATCAATCATCATATTATTTACCTACATCACATACCCTTCTTTCAATAGATATCAACATAGCAAAAATATAAATTCTTTCATTCTATCTATCAATTTTGTTCAAAGATGATCATGGGTAAAAACCCCCATTTTCCTTGAACATGAACCCTAATTCAAATGCCACTAGAGATTACCAAAATCATTGATGACACTAGATTAGTGCATCAAAACATGAATTTAGCCATCTAGTGCTTACAATTTACCCAATTTAGGGTTGGTTCATCCAAAATCCACCAATAACTTCAACCAAGAGGTTTCATAATAGAGAATGGATACTTACTTGGTGCTTAGAAGGTGATGAACACCTCTCAATTCTCAGATCCTACATGCAATTTCCTTTCCCCTTGATCATATGGAGGTAGAGAGTATTCACAAGACACACACAACACACACACATTCTCCTGAAGTGTGTGTGTGTCTCGTATGTTATATCCCACCAAGGGTGGATTGTGTGTGTAAGTTTGGTTCTTCCCACAATAAGCCCTTCTAGTTTGATACCCTTCCAACATTGACTCAAACCTCTTAAATTCTACATAACTTGTGTATCTAACTAGAATAGGTGCTTAGTTATTTCACCCCATGCCATAACATACTAAAACATACTACTAAAATTAACATTCGGGTTTTGGGGCGTTACAAGTCTACCCTCCTTAAAGAAGGTTTCGTCCCCGAAACCGCTTTCATTCAAGAGTTATGCCACATCACAGGCTTACATTATTGGCTACACTACCACTTTTATCGTGACTAGACATAATTATATGTCCACACCTCCTAATATTAACACAAGCCTTCTCGCAATTATCAGGTATACCAAATTACTACTACCCAGCTACTGCTTCACCCTCCCTCATTCGTACTCGACCTGGGAGTCCGACATCGTCCTATAGTCCCTACAGGACAAATATATTTTCCATACTCACCCCACCCCTTCCTGGCAGGTTTTAGAGTCATTCTGTTCTTATCTATTTGGTTGTTAGTCCATTTCGTACACTTTCTACTGTAGACACGTATGTCCCTTGCTTAACAACACTGAGTCCAATGCTAAGACTCATTTGTCTTCTTGACCTTTAAGGGCCAAACATTCCAAGTACAACATACGTAAGATATCATACATTCCTACGTGGGTACTATTCGTCATATCAATTCCCTACTTGACAATCATAAAACAACCGAATTCACTAACCTTCCTTTCGGAATGTTAACCGATCATCTCGTCGTCGGCTTGACTTTCTCCCTAATAATTCCATGCCATATTCATTCTGCTTTAATTCATTCACAATTAGTTCCAACTCATTATCTTCATATCATCTATCTTGTAGATTTCGTCAAACCCATAATCTTGACCATTCGTATCTACAAAATCATTGATTAAGCCTATACCTTTCATTCATGAAGTTCGACCTTCAATGGTCTATGCAAGTTTTTTCCTCCTCTCGTAGTGTCTAATCATGTGCTTTCTTTCCTTACAATCTGTTTCTATCTTAACTACCGTATATTATTACTCATCCTTACACATCAAGGTCCTTCCAACCTTGCCCCATTAGGGTTCTCCTACCTCTCATACATGATTTCCACCCTAAGAACCGTTAAGGTCCTCCCAACCCTTATGACCCGCTAAGGTCTTTCCATCCAATTTGACCCACAAGGGTACTTCTACAATTTTGACCCACCATGGTCATTCTACCATCCTAACCCATAAGGGCTTTTCCACCATTTTGACCCATCATGGTCATTCTACTATTTTAACCCACAAGGGCTTTTCCACCATTTGACCCATCATGGTCATTCTACTATTTTAACCCACACGGGCTTTTCCACCATTTGACCTTTTAAGGTCAATTCTACTATTTTAACCGACACGGGCTTTTCCACCATTTGACCTTTTAAGGTCAATTCTACTATTTTAACCCACACGGGCTTTTCCACCATTTGACCCTTTCAAGGTCAATTCTACTATTTTAACCCACACGGGCTTTTCCACCATTTGACCTTTTAAGGTCAATTCTACTATTTTAACCCATACGGGCTTTTCTACTATTTTGACCTTTTAAGGTCAATTCTACTATTTTAGCCCACACGGGCTTTTCCACCATTTGACCTTTTAAGGTCAATTCTACTATTTTAACCCATACGGGCTTTTCTACTATTTTGACCTTTTAAGGCCAATTCTACTATTTTAACCCATACGGGCTTTTCTACTATTTTGACCTTTTAAGGTCAATTCTACTATTTTAACCCACACGGGCTTTTCTACTATTTTGACCTGTTAGGGTCAATTCTACCACTTTAACCCATAAAGGGTAATTCTACCACTTGACCCATTAAGGTCATTCACCACTTTAACCCACAAAGGGTATTTCTATTACTTTGATTTGATCCGTACTTGTCTACGGACTCAAACTTTTCATTCCAACTACTCACCCACACGACTACTTACTTTCCAATTCCACCGAGCATACCTGTAATGATTCTCATGGTCTCACGTGTGTCGCATCTTTCTTGTGCACTGGCCAGGTGTACAGTCCACATGTTATCCACGTGCCTTCATGTAATCATTACCTTATGCCTGGGGACTGGTTTTCAGCTTCGTGCCACATTTCAATTTCCTTCTCTGTTCTACCATCCCTGAGGATTTTCCTCCCCCCGGTATAAATAGTCAATTATCACGTACCTGTGATTGTCACATCTTATCTACAACTTCCGCGATCTATCTTGGATCGTGTCCTTGAGATCTCTTCATTATCCACAAAAGCTCACCTTAACATAAACACCACAATTAGCTTTTAACATGTCATGTGAGTTAATATTAAATTCTACCTTTGGGTCTTGATCAAGCCTTGGATTGTACGGATCATTTCATTCAGGAGCACACAAGTTTGAGTTCGAGTACATACTTCCTTGTACTAGATTTCACTCAAACCAGGGCTCTGATACCAACTTGTAACACCCTAAATCTGTTTTACAGATAACTCGCAGCGGAAAATACCAACCAAAAAAATTCATTTCTTTAAAAACAACTTTAATGTTTAGAAACCGAATCTTCTAAATATTTTTGGTGTTACATCTTATAATATTTAGTAATACAATCAACGTGACTCCTCTCTACTAGATCAGACGACCGTGACCACGTACAATCCGCCTCCTCGCTCGATCTCCATCCCTTGCTCTACTAGGTAAACCAGTCATCCTGCAATTACCACATAACCAATCCGTTAGTTCAATAGGTAACTTTATAAAATCTACTTAAGACTCAGAAGTAGCATCCCACAATACTCTGTGATCCTGTCCAAGATCCTTCCTTTTAGTTCGGGTGGGTTGCCCCGACCCGAACCTCCACATCTTCTGCAAATCATGCTTATATACCTACATTTTCATCATTCTCAAACAAAGGTTAATAACCTCACAATATGTCCAAACATACAATTTCCTCCCTATACTCTCACAGTACATACAAGCATACACTTCCTTCGTAAGTTTTCACAATGCATACGAGCATGCAATTCCCTCATATGATACCACCATACATACAAGTATACAAGTCCTTCGTATAATTCTACAATACATACAAGAATACAACTCCTACATGTAACCTACTTTACCTACAAGCATACAATTCCCTCATATAACCTACTTTACCCGTCATGTTACTCTTTCTTCACCAATTTCTAAGACAATGTGACGTTTCCAATCCTCTACTCAATCTACATATAAATACCAACCCTTCATACATAAAACTTTCTCTGAAACCCGAACATGAGTACCCATATGTACATCACATTTTCAATCTACATAATCATGACAATCTACATACCGTATTTGATACCATCAAACAACGTACCAATTAAACTACCTGCACATGTATCATTCCGTACTAGGATCATATTTGCAAATCCGACATTACTATTACATGCTACACCCTTACATAGCCTTACAAGTCTGAGGAAACATCCTCTGCTCATTCTTCCTCTGGTCTAGACTATCCTCTAGTCACTCAAATGTAGAATCCTCTGGTCACCAGAGGGAGAATCCTCTGGTCATCAGATGGAGAATCCTCTAGTCAGCAGATGAAGAATCCTCTGGTCTAGACTATCCTCTAGTCACTCAAATGTAGAATCCTCTGGTCTAAACTATCCTCTAGTCACTCAAATGTAGAATCCTCTGGTCTAAACTATCCTCTAGTCACTCAAATGTAGAATCCTCTGGTCACCAGAGGGAGAACCCTCTGGTCTGGACAAATATCCTCTACTCATTTATCCCAACCACCTTCATTACCGTATGGTGAACTATGCTTGTTCACTATTAATGTTCATTCACTTGTCTTACTATAAATTACCATTTCATTCTTATTTCCCATTCTAAATTAATACATAAACATGCATTTACTAAACTAAGAGTTTAGTTCATAAGTCACTTACCTCAAGTCCTCCAAGTTCATGCTTGTTTACTTGCCTCCTCTTGACCCATTAGCTTCCCATGGTTGAGTCCATCCTTCTTATCCTTTCATATTATCATATTCACATCATTGTTAGCATACATAATCATATCACACTAACAACTCTCCTCAACCAAATATCACATTGACTTTCATTAGTCAACTTCTATCATGTCTAGAACATACATTCACAACCACATTTATTCTCACATCATGTAATACCACTTACTATCATATATGTCTCATAGTTCTAACATATTATGCGTCGCATAGTGTTCTAATCACACAATCAAGTTTGGGAGCCTAACCATGTTATTCTACATTGTTGACTTTCCAGAAAGTCAACTTCCAACTATGCCAACATCCTACTTAAAAACCTATGTCGACATTGATGTACTAGATCATACAAGATTCACCATAGACATCATATTCACATCTCATTTAAGATACAAGATCATTCATCACACGAATTAATCAACACATCGTGTACATCATAATATTTAAGCATAGTGTACATACTACTAATGCGTACTTCTTACTAATTCATACAATCAACTATTTCCCACATGATCTCTCCCTAAGACGGAATCCCCATGTTAACCTACTATCACTTGCACCAACTATCACATTACTTTCATACTTGTCGAGTCTTGCATACAAATTCGCACATTATAGAACACACATACAACCACAAGATCACTTATGTGCATACATACATACCTACATACAATCCATTATAATTCACACATGGTTTCCATCAAAACACATCCTTCATATTAACTTCCTAAAATCATCATATTCCATTCATTTCCATCAAATACTTGCATGCAAGTTCATCTAGACATTTCATCAAACACATGGTGTGCGTACAACATTCTAAGCTCAATGTACATGTATTTCATGCCTACTTCCACAACTCATAACATCAACCATCATATTATTTACCTACATCACATACCCTTCTTTCAATAGATATCAACATAGCAAAAATATAAATTCTTTCATTCTATCTATCAATTTTGTTCAAGGATGATCATGGGTAAAAACCCCCATTTTCCTTGAGCATGAACCCTAATTCAAATGCCACTAGAGATTACCAAAATCATTGATGACACTAGATTAGTGCATCAAAACATGAATTTAGCCATCTAGTGCTTACAATTTACCCAATTTAGGGTTGGTTCATCCAAAACCCACCAATAACTTCAACCAAGAGGTTTCATAATAGAGAATGGATACTTACTTGGTGCTTAGAAGGTGATGAACACCTCTCAATTCTCAGATCCTACATGCAATTTCCTTTCCCCTTGATCATATGGAGGTAGAGAGTATTCACAAGACACACACAACACACACGCATTCTCCTGAAGTGTGTGTGTGTCTCGTATGTTATATCCCACCAAGGGTGGATTGTGTGTGTAAGTTTGGTTCTTCCCACAATAAGCCCTTCTAGTTTGATACCCTTCCAACATTGACTCAAACCTCTTAAATTCTACATAACTTGTGTATCTAACTAGAATAGGTGCTTAGTTATTTCACCCCATGCCATAACATACTAAAACATACTACTAAAATTAACATTCGGGTTTTGGGGCGTTACATAACCCTAAACACCCTCTTGCGCCGTGGAGTTCCCCCTACCCCTCTCTCTCAATTTTCAACAAACATCTATCGCTTTCACTTATTCAAGCTAGTTTTGGTGTAAGCTCTAGGCTTTGAAGACTTTTGCGTTGGAAGGTATGATCTTTATGTGTTTTTATGATGATTAGTAATGCTTGAAAAGTTTTAAAAATCATAGAAAATACATATATGAAATCCCATGCATGGTGTTAGTGAGAGTTCTTGAATGTTTATTATGATTGATGATAAAAATTGTTGTTAGTAATCATAATTAGGGTTTTTGTATGTTAATACATGAGTTATGCATGTGTTGTAGATTTTCATGCATGATTAGGGTTCATGAATAACTTGGGGTGCAACTTACAGTTTCTAGCAGATTTGTTTTAATAGTTTGTAGGGCTGTTATGTGGGGTGTAACTTGATTGTTTTGATTGTTACTTGATGCTAGAACCTTATTTATGATGTTAGGTTTTCAAAAAGTCCAAGATCATGCGTTTTTGACTTGTTTTTATATTTTTCCATGACGTTATGAGTTTAGAGGTGTAAGCTGATTTTCGGATTTGAAAAATCAGCTGACTTTAAGGGGCTGTAACTTGAGTTTTACAAGTCCGTTGGTCTACACCCACTCTTCACAATAAATAACCCTATGATGTGTTGTTCAACACCGTTCCTACCTATTCCAAACTTAAGGCGTTTGGTTGCCTTTGTTACTTGTGGCTAAAACCATATGCCACTTCAAAACTACAATCCCGGTCCACGGCATGCATCTTTCTTCGCTACTCCTCCTCTAAGGCGTCTTTCAAATGCTATGACCCTCTTAATAAAAAACTTTATCACTCTCGACATGTTGAATTCATTCCCCACAGAATTTCCCGGTTGTTTTCAATAACCTCCTCAGTCCCACCAAATTGTTCTTTCAAAGCATCCCACAACTCCTTTGCACTGTTACAGTGTAACAGCCCAGCATAGATATCATTTTGTCGAGCCATGGCTACAATACGAAAAGCCTTAGCATCTAACTCAATTTTCTGAAAATCGTACTCAGAGTAGTTTTGACACTTTTAGTTACTTGGACCTTGGCATCTTTGGTACTCGGCACCATCGGAACATGTGGTCCGAAGACAACCGACTTCCAAGACCCAGTGTTTTGTTGAGCTAGAAGATGACTCATCCGACGTTGCCAGATATTGTATTCAGATCTGACAAGCATCAGTGGCTTGTTGCTCATGCTAGTGTTATGTGGATCTTGATTCATGGAAGCCATTCTCTGATTGTTTATAAAACAAAGTGTGTTTAAAAAACTTTGAACGTAAAATAAAATTTTACTCTATTTTCAATCAACAAACAAAGTGATATCAATAATATTGAGCTGATCTGTTTATATTAAATTGATTGATTAGATCGAATTTAATTGACCAAGCTATGATACCAATTGTTAGGAACTGGGTTTGATTTGTTAAGATTGTTTAAGTAAATGAAGTAGATGAATGAATACTAAAGATGGAAAGTGCAGCGGAATATAAACTATAAATCTTAACAAATGGAACAATTGCTTTCAAACAAGTACTTATCATTTGTTATCACATACTCTAAAACAATAGTACAAGTTATTACAATTCTCGCCCTCAGCCTGTTCACTAAATTGCTTTCTCTGTGCAGAGAATGTGTGAAGTGATAAATAGAACAGCATAGGCACTGTTCTATTTATAGACGAACCAAAGCACTAATGACCTAAGACTGACGTCACCTAGACAATGACAACTAACTACCTTAACAACATAAAACATCTGCTAGGCTAAACTACTGTTACATTGATTAAACCATTGATAAGCAAACAACTGATTGGTAAACTCGGTTGGTCTTCAACATCTGTTGGAGCCTAAGTGTTGTTGGCTCCAACAGACCTTTAGTCTTTGTCAGCACTTTGTCTTGTTCCTTGTTAGCACTTTAATCATCAGTTGTTTCTTCAATCAGCAGCACTTTAGATCAGCAGCACTTTAGTTGTCAGCAGTTAGAGTCATCAGTCGTTCGGGAGGATCCTTGTATAAAGTACTGTTTTATTCTTAATCAGAAGAGTAGAATATTTTGGCTTTCAATCATCTATTCTTTTCCAGGTCAGCAGACCCAAAAGAGGTTACAAAGAAAAGGAAAGGGTCGGGGAAAAGGCGGATCAAACGGAAAAGGAAAGGATGGATCCAAACGTTCTTCGAAGGACCAACCCAAGCTTAAATGCTTTCGGCGTGACGAACTAGGACACTTTTTGAGTTATTACCTAACTCGTAAGAATACAGTAGAAAATAATCTAGCCATAGTTGAAGGACCGGTTCTTTGTATGGCCACGGATGAAGAATTATTTTTGAACGAAGACCGGGTCGACGTGAAATCATACGACAAGAGCCCACAGGAAATCAACACTTGGTTTCTCGACAATCGGGCATGTAACCACATGACGAGCAACAAGGGATGGTTCTTGAGCATGGACACACGAATCAAGGGACGCGGGCGGTTCGATGACGGATCATGTGTGGAAATAAAGGGACGCGGTACAATAATCCTTGAAGGAAGAACGAGTAAAGATCGGGTATTAAAGGACGTATATTATATACCTTCACTGAATAATAATATAATTAGTGTTGGACAAATGTACGGGACTGGGCATAAAGTAACAATCGAGGATGGAGTTTGTGCATGTTTGAACCGAATGGTTCAATTCTTATGAAGGTACCTCGATCAACCAATCGTGTATACAATATTAATTTAAATGTTTTTTTTTCCATTATGTTTACAGGTTAACTTGTAAGACGAAAGTTTGTTGTAGCATGCCTGTCTCGTGCACCTAAATTTCGAGGCTTTAAGATTACTCTCCAAGAACTCGATCGGCCTACCCAATATCAAACACCCGTCCCAAATATATCATGCATGCATGGTAGGAAAGCAAGTAAGGGAGCTTTTCCGAAGAGAGTTAGATACCATGCAAATAATCTACTCGAGCTAGTCTATGCGGATCTTTGTGGACTGATTTCACCAGAGACACAAGCTGGAAACAAGTATATGTTACTGATAGTGGATGATTTTAGTTAATATATGTGGGCTTATCTAGTTAAAACAAAAGATCAAGTCCCATAGATTATTGTTGATTTTGTGACAGGTGTTGAAAGGAAGCTTGGTACGAAGCTAAAGTCACTAAGGACCGATAACGGAGGCGAGTTCAAGTCTCAAGTCTAGGAAAAGTTTTGCAAAGAAAGGGGAATTGCAAGACAGTTTACCGCTCCTTATACCCCTCAACAAAACGGGGTGGATGAAAAACGAAATCGAACCGTCATTGGAAAGACTCGGAGTATTTTAAAGGCGATGTCCATACCCCAAATATTTCAGGGAGAAGCTATAATGCACTCAATCTATCTTTCTAACAGGTCACCGACTAAGGCGTTAAAGGAATCAACACCGTATGAAAGACTCAAAGGAAGGAAACAAGATCTTTTGTATGTCAAGGTCTTCGGTTGCGTGGGGTTCGTCAAAAACCTCACAACCGGGCAAAAAAAATATAATTTTCTAGCAAATTTGCAACACAACATATCTACAAATAATTAGGAAATTGCGTAGGAAATGGATCACAAATTGCCTTACCATGTTTTCGTAGTAAATGTGTTGAAAATTGCGTAACAAATGTGTAGGAAGTGGTTTCCGACGAGGTTTTTTCTAACATCAACGTTTTCAACGTATTTACTACGAAGACATGGTGTAGGAAATTTGTGACCCATTTCCTACGTAATTTCCTAAGTATTTGTAGATATATTGTATCGCAAATTTGCTAAAAAAATTATAGATTTTTTGTCGTCACAAATGAGTAACAACTTTGTTAAAATTTGTGACGCATTTTTTTCCGTAAGAAATTTTGTTGCAAAATGCCACTTTTCTAGTAGTATTGTTAAATTAGGATTAAAGGTTCATAAATAGATGGATCCTTTGTAAGTCTTTCAACACATCAAATAATAAAGCAAGTTTTGGGTTAATCAATTGTATCTTTGGTACCAATATTCTAAGAGAGGCGGTATGGGCCATCTCAAACGACCCAAAACAGGCTGAAGACGAGCCCCACACGCTACAACGTAAACATATCCCTCTTCTACAAAGTTGTTTCTATGACAAAAAGTTAAAACTACAAAGGTAATAAAATATTAAGTGGTTCAATAAACAATGGTAGGATTCGCAGGCTCCAAACGGACATTTTGTTTTCATTCTAAGAATTTATTTATGTCTAAAATTTTAATATAACATATAAAATGTTACTAACATGATTTAGTCATTGTTTTCTTCCACCAAACGTTACATTCTATCTGTTAAACGATATTCCTTTTAAGCCGCTCGGAAGATAATTACATTTAACAACTTAAGAGAATTAATATATTAATAAACAGCTAATAGAAGAAGAGTTAGCACTTTACTAGGAAAATATAATATGTTAGCAACATCTTGGTTCGGCTTTAAAGAATGTCCAGACTCTAATCAGAAATATTACACCCTATCTTTCTAAATAAACTGTCTTGATATAACATGTATAATATACTAGTAGAATATCAGACCATTTCCAACATTAATGGCATTCTCCAGGACCTATTTGATCATCCACTTCCTTGTAAACTTGATCCTACATGTGGCTTCAGTGACGTTCAACATGACAGATATCGGTCCGCAAAGTGAGAATCTGGAAATAGTTGCTGAAGGTGATGCTTATATCACGAAAGATGGAATCCAACTGACGCCAGATATCGTTCAGAGCTTGGGGACAGCCGGACGGGCGACATACATCAGACCACTTCATCTATGGGACATAAAATCTAGTGAGGTAGCAAGTTTCTCTACAAATTTCACCTTTGTGATTAATTCACATGGGCAAACGATTTACGGTGGTGGCCTCACATTCTTTCTTGCTCATAATAACTCTGTCATAACTCGTGGGTCGGCCATGGGGCTTCCTGTTAGTAATACATCCATGAAGACATTGAGCCCATTTGTTGCAGTGGAGTTCGTTGCTATTTCGAATCATAGGCTAATGTATGACAATGATCACGTGGGTATTAGTATTAGCTCTACTGATTCTGTTAGTAGTCAGAAATGGTTGAGCAATGTACCTGGTGGGGGAGTGTGTGAAGCTTGGATTACATATGATTCTGTTTCGAAAAATCTCACTGTTTCTTTCACTGGTTTTCAAAACAATACAATTGTACGTCAAGATGGACTTGTTTACACAGTTGATATGAGGAATGAGTTGCCCGAATGGGTTATTTTCGGATTCTCAGGAAGTTCACCTGGAAATCCTTTTTACCTGGGCAATTTGGTGAAATCTTGGAGCTTCCATAGTTCAGATTTTCCAACAGAAGGTAAAAATAACAAGGTGAGATTGATAGTAGGAACATGGGTCGCCGTTATATTTATGGTCGTGGTTATTTTTGTTATGCGGAGATGGAAAAGGAAGAAAATATCTGAAAATGAAGATGAAGAACATGAATTTGATTTAGAGATGAACGAAGTGTTTGAAATGGGCACTGGACCTAAAAGAATTTCTTACAAAAAATTAGCTTGGTCCACAGGTAACTTTGCAGAGAACCAGAAGCTTGGTGAGGGAGGTTTTGGTAGTGTTTACAAAGGTTTCTTTAAAGATTCAAGCACACACGTGGCGGTTAAAAGGGTATCAAGAAGTTCCAAACAAGGGATCAAGGAGTATGCATCCGAAGTCATTATCATTAGTCGATTGAGGCATAGAAATTTGGTGCAACTGGTTGGCTGGTGTCACGAGAATAGAGAACTCCTACTTGTTTACGAGTTTATGGAAAATGGAAGTTTAGATTTACACCTTTTCAAGGAAAAGTGTTCGTTGACATGGGACACAAGGTACAAAATTGCTCATGGCCTGGCATCTGCTTTGTTGTATCTTCATGAAGAATGGGAGCAATGTGTTGTGCATAGAGATATCAAATCTAGCAATGTTATGTTGGACTCAAATTTTAACCCAAAGCTTGGTGATTTTGGGTTAGCAAAGTTGGTTGAACACGAAAAAGGATCAAAGATCACAATGTTAGCGGGAACCATGGGTTACATGGCCCCGGAATGTGTAGCAACCGGAATAGTAAGTAAGGAATCCGATGTGTATAGCTTTGGAGTTGTGGCTTTGGAAATAGTTAGTGGGAGGAGAAGTATTGTGTACACGGCGGAAGAAAGACAAATAAGGCTCGTAGAATGGGTTTGGGAGCTCTATGGGACTAGAACTCTAGTAGAAGCTATAGATCCACGTCTTGGCTCAAATTTTGATGAGGAGGAAGTGAAGCGATTGTTGATTATTGGGTTATGGTGTGCACACCCTGACCCAAACCTTCGTCCATCAATGAGGCAAGCTATTCAAGTACTCAACTGTGAAGCGTCCCTGCCTAAGCTACCCTCACACATGCCAATGGCAACTTATTCTGCGCCTCCTACATCTTGGTTATATGGTGTCACTTCCATCATCCAAGATCAGTTGGTGAAATTGTATAAGTTCACTTAAATCTTGTACAAGATGATATGTTGGTATTTAGTTATAATTATATTTAAATTAACATTAATTATTGTTTTATTTTTAATTGTAGGGGGTGAATTTTGAGTTGAACAAAGAAATGGATTAGTGGCGTACGTGATCTATGAGCTTAGCAAAATATATGAACACAGTCGGTTTCCTGTATTCGTTCGTGTGACCAGAATGATGATTTTGTAGGAAACCGTCTTGGCATCCATGAAGGTTTTTGCAAGTGTATCTTTGATATTATGACTAAATAGAAACATTTGTTTCTACGTTATAACTGATATGTTAACAAAGCTGTTCACTAGAGAAAAATATATTTGCATAGTCCTCACGTAGTTTATACAAATATTTGTGTTAGGTGGATGAATGTATGATTGTTATAGCACAACTTGAATACACTTTTCATGATAGAAGAAAAATATATATATGTAGATGAATAAACATTGCATAGATCAGATGTTCATAATTGAAACTGACACCACCAGAATATGATTAATAAACACATCTCCAAATGAAAGCAAATACAGCCCGAAAAATATTGAGGAAAATCAGGGATCAGGGAATTGGGATTCGAGATTTGGGCTCCCCGCCGCGGTTTTTCTAAGCATCAGGCTGTATCTTGTAATAGCTAATGTACGTCACTCCAAACAGACCAAAAATTATACCCGTTTTAATTAATTTAAGAGTCATTTTGTGTAACTTTTGTCTTTATGAAGTTCATTCATATTCCAGATTAAACTTTGTATGTATCATTGTGTCGCTATGGGCCTGACCCCATATTCACCGAAAGAAACCATTAACATATTAAAGAAGCCAAACCTAGAGTATAAACAATTGATTGGGACCCACCTACAATTCTATATACAAACCAAAATTTGTACTCTAGAACGCACCCGATTGGATCATTTTGAAAAACAAAAACTTTACTTACTGGATTTTTGGAGAAGATAACACTTCGTTTTGTAGAAGAAAAAATCCGTAGAATTTGTTGTGCAATATTGTTGATCCAGAAAGTTTAAATACAATAAAGCAGTCACTAGCTAAAAGCTAAAATTGTAGCATTGTTTGCCAATAAGAAACTCTTAGGTTTACAGTTTACTTTCGCAATAAAGGCGGACGGGGTGGTTCGTGATGGCCACCCGTGATCGCGTGATGGCCGCGAAACACCGGCCCTTCTGATTTATCACTGCCGTGATCAACTAAATTCGTGATATATATCACGTAGCAAAATGAATTGGTACTGGTGGTCCATCTCATTGAAAAAGCAGCCAACGACAAAAAAAAAAGTGGAGAATAACGACAAAAAAAAGTGGAGAATAACGACAAAAAATTGGAGAATCTCTATGCCTTTTATTTATAAAAAAATAGTGGTGGGTGTGTGGATATGAGGTGTCACAAGGTGATTGGGTGTGATGGTTTTAGTAATAATTGTGAATACCGCCACATGGGTTTAGTGATGAAATGTGATAGAATGTGATAAAATGAGGTGGCACAAGATGATTGGGTGTGATAGTGTGATGGGTGTGATAAACAAGTGACCACCCCATGTGCCCTAAGAAATTCAAATTTTCCTCATGGTAAACATTTTGTACATTATTTTCACCAAAGTGAGTGAAAATGGCACCTTCATAATTGTACACGTATACTTTTGGTGGGTGGTGGTAGTGGGAAAGAACAATTGATTATTCAAAGAAATCCCACACTCGTATTTAGGAGAACACCTCCTTGCACCTTTTATTAATTGAAAAGTGAATGAAATTATAAATAATTCTACCCCTATTTATAAGCTAAACATTACTTGGAGATAAAGCTAAATGAATTCGAAATTAGCTAGACTTCCTAAACCTATTAGATAAGTAAACTTCAAATAAACTAACTTAACTAAACCGACATCCATTAAGCCAACAAGGATTAATTATCTCACATTCACCCCCTTAATCCTTGTTTTGTTCCACCCAAATCTATCACTCCAAGCAAATTTTGCATTTCTTCAAATTTCAACCTTGGCAAAGCTTTAGTCAATATATCTGCACGTTCTTCTCCTCGAACATATTCTACTCGAACTTCTTCTCTTTGAGTGCATTCACGCATAAAATGAAACCTTGTATTAATATGTTTACTTCGACCATGAAAAACTGGGTTCTTCATTAATGCTATTGCTGACATCATCCACCCGTAAATCAACCAATTTTTCTTCACTTCCGGTTAGTTCACTAAGTAATCCTCTCCACCATAATGCTTGGCATGCTACATCCGTTGCCGCCATGAATTCGGATTCACAAGATGACAATGCACCACTTTTTGTTTTTGCGAACTCCATGAGATAATCCAAGTACAAACTAAAACACCATACTTCCTGCATCCGTAGAATCGGTAGCGTGACTACTATCACAAAAACCAAGCATTTTGAAATTCCCATCTCGATCGTATTGTATGCCATACTCGATCGTTCCCCGTACATATCTCAGAATTTGTTTAACCAGTTGCATATGACTCCTTTTTGGATTTTGCATAAACCTATTCATTACACCAACTAAGTAGTTCAGATCCGGTCTCGTGTGTGTTAGTTACTAAAGGCTTCCAATTATCCACCGATATTTATTCAGGTCTACTTCTTCTCCGGAGTCATCTTTGTCAATCTTCAACCGAGCCTCCATAGGGAACTTTGTAGAATTACAATCTTCCATTCCATTGTTTTTTAGTATTTTCTTGGCATATGAACTTTGTTTAAAAGTGATTTTTCCTTTAACTTGAGAAACCTCGATTCCTAAATAGTAGGATAACAAGCCCAGATCTTGCATATCAAATTGTGATTCCGTTCGCTTCTTACATATACTCAAACTATTACCAAATCACCTTTTATGGTTTTCTTGTAGATTGCTTGTTCTAGCGGGCACTTAGCAAAGCCGAGTTGCTTCAACGTCTTATCCAAGCGTTCATTCCAAGCGTGGGGTGCTTGTCGAAGGCCATATAAAGCTTTGTGTAGTTTATACACAAGGTGACTTTTTCAGGGTACGACAAAACCTTCAGGTTGTTTTACCAACACAACCTCCTTTATTTCACCATTTAAATATGCCGATTTTACATCGAGATCACATACTAACCACTCTTTCTTGGTCGCCAATGCTAAGATCATCCGAATGATTTCCATCCTAGCAACTGGGGGCAAATACCTCGTCAAAATCCACTCCCGGTTGTTCTACATACCCTTTAGCCAATAATCGAGCTTTATGTTTTGTTATCATCCCGTTCACATCTCGCTTTATTTTGAACACCCATTTTAAGCCGATAGCTTTTGAACCCGGTGGTAGGTTTCTTAATTCCCATGTATTATTTTTTTCAATGGAAATTAGTTCACTACTCATAGCCTTTTCCCATTCTTTATTGCCTTTAGCCTCCATATAAGTCATCGGTTCATCATTCATTAACAAACACTCTTCTGTCATCATAACATAATTATCAAAGTGCTTTGGCAAGTGAGTTTCTCTAAAGGACCTTCTTAGCTCTTGGTTATGTATAAATTCATCATTTTCTTCTTGGGTAGAATTTGCAACATAATCAGCCTGGTTTAGGTCCTCATTGTCAAACTCATCGATTGGTGCATTTTCGGTATTATGGGCCTCTTCTGTGTGGGCCTGCGGGTCTGTATGTGTTTGGCCAGAAGTTGTTGTTTGTGATGAGGATTAATCCAACTGAATCATGAACTCAACCCAATATTTCCCTTCTCCAATATTCATTATTTTCTTGTAATCGGTCCAATCAAACGGGTGCGTTCTTCGAATCTCACGTCTCGACTAACATATATGTTATTTTGTGTCGGATCGTAGACCGGAAAAGCTTTTGACCCGGGTTCATTATCAATATACACAGCCTGTTTGCTTCGGCAATGCTTACTGATGGGATCTTCATGTGGGCTTTGCAACCAAATACCCGTAAATGTTTCACTGTTGGTTTTCTCTCATGTAGCACTTCATATGGTGTTGTATTTTTTAAACTTTTGTCGGAACTCTATTCAAAATATAAACGGCATGACGAACGGCTTCACCCTATATGTTTTGTGACATTTTCATTGCTTTCATCATAGTCTGGTTTGTGTTTAGAATCGACCTGTTACGTCTCTCTACCACACCGTTTTGTTGAGCCGAATACAGTAAAATGCCTTTTGATCCTGATTTCATCACAATATTTTGCAAACAACTTGTTGAGAAATTCTCCGCCATGATCACTTCATAAGACTTTAGCATTTAATGATAATTGAAGCTCCACTTGTTGTTTAAAGCTCTTGAACACCTCCAATGCATCTGATTTGTCTTTGATGGTGTACAGCCACATGAAGCATGTATAGTCATCAACAAACAAAATAAAATAATTCTTTCCTTCCGGTGTAGGCGGGTTTATAGGTCCACACAAATCGGTATGAATTAATTCTAATGGTTTTGAAGCTCGATACAAGGTGTTTTTAGGAAAAGAATCACGACTTTGTTTCCTGAGCATACATGCATCACACACATGCTCACCATATTTAGTTTGAATTTTTCCATGTACCAACTTCTTTGTTTTCATATCCTATATAGATTGGAAGTTCAATTGACCAAGTCTAGCATGTCATAACCATGCTCGGTCATCAATGGAGTTCAAGAAACATACCTCGGATCCGATTTTGAGTGCAATTTTATAAAAGCGGTTTTGAATCCTTGGAACTTTCATCAGTAAACGTCCTTCTTCTTCATATAGCCATAAGTGATCTTCATTCATCCATACTTTGCAACCGTCCTCTATTAATTGTCCAAGACTTAGTATATTGCTACATAAGTCAGGGATGTAACAAACATCGCTTATAACCCATTGTTCACTGTTCTTACAATTGAACACAATTGAGCCCTTTCCTTTTATCTCAACATATGACCCGTCTTCAAATCTAACCAACCCCGTAATGTTTTTTTCTATCTCGGTGAAGTGGGATTTAATACCGGTTATGTGATTAGAGGCACTGTTATCAAGATACCATATTGAATCATCATGACTATCACTAGCGTACAACTTAGGGTGTACTTTCTCTTCACTAAGAAGAATTCTTTTTCCATTCAACTCAACCCTTGCCATCATCAGGGCTAGACCTTGGTCTTCAACTTGATTCAGATTGGCTTCTTCATCAACTTGCTTTGTACAATCCCATGCATAATGGCCATTCTTGTTACAGTTATAACGACAAACATTCCATTTATGTCGACCCGTATTAGTGTTCTCATGCTACTGTTCATGATCATTCTTCGGTTGTTCGTTTCGATTATCATTGGGTCATTTATTATGTCCTCTTCCACAACCATATCCTCGACCACGACTACGACCACGTCCTCTACCGCGTTGGTTTGAGCCATGTCCACGACCTCCATATCTGCATTGATCTTGATCCACATTCTTGTTTCTGTTTTGTGGTTCAGCCTGGGTGTACAGAAGTTTTGCATCTTTTTCGGTTATCGATTCATGACCTTTAATTCGTTCCTCAAAGGCCTTTAATCTTCCAATACAGTCTTCGAATGTCATAATGCTTAAGTCCACAAATTGCTCAATCGTTGCAACTGTTGTGATAAACTTTGGCGACATACTATCATGAAGTTTTTTAACAATTACTATCTCCTCCAAGGTTGTTCCTAATTCATTGAACTTGCTAATAAATTCCGAGATCTTTCCTGCAAAATCTTCCACGGTTTCTTTCTCACCCATCTTTAGTTGTTCCATTTCCCATCTCAAAGTAGCTAATCGAGCCTGTTGAACCCGGTCAGCTCCGAGATATCTAACCCGCAGAGCTTCCCAAATATCTTTAGCACTTCCGGTTGTCGCAACTTGCACAAGAACATTCTTCGGTAATGCTTGATAGATTATCGCTCGCGGCAACTTGTTTTTCTTTCATCCACCGCTTCTCCGGTTACTAGATCGATCGCCTCCCATAATCCTCGGGCATCAAGATTGGCCTACATCATCACGGTCCATGTGTTATAGTTTGTACTCGTCAAATTCGGACAAGTTAAGTTCGAAGTACTTGGTTCTCTTTGATGTACAATGATTTGCTGTGGTGCTCCTCCATCTGCCATGGTTTTTGAATCAAAGCTTTTGTGGTTATTCACCCCACAAAGTTGATGCTTGGATTTTCTCGTGACCTGGTTATTCTCCCCACGTTCAAACGACTAAACCCCTCTACTTGGTTATACACCCCAAGTTTTATCAGAATTGAACAGACCTTCAATCACAGCCAAGGTCTTTTGATTACAACTAGAACCACCTTGTGGCTCTGATACCAATTGTTGGAAAGAACAATTGATTATTCAAAGTAATCACACACTTGTATTTGGGAGAACACCTCCTCACACCTTTTATTAATTGAAAAGGTAATGAAATTACAAATAATTCTACCCCTATTTATAAGCTAAACATTACTTGGAGATAAAGCTAAATGAATTCGAAATTAACTTGATTTCCTAAACCTATTAGATAAGTAAACTTCAAATAAACTAATTTAACTTAACCGACTATGATATTGAAGTCTCAGACTTATCCGTTAAGCTAAAAAGGATCACAGTGGTGTGGGTAGTGGTGGTAGTGAGTAGCGGCAACGGCTGTGGTAAGTGGTGGTACTTGGTAGTGGCAGCGGTGGTGGGTAGAGGTGACGATGGTGGGGTTGCGGTGATGGGTCGGTAGTGGTGGCGGCGGCGATCGTGATGGCCCTGATGGGTGGTAGTGACGGTGATGGGCGGTTGTGGTGTTGGGTGGGTGGTGGCAGCGGCGATGAGTGGTTGTGATGGGGAATAATTGCAGGGTAAAAGGTGGGGATAGATTGATAATTGTATTTTTTAAAAAGACAAAAGCTATTTAGAAGACCACATTTTGTGGTTTTTAAAAGCCAACTTTTTAAGTCTTCTTAAATAGTCGAAAGAAAAGACATTTTTATTAATGCCAAAAACCATGTTAACTTATTGGCTTTTTAAAAACTGGCTATATAAGTCATTTTCAAAGTCAATTCCAAACACCGTGTTTGCCCTTTTGGGATTTACTTTGCCTCTTGTAGGTTGTTAGATTTCTAGATTTCTTGATTTTAAGCTTTATAGAAGGTATCTTCATTGAGATTAATTGTTTTGTGGTCAATCAGTATTTAAGGTTGCATGGAATTGAATAAGGATAGCTTCAAGTCCTTACATACACTACTTGGCTAGAAACCTAAAGATATTTATGATATTATATTTAATGTTTTAATTAATCATTTGTTAGCTTTTTTTTTTTTGAAGGTTAACTTTCATTAAAACAAAAAGGAACCTTATTCCAAGGAGGAATAAAGGCCCGAAAACGAGTACAATTACATTATATCACAATTACACCATTTCTCCCAATCTAAAATACCCCGACGTGCCCTGTGTTTGTACCAAAGAAAGCCCAAAGCTTTGACATCGGATATAATGTCCATCACGTTAACCTCCTTATTTGAAAATATTTTCTCGTTTCTAGCTTTCCATAACCTCCAACTCGTAATGATGGAAATGCCTTGTAATACCATCTTCTTTTCTCCACTCGTGCCATAATGCTCGAAAGCCTGAACTATATCTTTCACCGAAAAAGCAAACATCGTAGGAATACGACACCATAAAGAAACTCCATGCCACACCCCAGCCGCGATAGCACAACCGGTAAGAATGTGATCTATGGACTCCACACCATCCTCGCACATAACACACAAATCATCATGAACCATAATGTGCCTCTTTTGCAGCGCAGTCTTGGTAGAAAGACGATCTAGAAAAGCACTCCACATAAAAATATTGCATTTAGCAGGGACCCATTTGCACCACTTGAACCCGAAATTCTCTTTGTTGCAACCGTGTAACCATCTTTTAACCGAAGCGACCGAAAAGTGATCAGACATAGGATCGTTCCAAACCCAATCGTCTTCTTGCTTGGACAGAGATACCTCGGCCAGCCGACCCTCCAAATCTTGCCGAAGTTCCACCTCTTCCAAAGAAACAATAGCCCTTTTCCAACTCCACTTAATCCCAGATCGCTAGTCTATACATTCGCACCTATTAGAAACCAAGCATTTCTTGTCTTTCTCCAGAGTAAATAAACCCGGGTAACAATCCTTTAACGGGGCATGGGTTAGCCACGGGTCAAGACAAAAGCGCAAAGTACTACCGTCTCCAAGCCGACCCTTAAATATACTAAGTGCCCCCACCCCTGCAACTTTGATCTTGCTACAATACGAAACTATATTCTTCCAAACCCCGGAAACACCATTATTAACCGGAAGAAAACCCCACTTTCTATCCGAGCCATGTATAGAATCCACCACCCTACGCCATAGAGCATTAGACTTTGTAACATACCTCCAGCACCATTTTAACAAAAACGCCTTGTTACATTCATCTAATCTGGCCAAACCTAGGCCGCCTTCTTCTTTATGAAGCGTCACTTTATCCCAAGCAACCCAAGCCATTTTCCTCACCTCTTCAGACCCATCCCACAGAAAATTTCTCATGAATTGTTCAAGTTTATTAATGATGCTAACCGGGGCCTTAAATAAGGATAAGTAATACGTAGGAAGACTATCCAAAACTGACTTTATCAACGTGACCAGCCCACCGATAGAAATACTATTTGCCTTCCATTTAGATAAACGCTTTCTAAACAGATTAACCACTGGATCCCAATGACCAATTCTGTTCATAATGGCGCCCACCATAATACCCAGATACGAGAACGGTAAAGCACCGAAATTACAACCTAGTCTATTAGCCATGTGCTCAACATCATCCTGTCGTCTCCCCACTCCATATAAAACTGACTTATGGATTTAAGACCAGAACATAAGTAAAATATCCGCAAGATCCTTTTCATATTAGAAAAATTGAACACCGACCACTCGCCCATTAACATAGCGTCGTCTGCAAAAAGAAGGTGAGTGACAATCGGCCCCCTAGGCAAACGAATACCATCCAAAAACCCGTTTGAACAAGCTTTTTTGACCATCTCCGAAAAAGCCTCCATAACAAGAATAAATAAAAACGGGGATAAAGGGTCACCTTGACGAATGCCCTTCTCACAAGAAAACTGAAATGTAGGCGAGCCATTAATCAAAATAGACGCCTTAGAAGCGGAAATAATACCTTTTATCCATTTGCACCAAGTAGAAGAAAAACCCATCTGCTTGAGAATAGCCAACAAAAACCCCCAATTCACGTTATCGTAAGCCTTTTCAAAAGTCGACTTTGAACATAAATAATTCCCGGTTATTTTTCTTTGCCCAAGAGATGATTTCATTCGTGGTCAAAGGACCGTCGAATATATATATCTACCCGAAAGAAACGCCGACTGGGTTTCTGAGACAACCAAATCCATCACCCCTTTGATACGATTAGCTAACACTTTAGAAACCACCTTATTAATACAACCGATTAATCTAATTGGCCGAAAATCTCCAAGTTCAGTAGGTTCCACCTTCTTTGGTATCAAGGTAATAAACGAAGAACCAGTTCCGGGGCTAAACTGACCAGAATCGGAAAAAATACCTGAAAATGTCAATAAAATCGGCTTCAAGGAGACTCCAAAACTTTTTAATAAACCGGAAGTTAAACCCGTCAGGCCCTGGAGCTTTATCACCACCATAATAGTCTCAAGCTGGTGTAACTCTTGATCCAAAATATGCTTTTCCTCCAATTCACAGTTCAAACAATCATCCTTCCACGCATTAATACCATGTCGTAAACGTCTAAATTTCTCCATCAGATGCTCATCCGGAGTACCTTCTACCTGCGCATCCTTTAAAATCCTAGCAACCACCTAGTGAAAATCATCTCTTTCTAACCATGAGTTAAAAAAACGGAACGGTTTCGCACCGAAGTTTCTAGAAACAAGCTTCAAAATAAGCAGGGAATGATCTGATTTATCTCTGCACAATGCTCTATATTCCGCGGAAGGCCACTCCCTAAAAAAATCCCAATTAACTAGAATACGATCCATCCGACTTAACTTGTTCCCTGCTGCAAACGTGAACTTCCTACCACGTAACCCGTATTCATGAAGATTCGCTCTATCAATAAAATCGTTAAACTCTTGGGAAGACCAACCAAAACCCGTCTGTCGTACTCATGCTTTGCTCAATATCATTCCAAACCGCCCGCTTAACAACCGGTTGTTGCGGGGCATATACATTCATCCAGCAAGTCAATACGCCACTCCCCTCAATCGTACCAACTACAAGAAGAGTATTTTGCGACTTCCTGACATCCATGATTGAAAAGAAGCCCGGTTCCCACATGGTAACCAACCCACCCGAACGACCAGTAGACTCAAAGCATTCATAATGATAATTACCTCTTCCCCAAAACGCCCCAAGATCGATACTAGACGCATCGCTGCACTGTGTTTCTTGTAAGAAAATACAATTCGCCTCGTTTTGAATTCTTAAATTCCTAACCCAAGACGCTTTACCTTGAACTCCCATACCCCGAATGTTGAGGGACATCACATTCATTGATCACCAATTTGAAAACCATCGTTAACGATTTGTTCCTTCAACTGTGCGCCAAAATCACGCAAATTATCCACCCCCAAAGCTCTACCTATATCAATTGTTGCTTCCTGTTCATTATCGATTAGAACCTGCTGTTGAATCTGGGCCAAGACTTGGTCAGACACACTCTCCTCTACCTCTTCCTCAAAATCAACATTATGGCATTTAGACGAAACCGCAAAAGCACAACTCTTATTCAAATCAGGAGTACAAAAATCACCCGAAACCGTTTCCGACTCATCTTGCACTTCAACATTAGTGTTACCATTAAGAATACCAATCAACATATCAACTCCAAAGTAATCCGAATCTTCAAGAGCGCGCTTCTTCGGACGATCATTCTCACCCGGTGAAATCACTCTACTCCTAAGCGAATTCTTCTTTCTAAACTTCTTCCGTAGGGAATTAGACTTGTCTTGACTCACCCGACTTGGAGACGCACAAACCGAATTGTCCACCACATCAATCGGCCCCCTATCCATAACATTTTCTTGAACGTCATTCACCTGACCGTTGCTAACATTCTCTCCCATCTCAACCTCCAGCCCATCACCATGCACATTGTTTCTTTGATCATCTCTACCATTTGGTTCCGAATTATCCTCCAAATCACAATCTTCAATCTCCTCAATACAATCCGGAGACCATTGCCCATCGTCCTCATCAACCCAAACCTTGAATGTTTTACCCCTCCACAACAAAGAAAACCTATCGTCAACTCTCGAATCGCTACCACAAAGAACACCAATGTAAGCAAAAGAAAAATCTTTTTCGTCACTCGAATAACAAGTCGGTTGGACCACCTTGCCATATCGCTTGCCAACAGCCTCAAACACCTCGTCTACAGCAAGACTAATAGGAATCCCATGAACTCTCAACCATGCTACTCTTTCATACTTTTGAACTTGCCCAGTCCATCTCGCTACCGAATCAAACCACTCATCCCACACTTCTTTAGAGTCCAAAAATGAATTGCAATCATTCTCACTGTTAAAGACTAGCAAAACATTAAAACCTCCCCCATATTTAATTGCAGCTGAATACCCACCATTGTTCTTCATAAGATCATTAAGAGAGCTTAACACCTTGTAACTCTTAACTCTAACACAAGCAGATCGTTGATGCCATTCACAATAGGCTTCCACACTATCATCAATCTTTATTACCTCGTCTTGATTAACTGCCACATTCGTATTAAGAAACGTATCTCGGTAAGACCTATTATTCTCTCCCACACGTGAAGCCATTCCACCCTGGTTAGGGTTTGCATGGTCTTTGTGTACCTCTTTCTCAGCCATGAAATCATTAGATCTATCAGCCGTGTTTTCTTTATTCCCATTCGTACCCCCTACAACCCGTTCACCATCCACAAACCTTGACCTAACAATGAACAACTTGTATGAGCCCATCCAAACGTCCTCCATATCCCCTTCCATACGCTTCACATCGTTAACGTTACGAAACGATAGAAACCCAAACTTCTTACCCAACCTGTCAGACTTCCGCGCAATATACGATCCCACATAATCCCCATAAACCTTGAAACGTTCATCAAATCCACCGAAGAACATATAAAAGGAAGGTTCGATACGAAAAACTTAGTGAGTACCTCGTTACTATGTCGCCGATGATCTCTGGTCTCCTTACCCTTCCTAGAAGGAACATCGTACCACTCGTCCACATTAATCCGACTGTAGCCTCTCATCGAAACCCTAGATCGCCAAAATCGCCGCTCTGAGAAAATAGGAATTCTTAATAGTTTGTTAGCTAGAATTAGTATCCTAGTTTGAATGTATCTCCTGGAAGTAGACGTTGGATGTAGTGCACACTTATGTTTTTCATTAAGTTTTGCGGTTCTTTGGGAGCATCAATATTTTTGTCAGTTAATTACGTTGTAGATGTTTCAACATTTCTATTTTGTGAAGGCTATAACTACCCTTAGTTTTTAAAATGCAATATATTTTTAAATTATTTTCCTCATTGTTACTTTTATACACTACTTTTATTTTCCTTTAATGTTTTAATACTTTGAGAGATCATACAACAACACATCGTCTTTTTCAACTTTGCTTCAGTTTGTATTTAGACATGATAACCAACACTTGGTATTAGAGCTTTGTTCGTTTTGAAAGGGCTATGATTTGTATCTAATCAAAGGTTGAAGAGTCTCCAAAGCAGCTGCTACTCTATCCGCCTGTTCGTGTGGAAAATATCTACTCCATGAATTAAGCTCCAATTAATTCAATAATATTTTTCATGGTCTTCTCTCTAAGATCAAGCTACACAATTCTCTCTAAGATCAAGCTACATAATTCTCTCCATGATTCTCTCCCCAAGATCAAGCCTTTGTAATTAGTGTATTGCTTTTTGTATCTCTATAAATTGAGGGTAAACTTTGTAATCATTTATCAAGTATCAATACAATAACATTTCAACCTTTATATGGTATCAAGAGCCTAAAAGCTCCCTCGAGCCATCTTCGATCCCAACCTACTCGACAGATACATTTTGTCCGCATTCTGCTTCTTTTTTTTCTTCTTTCGATTCACCATGGCCAAACAAATCATCCACAATACCGCCGCCACAACCCGAAACAAAGGGCCACCTCGAACTACCAATACCAACACTCGCCCGACTCGAAACAATAACACCTTTGCTACTATTGTAACATTCCCGGACATGACACTAAAGATGGCCGCAAACTTAGTAGCTTCCTACGAGAACTCAATGTCTCGCCTCAAAATACCAACACCCCCGTGGTTAACTACACAACCCGTCACCCAACGGCTATAACCCCATCTTGGATGTGGGACACTAGTGCATCCAACAACATCGCGAACAACAACCAACAATTTCCCATTCTTTCCAAATAGGGAGGACTCGATAAGGTGGTGCTAGGTGATGGTAAAACTCTCCATATAACTCATATTGCTCAAACAACTATTCGAAAAATATCTCACCCACTTCTTTTAAATAACATTTTAATTGCTCCTAATCTTTGAAATAATCTTATTTCTGTTGCCAAAGTTTGTCGTACTAATCGTGTTTCAATTGGATTTTTTCCCTATCATTTTTTTTGTCAAGCATCTACACATGGGGTCGCGCCTCACGCGGGGAGTGAACATCAATGATGTCTACTATGGACCAATTTCCTTGTCTCCTCAAGTCAACAACACCCAAACAAACTCTCTTCTCATGTGGTACCACATAAATGTACATCCATCGCTTCAATTGTTGAAGGCTTTAATTTCTAGATTGGGACTTTGTTATAATAAGGTGACCCATGAGTCTTTTCATTGTACATTATGTTCCCTAAATAAAAGCCACAAACTACCTTTTGGCAAAAACTCTATTGTTGCCAATTAACCTCTACAACTTCTCTACTTCGACGTACGGGTCCCGTAAAAACGTCAATCGATGGCTTTAAATACTACGTCATTTTTGTTGACTATTTTTCCAAATACATTTGGTTATACCCAATCAAACGAAAATCCGATGTCAAAATTCTTTTTCCACAATTTAAATCTCTTGTTGAAATTTTTTTTTAAACCAACATTGTTGCGTTGTTCACTGATAATGGGGGTGAATATGTGGGTCTTTCACCTTATCTTGCCTCTCAAGGTATCTCCCATTACACGACACCACCTCACACACCGAAACAAAACGGTATTGCTGAACGACGTCACCGGCACGTTGTGGAAACCGGCCTCGCATTACTCCACTACTCCCACTTACCACAACATTTTTAGTCTCATGCTTTTCAAACCGCTACCCACCTCATAAACCGTTTACCTACACCCACTCTTGACAATAAATCACCCTATGATGTGTTGTTCAACACCGCTCCTACCTATTCCAAACTTAAGGCTTTTGGTTGCCTTTGTTACCCGTGGCTAAAACCATATGCCACTTAAAAACTACAATCCCGGTCCACGACATGCATCTTTCTTAGCTACTCCTCCTCTAAGGCGGCTTTCAAATGCTATGACCCTCTTAATAAAAAACTTAATCACTCTCGACATGTTGAATTCATTCCCCACATCTTTCCATTCCAAACCACCAACTCCACCACTATACATATGTGCTTCGACACCTTTTTAAACCCAACACCCTCAATTCCCATTCCCTCCCCACCGCTTCCATCTCCTGCCCAAAACTCTCAATACACTCTATCACCCGAAGCCCACCAAACCATCCCACCTGCAGCCCAACGAAACACTCCACCCGGAACAACCACCACTCCATCCGCAGCCCAACAACACACCCCACCTGAAGCCCAACCAACCACCCCACCCCACCAAACCTCCCACGGCCAGTATCATCTCCCTCCACCTCCCCGGACCATCCACCACCCTCCACTTCCACCGTCTCTCCTCTCGGCCCAACACCCGAGCCCACTGACCAGTCCACCCCACCCACCGATTCCACCACCACTACACCACTCAACTAACCCAACTCACAACACTATCAGCCCGACTCTTCCAACACCCAAACTCCACCGCCTCATAGACAACCCAAACCCAACCCCAAATACTACAACTCTAACTTTCTCAACTCCACCACCATTCATCCATTACCCGTGTCCCTTGAACCGTCCACCTATACTCAAGGCATGAAGGATCCAGATTGGCGTCACGCCATAGATTTTGAGTATAATGCACTCATTCACAACAACACATGGGAACTTGTACCTCACAGAACCCAAACTCCTATTGGTTGAAAATGGGTATTCCGAATCAAACGCATACCCGATGGCACAATTGACAAGTACAAAGAACGTCTCGTTGCCAAAGGGTTTCACCAAGAATATGGAAAAGACTACCATGAAACAGTTAGCCTCATTACTAAACCCGTTACCATCCGCACCATCCTCTCTATTGCCCTTTCAAAAGGATGGTCTTTGCGTCAACTAGATGTCAATAATACGTTTCTTCATGGGACTCTTCACGAGGATGTCTTTATGATACAACCTCCCGGGTTCACAAATACGGGATTCCCACGTCACATTTGCCAACTCAAAAAATCTCTCTATGGCCTTAAGCAAGCATCGCGTGCTTGGTACATTGAACTAACCAATGTTCTCATTCGCTTTGGTTTTAAAAAATGTAATTCTGATCCTTCACTCTTGGTCTACAATCTCAACAATATCTTGCTATCTCCTTGTGTACGTTGATGAGATTGTCCTTACCGAAAATCGCAATCCATTTATGGATTCCTTTGTTGAAGCCCTAAGCAAACAATTATCCATCAAAGACTTAGGCCCTCTCCATCACTTCCTAAGAATTGAAGTCATTCCTACGACTCATGGTCTATTCCTTTCTCAACATCGCCACATTCAAGACATTCTCACCACCTTTAAAATGGATGGCGGAAAAGAGGTTCTCACACCTTTATGCACTTCCGACTCGCTTTCTTCCTATGACTCATCTCCTCCCGTCGATCCCACACCCTACCGAAAACTGGTAGGTACTTTGCAGCACGTCGCCTTCACTCGTTGAGACATCTCCTTTACCGTAAATAAATTATCTCAGTTCATGCACTGACCCAAACAATCACACTGGCAAGCTCTCAAACGGGTACTCCGATATTTGAAAGGAACGATCCATCATGGGTTATTCTTGAAGCGCAATACTAACCTTACCTTGCAAGCTTTTTCAGACTCGGACTGGGGCAGTATTAATGATGGGGATGGTCCACTACAGCATACCTCATATATCTTAGGTCCAATATCATCTCGTGGAAATCTGCTAAACAAAAAACTATTTCTTGATCATCTACCAAAACTGAGTACAAAGTTCTCGCTAATGCTGCAGCTGAACTTTCATGGGTTAAAAATTTACTCGGTGAACTAGGTCTACCAACTATGAGCACTCCATAGCTTTACTGTGACAACACCGGAGCTACCTGTGTATGTGCCAATCCTATTTTCCATTCTCGCATGAAACACATTGCTTTGGACTATGACTTTGTATGGGAACAAGTTAACTCCATCTTAAGGTCCTTCATCTCAGCTCAAAGGATCAACTCGCGGATGTGCTAACCAAACCTCTACCGCATGCGCTTTTTCTACTTTTTCGGTCCAAGGTTGGAGTCTCCAACGGATCCTCCATCTTGCGGGGGTGTATCAACTCCATGAATTAAGCTCCAATTAATTCAATAATATTATTCAATTATTTAGTCAACAAGTCTTTGCATGATCCTCTCCCTAAGATCAAGCTACATAATTCTCTCCATGATTCTCTCCCCAAGATCAAGCCTTTGTAATTAGTGTATTGGTTTTTGTATCTCTATAAATTGAGTTGTAAACTTTGTAATCATTTGTCAAGTATCAATACAATAACATTTCAACATTTATAGAAAACAGTCTAACAAATGGAGGTGCGTCAAAAATCAAAATAATAGATCCATCATAGCAAGTGGCTTTGGATTTTGTTCGTTTAGCGGGTTAAAGAAAACGATAATGGTGGTAGCTTGTTTTCTTGATCAGTGGTATAGAGCTCCTGGAGCGAGTTTGATCGAAAAAGGGTTGAAGCTATCAAAAGGAAGGAAAAACATGGCGTTGGCACATGCTAAAGAAGGTGGTTAAATGCCATATCAATAGCCAATTTTGGCCCCTACGAATTAACCCGTATAGGCGGTCAAAGTTAAGTCAAACATGGATGCTCATGTTATATGGGAAACTGGACCAGGGAATTTAGGAGAAGAATCAGATTTTAATAATTTGAAACAAGACCTTGCCTTATTGATTCAAGATACACCCGAGGAGATGGTTTTGCAAATGGTGAGTTACTTGTTTCTGAAATTTGCTATCAAAACAGGATTTCAGGTTTTCGTGAGCTTTAACTTACTTGTTACTGAACAGTGTATTGTTCAGAGTCCCTATAAATTGTTGGTTGGGTTTTGAAGATCAAAGGATCGAAAATGGGGATGTTGCGTTAAGCCGAACACGGATGAGATTATCATTGAGATGGAGAAGCTGTAGGGTTTGGTTTCAAGTTTGTTTATTCTCATAAAATTGCAGTGTGATAACCAGAAGATCATCTCATTACCATACAAATTAAATATTGTCTGTGTTGGAGATTTCGAGATAAAATCATAAAACTGATGACCTGTTGCAGACTGTTGAAAGATAGAGCCTTTATCATTTTCCGATCTCTAGAAATGATTGATCATACGTAAAGCAAGCCTTAGTAGAGGTGTTGTAGTCGATCGAGTTTGAGTTTATGACAAATTTGGATAAGGGGAAAGTCTGATACAGAAGCTTCTAATATTTAGTTTTGGTGCAAAAACTCGAGTCAAGGTTTCAGCATAACCGAAACATCAGTTAAGAAGAATTTTGTTGATGCAACAAGATTGTCATTAATAAAGACATGATTGATTGAAAGTTATTCAACACATGTTCACCAACAACGTCCAAGGGGAACATGTTAGTGCATTTTGGTGTGTCAATCGCTATTTGAATGGGCTTGATGTTGTCGTGTGCCGAAAAGGTGAATTTGTGTTGAAGTTTATTAGTTATTGGGAGTTTAATTATTGAGTCTTTAGTGATTGACGGTTTAGTGACTGAGCTCAATCACTAAGACAAATCATTGTAGAGAGAGCAACTGAGCCTGTGTGTGTTTTGAGAGATCACAAGATGTGATCTCACGTGCTTAAGTTGTCAATGTAAACTTTTTCAGTATCATACAACATGTGACAATTGATTAACGTTTATATTCTGAATTAGTTTTTCTATCTCAAACATACTTTATGCACCAGATCTAATAAGATCTGTGGTCCTAATAATTACCATCGGTGATACAGATTTGTTTAATCGTGTCACTTTATATAATTAGGGTGACCATGTATATGTATCCCTTTTTGTGCTTTAGTTTGGTTTAGATAGTAACATTGTAAATAAAATAAATCTTACACAAAGAGATGTTTTACATACATCTAATATAACAATGATAGAGATTATCATACTGGAGAAGATTAAAATATATAGCTAATATCAATTACTATGGGTCACAATAGAATTCTAACATAAACTACTGTCGCTAATTCCTACTAAGTTGATGTTAGAAGATGCTAAATGTGAAATATTTTTGTATTTGTCTTTATATTTAAATACAAATCACTACATATTTATACTAGTTAAGTAGTACTATTAACCACCTAACTAACTAACTAACCTTATGTTTTTACCAACATTCCTCCTCCAAAACGACGGTAGATTCATTTAGCTTAAAACAGCATAACACAAAACAAATACAAATGTACACCCCAATTCCCATGAATTCAAGGTTGAAGCAACAATCCATTTTGAAACAAAACCTTAAACTGAGAATGGAACAAAAATATTTTGATTAAAGAAGAAATCTAAAAGAACCTATATTACATGGAGGCTACTCTACTTCTAGGTTTTGAAATTAATTATGCGTACCACACTAAGGGGTGTTTGTTAACCTCTTAATAAACCTCTTAGTCATTCAACTCTTAATTGTTCAGTATTAAGAGTGTTTGTTTCAACTAAAAAAAAGTACCAAACCACTCCTGAGAGGAGTACCCATGTGTAGCAGATATAATAAGAAATCTAGACACAATTTTAAAACACACTACATAATGTATATACTATATATAGCAACTTTTGTTTGTGAGACGAAAGTAACTGTTCATGTTCATCGCACGCTTTAAAAAAAATTGAAAACGGTAACTTCACGGTAACGTCGTCTAATTAATGTTTTGCTCTACCCGAGGGCAATTTGGTCATTCATTGTTCTCATGATTTTGTAACTGTTGAAACGGAGATTATGCTGGTCAAGTGGTTGGGGTACTACAAGGGCTTTTTGTCTAGGTTTTCGTTTCCTTTTCTTTCTTCTGTCACCTGCTCTCACTAAGCACCACCGTAACCACCACCGATGTCACATCTTCGTCATCGCCGCTGTAATAAAATCAACCGACATCATCCATCACTTGATCTGAAGCCGAACTAACGGCGAAGGTGGGTGTTTTGCTCAGATCTGGCGACGGTTGCAGGTTCTTATGGTAGATCAAGATGCATGTAGTTGTTTTAAGATGGTGATGTCGGTGGAGAGAGAGAGAGAGAGAGAGAGAGAGAGAGAGAGAGAGATTGTGTTTGTGTGTGACAATAGCGGTTGTGGGAAGAAGATGGGTAGCCATGTGGGCTGAGGTAGAGAGAGAAAGAGAAGGAGAGAAACGGTTAAATGGTTGTGGTGGGGGCCGGAACGATGGTTATGGGTGCTGTTGTGAGGTCCACGACGGTGATACGTTGATAATGGTGACGATATTCAGAGGTGGTGGGGAAGTTTTGAGGGAGATGAAATTTTTTCTATGCAAAATATTTAAAGTGAAAGTGTCTTTTAACATCTCATCTTATTGGCATACAATGCCCTCCTCACATTCTCTTTGGTAATATATGTGATATAATTTTAATAAATTATTATGTATATAAGAACATTAGTAATGTAGTAAAGTTAGGTTATTTCAGCACATAAATTCTACACTTTCTATTCAAATTAAGATAGTTCTTTATTTATTTAATGGTCGCTTTGCTAACGTATAACAAAGTCATATTAATGTCATTATCATAACGCCTGTAATGAAGTCTCAAACGCTTGGTTGTAGCTGCAATGTGCGACACGAGTAAAAAACTAGTCTTTACAATAAATAACAAAGTGGGTTGGCTGTAGACACCATCTGAAATCTTAAATCTTGTCAAACTTGTTGACAAGGAAAAGTGAAATTATATTAAAACCTTAAAAGCAAAAACATATCTACAAGGAAGGTGGGAGTACCCCTCCAAGGAACGATGAGAACAAGGCCAATGCACGTTGTGGTTGGTCACTTGGAACAGTATGGCCTGCACCCCTAATAGTTATAAGAACCAATCCTTTGTATGCCTCTAAATACCCTCCAACCTATAAACATGATTTCATGTTAAGAGGCCATGAAAAACATATTTTGTAATGAGAGTTAACTTTTGTTATATGGATAAATCCATATTTTGCATTATAAATATATAGTTTCCATCTTTACCTATTAAAGGAAAAATGGTTCGTACTCATTGTAATAATCCATACTTACACTTTGATCAGTGACACTCCCAACTTTCCCAAATGTTACCAAGGGAAATTTTAGTAGCATAATCATCATAGATTCACACCCGACTTACAATTTCTTTATACTCTATTTTCTGGTACGTTTCTCTATTTCGTTCATAATCATCATTGTGAGGGATATTGAGTGGAAATAAAGTAGAAATCTATGATCATTATGCTATTGGGATTTCTTTTGGCAACGAAAATCATTGGTCAAACTGTAAAAATGGATTATTATGGTCCAATGAGTCATATATTGGATTATGTTAGTCCAATACTATTTATAATGGTTTCTCATTAAAAAAAATAGTTCTAATAACAATGGAGTTCAGCCATTACCTCCTTATTTAGGTACCATGGCCGCCAAGTAGTCTCAATAGGAAGGTTTAGAGTCTTGATTGAGTACCTAGAAGAAGTAACTGGAACCCGTGCATCTACATCGCCACTGCTTAATCAAGCAATCATGAATTATTCAAAATTCTAAGTACCTACCTATGGAAAGTATTATCTGGAGTCACCCAAATTGTTTGTAATGCTTGCCTGAATACCCAAAGGCGTTGGCCGTTGTCAATCAGATATCTAATTATTGGTAGGATAGTAATTGGATGGTTATTCCAGGTCGTAAGAAGATGACTGAATGTTTTTTTCATAAAAGAATGTTAGTAGTTTTATGCAAGTTATAATAAGATGATGCATGGTAGTCTACAAGAATTATCTATATACTATACCTGCATAAGTCCCATGAAGTAGGTTTCACATGCAATGCATTTTGCACCATGGAGTCATTAAGATAGAACTCAAGGATATAATCTGAGCATGGTTCAAAATTGTAAATCTGAAATATAAAAATATATATGATTTCATGATATGTTCCAACTAGTATTATTGGTCATGGAATGTATATAGAAGCCTTACAGAACCGGGAATGGCAGATGTATTTCTTTGATGAGGAGTCAAGCAAATGGGTGCGTAGATGTTATATACATCAATATCCCCAATAGATTTCCGTGCTTTGTCTGTAATATTACGACACATATCAGATAAAGACAAAGAACCACCAACAAAGTCACAGTATTTGAAGATGTCATCATGTGTTGTGTCTGAAATTATAGCATGAGTCCACCAATGATCGTACAATCCCTTTAAACCCGTTTCATCATCAATCCATGCATTTCCTATCTGCAAATTAGACACAAAAAGTATTTTTCATGTGTTTGGGAAAAGAGAGTATAAACCATGATATTTTTCTAAGAAGTGTTAGAAGAAATGAACATACTGCGATCCCTTTGATATTGATCATTGTATGGTTTGTTTTCTTGTTGTTGTGAAGGATGGTGTACGAAAGTTGAGGAACATAATGTCCAGCATAACTTTCTCCGGTGATATAGAAATCACGTGATTTGTACTGAGGGAATCTCTCAAGCCAGTTGACAAGAAAAACATAAGAATCATCTGCTGTGTTCTTGTCACTAGCATGATCATAATCGGATGTTGTATTTGAATATGAGAAGCCAACTCCAGCAGGTGACTCAAGAAACAACATATTTGCAACTGCAGAAAGAAATGCTTGTTCTTATATTTAAATTTAGGGTCGTCCCTTAGAATCCCAGAGAATTCAGGCGTCAAAGATGGTAGAAAAAAATGCCCTTTCATGGGCTTAATTGGATAAATGGATTTAAATGTTAAATGGTCCTAAAATAAATCAAAAGTTACTGGGTTTAGCAAACAAATTAGGTTTTAAAATTAAATATAGATGAAAAAACTATAAACTTGTATATAAAATATATAAATAAATTAATTAATTTCATTATCACCCCAAATAAACCTTCTACCTAGAAAGTTACTAAGAAGAAGCCCAATACAAATCACAAGTACATCACCAAATTATACAATCAAATTAACATCAAAATTTTACCAATTGTCAAAAGATAAATTCTTCCACCTAGTTGTATTTGTATGCCTCATCCTTGTTTAGTTAACGAGTGTGTAATGTAATCAATTATTTATGGGTTTGCTTGCTACTATTTAAGAGTTTCATAATGAAAAAACCGTATCCAAAACAAAACTAAAATTAATGAGAAATGGGTGCTCGAAGTTTTGTTGATGGATGATGCTAAAAATGTGAAAACTTCAAAGAATTTCTTTCATATTGTGTCCTTAGAATAACTGAACAAGTATATTTAAAACTCATTCTATGAATCGCAAGCATATGGTTTGGGTAATGGGCATTTTGATGTTGCACTATCAAGATGCAAGCGACTTCATGCTAAATTGTTTTGTGGTTGATGCTCACGGTGCAATGGACCACCTGTCTATGATGGACGAATTAGGCGTATATATTCCAATGCTTGGGAAACTACTTGCTTACCACTAGTTGCCCACGAGTTGCTGCTGTTGGGTTTGCTTGTTACAATTTAAGAGTTTCATACTGAAAAAACCATATCCAACACAAAACTAAAATTAATGAGATATGGCTGCTTGACTCATTAGCTAAATCTAAAATTAAATGGTAAAAAGAAACTAAAAATCGTTTTTATTTGTTGGCTCGAATTAATCATTTAAATGATATAAACTGTTCTCAGAAACACAAATGTTTCTTCTCGGTTCTTCGAATTGGGAAATATGTTTCAGTTACCATGCCATCAGGCAAATTTTATAGAATCCTTGAATCAATAAAAGAGTTATGGTGTTAATGTAATTGTGAAATACATAGTTTTGTATATTCTTAGAAATGGAGATATGTAGAACTTCATCATCATAGGCAAAAAGAAATATATGAAACGGTGCTTTATTGTTTAAATTTTTAGGGATTTTAATCAAACGACGTAGTTTTGAGGGTTTCGCATCTAAGCTTAGGTGTGTAACAGCACCATATTCACTTTCTCCTATATATATATATATATATATATATATATATATATATATATGTAGGAAACTTAGTTTGTGTGAGAATGATTAAAAATGGATATGTATGCATCAATTTTTTTGGACGTATTCATGATGTTTTGGATTGTTTTGCTTAGAAAAACACAAAACACAACAATTAATAACAGAAAACAATGTATTTTCGGCTTAAAACTTAAAACCCGATGTCAAGTTCATTCTAGCAGAGTGTTTCAAGTAATTACTAGGGTGTTTTATCTGTAATTTAAATTTAATGACTATAATACATTGGACTGTGTTTTAAATTTTTGTATATTGTTTTGTTAAGTGTTTTTCAAGCCAAAACAACCCAAACCATCAGTCCAAAATAAAAAAAACATGATGGCTACATGTCAATTCTTAATCTTTCTCACACTTTTCACAGAAAACAATTTTCCTACAGGAACCTCTACCAAAATATAAATACACACACATATAGATTCTACATAAATACGTAATTATGTATCCAGATATCTTGATATTAGTATTATAGTTGTCTTGATCTCAAGTTAACTCTTCATCCCCTTCTTTTTCTCTCTAGCAGACAACACACACACAATCTTCTACTCCCTTCTTTCAAAACCCTGCAAAATGGTAGTGTTACCGTTGGTTGTGGTTTAAATTGATTAACGAGGTGGTGGTTTGTGAGGGTTCGAAGTAGGTTATTTCAGGAGTTAGTTGTGTATAGTCCGATGTTGTTGTTGTGGAGGGGTTAGGTGGCTCGGTGGAGGATGAAGGTGGTTGCAGGTCAAGGGTAAATGAGACGATGGTTCAGATCAGATTAGATCTGATATTGGTTTGAGGATTAGGGTTCATAACCGATTTTGGGGGTGACGTGGTGGTCAGGTGGGCTGCAGTAGTGGTCAGGTGCTATGGTGAGGTGGTGCAACGGTGGTGGTGAGATGGGGCTGCGGCAGTGGTGGAGTGGTGGTGATGGTGAGTGGTATAGTGCGGTGCTGTGTGTGTATATAATACACAAGATATATAATAATTATTATAAAATATGATAAAAATATATTGTAAATAGCTTGAGCATTGTAGGCTTGTACATTTAGTATAAATGACAGAAATGCCCTTCGAGTTAACAAACCTTTTGAACGGCGTTTAATGGACTCAATAGGTTAGTTAATTTCTAACCAGGGACTCAAAGATTTTAAGTTTTGGGCTTTGCATTCAAGTAGTTAAAATCACTATGATACAGAGACTCAAATAGTAATTCACTCATAGTAATAACAAAGCAACCCCCCCCCCCCCCTCAAAAAAAAAAACACAAAACAAAAGGTCCGGTGCTAAATAATGTGTTCCCCATCTCCAGCAATACATATTGCTTAGCGTGTTGCACTGTCGTGCCTTCGGAAAGAGACGAGTTCTCTTATGGAGACTCGAAATCAATTTGTTGCAGCCAAGAACACTGTTAAAGTTCTAGTTGAAGAAACTGGTTTAAATCATGTTTATGTTTCTGCATTTTTTGTCACATTTCTTGTTATATATATTTATTTGTTAATGATATTATACTACATATTTCCCATATGAACAAAAATTATATCCTTATTGTAGTTATGTAATTTTAATTAAAATAACCTATATTCCTAACAAAAAGTTATAAATCTAACCGTTACTCCATGCATAATCATTCATGAAGAGGGTTTTCCCATCGCTATTGATCCTGAAGGGTCCTAGTTCTGACATGGCTCCAATCATGGAAGAGCATCCAGGCCCTGTTAAACCATAGAGATTGAGGTTATTTGACAAAAATAAATGAACCAAAGTAAAAAAAAAAATTACCATAACGATGCAATAAATAAATATTAAGGTGCAGAATTACCTCCATTTAGCCACAAGACCAATGGTTTAGTTGAAGAATACGTGGGAGACTCAACAAAATAATAGAAAAGAGCCCTGCCAGCATTTGGATCGACGGTTACGTATCCTGAGTACTGGTTCATATTGACACCTTCAGGTTGGCCTGGTAATGCCAAAATCTTGTCGAGCTGTGCCAGGCCGTCTTGAGGTGCAATGTAAATTGGAGCATAATCATCAGTAGCATCATCTGCAACACTCCATGTGCTAGGAACATGTGAGTTTCTTGATCTTTTTGATTTTAGTAAGTCAAAAAGCCTGTTTGCCTGAATATTAGCATTACTTAACTTTAACAAGGCGAAAACGCAAAATAATGCTATTAGTTTTATCATCATCTTCTTTATTTTAGATCTAGTTTGGTTCAAGTTATTTTGTGTATATATATAGCGTACCACGAATTATGTCCTAGATATTCTTTTATCTTGTTCTGATCAATAATGAGGCAGCATTTAATAAAGTTTTAAACATTCACTTTTTTAAAAGTTGGATGCAGGCCACATTCGTAAGTATCTATTTGGAGTTGACTCATTTGTATTCTTCAAATTATGCTTTGTTAAATGTATCGCCTGCCAAAGAAATAATATAAAATAATGTATTTGATGATTAAAAAGATGTGATGCTAGAAGAAAAAAATAAGTTAAATGCTTTAACTTGAATTGAAAGAAATTTCACTTTTGGCCGAAAAGTATTGCCCTTTAATTTGTTCTGGAAAAAGTACAACTTTGCCATGGACTCAGTTTAATGAGCGCTAAAGCTTATTCTTAAAGAAAAAACCGGTCGCTCATTTTAATATTTTTTAGAACGGTAAACTCCATGTAGCCACTTTGAAAAAACAATCATATATGCAATACATTTTGTTGCGGCTAGGCTACGATGTTGATCAGTTTTGGTTGTATGTAATGGAAAACATGATAGTAATTGTATACCTGACAGATTGGTGAGACCTGACACTGATGCTGTAAGCGCATTGGAAGATGACATCTTTGTTAGTGTGATCGGGTTCCCTTTAGTGTGTATAGTAATGATGGCTTATGATCACAAGGTGAGAGAGAGAGAGAGAGAGGTGGGTGACGGCAATTAGGTTATGGTGTTATGTTATGTTGTCTAACCAAATATCTCTTGTAATCTCTCTATTTATACATATAGGGGACACCCTAATTAGGTTTAGTAAGGGTAATTCTTTCTATCAAGGAAATACCTATTATAAACTTAGCGATATAAAGGTACTTGACTAATATTAGATAGATGATTATAATGGCTAAATAGATAAATATACTAACATAATGTATTTTTATTCCAACATTCTTCCACTTAGCTGAGTAATCATTTATTATGAGTATTACGTAAGTCTCCAGAGATTAATACTCATTTTAGTTCTAAACCAAAACTGTAGCGGAGAAATATAGTCGTTAAGTCGATATTCAACTTAGGACCCCATTAATCATACTACAATCCAAATTCAGAACTTAACGTTAGGGTCATCTTAAGTTATGCCCTTAATTGTTGATTTGTCTTTATGTCATTATGCCAACTAACATGCTAATAGACAAACAAAAATCAAAATGAGGAAAGTTAATCATCAATTATTAGTCATGAGTCATTCATAGTACTATATGCTATTGTATATGGTCATTAGTAAAACCTTTTTCTCTTATTTGGCCCTTAGTGGGAGTTATGGGTAATAGACCTTTAGTTATTGGATGCATAAGCATATCATGAATGCATTCAATACAAAATTATAATTTCCTATACCTGTTCTTAAAATAAGCGAATAGTAATTTCGTATTGAACTCTAATGCAGCTTCTTTCAAACTGTTAATGTTCGAGAAATTAGGGCAGCTGACTTTCTCATAGTAAGTCTTCAATATAGTATTTAAGCGGAGTTAATACGTTATGAGTCAACTGCTAAATTTACCAACAACATTTAATGACAATTCTGTTGTGATCAGCAACACATTATGTCATGATAACTTAGGTTGTTGTTAACAGTTTCTTATGACTCCTTCATGTGATAGTTATGTCTGCTGACGTTATAATATACCCCAAAATTGACACTTGATTTCCATTGAATATGACAAAGTTAGAATACGAGTAGTCAATTACTTTAAGTTCTCATTTCTTTTATAGATTGTAGTATCTTGTTTCTTAAAGATATTGTAATGTTCCATTAGATGCTTTTCAATAATCTAGACAAGTCTAGTGTTAAGAAATACGAGCAATATCATAAACAAGGATAGACTTAAAGTTACACGAGTCTTCTAATTAAAGAAGCATAAAGTAATAATCTCATTTATCCTATTATCCTCTAAAAAGAGAGCAATGTTGTATGTTACATCTGTAAGGACCCGCTTAAAGTAAAACTTATGGGATGAAACTAATATCCCTTTGGGTCTATCTTGGTATATTTTGATTCCTATCACGTAAGAGGAATTGCCGATATTCATCATGTAACAATATGCATGAATAATGCTTTGACTTAGGTAACATATACTTGTCAAGAGTAACGTCATCTATGTATGGACAAGTTTTTAGTTGTTGCTCCCACTCATCTTGAGGTTGGTTCTTTAATCCACTTAGTTCTTGATGAAGAGAAATTTCATTATGATTCCAACACATTTTATGCTTGCATCAACCCATACATGTATCTTATTGACTTACAGACTAAGTGTTCTTAACCTTCAGTTTAGAAATTTCAGGTTGTTTAATGAACATGTAGGTCATTATTATAGAAAATTGTTTTAATGTCCATCTAATGTGGCTTTTAGTTATTATGAGCTACTATGACGCTAATGTGGCTCAGAACTCCGTATGAATACTGGTTCCAATTGTGCGTTAGTATTTGATCACCAATTGGTGAAACTGACAACTTAGTCACAGTTTAACTAAATGTGAGTTTGGGGGGGGGGGGGGATGTTTCAATGGATGATAAATCCTCACATTCAAGGGTAATTATGTCCGTTATGAATGTTTAAAACCAATTCCCGAGCTCAAAATCCAATGATCGAATGTTAAAACGATGTTTTGAGCTTGTAGGGGCAAAATGGTATTTTTTTTTTTGAAAATTTAAAGGTTCCTACGCCTGGTGTTGTGGTACACGTATAAATTCAAACGTGTGAATGTCGAACATGTAGGATTATCTAGGCGTAGGAGGTGTCATGCAGGTACTATAATTGTCACATTTTAGAAAGTTCAAGGGGTTTAAAGGGTCATACATTAACAACCTCACATGAATGAACTCATAGGTGTGATGAGGGAACGCGTAGGAGGGATTGTGGGACATAGGTGTGATAGTTGAGGGACCAAAGGTGCCTTACGAGTTAAAGTTATCACACGTATAATACCAGGTATAAAAGCAACAGTAAATTTTTACTTTCACAAAACCCTCTATACTCTCATACGCCTCATTAATCATCAAGTTATGGTCGATTTGTGTTTACGATAAAAAACCGATAATAAACCATTCAATAAAACATCGAATCAACCATGGTTTTCAAATTTTTTATTGGGATATTACAATCGCCCCCCTATGATCATTTGTACCAAAAATCAAATCTTGAATCGACCAAACGAACATTTTGAATTTTTGAAATGTTTTACACGTAGGACAAGTCTTATGCCTGACCAAGGCCATGCGTAGGACCTCATACGCATGGGATGTCCCGTAGGACTGTCTTACACTTGCATATCAAAAATGATGCCAATTTTGTCAATTTGATCATTATCATGCCGTTTTCAACGTTCTTATGTTTATTGGTTGAGCGTTTGCAGATATGGACTTGAAGGCGGATTTTAATCACAACATATACGCTCATCTTGACCCAAACTCCAAGAATGTGGTGAATTATGTGGATGTTATTAATTTCTTCAGACGATCAAATATCTATTATGCTATTTCAACACCGAGCATGCCGTATCTTAGCCATTAGCGTAAATTTTGGGATACAATGGTTTTAGATTGCAATCGTGATCCAATTGCGCTTGTAGAACAGATTAATGGACATGAAGTGGTGGTGTGTCAACAAAGTTTCAAGGAAGCTCTTCGACTTGATGATAGAGATGACTATCCGTTCCAGTTCCCAAAATATCAGATCAGAGGTTTCTTTAGGATGTTGAAATATGATGAAGATGTCAAAGATTCCATGCGTATTTTGATTCATTGCATTAGCACCAGAATAAGTAGTATCGACGTGGCTAGATAAACCATTGTGTCAGCTATGGCGACTCTGATATTGAACATACCGTTCAATTTTAGGGAATGATCTTCCACTATCTCAAAGGGAAGGTTCCAATGAAATTCAAAATAAAGAGGTCACTCATGTATCCAAAGTTCCTACAAATGGTTTTCGATGCTCAATTTTTGGATCTTCCTAAAGTTGATGATGATAGAATTACTTTAGAACATATGAATGATATTTCTATGTCCAGAATGAAATCTTACAAGTTTAAGAAGGAACCGTCGATGAGACTTTACAAAAGGCAAAGGAAGAAAGTAAAGATCCTGAGTTCACGATGCACATGGAAGAGTTGGACGTTGATTGTGTCAGGTATGGTGGCTCTGATATTGAACATACCGTTCAATTCCTAGGGAATGATCTTCCACTATCTCAGAGAGAATGTTACAGTGAAATTCAAGACAAAGAGGTCGCTCATGTATCCGAGGTTCCTACAAATGGTTTTTTATGCTCACTTTTTGGATCTCCCTAAAGTTGATGATGATAGAATTACTTTGGAACATATGAATGATCTTTCTATGTCCAGAATGAATTCTTACAGGTTTAAGAAGGAACCATTGATGAAGAAAATGATTGGACATATAGTGAGATTTGATTATCAAAAGCCGCCACATGATAAATGGAGACACGATGATAGTGACTCTGTTGTTGAAGAAGTTGATCATGTATCTGATGAAGATGGAGAAGAAAATGGGGATGAAGGAGGTGATCACCAGGGTGTCAAGGCTCTGAGGGGAATCTCCCGAGGCCTTCGCCGATTCGTGAAGCACTGGTTGATACATTTGGGCCTAAGTCTGCAACTACTCTACGATAATCAAGTGCTATAGTTTCTTGTGAACCAACCTCAACTACAACTATAGATGCAACAACTGAAGCTGAACCATCAAGACCCAGAAAATATAAAGGAGGGTATTGCTTCTACCTTTATTGTTTGTAGTCCAAAAGAGGTACAATCAACTAAGAGATGAATCTGATAGTGATGATACTGACCAAGATCCAGAGGTTAGAAATGTTTGAATGGCTTTGAAAGAAAGCAGTGAAGAAGAATGATTGAGGCAGATCCGCGAACTTGCAGCCCTACGAAAACGTGATACTCTACAAAAGGCAAGAGTAGAAAGTAATGATCCTGAGTTCACGATGAGCATGGAAAATTTGGACGCTGAACCGAGGAAGAAAGACCCTCACATAAATGTGTTTCTTCTAGTTCCAAAGGTCCTAAGATGTCCCAGCTACCAAAGAAGAAAAAGGAAAGCTGCCAAAGAAACAACAGTGACTATCAGCGAACCAACTGCTTCATCCACACCATCCTTGGGTAGACCAGCAATCTTCACTGAGTCAGTCTCAATTTCAGCTTCTATTGCGGCTACCTCAACTTAATCATCAATTGATGCTGAATTACAACGTCTCATATCTGAAATCAGCATCCCATGGTTCCAGATACCACAACAAACAGAACAAGCACCATTCATGTTGTCTATCTCTCATTTCCCAACCACATCAGTTTGCCTATCTTTCCAATCTCAAATTAACAATCTTGTGAGCATGCTTCATATACAAATACCTTAGAATTTGGAGAACCAGCGAAGGTTAGAAGAATCAGAACAATGGGATCGCCATTTTCTGACGATAATCAATCAATCAAGGTCAGAAACCAGAAGATTATGAGCGACATTAGATGTAGCGATGCTTAAGCTAACCAACAATGAGCAAGAGATTCGAAAATTAATGAAATCTCGTGATGATGCAAGGAATCGTCTTGCCATTATAGAGTCTGAGAACTAAATATTGAAGAAACGCGATCATCGTTACTTAAACAAGCACAAGAGACTCACGTTTGGTGATGGTGATGATAGTGAAGATGAGAAAGATGATGAGGATAATGATGGCTTAGGTGATGACCATGAGTCGGGTAAAGATGGAACTGGAGATGATGACGATTATGATGAAGAAGAGGGTAGCGATGGCCGTGCTAATGCTAGAAAGACCAAGACCGCTAAAGCACAGTTTCTGGAGAAAAGATCAAAAGAATCACATGATGGAAGTGGTGGCTCTAGTTTGGGAGAATCATTTTCCAATCTAGGCCTAACTACAGAAGAGCAACGTATATTCAGGTAGGTCATTGCGTTAAAAGTTGTTCCTATTGAATGGATGCAAACCTTTTATAACATGTTCCTCACTGACGATGATGGTAAACCAATAACAAAGCCGAATATGGATCTGGAGGAAGGTGAAATACCTCCAGAAATCTCTCGTGAAGATGTTGCTAGGGTTTTTGGGTTTACATATGAAGAAATCATTCCAATGAAAGTACTCAAAAAGATTAATGAAGATGATTCGTTGGATGACATTGAGATCAAATACCTCACTCATGAAGAATACCCTAAATATGTGGTGAATGATGACAAGAATGAACAAGTGAAGATCTAGTTCCCAAAGAGCATGTTGATGATCAAGTTGAAAAATATATGAAGTCTCAACCGCTAAATGAACCAGAATCAAACCAAGACAGAAAAGCAAGGGGTCAGGCAGCATGTGAAGCATGGTACAAGAGACGACAAGCTGAGCCAGTCCAAGCCAAAAATATGACAGAGAAATGGAATATCATGTCTGGGAATATTGTTAGTTGGACATATGTGCCTCATTGATGGGATTGGGATCAAGTTCGAGAGCGGCATTCTATATTTTGAAAATGTTTACAAGATCAAGTCATTATCATACTGGTATGTTCGTCATCTTGCTAGAAAGAACCCAATCAAGACGAACAACACTCTGAGCATGTTCAAGATGCTGATTCAGAAAGAAAGCCACACCATGTGGCAATATGTAACTCCTCAGTACCCAAAGAGCTTTCAATCTTCAAAGATTCGTCCAGTTACTGGGAAGCCAATTTGGACGCATATCATTACTCCACCTAAGATTTTAACCAAGATCCCACTTGTTCCGATTGACTAGGATTACACGGACAAGTTTATTTTCTGGTACTATGTCTATCTTACTACTAAAGTTGTGATTGTTCTGAAGAATGATCCATAGATTTGCCGCATGATTAGAATTTATGATCCGATGGAGCTGGTGAATCTATCAGAAGCTGATGTGAACACTTTGCATCTAAATCACATTCATTTCCAAGATCAAGACGCAGATCAAGCTATTCTCTTTCAGAAGATGGTCAGGTACTGCCATGTTATGATATTTCATTCGGGATGTGACTGGTCAAAGTTGCCTATTCTTTAAGCCTGATCGAGAGTTATTGATCGTGTTTGCTTGCTGGAGTTTTAAAGATATCTAGCTAGGTCTAAGGGGGAGTTTTTTAGTGCACACTACGACTATGTCCCAAGCTTAGATATGTTAATTGGATCATACATGTACATTTTGGATGTTATCGGGTAGTGTTTTGGAGTTTGAAGGGTATTTTGGACATTTGTGTATTAGTCCAGGCATAGGAAAACAAGCCTATAAATACCCCACTTTGTTTCCAAACTTTGTAACCTTTTAATATTATTCTAACAAGGCGCTGCCCATTTGTGTGTGTGATATTGTGTGTGTTCTTTATCATTTCCAAATCATTCTAACCTTTATCCAATCACCTATAACAACGTACGATAATCAAATCTTGTCGTGATACTACAATAGTTAAAGGGTCACTTTGTGAACTAATAAGATTGAAATTATTCTAGGGCAAAGGTCACGCCATTTCATGGAAGTGATGCTTGTGTTGTAATATGCGTGTATGTGTCTGCATGCTAAACCTTGGAGATCACTAATTAATAAATCAAGTTTGTGTTCACAAATTCATGGAAGGATAACATAATTGGGACTGAAATAGAAGAAACATTAATTATTTGGTTATCATTAGAACCAACAAACGTAGTTGTCCAATTCATTGCAATCACAGAATGAAAATAGTTGGTGGAAGATGAGAGGAAACACGAGAAAAATGATAGTCAATAGGTTTAACGTCGTCCCACAACGGTTATTAAAATCCACCAAATAGGAGGTTCTTCAATATCATTCAAGCAAGTGGAATAAGAAGGGGAAAAATTTATTTCTGCAGAGAAATAGTATCATAAAGTTGAAGAATGAAAGCGAGGTCAGTGTTTGATTCTTTCTTAGTGTCCCTCTCTTATTCAATTTTGTATTTTATTGACTCTTGACAAATAAATAAAGTATGTTCTTTCCTAATAAGCAAAGAATATCAAAGCAAAAGAAGGTCGGCATTCAAATATATTTGAGTCCATGTGAATGGGAAAGAATGGTAGAAAGAATAAAAAAAGTAGAAAGAAGCAAGAAATAATGAAGCAACAAAGAAAGAATGAGTAAGAATGCTAGAAAGTAAGTAATAAAGAAAGAGTGCAACAAGAATGAAAGTAAGCAAGAAATGACAAAGGTAAGAAAGTAAAGTAAATCTTGTAGCAAGATATTAATAGAAAGAAAAGATGACAAGCAAGAAAGATAAGAAGGAAGAAAGCACATCGGTATAGTTTGAGAGCAAGGAAACAATCTCTTTAATGCCAAAATTAATTGAATCAAACTACACCCAATGGGCAATTTTTGTGGAATAATCTTAATGGATATTGGTCTTTGGAAGATTCATGAAAATAATAGAGTACTTATCAAATGAAAAGACTGAAGGTCCACACAACAAAAGCAATTAGTTTACATACATTGCTAGAAGATGTCTTGACGTGAATTACGCAATATTTGAATGTGATGTAAATATTGTTGATGTATAAATGCAAACTTGTTTTACATGTATTTGTAAATATGTAAACAATGAACATATATATTAGTATGTATGTAATGTATATGTAGGTAGAATAAGTGTAGATCATAAGTATATATATTAGTTAATCACATTGTACTCGGCTGCAAATGGGTCAAAATGGACAAGATCAGAAGGCTGCAATCGGGTCAACGATAACCGGATCAGAAGAACAAGCTACACACAGAAAACGAAGGCATATGTTAATGGGTCAAACAACTCAAAAAGACAGTTATGGCATTAGAACAAAAACGGTTGAAAACAGTTACATTAGCGCTAAAAATGAACCGGTGGGAACAACCAACATGACCAACCAACATGTATATATATATATATATAGAACATGTATTTGACATTTTTTAGTTACTCAGATTGTATCCAAAACAATCCACACAAACCTGTAACTATTTCTGTTTTTCGAAGATTCCCAGATTATATTCGATTATCATTGTTCATTATCATATCATAGTTGTGTTTATTATTCGATTATGCGCTGCAATATTGATTCTAGTCCAGAAAACTTGTATCGGAGCCTGATTTAAAACACAATTATCATCCGAAATCATCATCAAAACATAAACCTTTCACTGCAGAAAATATGTCCCAAACATCAGAAAACTCGTACTACCAATCAAGAATTCAAGGCAACAACAATCACAGGACTCGAATGGAAAGAAGGGCCAAATTAAGAAAGAAAAGAATTAAAAGAAGATCTTGTTACTATTGCCATGATCCCGGTCACTTAATCCGTGCATGCCACATAAGAGAAAGAGATGAAAACGCCCAACTAATCAAGGATGCCATTGATACCGGCATAAGTTACTATCCAAATGAAAGCATGGGAAGTGAAGAAGAGTATATATTACAAGGCACCAATAAAGAAACATGGAGGAACATATGGTATGTAAGTCAAAATTTACAAAATCACATAAGTGGAAACATAGACTAATTGGTCAAACAACTCAAAAAGACAGTTATCAGATGAAAAGACTGAAGGTCCACATAACAAAAGCAATTAGTTTACATACATTGCTAGAAGATGTCTTGACGTGAACTGCACAATATTTGAATGTGATGTAAATATTGTTGATGTATAAATGCAAACTTGTTTTATATGTATTTGTAAATATGTAAAAAATGAACATATATATTAGTATGTATGTAATGTATATGTAGGTAGAATAAATGTTGATCATAAGTGTATATATATATTAGTTAATCACATTGTACTCGGCTGCAAATGGGTCAAAATGCACAAGATCAGAAGGCTGCAATGGGGTCAACGATAACTGGATCAGAAGAACAAGCTGCAAAAAGAAAAAGAAAACGAAGGCATATGCTAATTGGTCAAATAACTCAAAAAGACAGTTATGCGCTTGGAACAAAAACGGTTGAAAGCAGTTACATTAGCGCCAAAAATGAACCGGTGGGAACAACCAACATGACCAACCAATATGTGTCTTCATATGTATATATAGAACATGTATTTTTCATTTGTTAGTTACCAAGATTGTATCCAAAACAATCCATACAAACCAGTAACTGTTTATGTTTTTCCAACATTCCCAAATTATATTCTATTATCATTGTTAATTATCATATCATAGTTGAGTTTATTATTCGATTATCCGCTGCAACATTGATTCTAGTCCAACAGATATGGGATTTAAATAAAATTCGATACCTAGTTCAGAAAGCAAGCTTGCAAACTTCTAAGACAAAGAAAACAAAATTGTGGTGACTTTGTAGAAATGTTCGGCAAACAGGAGCCTAGTTTAAAATTGTTGGTACTTATCTTAAACATAATGTAATTGTAAGGAAATTTTTAACTCGGTTCCAAAGAAGATTCTACATTCGTGGCATCTTTTGAGCAATATTTAGATCGAGGTTGACAAAATGCAATTTGAACAATCAGTGAGACGGAAAATGAAGGTATACAGGAGCGATGAGAGGGTTTGAGTTTGAGAGAGAATATGATAAACTTGAGAATCAATACATAAATCTAAATGATACAATGTGTTTGGTATTTATACAAATGAAGGGGTGTGTCCCTTGACTATAACCGACATACCGGTTGGTTAATAACTAACTTTATAATATCTAACTTAGGATATATATATACTTACGATAAAAGAGGTAATATGGGAAATAAGTATTATATGTCTAACATTCTCCCCCCTAATTCTTGATTTCCCCAAGGTCTTCAACTCCTATGATACTTCGCATCTCTATGAAACTTATCCTTGGTAATGCCATGGTGAGGATGTCGACTTTCTGCATCTCTCCACTGATATGATCAACTTGTATCTGCTCGTTCTCTATGCATTCTCTGATAAAATGATACCTTGTGTTGATATGCTTTGATCTTCCATGAAACACAGGATTCTTCATGAGTTGTATTGCTGACTTGTTATCTACTCGTAGAGCTATCTTCTTTGGTCTTTCACCTGTGAGCTCGCTTAATACTCCTTGTAGCCATATTGCTTGACATGCTGCTGATGTTGCTGCCATAAACTCTCATTCACATGATGATAAAGCTATTGTGCTTTGCTTCTGACTTGTCCACGTGATAGGTGAATCTTTGTAGTAGAATATTGTTCCTGTTGTTCCTTTTCCATCTTCTTGGTCTCCATAACTGCTATCGCTGTAACCAATGATTTCTGCTTCTTTTCCTCTGCTGTATGGAATTCCATAATTCAATGTGCCTTTGATATATCTTATTAAATGTTTAACTGCCTTCATGTGAGTTGTCTTTGGTTTCTCCATAAATCTGCTCACGTATCCAACTGCGTAAGTGATATCTGGTCTGGTATGTGTAAGGTACCTTAAGCTTCCAATTAGCTTTCTATATTCTGTTTCATTGACTGGTTCATTCTCATCTTCTCTGGTGAGCTTCAGACCTGGTTCCATTGCAGTCTTTGTTGGATTGCAGTCTTTTAGTCTAGCTTCCTTAATAACTTTCTTTGCGTAGGCTGATTGCTTCAATTGTATTCTTCCTTGTGCTTGGCGTACTTCTATTCCTAGATAGTATGTGAGTGGTCCTAAATCACTCATTTCAAAATTGCCTTGCATTTCCTTCTTGAAGCTTGATATGTCCTTCACTAAACTTCCTGTCACTATTATGTCATCGACATAAACTCCTATAATGATTGTTGACTGTCTTGAAGTTCTCTTGTAAACTGCTTGTTCTTGCTGACATCTTACAAATCCAATCTCTTTTAGGATGTTATTCAGCCTTAAATTCCATGCTCTTGGTGCTTTCTTCAAACCATATAGAGCTTTCTTTAGCTTGTAGACTAGGTTCTCTTTACCTTTCTTCACGAATCCATCTGGTTGTGATACGTAGACATCTTCCTTTAACTCACCATGTAGGAATGCTGATTTTACATCCAAATGATGTACTTCCCATCCTTTTTGTGCTGCCAATGCTAGTAGTAGCCTAATTGTTTCCATTCTTGCAACTGGTGCAAATACTTCATTGTAGTCTATACCTTCTTGTTGTACATACCCTTTTGCTACTAATCTGGCCTTATGCTTGGTGATCTGTCCACTTGCGTCTCTCTTGACCTTAAATACCCATTTTAGACCTATTGGTTTCTGACTGGAGGGGAGTCTAGTCAGTGTCCAAGTGTTATTCTTCTCTATAGAGTCTATCTCGCTTTCCATTGCTTCTATCCACTGTGGGTATTTTGCTGCTTCTTTGTAGTTTGCAGGTTCTTCATCATATGCTAGATTAAGATGTTCAAATTCTTCTGGTCTAAGAGGTTTTGTGGCTGCATAGATGTCACTAAGTGATCTAAGGGCTCGAACTGGTCTATGTAAAGAGCCTGGTGAGTCTTCTAACTCTTGAGTACTTGTCTCAACTGCTGGATCACTTGTAGATGTCTCTTGAACTGTTATTGGAGTCCTTGTAGCTGTGATTGGACTGCTGAAGAATTCATTTTCACTCTCTTGATCTTCACTGTCCTCATTATTCTCTTCTTGTACAACTTCACTTTCTGAATCTCCATGTATCTCAAATCTTGTCCAAGATGGTTTGTCTTCACTTCCTTCTTTCAAGTAGTTGTCCCAATCCCATGGTTCATTTTCTATGAATTGGACATCTCTACTAATATGTATCTTCTCTTCTATGGGATCATATAATCTATAGGCTTTGGAACCATTTTCGTTTTCTAGATGTACCATTTTCTTACTTCTATCTTCTAACTTCTTTAAGTAGGGCATTGTTACCTTTGCATATGATGTGCATCCAAATACTCTAATGTGCTTGATATTGGGTGCCTTTCCATTCACTGCTTCATAGGGTGTCATTCCATGTAGTGCCTTTGTAGGTAACCGATTTTGTATGTAAATCGCATGCTTCTGCCCATAAATTCTGTGGTACGTTCATAGCCTTTAACATGCTACTTGTCATACTCATTACTGAATGGTTTTTCCTTTCTACTACACCATTCTACTGAGGTGTGTAAGGTGCTGTAAGCTGTCTGAGGATTCCTCTATCCTCACAATACCTGGTAAATGCTTTAGAAGTAAATTCTCCTCCAAGATCCGTTCTTAATCTTTTGAGCTTTTGACTTGTCTCTGTCTGAGCTTCACTTAGGAATTTCTTGAAATTCTCATTAACTTGATCTTTTGACTTAAGCATGTAGATCCACATATATTTTGAATAATCGTCAACTATAAGGAAGAAATAGTTGTTGCCTACTAATGATGTGGGTGTAATCGGTCCACATAAATCTGCATGTACGAGTTCTAGAGGTCTCGTTGCTCTAAAACTTGCTTGAGAGGGGAACGGAAGTCTGCTTTGCTTTACCGTAATACATGCATCACATACTTGAGATGGGTGCTTGATGTTTGGTATTCCATGTGCCATTCCTTTAACGCTTAATTGTCGTAGTGAATCGAAGTTCACGTGTCCCATACGTGCAAGCCATAACCATGCAGGTGAATCTATTCTGGCTTGTAAACAAATTGGATTTGTTATTCTGAGCCGTACCTTGTAGAGTCTATTCTTAGCTCTTGGGACTTTCATCAATAGGTTGATGTAGGCGTCATAAATCCTTAAATACTCATTCTCCATAATTACTTTACATCCTGATTCTGTAACTTGTCCGAGGCTTAAGATGTTGCTTTGGAGTGTTGGAATGTAGTAGACTTCTGTAACTAGTCTTTGTTCTCCGTTGTTGCATTCCAATAATACTAAGCCTTTACCTTTGATGTTGGCACATGATCCATCTCCGAATTTTACACTTCCTGCTATCTTTTCATCTAAATCTGTGAAGTAGGAGCGTCTTCATGTCATATGATTGCTTGCTCCATTATCTAAGTACCATACTTCATTTTCATTTTCTTCATTGTGATAGCGTTCTGGTATAATCTTCTTTTCTTCTAGAACTACATTTCTTTCTTTACTAACTGCCATAAGTAATGTGGGATCCTCTTCTTCCATTACTAGGTGTGATTCTTCTTGCTTGTTTCGAGGTTTAGGACATCTGGGAGCTATATGTCCGATTTCATTGCAGTTGTAGCATCTTACACTGCTGCCATTCTTCTTGGGCTTGTAACTACTGTCGTCATGACGATTCTTAGTGGGATTTCTATCACCTCTGTGATCTTGATGGCCATTTCTGTCAAAGTTCTTCCTCTCGTATCTTTGACTCTTATTGAACTTCCTAAAGTTCTGTCTACCTCGATTCTGATTGTAGTTCTTGGTGTTGTTGTTGTTGCTGAAGGCGTTCCTCATACGCTTTGAGTCTTCCAAGCGCTTCATCTAGCGTCATGGTATCCATATCTGAATATTGTTCTATGGACGCAATAATCTGTAGGAACCTTTCTGGTACGGAGTCCAGCAATTTTTGCACCAAGATTGACTCTTCAATATTTGTTCCTAGGGTTTTTGTCTTTGTACTAATCGCACTTAACCTACCAGCAAACTGGTCTATGGTTTCTGTCTCTCTCACTGATAACATCTCAAATTCTGTGCGTAATGATTGAAGTCTTGCTTTCTGGACTCGGTCAATTCCAATAAATCTTGTCTTTAGTGCTTCCCAGATCTCTTTTGCTGTAGGATGTGACGCCACCTGCATCACCATATCCTCTGCAATTGCCTGAAAGAGATAGACAATCGCTGTCCTATCCTTCTTTACATCTACCGTTGACGTGCCTTCTGTGGGTTCCACTACTTCCCAAAGACCATTTGCACTCAATATTGCTTTAACACGAACAACCCAAATCGTGTAATTTGTAGATGTTAACATCGGTGTTTGGAGGCTGAAAGTGAGAGTCTCCTTCGTGACTGTCTCTTTTGATGTCATCTCTTTCGACATTGTGGGTTTAATGGGCGCCTTCTGCGGACTTTTAGTCTTTTTCTTCCCTATTGTCCTAATCTAATATGGACTGCCCCACACTTCAATGGAACCCTTGCTTGACTACCCTTGTCAAACTCTACTATGATATTTTGAGAAATACTATTTGCTTAACAAAGTTTTGATATTTGTAGGCGCCTTTAACAAAGTACCAAGATCTTTGTTATAATATTCTCGTATACCACTAGTGTTCCTCTAAACAAATTCTAAAAGTCAATCCTATGACTTGATAATCCTCCAATAATGATCGACTAGTGTCTTGCAATAACACCTTTTCTCAATCTAAACACCCTTTCTAAAACAAACTACTTTGTTTCTCTACTATGCTTCAATCCTAACTTTTCTTTTCTGTTTTTTTTTCTTTAATCAGTGAACAAAAGCCCGGAAATAAACACTGAATAATAATATTCTACAATATGCCCTCTAATAGAATGATTTTCGTAGGTTTGACTTTTTTGAAAAGTCAACTGTGTCTTATTTTTCCCACGAAACAAACAATCACTGCCCGGTTTCAATGAAACAATATGTTCCGATTTGTTCAAGTAAACCGATTCCTAAATCTGTTCTACACTAACAGACTTTGATACTATGATAGTATTATTCGAATACGACTAACAGATTCAAAAAAAATAATTCGGTTCTAAAAACCGAATAAGATTGATCTTAATGTTGAAAGTTTCTTCGATATGTTTGAAAAAATCACAAGTCGGTTATGTTTTGATGTTTATTCAAAGTGAATATGGAGCCTTTTGACTGTTTTTGTTCGAAAAAAAATTTGGCGGGAAATCTTCTTTAGGATGAACAAGAACAGAGTAATAAGAATTTGTGATTTTTCTTACTTGGATTGGAATCTAGTATTCGAATATAACAATATGTAAAAAGGGGCAGGGATAGTATAACCGATTAAGCGTGTTGAAACGTTGCTTCTGTAAATCCGGTGTCACGCCGGTTGCCTTTTCTTCTTTAACGGTTATAGACTTTGATGTATTGATCTTCGATTCCTGATTTGGCCTATTAGACGATTGTTCCAACGTTTGAAACCTTAATATGATTTGGCCTATTCTTCGATGTATTCTATAACTTATGGAACAGTTTTATTAGCCTGATGCTCTGATGCCAAATGAAGGTATGCAGGATCAATGAGAGGGTTTGAGTTTGAGAGAGAATATGATAAACTTGAGAATCAATACATAAATCTAAATGATACAATGTGTTTGGTATTTATACAAATGAAGGGGTGTGTCCCTTGACTATAACCGACATACCGGTTGGTTAATAACTAACTTTATAATATCTAACTTAGGATATATATATATACTTAGGATAAAAGAGGTAATATGGGAAATAAGAATTATATGTCTAACAGAAAATAGCATTTTAAGAACGCTTCAAAAGTCAAGAACAAAAGATTGTATTAATTGTATAATATTATGTACACAATTCGTAGTATTAATTGTATAAAATAGGTTTTTGGGTCACCTTGTCTATATAGATAGTTAAAGGATCAGTCTGTCATAAACGTAAAAAAATAGAATTTGTTAAAGGTTATGTCATATAGGCCACAACACTTCATAGAAGTGATGTATCGTTTCACATATGTATGTAGGTGCCTATGTATTCAAAATATTAAAAATGACTAATCAAGAAACCGAGTTTGTGTACTTTTACATCTTCATCCAATTTTTCTTAAGGTTGTGATTTAATTTTGCGTCAGAACAAGTTTGGTCTAAAACATGAATGAGGATTGTATACAGGTTTGGATTTGCAGTAGTTTTGAAAAGAAAAACAAACCTATGCCAGTGTTGGTTAATGTTTCCAAGATAACAAATCAGTTACATTTTTTTATGTAGACCACAGTTAGAAGCAAGAACCCATTTAGAAACAAATCGCAACATTGGAGGCAATGCAAATAAACTATTAATTAAAAATGTATAATACTGTAAACATAATAAAACTTAGTTGTTCACTGCTTCACTCTATTAATAGGTTTGAAATGATGCACACAAGCATAACAAACACGGATGGTAATTTAGAAACAATGTACGTAATTTGAAAAGGTAAAAGACACTGTTCTTTAACAGAGGTAACAAAATACAGATTGGGTCACTGTAGACACCAAGTATTTGACATCTGAGATGTTGTCAAACTTGTTCACAAGGAAAGTAATACTATATTGAAAGCTATCAGTCACATGTTTACGAAGAAGGAGGGAGCGTCCCTCCAAGGAACGATGAGAACAAGGCCAATGCACGTTGTGGCTGGTAGCTTGGAACACTATGGCCTGCGCCCCTAACGGTTATTAGAAGCAGTCCTTTGTACTTCTCCAAATACCCTCCAACCTATTAACATGATTTCAAGTTAGTGTCCCTGAAAAAATATTTTGTAAGGAGAACTAACTTTCTTTTAATGGTTTAAAACACAATTTGGATGATAAATTTTAATGCATATCTTTACCTATTATTCTATTAATCATATGTATTTTTATATAAAACCATGTTATCATTTATGCAATAATATAATAGACAACTTAATAATATTCTCATATACTTCAACATACAAATAAGTTAAATGACATATGAATTTTGAGGACATGCAATTTGTTAGACCTCTGTACGAAATGCCTAGCGTTCAGGAAACCTCATTTTTAAAACAAATAACGATTAGAGACAGGATATATAGATTTATAGAGAATTTATCTTTCTGGATAGCTATTTGATCAGTTTTAAACGATAATATGAATAAATAAGTGAGTTCTTGGATCACCTCCTTGTTGAGGTACCATGGCCGCCAAGGTGTCTCGATAGGAAGATTAAGAGAGTTGATTGAGTATCTAGAAGAAGTAACTGGAAGAACTGCATCTAAATCGCCACTGCATATCAAGATTCAAGAATTCATGAATTGTTTAGAGTTTTAAATATTCAAAGGTGGAACAAAATTAGCTATAGGCGTCAAAGGTGCCAGTAATGCTTGCCTGAATACCCAAATCCGTTGCTTGTTTTCAATCAGATATTTGATTATTGGTAGGACGGTAACTTCATTGTCCCAGCTTGTGAAAACATCACTAATTGATTATTCATAAACATTCTGTAATCAGTTTTCATTTTACCAAATCATGATTCATATTACTACAGAGGACTTATCTACTTGTTATACCTGCATGATCCCCATGATGTAGGTTTTACATGCAATGCCTTTTGAACCATGGAGTCATTGAAATAGGATTCAAGGTTATATTGCCAGCATGGATCAAAGTTGTTAATCTGAAAGAAAGAAATTGAAATATGATGATTTCGTCATCTGTTGCAGTTATTATCATTGGTGATGCAATGTATATATGGGCCTTACCGAACCAGGAATGGCAGAAGTATTTCGTTGATCAGGGTTCAAGCAATTCGGTGCGTAGATATTGTATAAATTAATATCCCCCATCTCATCCCATGCTTTGCGTGTAGTATTGTCACACATTTCAGATGAAGAATCACTAGAAAAATTACAGTTTTTGAAGAGGGCATCATGTGTTACATCTGAGTATAAAGCATGAGTCCACCAATAATCGTAGATTCCTTTCGCAGTTGTTGCATCGTCAATATCTGCATTCCCTATCTGCAAGTTTTACAAAATTAGTAATTTTACTTGATCAAAGTATAAACCCGCATTTTTTATTTAATAATTTAGGAAGTGTCAGTATAGTGAACATACAGCAATCCCTTTGATATTGATAATCGTCTGGTTTGTTTTCTTGTTGTTGACTAGGATGGTGTATGCAAGTTGAGGAGCAAAATGTCCAGCATAGCCTTCGCCAGTAATGTAGAAATCACGAGTTTTGTACTGAGGGAATCTCTCAAGCCAGTTAACAAGAAAAACATAAGCGTCATCGGCAGTGTTCTTGTCACCAGAATGACCATAATCAGAAGTTGTATTTGAATATGAAAAGCCAACCCCAGCAGGAGACTCAAGAAAGAGCATATTTGCAACTGTACCAAGAATTGTTTGCCTTTATATTTAACAGTTACTCTTTACAAAGCCAAGGAATCGAAAATTTGATAAGATCTAACCGTTGCTCCATGCATAATCGTTCCAGAAGAGGGTTTTCCCATCACTATTTATTCTGAATGGTCCGAGTTCTGCCATGGCACCCATCAAGGAAGAACATCCGGGTCCTGTAATACCATAGCAATGAAGTTATTAAAAATAATTAGAACCATAGTTGAAAATGTAAAGGCTCGTAGCCGTGTATGTATTGTACCTGATAAAGACTCAATAAATATTTATTAATGTTCAAAATTACCTCCATTTAGCCACAAGACCAGAGGTTTAGTTGCAGAATCATTAGGGGACTCAACAAAATAATAAAAAAGAGCCCTGCCAGCATTGGGATTGACCGTAACATATCCTGAGTACTGATTAATATTGACACCTTCAGGTTGGCCGGGCAATGACAAAATCTTATCGAGCTGTGCCAGACCATCTTGAGGTGCAATGTAAACTGGAGAATACTCATTAGTAGCTTCATTTGAAAGTGTAAACATATTAGAAACAGGTGTGTTTCTTGTTCTTTTTGATTTTAGTAATTCAAAAAGCTTGTTTGCCTGAGTATCGGCATTGCTTAACCCAAACAAGCACAAAAGGCTAACTACTGCTACAAGTTTTATCATCCTGCTCTAGTTTATTTTCTAGTTCTGCTCTATTACTTCTATTTATAGTATAGCAGGCGTTATGTTCTATGGACTCTTATATTTTTTTAATCAGTGAGTAGGAAAGCAGCATTCCAGAAAGTATTAATATTCAGTATTTAGTTACCTAATATGCAGTCCATTTTAAAAGATAATATTAACAACTCCAACAATTTCTCCTAGTATTATTCTTGTAATCAATGTATAGTCAAATGTAGTTAATTACTTTCCTATTTGTTTGCCTTGTAATTGTGTATTTAATGAAAAGCAATCTCTCAAATCATTCAGAGAGAATTAACCCAATTACATGGTATCAGCCTAAGATATCATCGGTCCTCTTTCTCAAGACCTTCTTCATCTCTTCCGCCGCCCCTCCCCATGACTACCCCGCCTCCTTCTTCTGCCATTTCCGGCAATGTTCTCCCCATGGCCACCCTACTCCACATGATAACCGTTAAACTCACCTCTACCAATTACCTAATATGGCGTAACCTAATCCTTCCCCTTTTCGCCAACCAAAAACTTACCGCCCACCTTGATGGCACCCTTCCGGCTCCTCCTCCCACACTCACTGTTGATTCGAAGGAACAGCCCAATCCGGCATATGCCGATTGGCTATCCGCCGATCAACAGACTATTCTCATCCTCCATGCCTCATTAACCGAAGAGGCTATGGCTGAGGTCCTCAGCCTCACCACTGCGCGTCAGATCTGGACCGCTCTTGAGGCCGCCTACAGCAACTCCTCTCTTGAACGAATGCATCTCCTCCGAGATACTCTTCGTCAACTCACTAAAGGTTCCTCCACTGTCGCAGAATTCGGTCGTAAATTCAAATCCATTTGCGACCAACTCTCGGCTATTGGTTATCCTGTTCCTGACACGGACAAGACGCATTGGTTCCTGTGTGGTCTTGGTCCCACGTTCGAAAGCTGGTCCACAGCGATTCGTACCACTCGTGAACCTCTTCCCTTCCGAGACCTCCTAACCAAAGCCGAAAGCCAGGAGCAGTTCCTTCAACACCTTAATCCTCCTGCCCCACCTTCGGTTGCTTTTACTGCTACCCATTCTCGCCCCTCTCAGTCCCATAATACTCGCCCAAAGACTGGTTCCACTTCTGGCCGAAATCAGTCTCAAACCTCCTCTCTCAGTCATCCTCGCCGCCCCCCGCACTGCCAACTATGTCGTACTAATGGACACTATGCCGATAAGTGTCCGAAACTGAAAACCTTTGTGGCAGCCTCGGCCTCTGGCGATGATGACATCTCGCGTGCTTTTCATGCTCGTTGCAACATCTCCCCTGATGACCCGGATTGGACTACGGATACCGGCGCTGATCTTCACATGACTGACACACCCGGTAATCTTGATTCTTCCTCTTCTTATTCGGGTCATTCCAAAGTTTTTTTTTGGTAACGGTCACTCTTTGCCAATTACACACAAAGGTCATGTTTCTCTCAATAAACATGTATCTTTAAAAGATGTTTTGGTCGTTCCCGGTATTACCCGGAACCTTCTTTCTGTCAGTAAACTGACCAATGATTATCCGGTTGACGTCTTATTTTCGGATTCCTTTTTTCTTATTCAGGATCGGAAAACAAGTCAACCACTCGCTCGCGGTCACTGTGAGAACGGTCTCTACGTGCTCAAGAACAAGTCTTTTGCTTTTGTTGCTTCTGTTTCATCTAATAAAGCGTCGTTTGAATTATGGCATAATCGCCTTGGACATGTTGGTTTTGATACTGTTTCTCTTTTAAAGAAGCATGGTTGTTTGTCGTTTACTTCTTTATTGCCTAAACCAAATGTATGTTCACCATGTCAATTAGCTAAAGCGCATAAATTACCATTTAACTTAAATGAAAAACGCGCCTCCCATCCCTTAGATCTTGTGCATTGTGATCTATGGGGTCCTTCTCCCGTTGTGGGCATCGATGGTCACAAATACTATGTTGTTTTCATTGATGATCATTCAAGGTTTTCGTGGTTATATCCACTCAAAACCAAAACCGAGTTCTACGCCACTTTGGATAGCTTTTTGCGCCTTGTTCAAACACAATTTTCTCGCAAGGTCAAGGTTTTCCAAAGCGATGGAGGTACGGAATTTGTCAATCACCATGTTCGCAACATTTTTGACAAAAACGGCACCTTTCACCGACTCTCGTGCCCTTACACCGCTCCCCAAAATGGTAGAGCGGAACGTAAACATCGCCACATAGTTGAGACGGGTCTGGCCATGATGTTTCATGCACGCGTCCCCATCACTCATTGGGTTGACGCCTTCACCACTGCTACTTACATAATAAATCGCTTACCCACTCCAATTTTGCAAGAAAAGTCACCATTCGAAATTCTTTACTCCGCCACACCCAATTACTCAAACTTTCGGGTATTCGGTTGTTGTGTTTATCCTTATCTACGAGACTACGCACCTCATAAACTCTCTCCCCGAAGCATTCCATGTATCTTCTTGGGCTACTCGCCTCATTACAAAGGATACAAATGTTTCGACCCTTCTACGTCTCGTATGTACATCTCTCGTCATGCCCGTTTTGACGAAGCCCTTTTTCCCTACAAGGACAACACCTCTCACACCAACATTGCCCATCTTTTCCTTTCTAGCTTCAATGAACCCTCTCTACCCACACCCAATTCGGCCCCCACTCCTACTGCTCCCTCTCCAACCTCCATTCCCTTACCCTCACATGCCCCACATTCATCTTCTAATCCTTGCTCCCTTTGCAAGGCTCCTGCTTCCACTACCCCTATCCCACCTCCTCCTGTCGAACCTAATCCCACACCTGCTTCCCCTATTTCCTCACCCACTACATCCCACTCTTCTCCTACTACCCCTTCGGTTAATACCGAACCAGATCCTCCCATCAATTCTCCACCACCTCCTCCTCCAACGCACCCTATGGTGACTCGTTCTCAGGTTGGCACTTTTAAACCCAACCCTAAACACACCTCTTATCTTGCCACTGCCATGCATTCCTGCTTGCATGCCTCTCTTCTCTCAACTATTGATCCTAAAGGCTTCAAGACTGCCGCCAAGCATAAGCATTGGCTTGACGCCATGAATGCCGAACTCCAAGCTCTTTCGAAAAACAACACGTGGACTCTCGTCCCACGTCCATCCTCAGCCAATGTTGTTGGCTCGAAGTGGGTCTTTCGTACCAAATACCGCTCGGATGGTTCCATAGATCGACACAAAGCTCGTCTTGTTGCACAAGGCTTTACGCAAGTTCCAGGTCTAGACTTTCATCACACGTTTAGCCCTGTTGTTAAAGCATCTACTATTCGTGTCGTTCTTTCTCTAGCGGTCATCAACGGGTGGTCTCTGCGTCAGCTTGACGTTAATAACGCTTTTTTAAACGGCTCTCTTTCTGAAACCGTTTATATGGAGCAACCGCCTGGCTTCACTGATTCCTCTCATCCCTCCTATGTGTGCAAGTTAAATCGTGCACTTTACGGCCTCAAGCAAGCCCCTAGGGCGTGGTTTCAACGCCTTAGCTCCTTTCTCACTTCTTTCGGGTTTGCTTGCAGCCGTGCGGACCCTTCGTTGTTCATTTTTCATCAAGGCGACTCTCTTATGTATCTCTTGGTGTATGTGGACGACTTAATTCTCACGGGTAATCAGCCCTCTTTGCTCTCCTCGTTCACCAATCGTCTTCATAAAGAGTTTGCCATCAAAGATCTAGGCTTTCTAAATTATTTTTTAGGCCTTGAAGTTCTTCCTCAAGCTGAGGGTCTTGTTCTCACCCAAACCAAATACGCCAATGACATTATCACTCGTGCCGGTCTTCAACATGCCAAACCCGTCCCTACTCCGCTCTCCACCTCGGATACCTTTGTATCGGATGGTGTTCCCTTCTCTGATCCTACCCTGTACCGTTCCTTGGTTGGAGCCCTTCAATATCTAACTATCACACGTCCTGATTTGGCCTACGCAGTCAATCAAGCGTGTCAACACTTACATGCTCCAACCGAAAAACATTTCCAACTTGTAAAGAGGATCCTTCGATATGTCAAAGGCACCATCTCTCATGGACTTGTTTTCACTCGTCCTGTATCCTCCACTATTTTGGGTTATTCTGATGCAGACTGGGCTAGGTGTATTGAGACAAGACGTTCTACTTATGGTTATTCCATTTTTCTTGGTGGTAATTTGGTATCTTGGAGCGCAAAGAAGCAACCAACAGTATCTCGTTCAAGCTGTGAATCGGAGTATCGTGCTATGGCTAATGCAGCTGCTGAAATCGTTTGGTTAACACATCTACTACAAGAGTTACGTGCACTCCCTCCATCTCGTCCTACTCTCCTATGTGATAATCGAAGTGCTTTGTTCATGAGTCAGAATCCTGTGTCTAACAAACGTGCAAAGCATATTGATCTGGATTACCATTTTGTTCGTGAACTAGTTATGTCCGGGAAGCTTCACACCAAGTTTGTTCCTACCAAGCTTCAACTTGCGGATATCTTCACAAAGAGTTTACCTCGTCCTCAGTTCGAACACTTCCGGGATCTTCTGCGTGTGTATCCACCGCCGTTTCGCTTGACGGGGGATAAAAGATAATATTAACAACTCCAACAATTTCTCCTAGTATTATTCTTGTAATCAATGTATAGTCAAATGTAGTTAATTACTTTCCTATTTGTTTGCCTTGTAATTGTGTATTTAATGAAAAGCAATCTCTCAAATCATTCAGAGAGAATTAACCCAATTACACATTTTCATAAGTGTCTATATGGAACTAGTTCATTTCTCTATATTAAAATGAACCTTCGGGCACGATTATTGTTGTCATATATGTGGAATTAGTCTTACTCAAATCATTTGAATGATTGTAGATTATGCCTTTTCTTATGTCTCTGTTCTTAATGTCTCTATCGGTTGGAAAAAAACAAAATCATGCTCTAAATGATTAAAAACAAAAAAAGATTTGATGCTAGAAGAATAAACCAAAATCGTGCTTGTACATGAATTCCATGAAGTTTCACTTTTACTAACAAATTAAATATTGCTCTTTCTACTAAAAAGTTCTAAGGCTATGATTCTATGAAATACATTTAATTAGGACTGAATTACAAGTTTTGTTATTTAGCTTTATACCAGATTTCAAAGAATGTCGTTTAACTTCAAAATTGATTGGTTTTGTCCTTTATGTTCAAAAATCTTGCACGTTACGTCCTTTGACACTAACCCAGTTAGATTTTAACTGAATTGTGAGGGTAAAATCGTCTTTCTACTCTTTTAGGGGCTATTTATGTAACTAACTTAAAGTTTTGGACAAAAATGATAAAACACTCATTCTCACTCTCTCCTTTCACTCTCCTTCTCTCTTTACAGAAACCCCACCACCACCATAGAAACCCCACCACCACCATTATCATCAACATCATCATCCAAAGTCTGTACATCACCACCACCACTACCAAACCACCAAACCTCCAACCCCTCTAAAAAAACTTAATTCTCATTCCTTCTCTCTCTGTACACCCTCCCCTCCGTACCTTCACCAACACCCTCCCACCGCCACCATCTGCCACCACCGTCACCATCTGCCACCACCTTGACACCCAAACCCCAACACAAAATCACCACAAAACAACCACTGTCACCCAAAGTCACCACCACCCGCAACCATCTCCTCCACATTCGTCACTACCTGCAACCATCTCCCCCGCTTGTCACCACAAACAATACACCATCTATCTCCCACCGCTGCAACACCTGAAGCACCCACCCGACATCGCAGTTGTAGGTTTTAGATCTTATCGGGTATGACAATTTAGATTGCAGGTTGAATAAGATCATTGATCATTCAATAAGAATACAACTTATATTGCAAAAATGGTAATCATAAATTCCATTATGGAGACTATTCGTGATTGATGCTGGAGAAAGGATATGGAATTAACAAACAAATGTTTTTGTAATAGTCATCATAAATTTATATTCATCACTCATTTTTTTATTAACCTTAAATTAACAGTATCATTTTGTTAATTAGATGCAGAATTGAAAAAACAAAATTAAAATGGGTACCGTATAGTAAATGATAATATGTACTTTCAACCATTAAAATGGAATCAGAATTGAAAAAAAAATTATTCTTTTTCCTTAAATCATCGTTGTTACTTGTTTATGAACTAACTCTCTATTTTTTTAAATAATGTATTAGATCAGATGCATGTTTGATCAAATTATCAAATCCATTTTTCCTTATCAGTATAGACGTGATAATTACGATTGAAAAAGAAAAACAAGCGACACTCATTGTGATTCAAGAATGAAAAACATCGATCATGAAAAAACAGATGTTTGAATCAATCGAAAGGCATTAAGAAAATTAATAACGATCAAGAAGGAAAATTCGGAAATCATAGAACAAAGATATAATTAAATCAATTTTTACCTTTAATGGCAATAATGTAGGGTGGAAATTGAAAGTGAAAGAAAGAGATAATGGGAAGTTAGAGAATTTTGGGATACAGTTTTGGTGGAGGCGGTGAAATGGATGTTAAAACACATAACAATTATTTTATTAGAATATATAGTGAGAAAGGAAGTAAGATGACGAAAGGAAAATGAGGCATCGCCGTTAACTTCTGTTAAGTTAGTATTTGTATATATGTATAATAAATTAGATTTTTTTTTAAATAGAAATTTCATGGAACTAAAGTTGTTCTTGATGGTTGTTGTTGTTAATGTATGGAAGAATTCAATCTCAGAAGAAATTGGGACTGAAGTTGTTCTTGATGTTGATGATAATGTTGGTGGTGGGGTTTCTTTGGTGGTGGTGGGCTGTTTCTGTAAAGAGAGAAGGAGAGTGAAAGGAGAGAGTGAGAATGAGTGTTTTATCATTTTTGTCCAAAACATTAAGTTAGCTACATAAATAGCCCCTAAAAGAGTAGAAAGACGATTTTACCCTCACAATTCAGTTAAAATCTAACTGGGTTAGTGTCAAAGGACGTAATGTGCAAGATTTTGGAACATAAAAGACAAAACCAATCAATTTTGAAGTTAAAGGACATTCTTTGAAATCTGGTATAAAGCTAAAGGACAAAACATGTAATTCAGTCTTTAATTAGTTTACAAGCCTAATGTTGATTGTGTTATGTTTTGGATGTAACCACTAATAAGAGTTCGGACTCCTTGCTATGCACTACCTGCTAATTTGCCAAAGTACATAGGTTTGATACAGAGGGGTTGTTGGTTGATATACAAAAATTATACAAAGATATGATAACAAAACTGATAAATCGAAGATAATATTATTGAATATGATGATTGAATACAAGGAGATTTGTAGGATCGACAAGAATTGAATATCGTGCGTGTTTCGGATTAAAGGCGAAATAACCTGATTAGTTGTTATAGGTAAGTGTTATTTGGATAAGATAAGGATAAGCTAGAGAGAACACACACGCAAAAACACACACAAAGGGTTGCACTTGTATTGGAAATGACAAAAGTTATTACAGAGACTAAGGCATAGGGTATTTATAGGAGATGCCATACACCTCCTTCATCTTGTACATGTATGGCTCTTATACATGTACACTATGCACATGTATGAGCCCAATGTAGGTGTATGGCACATGACAAATTACCTCAATACCCCTTAGCTTATATAAACATCTAAACAACTCTGAAACGTGACAAAACATACATAAATCATGCCTACGACTAACATCGACTTATCACTAGCTGGGGACATACACGAAGTGCACTAACAAGATTGTTTCGGTTTTTTTTTGTTTGATAACAAACTTGATAACCGACAATTGGTACATATTTATACCTATCATTAAACGATAACTGCCACAAATATTTAACCGTCGCAACTTTGAGTTAACCGTTGGGACTATAAATAATATACACGATGGATTGTTATAATAATAATATCTAATAATCTAGCTTATATCTAATACCCTCCCTTAAGCTAGATTGGGAATACATTCAGTATATTGCGGAGCCTTGTGAAGTCCTTTGGTTGTAATGCTTTGATAAATATATCTGCTACTTGATGTTTAGTGTTACAGAACTTTATCTCCACATCTTCAGACTTGACTAGATCTCATATGAATTGATACTTTAGTCGTATGTGTTTGCTTTTACCATGATAGACTGGATCCTTTGTTAAGTTGCTAGTGGACTTCTTATCATAATATAATGTTATTGCTGTGTTGATATCAAAGTCTAATACTTTCAATATTCCTTTGATCCATAATGCTTGACATCTAGTAAGTGATAATGCAATGTATTCAGCTTCTGTTGATGATAGTGCAACCACCTTTTGTTTCTTTGATTGCCACCTTTTGTTGTCATCTATAATCCCCGTATAATCACTATCACTAAAGCCCTTTAATTCTAGTTTACTTCTTGTGTATACTATCCCATATTCCGAAGTAACTTTTAGCTTTCTCAGTATATGTTTTCCATCTTCCCAATGTGACTTTTTATTTGATACATAAACCTGCTGATTTTGCTTACTGTAAACATTATATCAGGCCATGTATTTGTTAAGTACATGTGACTTCCAACTAGACATGATACAAACTTGGCTCAACACATTCATTATTGCTATCTTTGATTCGCTTAAGCCCATATTCCATTGGTGTTGAGGCTTTGATGCTATCTACCAAACGAAATCTTTCAAGTATATCTTGTGCATATTTAGTTTGGGAGATTCTTATCGTTTCCTGGTCATAAGTTACTTCCATCCTAAGAAATAATGTAATACTCCAATATCCGTCATTTCAAACTCATTTTTCATGGATTCTTTGAACATGGTAATTTCCTCCGTACAGTCACTAGCTATGATTAAGTCATCTATATATAGGCATACTATTAGTCTGGAGCTCTTTGTTTACTTTAAAAATAAGGTATGTTCAAATGTGCACCTCTTGAAGCCATGTTGTTCAAAGTAATAACTGATCTAACTATACCATCCTCGTGGTGCCTGTTTTAAGCCATAAAGTGCTTTCTTCATGAGATATGCCTTATTTTCATTCCCTTTTGTATAAAACCTTGAGGTTGTTCAATATATACCTTTTCTTTTATGTCCCCATTCAAGAATGTTGTTTTACATCCATTTGATGTAGGAACCATTTATATTGAGCTACTAAGGTAAGCACTAATCTTACAAATTCAAAGCGTATTACTGGTGCAAATACTTCTTGATAGTCTATCCAATATTTCTGTTTATAACCTTTAACTACCACGCAAGCGTTATATTTATCCACATTCCCATGTTCATCGTACTTAGTCTTATATATCCATTTTACTCCTATTAGCTTTTGATCCTAGATCTCATTCTTTTGTATTTATTCTATTTTTCTTCTCATTGTGTCCTTCCACCTCTCATCCTTACTTGCTTCATCATAGTCAATTGGATCTGAATTGGTGTAGAATGCAATGTTTGTAGCTTCTCGATGTCTTTTATATAAGTCTCGCACTTCTGGACTACTTAAAGGTTGAGTTCTACTATGAATGTCATCCAAGGTTTGTATTTTCAATAGTGGACTTTGACTAGATGTTCTAGCATCTAGATTTTCATCTTTGATTTGTACAACCTACTCTTCATATCTTTCTATTTCTGAGGTATCTTGTAGTGGTGAATTATCTTCAACTCTTAAGGTTTGATTTTCTGTACTCTTTTCACTACATTTTATGTTTTCATTTTCGCTTAATGGTGTAACATCTTCTTTTTCATTTTCTTCCTTAGTTCTTCTCTCATCAAATATTACATCTAGATATTTCTCATGACTGGATTATATAACTTGTAAGCTTTATCATCAAGTTTACCATGCTTTATCATCAAGTTTACCATGCTTTTGTTCGGGAACATGTACAAAGGCAGGACATCCAAATACATGTAGATTTGATACATTTGGTTTTATTCTGGTCCATGCTTCTTCGGGAGTTTTCTCATTAACACTTTTAGTAGTAGTTGTATTTAGGAGATATGTTATACAACTTACAGCTTCTCCCCATTATTCATTTGGGAGTTTTTTTAACTTTAGCATGCGCCTACTTAATTCAATTATAGTTATGTTCCTCCGTTTTGCCACTTCATTATTATTCGGGTGTGTAACTTGTAGTCAACTGATGATACATTTTGTGTTCTTGCATATATCCTTTAAAGGCATTCCTACAATATTCTCCACCTATGTCCATCCTAAGACATTTAATTCTTTTGTCTGCTTGATTTTCTGCTGAAGCTTTAAATATTTTAAAGAAACGTAGTGCATGTGACTTTTCTTTGAGAATGTAGACCCATGTTGTAGAGGACATCCTGCTCTCCATTTTGTGTGTTTGCTAAAAGGTTTCCTAGCATGTTTCTCTAACACACAACTCTCACATACATTTTATGTTTTATACATCTTAGGGAAACCTCGCACAACTTGTTTATCTTCCATTCAATCAATGTTTCATAGTTAATATGACCATACCTTTGATGCTATAAGTCAGAACTGTTTTTCATAGATATATACAACATCTTTGGTAAGTCTTGATTAGGGTATAGAGTAAACATCTTAATATGAGTCATAGATGTTCATGTAATTAATTTCCCCTCATGATTCTTGATGGTACACATTCCTTTTTCAAAAGACACATTGTATCCTTTTTTGCAGTAGTTGTCCTACGCTAAGAAGATTGCGTCTTAAAACTTCTACATAAAATACATTTGGTATTTTGTTTACCTCATTGTTTACTCATATATGCAAACTTCGCCACTACCTAGTACTTCTAACCTTTTATCATCTCATGTTCTTACTTCTCGTCTGTCTTGATCATTAAGGGTAGTCAATATTCATCTTTTTCCTGTCATGTGATTACTACATCGGTTGTCTATATACCAACAACTTGAATCCTTATTTTCTTCCATGTTAAATATCATAAATATAGTATCTTGCTCTGGTTTGTTTTTGTCTTCCTCTTTACATAACATCAAGGAATGGTCTTTCTCACTTTCTCCTTTATTTGGACAATTTCTTGCTATATGTCCTAATCCTCAACAATTGTAGCATACAATTGGTCCATATCATCTTGACCTACCTCCTCTTCCACTTCATCTATAGCTATTATTGTACCTATTTCCTCATTTAGTCCCACTTTGTAATTAGAAAGCTTGATCAATGACATTTGTGTTGTATTGTTTGAGTCTTAGCTCACGAGATTGTAATATTCCCATGAGTTCCACAATTGATATGGTTTCTAAATCTTTGGACTCTTCTACAGCTGCTACTACTACTACTACTACTACTACTACTACTACTACTACTACTAGTACTACTACTGATTCATGCTTTCTAGTCATGCTACGTAATATCTTCTCAACTACCCGTTTATCACTCAATTCTTCCTCATTCATTCTTAATTGATTGTAAGACCCCAAAGAAAAACCCTGGAGTCCTACTTGTTGGTTTAGATAAGCACACATAGTTCTAGTCGAATGTCACCAATACGCAGCGGAATAATTAAACAAAGTACGAACAAGACGTCAAAGTTCCAAAAACAACCAAAGTGTACCAATTCATTTGAAACATGAAAAATACCAAAACACTAAAACTTGTCGGGTAACCACTGCCAAAACAAAAGCGCCGCCATCATTCAAACCTTTTCCTTACCTGAAATACATGCTAAAACGTCAGCTACACTGAGTGAGTTCTATAGTAATAAGTTTTAAATCACACATTAGTTCAAAACATTTAACCTTCTTTTTATCCAATAAATACATTTTGCAATCATTTAGAAACTTGGCATAAGTACAGTGACTATATGTCCGGCTCTGGTGACTGTCCGGACATCGAACACAGAACAGAGGAACAAGGGTCTTGGGTTCACTCGAATACAACCAGAAGGATGGGTTTATTATCTGGTCTTTAACAGAAACAGAGGTGGAGGGATAAAGTGGTGGTGGTTATCGGTTTATAACTAGAATCAAGAGAGGAGGGTTCAGTTGTTTATTATTGGGTAAAGGGATGCTTGACCGGAGAGGAGGGAGGCGGCGTCCGCGGCGGCGGCGCCGGAGGGTGACCGGTGACTGCTCTCTTTCGTTTTCATATGTGTGTGTGTTCTTGTTAATGTATAGAGAGAGAGATGCGAGAGATAAGAAGAAGGGGTTGTTTATATAAAGCTTAAGTCACATAGAAGGTGTTTGGCTACAGGGATAATAACTGAAACTCGAGTGTTTGGTAACGAGTATAACAATAAAATAAGAAATGTTTAGTAGCGATTTAATAGCAGATAAGGAGCGTTTACCCGAGATGATAAAAATCCAATAATTATTATCTATATAATCGGTTAAAACGGTTGGTCGCGAGATTCGAACTTGAATATTTTATTAAGTAGTCGGGTGGTCGGGTACGACCCAACCCGTTTAAGAGACCCGTAACACCTCGAGGTGTTACACTCTCCCCCCCTTAGGAAATTTCGTCCCCGAAATTTGAGTGATCTTGTCCTTTATACCCTTAATCTTTAAGGATATTACAAATCTAAACCTGAATACTCGTCACGAGTCATGATCAGTACTCATGGTTTGCGAGAAAATCGATCTTTATATCAATTTCGTGACTACATAATTTAGAGATGTCAATCTGTAATAATACATCTTGACCATGCTTCTAATTACGTTTTATCCTTTCTTGCTATAGTCATGTTAATTCAGATACATAGATTATCTGTAACTTCTGATATGACTTTTAAAGGTTCTTGGTATAGATTGATATCTTCTTTATATGGTGAACATTCTTCTAATCTTGTTCCTCATTAGAATGAGAAACAGACTGAATATTATTTCTATATAAAGACGATACAAACATATTCTGAGATTCTAATCGTTTTTCTTCTGAAAGGTTCACTATCTTCCAGCAAACATTGCTAGAGTCTCAAATCGATATCATTTATTCATCGCTTGATATTCAGATTTATTTACAATGATGGATTTTATATGGTTCTTAAGAGATAGATACGGAAATCCCTTCATTATCATGACTTGAATGGGATCCGAGCTACTACCTCTTTTATTCGAACTTTAGAATATACCATCATTGTAATTCTGATTCTCAGAGAGTATGAGTGATTTCTCAAATCATTAGACGTATCTTATCCGGAGTCTAAAGGTGCCGGAAAAGACTAATTGAACTTTGTTGAATTACACGGTTTCAACAATTTCTTTTTATTATCTTGATCTACCGAAATCAGTTATTGAGATTTTTCTTAAATCATCGATAATAATTTTTCTGACTATTTCATTGATGATTGACTGCATTGTATCTCATTACATATTATTTGAATTTTCTTATTGTATTATCGTGAATGAGGTATTTCACAATTCTACAGTCAATATATGTAACTCTCTCCTTATAGTCTCGGAATCTACTGGTAACAGTCGTCGTTACGATTCGTTGATTTTAAAATTCTAGGAACAATGCATCATTCATTCTTTCTCAAAATCATGATTATCATTCAGGTTTAATGCATGAGTACTTATTGCGTTAAGTATTTCTGCAAATATTCCTTCTTGATATCACTATTTCGGAATTTGTTTACGCTCTCGATAAAATATTCTATAATTTCTTCTTATAAAATATTCTTTATAAAATTCTAGTCGTTTTCTTACGACTTATACTCTTATTTGTTAATTTCTTTTTAATATATGTTTTTATTCTGGCATATCAGATGCCTTTTGATAGTATTTGGCATTTCCTAATGCCTTTCTATCATTCAGACATATCGAATGTCTTTCTAAATTATAATTCTTTTTATCCTTTTATTTATATTCTATTAATATCCAAGCGAATACTGATAATATTTATAGCACACACTATAAATTCCATCACTTCTATAATATATATTTGCTTGGAATAATTCTTTCTTATTTATATATTCGATCAAAGTTTATACTTTCAGTGTCTGAAAACAGTTTCTGATAAACTTATATATAGGCAATCTATCATATGTTCTTAATCCCACTTATTATAAGCGAAGCTTATTTCATCCGGATATTCGTGTAGATAGTTCTTGCCAGAACAGTGATTTCTTATAATAATTCTCACAAGCCGTTATTCGGACTAGAAATCCATCCTTCTTTGGCCAGAGAGTTTCACTGGAAAAATGAGCATAATTCTATTCATTTTTCGTTTATACTTCGATTTTACCTTGCGAATCTCTACGCGATTCCGCTTGGTATCAATCGTATATCCTTTCAAAGAATCCTATGTCTTGGTGGCAAATGTCCGGATATACCTTCCGTAAGGGTCCGGATATCTTTTTGCCCCAGGAATTGCACAAAGGACATACAACTATCTTTGATTGGCAATCAAAAATCAAATTACTGATTTCTATGATTCGTAGAATTTAACCAATCGATGGTTTTTATTCTGCGAACATATTCTTAGTTGTATTTCACGAAGAAATTTCAACTAGATTGCCAATGAGATAGTCGTATTTTCTATATACGATACGCTGATAATTCGAATATATATTTCTTCTTATTATTATTTCTTTTAATATGCTCATGACACAAACAAACTGTGATCTTGATAAATTCCTACTCGAATGTTCCTGTGCCTGTGACATTCATAATTATGTCGCGATCATAATTACTATTTCACCTTACCTAACATTCCAGTAGTTGTTTATCTTAATCACAATTGGTATGTGTCCTTCACAATTGGTATTGATCCGAGTCTAACGAAATAGACTGTCAATCGTTCAAGAATTTGATTGCGCCAAAAGATGTCCAATATAACCATCCAATCTTTTAATCTTTCTGACTTATTCAAGTCATAGGATTAAGATGGTACTTATATTATTGCACAATCGATTGAGTAAGAATTTGATCTCTTTAGATAGATCCCAAAATATTCTTGTCATGAGATTTCAAGATAATAATATTTCTGTTCAAAATATTATCTTAATTCTCGGAAGAAAAGATTGAAGATATTATATAGTTGAGGTTTCTCTATATATACCCAAAGAGAGATTTATAGAACGTGGTATATACTCATTATTCATATCGAGATAAAATATCAAGGAAGTTGTATGATCGAATATAGATATAGAATTGTACCGAAAAAAATACTGGTAATAAATATGATTTTCAAGCAGGTAATGTGTGGTGAAGTTGAGAGAATTTTTGGGGGTGCTTAATACGAATGAAGTCAGCGTCTTGAAAATATATCTTAAAATAGATTATTGATAAACTTAAATCGGTTTGAGTTGCTAATGAATATGTTTGCTCCACGCAAGGAAAACTAAAACGGACTTAGGAAAACTGTAACTTGATTTATCGAACGGAAATATCTAGGAATAAATCCAGTAAATTACTGAAATATTCTGAAGGGGTTTTAAAAGCAATCGATATTACCGTGGGAATATATCTGATTTTCGATTAAAAAGATTGGAGGGAATTCTTTAGAAACACAATATTCGTATGTCTCTAACATATCTGATTCTTAATGAGTTGCGGAATTTGCAGTAAAAATAATATTTCTGGAAACTCGATGATAGGAATGTTCAAGTTGGAGCGTAATATTTATATTCCTATTTATAAATATTGGAATAATCATAAGGTTAACGATCTGAGCAATTACTGAAACTAAAATGATTTGTACGAAATTTCTGGAATATGCGACGAATGATTATCAATCAACAAGTTTTTCTAGAGAGTGAAATATGATTACTAAACTCTCGTACAAGTCGATTATATTATCGAGGAATAGTTTTGAAATTTTTATATTTATTTATATATATATATATACACTTCTATAATTTCCGTCATTTCTATTTATATCTAAATTTATTTTCTGATTTCTTTTAATATATCTGGTTTCTTTTATGTATTCTTTCTTATTTCTTATAGCCTTAATATCCTGTAAGATTTCCCAAAAATTAGATGTGCATGTAAATTCACAATTGTGTACAGAATTGTCAATTTACCTCACAAAATCATTCTAGTAATATCATGTAATGGATTCGTTCTGATTTCTAATATACTGTTATGGTGCTCACCAACTTTATAATGGTTTGGCATTTAGGTACCCAAAATTTTATCCTCTAATATTCTTTTACCTTATACATATTTCTAATCAAAATTTCTTTTAAAAGACATTTCTGGTAGATCCTGGATTAGTAAAGACTTCAAGAGTGTCACTAAGCGCCGCTCTGATACCAACCTGTAACGACCCTGGCTGTCGGAGCCGGGTCGTCGGGTCGGGTTATCGGAGCTACGCAGCGGAATTCAGGATAATAACAGTCTTGACTCTTCCAGGATCCACGTCATCTTATCTGTTGGGTTACCTGAACACATGCCAAAAATAGTTTCTGTCAACATAAAGTTGGTGAGGTCGTGTATTTTATAAAGTGAATGGCCAGTTCGTTTATTAATAATTCTTTTATAATATTCTTTTATAAGATGCTTTACAATTCTAATTCTGGAGGGGAAAATATATGCTATAATATTCTATTAAATTATACCGATTATATGTCAACCTAATATATTGTTTCTATTATATTCTATTAGTTGTCATTCCTATCGATGGTACCACTCTGCTTGTGGTAAATATAATTATTCCTACCCTCTACTCGGGTAAGACTGGTTCTTGTCCTCTATTTGGACAAGAAAGGAAATGGCGATATACCGGTCAGTACTGTCCTAGTCGTTTCTATTATCCCCTTTTCTATTAAATTTCCTTTATAAAATCTATTATGTAAAGCATTTCTAGGTTTTCTAATAAATGACATGTATTTCCCTGAAAACGCTTAATAAAATAGTAAAAGTGGGGAGTTCACGATACTCACAGGTTTGCGTTATATCTTCTGCTAATCTTCTTATTATAATTATATGTCATATATATATATTAATACGTTTTACGCGTGGGACTTGTTAGATTGTAATATTTAGGATATATATCATATATACAATTTATATATATATAGAATTCGGTATATATTAGATAGTCCTAAACCCGGGGTTTATTATTGACACGACACGGACATCCTAAAATCTAGCTGGCCATTACAGCTTGGCACTCGTAGCTAATAAAGCTGGCCATTACAGCTTGGCACACGAACCTAAAGAACCCTAGACACGAACTTACCCGGATGCTGGTTCGGCAGAGCATATTATTATTAACCCGAGTCTAGTATATCGTTTTATATATCGAATCTTATATATATAAACATATATATTTTATATATGTTTATTATTCTCTTATTATTATATCAAGTCCGTACGTTCCCGTATTATATATATATATTCGTATAATTCTAATTATCCTCGTCTAGCTATTGGATCGGGTTCTATTCCGGGTGTTGACCGAGTCACTGAGTTGACTCGGTATTAAACTCAAGCTCTCCGGTTTGATTAACGGTACCTCGCAATCAACATAATTATTATATCAATAACTAATCAATTGATTGTATAACCAATTAACCATCAATTTAGAACTTACAAATATATGACCGGAGTATAACTGGAATCTCACCGGAGGTTGATCGGAGTTCGAACAGGGCTGACCTAGAACTCAATTGGTCACTTGTTTACGGACACTTGCCGGAAACACATCGGAGCAAGACCAGGAGCTGACTCGGTCTGTCAACAGTACCCAATCACACACTTATCAACAACTGCGTATGTATAGGAGGAGTTAATCGAATGAGTTTGGTAACCGGAGGACTCGCCAGTGTTCTGCCGGAGCACGAACAGAAGTTGACCGGAGGCCCAGCTGGTCTGTCACAATACATAATCACACACACCTCGACGTGCGTGTGGGTATTAAGAGAGTCGGGTGGTTATCGGGTACGATTCGTAACAAAAACTGAAGGAAATATTATCGGGTAATATTGGAGCAGACAAGGAACTCATGACAGTCACCATAACCAATGACTGTCCGGCTTTGTTCAACGAAAACAGAGGTGCACGATCACTGGCTTGTTGATCTGGAATATAGAAAGGGTTACCGGTACTAGGCTCGGTTCAATAAAATAGAAGAGATGAAGGGGTTCGATAACAGTCACCATGACTTGGTGATTGTTCCGATTACAAGAACACCAGGAAGGTTATCGGTATGGTATCAAGAGTGGTAATTGGTGAAGAAGGGTTATAAGAGCCCGATGACAGTCACCGGCTCTGGTGACTGTCCGGACATCGAACATAGAACAGAGGAACAAGGGTCTTGGGTTCACTCTAATACAACCAGAAGGATGGGTTTATTATCGGGTTTTTAACAGAAACAGAGGAGGAGGGATAAAGTGGTGGTGGTTATCGGTTTATAACTAGAATCAAGAGAGGAGGGTTCAGTTGTTTATTATTGGGTAAAGGGATGGTTGACCGGAGAGGAGGGAGGCGGCGTCCGGCGGCGGCGGCGGCGCCGGAGGGTGACCGGTGACTGCTCTCTTTCATTTTCATATGTGTGTGTGTTCTTGTTAATGTACACAGAGAGAGAGAGAGATGCGAGAGATAAGAAGAAGGGGTTGTTTATATAAAGCTTAAGTCACATAGAGGGTGTTTGGCTACAGGGATAATAACTGAAACTCGAGTGTTTGGTAACGAGTATAACAATAAAATAAGAAATGTTTAGTAGCGATTTAATAGCAGATAAGGAGCGTTTAACCGAGATAATAAAAATCCAATAATTATTATCTATATAATCGGTTAAAACGGTTTGTCGCGAGATTCGAACTTGAATATTTTATTAAGTTGTCGGGTGGTCGGGTACGACCCGACCCGTTTAAGAGACCCGTTACACCTCGAGGTGTTACAGATAGTAGTAACTTCGCGACCGTACAACGCTTGAAACGGTGACATGTCAATGGTTGAATGGGGGCAGGTGTTGTATGAAAATTCGGCTAAATACAAGTACCTTTCACAAGATTTTGGAGTTTCAGCAACAAAAGCGCGGAGATACATTTCTAATCCGTGGTTTACAACCTCCGTTTGACCATCCGTTTGTGGATGGTACACACTTGAATGCAACAATTTCGTGCCCATTTGCTTGAACAATTCTCTACAAAATTGGCTTACGAATATAGGGTCACGGTTCGAAACAATAGTTTATGGCAACCCATGCAAACGATAGATTTCACGCATGAAAATAGAGGCCAACAAAATAGCCGTATAGTGTAAAGGATCGTTTTATGTAAAACAGTAAGATATGATCATACAAGTCTCTATTCCAGGTGCGGAAACCCTAGAACAGAAACAAAATGATAATTGATGAATCAAACACACGAATTAAGCTTTTCAAACGACATTTTCATTAATTACTTTGAGAAATATGACAATCATAAAGGTTACAAGTAATTCTGATCAACTTTGAAATAACACACATGCTAGAGAGCTCTATCCTGACTCACTCTAACAAAATGATCAAAGTTACATTGAGAAATAAAGTTTAGCCTTTTATACTGCTGCACATTCTTCCATTACGTGAGGTCGAATGTGGCTTTGTTCCACATTCGCCCTTCATTTCAGCACGAACCTGGAACTCATCTTCTGTATATTCTACCTTCGCCCCACTTTATCTACATTCGCCGCATAACTTTCCACCTTCGCCCTCACGCTTTTACCAAAACATGTTTATTGTTACAATCCGAAGCACTAGTCGCACAATATGCATCAACAAACTCCCCCTCGACTATTGCTCGGATTGCCTTCGCGCTTCATCTATAACCTTGTTCATCATCTTTAGACGAAGTTGTTTACGTTGATCTTTCGTCATCTCTGGTTCCAACTTTCTCTTCGTCGAACGCTTTGGCACTTCATTCACCTTCACACGCTCACCAAGCTTCTTCTCAAGATTGTTACTAGAGTTTATATCATAAGCAAAGTACACTCCAACCACCTGTTGATATTTCTTTGCTTGTTCTGCATCATTGGGGTCACTGTAGATAGGATTGTAATACAATATGATGATGTCTTCAAAAGTACAGTTTATGAGCCACATTGGGTCAAAAACATGTATCTTCTTGTACGCATTCTTACCTTCTCTCAACACTATCACCGCTTCAGCATTCCTCTAATCATAATACCAAACAATAGAGTCTACACTGAAATGCTGTTGTATTGGCATTAGCGGTATTTTCTTCATCACCACTGGAGATTTGTATTTCAAAGTCACCTTCTTCCTACCCATTTTTGGATCAATATCTTTATGAACTTTCCTTTTCGGGTACTAAGGCTTGAACATATCCCACTTCGTTCTGCTCTCCCAGACAAGTTTATCAGGAAACCATCCAACTGCAGTATTATTCACTGAAGCACTAGTCATTCTAAATCTACAAATGTCTCTCACCGCCCAGTACGGTAGAGTCAGCAAATCATAGAATCTATAAAAGTATAGAATTCCAGTTTCCCATTTCATAGCAATACACTTGAGACTTCTCAGATATTTCCAACCCAGTGCTCTGCCTTTAAACAATTTGTTATGGTGTTTGTAGAAACCTCCCTGTGCCTTAGGTTTAGGTCTTTTCTCATCAGTTTCTTTCAGTTTCTGCAACAAAGTCTTCAGTTCATCATTTTCTTTAGAAGATGGTTCCTGACTATTATCACCAACCACATTCTTCACAAAATCTTACTCTTCTGCTCAGCTTTCTTTTCAGCTTCTTTCATATTTCCTTGAGTAAAGTCTGAGAAAACTTCATTTGTATCTCTGAAGTATTCAGGATATTCTTCATGTGTTATATCCTCTATTTCAATCTCCTCAGTCTCAGGAGTCTGCTTGTCATTAGAATGATTTCCAACATCCTTTTCAGGAATGTCTGGAATCATTTGATCAGCCATGATCTCCTCTAGTGTCTTACCAACACGCTGCGCAATTCCTTCAAGTATTTCTTTTGAAGCTGCAGCTGACACTTCTCCTTCTTCTAGATCAGGATCATTGTATTCCAATTCAAATCTCATATCTTCAGATTGAAATATATCAGCAAACTTTCCAGTAAACTTGATTGTCCACTCTTTCTTATTCAACATCTCCCTGTAAAAATTCTTCGCATCATCTGATAACGCTCTGATCTTCTCTGTCCAGAATATGTCATCATCAGCATCAACATTCTCTCAAGATTTCTTCGAGCTGGACTGACCAGAACTACCCTTCTTGGTCTGTCTCTCTTCAAATGTGAACTTACTTGTATCATCGTCATCATCACTACTCTCATCCTCATCATCATTCTTTTTCCCACCTGATTTCCCCTCAGCATCATCATCATCAGATCCATCATCTGATTCATCATCATCTTCTTCATCACTAGAAGAATCACCATAATCTAATTTTTCTTCCTCTTTTTCTTTATCCTCCTCTCCTTCTTTCAGTTTAGGAGCCTCATTATACAACATGTCAAGCAGATCACTCATTCTCTTGTTTTCTTTCTTCAACTCTTTATTCTCTCTCTTTACTCCCTTAATCATCCTTCAATTCCCATTGCACTTCTCATCAATTTCATTATTTTCTTCTGCAAGTTGTTTCAACTTTTTCTCTAGCTCATCTTGATTTGCTTTAGAAGCTACAACAATCTGCAACATCTTTTCTTCATTCTTCTTGAATTTCTCTATCTGAGCTTGCTGTGCAGTTATCATTTTCATCATTTCTTCCAACTGTTTGTTCACCTTTTGCATAACATCATCAGAAACAGTTACTTTGGTCTTAGAAGATTCAGCAACAGGAGTTTTCTCTTTCTCTTTCTTCTTGAACAAGTTCAGTACATTCTCTAAAGTAGAATCCAGACCAGGAACTACTTGAGGTTCTTTAGAAGTCTTTTTCTGCTTCTTGGTGGCTGGTGAGGAAACTTGTGAGGATGTGCCAGCATCTGGAACTTTCTTCCCTTTCAATAACATCTCAATCTCTTTCTCTCTTAGTTTCTTTGTGCTCTCTTTAGCATCTCTCTTAGCCATTGACTTATGCTTAGGTTTCTTCAGATTCACAACTACTGTAGAACCTTCAAAATCTTCAGTATCAAGCCCTAAATCACCTTCCAGATCTATCGACTCTTTCTGCAATTGCTCTTCAATAGCTTTATTCAAAGATTCAGACTCTCCGGCAACAGTGGCCTTGCGCTTGGAGTTCTTTCTCAACAGTTCAGCATCCGAATTCCAATGTTCATCTTCTTCTGTCTCTTCAGAATCAACAGAAGATTCTTCATCAACTAAACAAGTACCTTTCTTTGCTGTACTTTTCTTTCTTGTCTTCTACTTCTTAGCAGGTTCAGCTTCATCCAACTTTGCCTTGGCCTTCTCTTTGGCTCCGGCATTTTTAACTTGACGTTTCCTTTTGGTTATTGCATCAGCATGTACCAGTGGATCATCAGTATCAGATTCACTGTCAGAATGTCTTGCTTTGTTCTCTCTAGGGTCATTGTAACCCGGATTAATCAGATGACCAAAAAGATTCTTATACGGAGGTTTCTCATTGTCAGGAATACCCTTATAATCCTTCATTCTCACCAACGTTCTGATGTTCATGTGATCCTGTCCCAAAACCATTGTGGGATCTTTCTTCAAGTTCGGATACTTGTGATCAAAAATCATCATCAAGAATCTTGGATACAACAAGAATTTCTTAGACTTCAAACCCTTCAACATCTCTAACATATGATCCAGAATCATCCCAGCAATGTTGAATGGTTTATTCAATGTTAGAGCAACCATCAACGAGCTCAGACTCTTTCTCATCACGTCATAGCCTCCACTTACTGTCCCAAACACATGGATGATAACGTGAGCAAAGTATTTGAATTGGACACTCAGCTTCCCTTTATGTAATGCTCCATCAGTAATCGGACCGTTGTACTTCATTTTCAGAAAGCAAACTCTCTGCTCAGTCCATGATAAACAACTCGGATCAGTACAGTCATCATCTTTAATCTTCAGTGCATCTCTAATGTCTTCTTTTGTAATCAAAGCAAATTTTCCCTGAATCTAACTAACAACAGCAGTTTTATCTTTCCAAAAGTCATAACGAGCGTTTCTCCAAAACTCTTCTACTATGTCTTTGTAGATAATAGCAGGTGTTGCAATAGCATGAATGATCCTGCTTCGCTTGAGAAAGTATATAATTCCTGTAAATTCTGTATTTTTCTGAACGTCTCCTACAAAAGCACAATAGTTGTGAGGAGGTTCGAATGGCCACGCTTGAACTAATTCCCAACTGGAGCTTCTTGTATTGGAATCTCCACATTCTCTGCTTGTTGTTCAGCCATTTGATAATCTGCATCACGAAACAAAGAAAAATACGTCAAAAACAATAAAAAATGACAAAATCTGAATTTCTGAATTTCATAAATTCCACATTCACCCTTACGTGAGTTTGAATGTGAAATCTACTAGGTTCGAATGTAGCATTTTAGGTTCGAATGTGGAGAATTTTAATACAAAATCCACTTTCGTCCTTGAAAATCCACTGTCGACCTAAACTTCCAGGTTCGCCCCATTAGAAATGGTCGAATGTACTAGTTTTATACCCAAAAATTCAAAATGTTTTTCTGTGATGTTTTAAACATTGTTTTTGATTCAAATGCCTCCTAATACGACAGACTAAACATTTTAACCAATCAATTGTGTTTATCATTTAGTTTTTATTGGTTTTCATTGTAATCTTGGGTTTAATATATTCAAACAATCAATTAACACTCAATTCTGATGTAATAACCCTAGATTAAGAAACCTTCTCCCCCAAAAACCAATAACAACTAAATCCTAACAAAAAATTTAAACAAAAACAGGCTAGAATTGCCCAAATGATTCGGTACAAGGGTTCGGCAATAATAAACCCTAAAACTCCATCAAAACAGGTCCATTATCTGTGTAATAGTGATGAAAATGATCAGTATTAGGTTAGGAACAAGAATCAGGAACAAAAGAAATCAAGACAACAAGGGTTTGGTATTCTGAAATTTTTTGAAATTTTGAACGAATGAGGGCTCGAATTTGAACAGGTATATATATAGATTCCACCTTCGACCTTTCTATATGGGCGAATGTGAAATCTTTTCCACATTCGTCCCTAATTAAAGACCCGAATGTGGAAATGAGGTTCGAAAGTAAAATTATTAACTTGAACACTCACCTTCGTCCATGTAGAATGGTTTGAATGTAGGAATTTTCCACTTTCGACCCAGCGAAGAGGCGAAAGTAAAATGGAAAATTTTAAAATTTTACCAAATCACAAAATCGAATCCCGTTCAAACATTTTTCAACATATTAAGCCTCAAACATGCATTATATCAGTTTTAAATGAAACAAAACTCAGATTGATTCATCAAATCTCAGAAAATGACCATCAAACACCATCGGTTATCTAAAATAACTCAGAAATGTAAAACTTTTTGATTTTTTGAAATTTATATTAAAACACACCTAAAATCTTTTTGAGTTTTTGTATCTTTTTGGAAAACAAAAATAAAATGCAGAAATGTAAACAAAAACAGTAAATGTTTTGTGATTTCCGGTAAGAGGATCATATCAGTTATTGAGAAATCTGATCACATCATTGATCTGTTTTTATATTATCTTTATAAACAATGTGTGATCCGGCAACTGCTGATATTGTTGTCCACATAAACTTACATGCAGACTGTTATGCAATGCGTTAAAATGATACGATATTAAGTGTATTATACTAACACGTTGTGGTTCCCACACACACGACATACTCCCGTATCAAGAAATTGCACAAAGCTTCCTCGTAACGCGTGATTATGCCAATGTTATCCGTTGAGTTACAAGATATATAGCACAAAGGTGTACAGGTCAGCAAACGAATGTAGCAAAGTAACATGTGCATATATACCAGGTTGAGGCTGATATCAATCACTGATTTGCATCAGTAAATTGACACGATGCAATTAATGATCTTTGATCAATAATAAACATGAAGTTCGTCAATTCGGTAACTTTTAGGCTTTGGCATTAAAGCTCTTTTAGCAAATATTCTGATTGAAACTAGGTCCATAAATAAATACGACAAAAGTTCAATTAGAATATCCCGGATAACAATAACATAACGACCCGAAACCTCAGATTTTGGCAACTCTATCAAACGAAATTACTGTACTAAGACCATATGCCCATGAGGTGTTCAGCCACGAACGAGTAGTTCGTTATGTTTGATGAATAAAGATCCCCGTTGGTCTTTGATCCACCTGCAAGCCGAGGAAAAACTGCATTTCTCCCATCGCACTCAGCTCGAACTTTTCCTGCATTACACGTTCAAATTCTTTGCAAAGAAGTTCGTTAGTAGAGCCAAAAATAATATCATCTACATAAATCTGGACGAGAAGCAAATCATCTCATGTTTTCTTCGTAAACAGTGTGCAGTCGACCAAGCCGCGTTTGAATCCTTTGGACATCAGGTACGTGCTTAGCTCCTCATACCATTGGCGTGGAGCCTGGTGCAACCCGTACAGCGCTTTGTTGAGAACGTAAACCTTATCCCGGTGGATAGGATCTTCAAAGCCTGGAGGTTGACCGACGTAAACCTCTTCCTTGACCAAACCGTAGAGAAACGCACTTTTGACATCCATTTGGTACACCTTGAATTTCTTATACGAGGCAAACGCTAGAAACATTCGGATAGCTTCTATGCGTGCCACAGGTGCATATTTCTCGTTGTAGTCAATTCCTTCAACTTGATGAAATCCTTGAACAACCAATCTGGCTTTGTTTCTTACGATCACGCCTCTGTCATCTTTCTTGCATTTGAATACCCATTTTGTACCAATCTTCTTCCTATTAGGAGGTAAATCCGTAAATGTCCAGACGCCCAATTTCTGAAATTGCAACAACTCCTCTTGCACCGCCTCGACCCAAGCATCATCCAAAAGAGCTTCTTTGTATGTCCGCGGCTCAACCTGCAAAACATAACAAGCAAACGACCAATCAATCTGACAACCAGATTTTTGTATTTTTGCATATAAAGCTAAAGCACCAAAACTTTCTGGTGTGTTGACACTGCGTAGTTGTCCTCTAGTCATAACACTTTTACCAGGGTCACCGATAACTTGCTCTAGCGGGTGAATACGATGAATCCGAGATTCCGGATGTTCAGGTACAATCACTCCCGTCTGAGTAGTCAAGTTCTCCACTGCATCCAGATCATGACCTGTGTTGGACGATAAAGCAACATCTGGATTTGGGTTCACTGGCAGTGCCTCTGTTGCATGATCAAAAGTAGCTTCATTAAAATCTCCATCATCTTCTGATTCTGAAGTATCAAGAGTAGTTGAAGCTTCTTGGAACATCTCTTCTTCTGCTACAGGAGCATTGGTATCATTAGAAGCTGTTGGAGGAGTTATGGTGATCGGACGCACCAATGGTGAAGTCGCCGCGTTTTCACACTCATAAAGTAATCGGATAACAGCCTCTTCAACCAAGCTATCTAGATTGAATGATTCAAAGAAATCTTTGTAATCAAACATCCAATCAGGATCATTTCCCTACACGTTTTGAGTATATCGTTGAACCTCAACATTTGCCCAATCCTCCACCTGTCGAGTTCTTTTGTTGAATACCCGTTTGAGCGGGGTTGCATATCCAACAAAATATCCCTCTTCAGCTTTTGGACTAAACTTTTCTCCTGGATTCAACATCGTACACGGAGCCCCAAATGGTTCTAGATACTCCAAGTTCCGCTTTCGTCGGTTCAACAGCTCATAAGAGGTTTTGCCAAACTTCTTCACTGTTAAGACCCGATTCAGTGAATAACAAGCTGCATAGATTGCTTCGTTCCAGAACATTACTGGAAGATTTAAATCTGCGAGCATTGTCCTTGCCGTTTCAATGAGAGTCCTGTTTTTCCTTTCAGCGACACCGTTCTGTTGAGGGGTATACGGAGCAGAATATTCATGATGGATTCCTTTGTCTTCACAAAGAGCATCCATCTGTGCGTTTTTGAACTCCGTCCCATTGTCACTCCGAATTGTTTTGATCTTAAGACCATAGACATTCTCCAGTCGAGTGATCAGAACTTTCAGATTGTTAAACGTGTCACTTTTATGTTGCAAACACATCACCCATGAGAATCGTGAAAAATCGTCAGTAACTACTAAATAGTAAAGCTCTCCGATATGACTTTTATGTTTGACAGGTCCGAATAGGTCCATGTGCAACCGCTCAAGTGGCATCTCAACAGAGTTTACTTTCTTCAGTTTATGGGATTGTTTGTGTTGTTTGCCTTTCTTACAACTTACACACTTGTCGTTCAAATGGAAATGTTTGACATTGACGCCTTCGACAAGCCCGTTCTTCACCAAATGGTTCATTTTCCTGAGGTGAATCAGTCCCATTCTTCTATGCCACATGATAGAATCTTTCTCTGTAGCCTTCAGTAGAAAACATGTCACTTGGCCCTGGGTTGTCATCGCCATTGACATATCAAGAATATAGAGATTGTTGACTCTCGGTGCCTTCAACATTACCCACTCTTTTTGAATCTTAAAGCTTGGTTTGAGGATATAGCAAGATTTGTCGTCAAAATACACAGAAAATTGCTTGTCACATATCTGACTGACACTTAACAGATTGTAGTCTATTTGCTTCACATAGGAAATCCTCTCGAAACTCACTATCCCGTTACTCACACTTCCTTCCATTGTGATGTAACCTCCTTTATTTCCCGCAAAATCAACATATCCTCCATTTATATTCTTCACGTCGAACAATAGTGCTAGATCACCAGTCATGTGGCCTGAAGCTCCACTGTCAACAATCCAAAGACTGCTAACAGGGCCAGCTGAATCTCCCTGCACACATCAACCCGTCAAGGTATTTTATCGGATGGAAGGATCCGATAAGATTATCTCTGACGAGGAATATCCAATAAAATTTGGAAACTATTCTAAAATTGAGAAAATCTGGCAAGAGAGTACTATCTGGTTTCCTAAACATGCAAGGACCAATGAAGTACCACTAGAAATTTTTGTTGAACTCTCTAAGTTCCTTGTGAGAAGATTGACAGTTAATTACAGCACTCTCAAGTTGTACCCTGAGTTGCTTGTTCTCATCTGTCAATCTGTCACAAGTACCACAATACTTATCACTGTGAATATCGGTTGTGGATTCAGAACTTACCTTCTTCGGAGGATCTGTCATAGCCATGAGAGAAAAATGAGCTTCCTTCCCAGCAAAGAGCTTAGAATAGTCGATTCTGGTAAAGGCATCATCCACTATACACGACTTCCTGGTTTTCAGAAAATCAGCTTCGGCCAACAATTGATCAATGTCATCATCTAAAGAATTCACACTTGCTTCCGAATCTGATTCACTCTCCGAATCTGAATACACTGATTCACTTTCTTCAGGAACATCTGTGACTGAGTCAATAATGATTCCCAAACTCTTCTCTTCATGGTGTTCTTCAGCTGAATCAGTCATCAAAACATTCATCTCCTCAATTGACTCCTCAATCTCACTCTCAGTTTCTTCAACTTTCTCAAACTATCTCCGACTCCTCTATATCAATCTGCTGAGCAACACAAGCTACATTCCCACCAGTTCTTATCTCTTCAACACCAATTTGTATATCAGTCCAGTCAAATCCCTCATCGTTCTGAATCACCAAAGCTTAATTTTGATTATTATTCTGTGGTTGATCATTAGGTGTGGTGATAGGAATGACAGTTATGTTTGGGTTATTTGGTGTTTGAGTTTGAGTCTGGTTGGGTGTATTTGGTTGTCTAGTAGAATTATTCTGAGAGGTGTTTTGTCGGTTTTGGTAATTGTTTTGGTTTTGATTGTTGTTGTTTTGATAAGAAACTTGGTTTTGAAATTGACGATTCTGGTAGTTTGAGTTGAATGGGTTTCGGTTACCTTGTTTTGCAGGCTGTGTACACTCTCTTTTAAAGTGACCTTTACCACCACAGTTGAAACATGTGACTTTTTCTTTGTTGAAGCCATATGTTGTATTTGGGGTAGTGGCCAAGTCGGTTCTCCCGGTTTTCTTAATGAATTCTGTTGCTCGCCTCATGATGCTTGCGAAAGCCCAGTGTATATCGATAAGCTCCATTTCTTCTTTATCGATTTGAGCATAGTCCTCATTGGTTAAATTGTTGTTACCAATTTGACTAGCTACTAAACCATTGTATGAGGCAACCATTGCTGAAACCAAAGCAATGTGTTGTTGAGCAACTTCCACGGTGACATTATTCATGTTGGATGTCTCCAACACTACTGGTCTCTGATTATCTTGATTCATTTGAGACATGTATTGTTGTTGTTGAGGTTGTGGTTGGTTTGCAGGGTAACATGCTGCTTGTTGCATAGGAGAAAATGGTGAAACGAAAGAATTTGGGTATGATTGTGGTGGTGGTGTATATGATGGTGGTGTATAAGATGAAGTTTGAGCTAGATAGTTGATTGGGTTTTTGGGTGGTTCCATCACACTTGAAACACATGCAATATGAGGAGCAACTGTCCCACAAAGACTTGAATTACCCACAGTCGATGATGTACCTGCATGATACAACTCTGGGTTTTGAGGAATTTGTGATCTTTTAGCTTTCCTCTTCTCCTCAAGCTCTTTGTTTTTCAATTCTTGGATGAATTCATTGATGCTCCAGTACTTGTAAGAATCTTTCTCCTTAAGTACATCAATGTGTTGATCCCAGTATGATGGTAAAGAATCAGCAAATTTATCCACCAAATCTGACATTGGAATCTTGATTTCATAATTTGATAATTTAGTTAACAAATGACAGTATCTGGGAGTCAGCTCCTTCAGTGTTTCATTCCCAACATAACTGAAGTTCTCGAATTCTTTCTTCAGTTCCTCAATTCTTAGCCTCCTCGTCTTCTCATTCCCATCATGACGATTCTTCAACATGTCCTATAATTGTTTGGAAGTAGTACACGATCCAAACTGATGTAAAAGATCATTGGTAATCACTTGGGTTAGATGAGAATACGCCTTCTTTTCCACCGCAAACTTCTTCTTCTCGTCATCAGACAAACTCTCAAGTGGAATTTTTTCACCGGTATTCTCTAACACTGTTGCCACATATCCTTTTGCAATCATATGCCATGCCTCAGTTCCTTCAAGTCCCGTTCCTTCTAGATAAATCTTGAATTTCTTCTGCCATTGGTTATACTCCTGCATCTCCATCAGCTTGGGTGGTCTGTTCCCGCTACCTGAAGATAAATCATTGATTAGAGTAGATATAGCATTAGTAGTTTGAGTGTGTACCGCTGCGGCTGCTACGCCCCAGTAATCAGCTGCTGGTTGTTGTAAAGTTGAAGCAACACTCTGAGGAATCGAACTCGTCATTGCAAGATAGTTGATTGGTTGCGAAGTCTGAGTATTCGACTTCTGAGAAGCTACAGTCCACGGGTCCATGGTAACTTGTTGTTGTTGTGTTGTACCAGGCCTTGGTGTAGTCGGAAATCCCCACATGTTGTTTTCGAAGTTGGAAATACGACACACTTGAAAATTTCACCAAACAGATTCTACTTTCGTCCCTTTTGTGTAATCGTGAGGTCGAATGTGGCTAAACCTTCACTTTCGTCCTCAAAATCTGATACGAATGTTGAACTCAACAACCAAACTCACTTTCGACCTAAATGTTTTCACTTTCGCCTTCCCGATGACCCGAAAGTGGAAAATCAACAAAACACAAACCTAGGTTCGACCACTAAAATGTACTTTCGTCCACAGAATACCTTGGTTCGACCCTAAACACCCACTCTCGACCCTGAGCTCTCTAGGTTCGACCCATTCATTTGAAAAATGGTTATACTTTGAAAATCAGTTAATTTGATCTGAATTTTTCAAAAGTTGATGAATTTTGATGATCTTAATCAGGTTTTGCTTCGGAATTGATTTGAAACAACTTTAATACATCGAATTCTTGATTTTATCCATGAAATCTAATCCAAATTGAGAAATAAAGTTTAGCCTTTTATACTACTGCACATTCGTCCATTACGTGAGGTCGAATGTGGCTTTGTTCCACATTCGCCCTTCATTTCAGCACGAACCTGGAACTCATCTTCTGTATATTTTACCTTCGCCCCACTTTATCTACATTCGCCCCATAACTTTCCACCTTCGCCCTCACGCTTTTACCAAAACATGTTTATTGTTACAATCCGAAGCACTAGTCGCACAATACGCATCAACATATAGTTGTTCGGCAAGGCTATGAAATGGGCGAATTTGGACAAGCAGTCGACAATAACCCAGATCGTTGTTTTACCTTTCGATGAAGGTAAACCGGTTATAAAGTCCATTGAAATGTCGACCCACGGGTATTCGGGAGTTGGTAACGGTTGTAAGAGGCCATATGGTGTATGGTTATGTGTTTTGATGGTTTGGCAAACTGGACAAGTTTTGACAAAAGCCGCGACATCTTTTTTTAATCCGAGCCAAGAGAATGAACTGGAATGGCGTTTAGTAGTCGCATTAATCCCCGAATGTCCACCCAAAAAAGAGGAATGAAATTCTTCAACAAGTCATTGTCGAAGGTGGAAGTTCATCCGAAGTGGGAACCCGATAGGATCCCTTGTCACTTTAGAAATCAGTTCAGGGCCAAGTGGATCAGAAACATAATAGGCTCTAAGTTTGGCTAACCAAGTCGCAGTGGGATAAGAAATTGCGGGCAAAGATGGAATATCTAATCGGCTCAAGGCATCCGCGACATGATTATCTTTCCCCGGTTTGAAATGGATTTCGAAGTCGAATCCCATAAGCTTTGTGACCCACTTTTGTTGTTCAGGTGTTTGGATAGTTTGTGTGAGGATATGTTTAAGGCTATGGTGATCGGTGTAAATGCGGAAGCGACGACCTAAGAGATATTGACGCTATTTTATTACGGCTTCGGTTATGGCGTATAACTCCTTGGTGTAAGTGGATTGGCCTTGCATAGTGGAACAAAGCTTTTTACTGAAAAAGGCAATCCGTTTATTGTTTTGTTAGAGAACGGCTCCGATGGCTTGGCCCGAAGCACCAGCGGTAACATCGAAAGGCTCGGTGAAGTTGGGTAAGGCAAGAGTTATGAGTTGTTGCATATGATCTTTGAGCTTCAAAAAAGCCTCAGTGGCTTTTGGCGACCAAGAAAAATCTTTACATTTCAAAATGTTGGTTAAAGGTGCGGCAATTTGAGCGTATCCTTGAACAAAGTGGCGGTAATAACCAGTTAAGCCCAAGAAGGCGCGCAATGTGGTAAATGAAGTAGGAGTCGGCCATCGTTGAATTGCATCGATTTTATCCGGTTCAGGAGATTTTGACACCAAGAAAAGAAATCTCAGAAACGCTGAAGGTACATTTTGACACCTTGGCATGGAAACTGTTGTTGCACAAAGTTTGGAAAACAAACTTGAGATGGTTGTAATGATCTTCACGAGAGGAACTATAAATCAAGATATCGTCGAAGAAAAGAAAAACAATTTTTCGAAGCACCGTTCGAAACAAATCGTTCATGGCGGATTGGAACGTTGAGGGTGCATTAGTAAGACCAAACGGTATCACCACAAATTCGTAATGACCGTCCATAGTTCGAAAGGCAGTTTTATGGATGTCATTAGGTGCAACATGAATTTGGTGGTATCCTGAACGAAGGTCTATTTTGGAAAAGATGGTAGCACCTTGTAGCTCATCAATGGTTAGGATAGGGAAACGATCTCGCAGCGTGACTTAATTAAGAGCTCGGTAGTCTACGCAAAAGTGCCATGTACCGTCCTTTTTTTTACTAAGAGAACGGGTGAGGAAAACGGACTTTGGCTTGTTCGAATGACACCATTTTTGAGCATTTCGGAGATCAAATGGGTCATCATTTGTTCCTGGAAATTAGGGTATCGGTAAGGTTTGACATTGATAGGTTGATCATTGTATGATAATGGAATGTGGTGATCATGAGGTCTTGTGGGTGGTACGGTTTTTGGTTCAGAAAAGATGGGTTGAAAAATTTCAAGAAAAGAGGTAATGGTGGGATCGGTGGTTAGTGAGGAAGGGTCTGAGTGGTTTTGTTGGGTGATTTTGTCAACAGTAAGGGTGTGGAATGAGGCGATTGAACCGTGGCGGATAAGGGTTGACAAGGAAGAGGGTGAGAGCATGCGGAAAAAAGGTTCTCCTGTTAGGGTGGTTTTGCGGCCTTGGTATGTGAATGAGATTTGTGGAATGGAAAAATTAGCAAGGATGGGGCCGAGAGTGGCTAACCATGCAATGCCCAACACGATATCGGCACCTTGAACTGGGAAAATGAAGAAAGGAATGGTGAAATTGGTTCGTTGAAGTTGGACGTCAACGCCCGGACAAAATCCCTGGCAATGAATGAATTGGCCATTCCCGACCATAACAGAAAATGGTTGGAGTGGCGTGGTGGGTAAGGCGAGTGAAGTAGCGATTCGAGGTTGAATAATATTATGGGTGCTACCGCAATCAACCAAAACGGTAACCGGAAACCCATTAATATAACCCGTAACGCGGAGGGTTTGGATGGAACTTAGGCCAAAGAAGGCTTGCGTGATAATGTCATTAATTGAGCCATGGTTGGGTCGTCCGTGTTTGGTGAATCGGGTAAGGCTTGAAGATCATCGTTATCGACAATCAAAAGGAATTAAGGGGGTGAACACTTGTGACCCGGGGTGAACTTTTTGGGGTAGCGGAAACAGAGACCTTCTTTTCGTCTTTGTTGGATTGCTTCTTGGGACAATTTTGTGAAAGGTAATGGTTTTGGAGGGTATGGTAAAATAGGTGGTGTTGAAGTCGAAGTTGTAGATGATTGAGAAATAGGAGGAGTGGAATTAGGGAGAGTAGTTGTTGGAAGTTTGGTGTTTGTTACTAATGGATAGGATTTAGGAGTAAAGGAAAATTTAGATTTTGGAAGACTGGAGAGTTTTTCTTCAAGTAAACGTGAAAGACCACATGCATCGGTGAGAGTTGTGGGTTTTAAAATGCCGAGTTCGGATTGAATCTCTTGTTTGAGGCCGGAAACAAAACAGTTGCAAAGGGTTTGCGGTGAGAGACCAGTGATGCGATTGCTAATTCGTTCAAATTCGGTAATATAGTCGGTGACATTACCGGTTTGGCGAAGTTTGAAAAGGGTCGACTCATGATTTTCATATGTTGACGGTTCGAAACGGAGTTCAACTGAGCGTTTGAATTCATCCCAAGAACCTAAAAGGCCATTGTTGGATTGGTTTTGGTACCAACTAAGCGCGTCGCCGATGAAGTGGAAGGCCGAAAGAGCAACACGTTCGGTATGGTCGATGGTATCATAGGTGTAAAATTGATCAGCTTGAAAGATCCAACCGTTTGACCCGTCAAACAAGGGAAGTGTGATTTTCGGGTGGCGCGGAGTGTTGTTTTGGTTGTTGTGGTTAGTATTTGGAGGGGTTGTGGTGCGAGGGTGGGTTCTAGGGTGATCGGCATTGAGAGGGGTAAGATTTTTGGCTAATTGTGCAACATGGGTGACAAGTCGAGCAGTGGTTTCGGTTTGTGAATCAAGCTTGGTATTAAGGTTTGAAGTAGCTTGAACAAGGGCTGAAATTTGTGTTTTGATGTCAGTTTGTGTGGAGGCGGCCATTGAGTAGATTTGGATTAATTGAGATAGTTGATCAGAAACATTAGGTGGAAGTTCATCCGAAGAGGTTGGATCACGACGAGGGCCCATGGTGGAAGGGATGGTTCGTGAATGAAAGCACCAAATGATAGAGCCTTTTCTAGTAGGCAAACACTCCAAAGAAGTAAGAGAAGGAACAAGACAATTCGGGCAATTTTATGGATGATTTTCTTCAAAACAAATTACAAGTATTTAAATATGCAATGGGATGAACTTCATGTAGTCCATGATCCCTTATTTTGTGGAAAACATGCATGTAACCATAACCTACCATGCTCCACCACTAAATGCACTACTGATCGATGTCGTTGGGTCAATCAAAAATAATGAAAATAAGTAGTAAAGTGAAAGTGAGTCGTCTCCACAGGGAATTGGTGGAAAGTATAGTTTTGTCTAAATTAACTAATGCCTAATGATTTGTTTGGATTGATTGAGAAAAAAAAAAGTAAGAAAGCTAGGAACTTTGAATTTAGGTTGAAAACAATAATTAAAAGATAGTAACCCCCTCCGGATATCTGGTTTGATGATTCACCCAACTTATTTCAATTAGTAAGAATACCACATAGACATGGCCTTGTTATTTGGTTTTAATTCAAGTGGTAACTAGACACAAGTTTTTAATAATAACCTGTACAATCCAATTACCAAACCATATGTGCCAAATACCCTCCCAATATCAAACTGCTCACGATGGAAGTAAACCGAATGCGAATGGCAAAAAGATGAATAATTGCAACACATATAATTTATTTAAATGAATCAAACCACAAGTATTCTTCAAAACATAAAGAACAATTCAAAAATACTAAAATGAATCAAGTTGAGTTTCACATACAAACCATCCACCTGGAGGTGGTCACAAAGGAATTAGCGTCTCATCTCCATTGCAAGATCTTCAATTGATATGTTGTTGGAGATTGAATGCATGATTTGATGATTAAGATGATGATTAGGAATGATTAATTGAGGGAAAAAAAACCTTGGAAATGGTTAAAAACGGCTAGGGTTCAGTCTCCCTTCGTTTGGAAGAGTCATTATCTATTTATGGGGTTTAAACCATTAAATTCGCAACTTATGCTGGCAGGGGCACAAGGTCAGGTGAGACCAGTGCAAGGTGCGCTGGTAACCTCCTTAGCTTGCGCTGGGAGAACCAAACTTCCATAAACCTTCTGTGATGCGCCGGGATCAGAGCACGTGCGCTCATAGGCATTTTACCTTGCGCTCTAACTCGAAATTTCTTCTTTTCTTCACACTTTCACTTGGGATTGCATCCATGGCCTTCCAATCTCTTGTCTAACTTCCAAAGCCTTCATATTAAGCTCCAATTAACTTCATTAAGCCTCAAGTACCTGCAAATCCCAATCATTCTCAAAGTGACTATGTTTTACACAATTAAACACTTAAAAACACCTACTTACACATACTAAAACATGGTTAAACACCCACTCATCACATCTCCACACTTAACCTTTGCTTGCCCCCAAACAAATCATCACAAAACACTACTCGCTTTGCTAACAAGCCGCTTCCAATTCCCTTTCCGTTACTAATCTTCAAGTCCCCGAATCATACCCTTCCCATAGACTTACACAATCGAGATTGACAGACTGACAAGTAAGTGTTGCACATTTTAAAATCAAGACTCGCATAACAAAACTTAACATGCTTATCATCGTACGCATATACTACACACCCCTCACAATGATCACTCCTCTCGGTTTATTTCTGGACTAGCTTGTAATGTGCTAGTATAAGTCTCTCAAAAACCAAGAATGTAACCCTGTTATCATAGGTTTGTATGACAATCACACCGAAGCTGTAAACTATGCACACATCGAAAGGTCTTACGGGTTTTGGGATTAGTGTAAAGGTAGGAATAATTTGGCTAACAATTGGTTTAAACAAATGTTTCAACACGAATAAATGACCATCCTTATTCACAATACATAATAACACACTAATCAAACAACTTTGGGCATATTTGACCCAAAAGACATACTTCTTTTCTTTTTTTTTTCATTTATATATTTTTTCTTTTTCTTTTTCTTTTTTCAGGACTTAAACATAACTCCATCACTTGAACAGAACACAAACATAATGGATGTCATCAATTTATTACACAATGGTAAACGGGTCAATTTGGTTGATGTTATAGGTTTAATCAAATGATAGGGTATAGGCTCAACATGGGCTACTAAGGGTAATTTTTGGATAAACGGGTCAACAAAACACAATCACATGGTTTCAAACACAACAAAGGGATTCCTAATTTGCCTTTCTCATCTATGTGCATGTTTTGCCTACAACTTTAGCACGGATCAAATCACACAAAATCTGCAACAAGTAAACATTTGGCCTACTCTCAACAAATGAACATATATATCAATATCTATCAATCTAGCAGGCTCAAAATCTCACAAAATAGGGATGTAGGTTGCCGACATGCAGCATATGCAATTCCTAAAAGCATGTTACCCCTAGTTAGGCATCTCTTTTCAGTTTCTATAAAAACGCTTGTCAGAAAAACTCTCATGAAACTTAAAGGGATGACCATGATCAAGGGTCTCATTTTTCATACTCGGTAAAGTACTTGTTAGCAACTAAAAACGCGGCTTTTGTGCCTGATCAAGTGAAAAAGGTGACATCTCTGCGAGATTTTTTTTTCGTTCATATTTTTCTTTCAAAATTTCAAAAATTTCTCAAATTTCTCACACATGTGTAAGTGTTCCCCCCAACTATCCTAGGGTCACCCATCCCCACACTTGGGATACATTGTCTCCAATGTATGGTTTTCAGTCCTTCACTACTCAACATGTTCAACCTCAATCACTACCTACCAGAGCTGACTAACACCCCCAAAGTAACAAAACAAACCATTCCCTTCACAAACAGATTTCCACACCACCAACTTTCATAAACAATCAACAACAAAAGAAAAGGAAAGAGCACATGGACCTGATTCACTCCCCCATCAAACGCGCATCGACTCTCATGTGTATCGGATTGAACACTCCACCTATCATGTCCGCACTACTTCCCCACACTTGGCTGCTGCAATGGCTATGAAACAACGAAAACACACAAAACAAATAATGGAAAATAAAACAAAACACGTACCTCGGGCTGCCTCCCGAGAGCGCTAAGTTTATGAGCCTTCAGCCGGACTTCATACTTACTATATCCCTCATGGTGGTCTTAGTGAACATTTCCCCACTGAGTTCCCGATGTATGCCCGGTAGTTTACATTTTGATTCCATATCTGCTCTTTCATGACCAACATGTCTGTTGAATCAATACGAAACAATTGAAATCCGCAATTTCCTACCGAATTCCCAACATATGTTTGGTAGTTGACATGTCGAGTCTTCGTCTTCTTGATCATGATCGACATATCCACTGAAGTGTTGCGAGTCCCTTTCATGATAATTTGCCCAAGATCCTCCCAACTCACCTTCCTCTTCTTTCCACTCGAACCATCATCCCCAACTTTTTTGGCTTTCTTAGTAAACATAAGAGGATGGTTATAATACACAAAGGTTACCTGGTTTACAGGTTCTTCAAGAGGTGTGTCTGCAAGTGGTTGTACGCAAGAAGTCACGTATTCATTTAGGCTCGTAACTTCCTTTTCTAAGACTTCCTCCATCACAACCCGATCCCCATGTGGCTCTTCAACGACTGAGGGAATTGACATGGTATTGATTTCCATGACCTCTTCTTTAACTTCTTGGTTAGGAAAATCCATAAGCTCATCTACCACCTCATCATTAACCATACCCGGTTCTACTATGAAATCTTCAGGAATTGGAGGATTTTGTGAGGTCTTATTTTCTATAGCCTTTAACTCTGCGATTTCCTCCATTAATTGGTTAACTTGCTTTACCAATTCCATACGAATCTTGTCTTGGATCTCGTAATCCTTCCGTATTTCCTGCATGAATTCCATAAGTGTATTTTTAAATGAAGCAACTGTGTCAACCAATTCTTCCACATGCTTTCCTTGATTTTCCAATCTTCTTGATAATCAAAATGTGGACCTTGTTGATAGCCTTGATTATGCATTTCTCTTTGATAATTTCTTTGATTCCCCTACTGATGGTTCTGATATTGTAACTTCCTTTGATTGAATGAACTCCTTTGATACACATCATTCGGCTGATAATGGCCATAGGAGTTTGCTGAATGTGGCTGACGATATGGGGATGATATGGGTGAGCCTCCATGATTTTTGAAACCGAATATAATTCGATCTTGTTGTTCCTTATACGCTTCAATCTTCCTACGGGCCACTGGACAATCATGAAACAAATGATACGGGCTCCCGCAACAATCACATGGGTCATCTTCTACCCAGCTAATCATAGTGTCTTTGCATGTCACTGCGCCTGCACAAACTAACAAACCAAGTGTAATACTGAACAAAAATAAAAAGATATTAAATCAAATAACTAAAGTAGAAAAATAAAATTTTTTTTTGGGTTTTTGGATTTTTATAAATAAACAATAAAGACTAAAAACTACACTAAGCGCACATATTCCGCGGCAACGGCGCCATTTGATCGATGTCGTTGGGTCAATCAAAAATAATGAAAATAAGTAGTAAAGTGAAAGTGAGTAGTCTCCACAGGGAATTGGTGGAAAGTATAGTTTTGTCTAAATTAACTAATGCCTAATGATTTGTTTGGATTGATTGAGAAAAAAAAAGTAAGAAAGCTAGGAACTTTGATTTTAGGTTGAAAACAATAATTAAAAGATAGTAACCCCCTCCGGATATCTGGTTTGACGATTCACCCAACTTATTTCAATTAGTAAGAATACCACATAGACATGGCCTTGTTAATTGGTTTTAATTCAAGTGGTAACTAGACACAAGTTTTTAATAACCTGTACAATCCAATTACCAAACCATATGTGCCAAATACCCTTCCAATATCAAACTGCTCACGATGCAAGTAAACCGAATGCAAATGACAAAAAGATGAATAATTGCAACACATATAATTTATTTAAATGAATCAAACCATAAGTATTCTTCAAAACATAAAGAACAATTCAAAAATACTAAAATGAATCACGTTGAGTTTCACATACAAACCATCCACCTGGAGGTGGTCACAAAGGAATCAGCCTCTCATCTCCATTCCAAGATCTTCAATTGATATGTTGTTGGAGATTGAATGCATGATTTGATGATTAAGATGATGATTAGGAATGATTAATTGAGGGAAAAACACCTTGGAAATGGTTAAAAACGGCTAAGGTTCAGTCTCCCTTCGTTTGGAAGAGTCATTATCTATTTATGTGGTTTAAACCATTAAATTCACAACTTATGCTGGCAGGGGCGCAAGGTCAGGTGAGACCAGCGCACCTGGTAACCTCCTCAGCTTGCGCTGGGAGAACCAAACTTCCACAAACCTTCTGTGATGCGCCGGGATCAGAGCACGTGCGCTCATAGGCATTTTACCTTGCTCTCTAACTCGAAATTTCTTCTTTTCTTCACACTTTCACTTGGGATTGCATCCATGGCCTTCCAATCTCTTGTCTAGCTTCCAAAACCTTCATATTAAGCTCCAATTAACTTCATTAAGCCTCAAGTACCTGCAAATCCCAATCATTCTCAAAGTAACTATGTTTTACACAATTAAACACTTAAAAACACCTAGTTACACATACTAAAACATGGTTAAACACCCACTCATCAACTACTACCATTAATTTAGGAACAAGAAAATGCATGCAAAATTAATAAAGGAAGGCGAAAAACAATATCCCGGGTCTTATGGTAAACGGTGAATGGGTGTCGAAGCCGGCTCTTGTCAAGAAAAATGTATTTCAGTTTTTCCGTTCCTTGTTTTCTTCTGATTGTGCAGATTGGCCGCCATTGATGTGCGACAATGTAAAAAAGTTGAATGATGAAGCGAAGTAGCTCTTGGTGGTCGAGTTCTCTAAACAGGAAATTAAGCAAGCTGTTTTCGAATGTGGCAGTGATCGTGCTCCAGGCCCAGACGGTTTTAATTTCTCTTTTTGAAGCATTTTTGGGCTTTCTTTGAAGACGATTTCTTTAATCTTTTTGCTGAATTTTTTAGATCGGGTTCTCTTAATCATGGATACAGTGCGGATTTTATCACTCTTATTCCTAAGATTAAGAACCCAACGGATCTTAAAGACTATAGGCCCATTACCTTGATTCGTATTATCTCTTAAGTTATTTCTAAAGTTTTGGCAAATATAATAAAGAAGGTGATGAAATCTATTATTTCCGAGAATCAAAGTGGCTTTTTATCGGAGAGATTCATTCTTGACGGACCTCTTATTATTAATGAAATTTTATCTTGGTTGAAGAAAAGAGGCGAAAAGGCTTTTATGTTCAAGATCGATTTTCAAAAAGCTTATGATAACGTTGATTGGTCTTTCTTATTATCTACCTTGAAGCAAATGGACTTCTCGGATCGATGGTGTATGTGGATAGAAGGAGTCTTGAAATCGGCTCGATCTTCGGTGCTTGTTAACGGGTCACCTACCTACATTTTCCAATGCGAGAAAGGTTTAAGGCAAGGCGATCCTCTTTCTCCTTTCCTTTTCCTTATTGTTATGGAAGCCTTTACTTGTTTGTGAATAAGGCTACGGAGGTAGGTGCTTTTGATTGCATTAATATCGAGTTTAATGGGCCAAGAGTTTCTCATTTGCTTTATGCGGATGATGCTCTTATCGTGGGGAAATGGTCTGTTGATAATTTCAAGATTATGCTTCGGATTCTCTGATTATTTCACCTTTGTTCGGGTTTAAAGATCAACCTCCACAAATCTAACTTTTTTGGCATCAATAGCTCCGAAGTGGAGGTCAGTGAATTAGCCGATTTATGCGGTTGCAAAGTTGGGAACTTTCCTTTCGATTACCTTGGGATAAAAGTGGGCGCCAACATGAATAGAATTCGAAATTGGGATGTTGTTGTTAATAAATGTAAATCGAGGCTTAAACTATGGAAGGCAAAGTTTCTCTCAATTGCTGGGCGTCTCATTATTTTGAAATCGGTATTGTCTAGCTTACCGATTTATTATTTTTCGCATTACAAGGCGCCGGCTAAGGTGATTGAAAATTTGGAAACCATTATGAAGCGTTTCTTGTGGGCGGGTGACGAGAATGTCAAGAAAATCCATTGGGTCGCTTCCGATATTGTCATGACGCCTAAAAAAGATGGTGGTTTGGGGGTGGCGAAGTTAGTTGAGGTGAATTTGGCTCTCCTTGTTAAGTGGGTTTGGAGATATAGGATAGAGCCTAACAGTTTATGGAGAAAAATTATTAACTATTGTCCCAAAAGTAATAAAGCAAGGAATTTGCTTCCTGTTAATAACACTTTGACAGGTGGGTGGAAATCTCTTTTCGCTTGCCTTAATAAATTGGACCTGCAGTCTAATATTATTAGTTCGAGGCTTAAAGGAGTTGTTGGGAATGGGTTTGTTATCAGATTTTGGCTCGATAGATGGCGAGGGGAGGTTCCTTTTAAAGAAGCGTATCCTGATTTATTTCGCTTAGTGATAGATAAGAAAGTCTCTGTTGCTATGGCTTGGTCTTCCGAACCCAACTCCATTCTCTGCAGGTGGAGCCCACTTCTGATGCGGAACAGCAAGATCTTTTCCAGGTCACTGCAGCGCTTCAAGGGCGGCAGTTTTCAGATTCTGTAGACAGTTGGGTGTGGGATAAAGGTGAGGATGGTTGTTTTACAGTGGCGTCTTTCAGGAATCTCTTGATTCAAAATCGGGTTCAAAGCAGATTATCCAATATGAGCTGGATTCGTTGGGTGCCTTTAAAGATAAAAGTTTTTATATGGAGGTTAGAAATGGACAGAATTCCTACCCGTGCAGCGCTTCGTAGAAGACAAATCTATATTCCGAATGACAGATGTGTGCTTTGTGAGTCGGAGCTGGAAACGTCTTAGCATGTTTTTACTGGTTGCGAGTGGAGCTTCGGGGTATGGTCGGCTATCAGTTCATGGTGTAAAATAGCCCCCATATTCGCTTTTGATGTCAAAGACTTGTTAATGCTTGAGAAGAGGAATAATAGTAAGGAAGCGCGAAAGATCATTCAAGGGATTCTCATGGTTATGATGTGGGGTATGTGGATTGCGAGGAATGACAAGATTTTCAATAACAAAGAGGCTAAAGTTATAGAGGTTATCGCTAAAGTTAAGTCCCTTTCTTTTCATTGCCTAAGAGCTAGATATAAGTTCAAGAATTTGATGTGGAGAAATTGGGCGTCATTCCCATTGTATATGTTGTAATCCTTTTTGTTGCGTCGGGCCTTATCTTAAGGTCCGGGCGCGTGTTTTATTGAAGTTCACCTTTAAAAAAAAAAAACATAAGAGTTGCTCATGAAGCATGTTAATGATGTCGAAGTTTCTAGTGACAAAATGTTATTGAAGTAATGGAAGATATGTTGTGACGGGAGTATAACTATATATGGAAGGATTTCTAAGAATATCAAAAGTGATTTGAGTATTTCTCTTGACTTTACATACAAACATCCAAACATTTGGTTCCTTTGACCCAGTGCTGAACCAGTATGTATGCATTAATGTCACACAATGTCCTTGTGTTTTTTACGTACTTTCGATATATCCAAAACCCAAATGAAATGACCTTGCCTATTTTTTATATGCATTGGTGTTGCACAACATCCTTGTGTTTTTTATGTACTTCCGATATATCAAAAACCCGATTGACATGACCTCGTCTATTATTCTTTTCTGTTTATTTTTTCTAATAGTCCCACCTAATAAATAATTAGCAAAGAATGAAATCAAAACTAATATGAAGTATGTATAGTGGTTAATCTATCATCCCGGTCCTAACATTGTCTCAAGAGGTTAGGGGTTTGAACCTAGCATTGTGCCTTTTCTTCCTTACATATAAGCCTAGCATCTTTGTAGGTTTTATGCATTTTGTTAGATATTCAATGCTTATAAAGTATGCATCTCTTAATAGAAAAATAAGCTAATGAACATATATAATTAACATCTATGTTTACTTTTGAAATCCAAAATATCATTGAGTTCTTCTAGTTTTCATAACAAAATGCACTTTCTTGTGTTCAAAATTTTTGATGGTTTAGTTTAAATTAATCAGCATGTTTAATTTGGTCATGTTAAAAAAACCCATGTAGATTTATCTTAATTATTTTTAATATGTTTCTATGCACCAGAGCCCAATGCCTAACTACAACTAAATAGTTCGAGTTGAACCAAACTCAGAAAGGGGTGGCGGCGTAACTTGTTGCCCGTCTACCTTGTATTCTAATGTAACTTGGCAAGTTTTAGATATGATAATTAGATTATAATGGGCAGTTATTTTGCAAAAAAAAAATAAAATAAAAAATAAGGACCAAACTTTGGGCAAAGCAAGTTAATCCTGATCAGCTAGTAGGTCAGAATATGATCATCAATTTATAAAATACCAGCGTTGTGTCGTATATATAGACTCTTTTATCTTGTTCTGATCAATGAGTACGAAAGCAGTATTTCATTAAGTGTTTACGTTCACTTTTAATATATATAACCTATGATGTAGACCTATTTTGTAAGTATCCTCTTGAAGTTAACTTAATTGTCTTACTCAAATCATTTGAACGATGGTAGATGTGTGCTTTCTGATGTCTCAATGGTTAATAATTAAAATATGTATTACTAAGACAAAACCCAAATGCTGCCGCTTGCGACATGTATCGAAAGAAGTTTCATTTTTGGTTAGAATTAAGATGCCACTTCTTCTAAGGATTTTAAAAATATGCCAATGCAATGAGTTTACAATGTCCTAAAACTAATTTCGATCAATAATATGGTAAGTCAATTATAAATGGTCAGGTATCATGCAACAAATTTTAAACCAGTGTCTATGTAATTAGATAATTAACTTTTCCAATCTTACAAAACTCTAAAGTATATGATGAGGTGGGGTCCAGTCCAATTAGACCGGCCCACAACAGCAAAGGCCCAATACATTTGGCTCAATCAATTTAAATGATAATAATATGCGGTTGATAAAACAATCCGCTGATTCAAGCAACCACGGAGCGATATACGGGTTGTTAATAGTCGATAAGAGTTACCTCCTCCTATTCCGGGAGGTATGATGGCAATTATACGACTCCTCATAGCTCTCGGTAAGCATGAAGCCTCAACTATAAAAAGAGGTTCCAGGTAAAACGAAATGGTCATACTCTAACTCTCAATACTCTCATAATATCCACTTCTTAAAGCGATATTTATTCTCACGCAGGAGGGTGGTCACAACAAAACCCCCAATACTGTGACGAGTCCTAACGATGTTCTGTTTGCAGTTATTCGATCCTGTTCATTCGAAGCAGCTGGAATAGAGATCCCTCTGTTTCACTCAGAAGACCATACCCCCATAAGGTACTTGTTTATTCATTGGCGCCATCCATGGGACGGAATACGAAAATAGAGAATCATCTATCTTGCTGAACTGAATGGCGTCGAACCAGAATACCCCGGCCGCCGCGATTCCCGGCGTCCATCAAGATCCAGTTAGACCAACTAATTAGAATGAAGGCCTCTTCTCAGCTGATTCTGAGGAAGAGGAGATAGTGGTCGAGCATCCACCGGGGTTTACTCCCGCGAACCAAGGAGTGGGTGCTCCAGCATCTCGTGCTGGACCGTTACTCTCCTAGCATACAGTGATTACTCCGTCCACGCCATCCATTCCATAAGCATACAGAAGACCCATCACTAGCACTATTCCATCAGGGAGGTCTCAGCCTCCCTCAACAGCCATGGCCTGCACGACTGCAGCAGCGAGTTTGCAATTGTTTTCGGCTGCAATGACGGCAACCATGATGTCTTCATCCATGGCAACTCTCATGCCTCCAACAAGGGCACCTTACACTCCGATCACACCCGGGAACCAACCGTACATGCCATATTACCCAATGCAACCAGATGGGTACATGCATCAGCCTATGGGAGGAGGCTCATTCATGTATCCTTATCCATATGCATACCCACCAATGCCACAACCACCGCCCGTATGGGCTGGAGTGGCGGACACCACCCCACAATCCATGGGAGCTCATCTAGAAGGGGTACGACGAGGTTGACATATGATGGCACGCCCATTACCAGTCAACCCGCGCTTCTTATTCCCCGCCCATGGCAACAGGGTGCGGGGCAAGGTCGAAGTGATGGTCATCCAGAAGACCGAGATGAAGAAGATTTAACAAGGCCACACCAACCTTCGGCAATGGCCACTTACTCGAAATTCGCAGCAAGAATAGCCAACACACCTCTTCCGCCAAACCTGAAGTAACCCTCAACGGTGGGCAAGTATGACGACACGGGTGATCCTGACAACCATCTCAGTCTTTTCGAGTCAGTTGGAAGATCCAAGGACTGGCCCGTACCCGTCTGGTGCCACATGTTTGTACAGACACCGGTAGGGGCAACCCGGGTCTGGTGGGATAGTATTCCTCCTGGACAATTGGTAATTAGAACGAAATAGTTAAGGGGTTCTCGCAGCAGCTCTGTCAGAAGAGAAGTCATACCAAATATAGGGATGAAGTGATGCCCATACTGATGTGAGGCCGAAAGGTCCACATCTTTGTAATCTAATTTGTTTGTTTTGTGTGTTTTTAATTGTAGTTTGTCCGGGAATTAGCTATAATGAGGAGATGATGAAGAAGACAGAAAATATGCTAAAACGATGAAATTACGAGTTGGAACGGAAGACGGTGCGCGAAACCGAAGAAAACGTCAAGGAAATAATAATTCTGATTTATTAGCCCTGGCGCGGACCGCCTGGGAATTAATAAATATGTAGCGGTCCGCGCGAGAGATTAATATCAGAACTTATTATTATATCTGCAGCGGACCGCCTGAGAATTAATATTCCTGGCGCGGTCCGCTACAGCAAGAAGTGCGATTGTGAGCTGTTTCCTTTCCAGCTTGTTCAGCACTTGACGAAAATTATTAAAACCAACTCGCAACCCACTGAAGAGGTCGTCAAACCTTCGGGTTTTACTAAAAATCACTCAAAAATCTTGTCCAAGTTCTTCCAAATCACTCCAAGGATCATTGTAGAAGCTATGGAATCAAGAAACAACATGTTCGAAGCATCTACAATCGCTATGCGTGGCTAAATCTCCTCACGGTAGCTTCTTCCCCGGGTGAATATTTGTATGTTTTGTATCTTGTTTGTTGTTCATGTTATTGAAACTAGTACGCCCCTACTTTGTGTGGATGAATAAACCTTGTTTGCATAAATCAAAGTAATCACATAATTACGGTCTTTCGTTGTTGACACCGTAAGGAGGTTGGTGAGTGTTTACATAGGGATAACTAGGTTGACCCGCGATGATCAAGCGTTCCCTAGTTATTATTTCATCCTAATATCCCAAAGGCTTCGTGACAGGAAGTGTTTACAATAACAGTCGAAACTTGTCAGCAAAACATATAAATAGGATCCTGGGTGGAAGCTACTCTCTTAAATATTATTGTTACAAATCTGAGTTTTTGGTTACTTGTCACTTAAAACTGAATCTTGTTACTTTGTTACCGTTACCGTTACTATTGTTACCGTTACTATTGTACTGTTTTGTTACCGTTACCGTTACCGTGTCCGTTACTGTTACCGTCATCATTAGTTATTGTTACTTGGTCACTTGTTACTAAAACTCTCAATCAACCAAAACCGCATTTTATATTTAATTGTTAAAAAAATCTAAAAGCTATAAAAATTGTGACATAAAATCTAATACATTCGCCTTCAAGCCGACCACCCATTCTTCGTAGGATCGACATCCTTGCTTCCCTAGCTACATTAGTTTGTAGATTTAGAAGTACTAAATATAAATTCTTTTGATAGAGGCGAGACGACAAACCTCACGTCAAAATGGCGCCGTTGCCGGGGAATAGGTGCGCTTAGTTTGATTTTAGAAAATTGTGTTAGATTTGCTTTAGTTTTTAGATTTTAGTTTTTGTGTAGTTTTAGTATTTTTGTTTTTAGATTTACTTAGATCTTGAAAAAAATTGGAAAAATATAAAAAGATTTTGTTTTTATAGATTTAGTGTTAAATTTGTGTTTAGTTCAATAATTGTTAGCTTGATAATTGATTTGTGTTATTAGATTAATTTTGTTATAAAAATTTGAAAAATACAAAAATAATTTTATTTTTAAAAAAAAAAAACCGTAAAAAAATATATAAAAAAAAATTCAGATTTCTAAAAATTTTGAATAATTTTTCTGTTTTAAATTAATTTTTATTTTTTTCTAAATTTTTTGGAATTTTTATTAAATTTTCGGAATTTTTATTTATTTTTCGTATTGTGCAGAGTTACGCCTAGTTGTTGTGTTGTGTGTGCAGAAATGATGTCACAGGTGTACTCACATGGAATCCCAATGAGATATAACTACGATCATGTGAATAGCATAAATAGCCACTCTCGACCTATGCCATTTGAAGACACACCATGATGGGGATTTGAGAACTCTTACTATGAGGAGTTTGATGAAAATCAGCCATATTGGGACTCTAGCCCTAATGAATTCTATGATGATTATTATGAACAGGGCGATTATGGTTATTGGGATGAACAAGTTATGGAACCTTATGATGATTTCCAAGAGAATAATGTTAACTATATTCATTGTGATAATGCAGGAAATCAAGAAATGCTAGCTCTGCTGAAGGAGATCCAAAAAGATATGCAATATGTATCACAGCAGATGGATATCAGGGAAAAAGCTACGCAAGAGTTGACTGTAAGGATGAAACAATTGACTGAAGATTGGCTCGAAGTAAAACAGCTTAGAGAACAACGGATAAAATCGCAAGAGAAGTCCGTATGTAATGAAAAAGAAATCGAAACAATTGAAGAATCCAGTCAAGAGGACCAGGTAAGTGCCTTGCGTAGTGGTAAAACTTATAACCCACCTGATTTAGCAACTAACCTTGTTGATGGTACAGTCGAGGATGTTGATGAGAATGAGGTTAGTGAGGATGAACCGAAACCTATACCAGTGAAACAAATAAAAAAGGTCACTTTTAATGAAAAATCAGACACTATTTTATCTGAGGAAAAGGAACCACCTCAGGTGCCATTTCCTAATGCTTTGTCGAAAACAGAAAATAAAGGTGTAGTTAATAAAAGAGGTCCACAACAGGAAGAAATGTGGGAAGTTTTTAAACAAGTAAAAATTAACTTACCTTTAATTGATGCTATTAAATAGGTTCCGGCTTATGCCAAATATTTGAAGGAAATGTGCACTCAAAACCGGCACCACAAAATTCCTAAACAACTCAACTTGCCTGAACAAGTGAGTGCCGTTGTACTTGGAAATCTTCCACCTAAACTACAAGATCTAGGAACCCCTTTTATACCTATTCAAATAGGTGATTTTAAAACCTCAAAGGCGTTATTGGATCTTGGAGCGAGTGTGAGCATTCTCCCAGGAAGCTTATATGATAAGTATGATTTTGGACCATTACGTTCAGCCAATACTACTGTGGTTTTGGCTGACTTGACCCGTAAGCTTCCTAGGGGAATTGTTCAGGATGTTATTGTTAGAGTGGAAGAATTCTACTATCCAGTGGATTTCCTAGTACTTGATTACATGTCTTCTGGAAGAATTCAGCAACCCAATGTGATTTTGGGTCGACCATTGCTAGTTACAGCGCGTGTTTTTATTGATTGTGAAACAGGTTTGGTTGATATAAAATATGGCAGTAGAAAGATTCAACTCCAAGTATTTCCAAAACTTTCTAACTCTTTGACTGATGATGAATGTTTTATTGCAGACAGTGTCGATAGATGTCACCCTCATGATGAGGATGAAGCCACAGAACTTTGTATTATGTGTGACAGGTCTGAACAGGAACATGAGCAGGAACTAGAGACAGAGGTCAGGAATTTGGAAGCAATGGCGGTACATGATAGCCGACCGCCTTGGAGTCTTCACACCGAGAAACTGCCCGATGAAATTTCTTCAGGATTGCAACCATCATTGAGCACACCACCAAAGGTTGAACTGAAGGAATTACCACAACATCTCAAGTATGCTTACTTGGGAGAAGCACAGACCTTACCAGTTATTATTTCATCTCAACTGGAAGACGGACAGGAAAAAGCACTACTGATGGTGCTAAAGGAGCATAAAGCCGCCATTGGGTGGACAATTGCAGATCTTAAAGGTATTAGTCCTTCTATTGTCATGCATAAAATAATAACTGATGCAGGTGCTAAACCTTCACGCGATACACAAAGGCGATTGAATCCAAACATGCGTGAGGTAGTAAAGAAAGAGGTGCTCAAATGGTTGGATGCAGGGATTATATATCCCATTTCAGACAGTGCATGGGTTAGCCCAACCCAGACAGTACCAAAGAAAGCTGGAATACAAATAGTGAAAGGTGAAGACGGCGAGCAGATTGCTACCCGGCCTGTTACAGGCTGGCGAGTATGTATTGATTATAGGAAATTGAATGCTGCCACTTCAAAGGATCATTTTCCTTTACCTTTTATTGATCAAATCATTGAGAAGCTTTCAGGTCAGGAGTATTATTGTTTTCTTCATGGCTACTCAGGTTACAATCAAATAGCTATCCATCTTGATGACCAAGAAAAGACCACATTCACATGCCCATATGGTACCTTCGCATTTAGGCGAATGCCATTTGGGCTGTGCAATGCCCCAGCCACCTTTCAAAGGTGCATGATGAGTATCTTTTCAGATATGGTTGGGGACGCCTTAGAAATCTTTATGGACGATTTTTCTGTTTTTGGGTCGTCATTTGAATCGTGCTTAAATGAACTAAAAAAGGTTTTGAAAAGGTGTGAGGAAACTAATTTGGTCCTAAGTTGGGAAAAGAGCCATTTCATGGTTCAAGAGGGTATCGTTCTGGGACATGTAGTGTCGAAAAAAGGAATTGAGGTAGATCGAGCAAAAACGAGTGTCATTTCTACATTACCTCCTCCTAGTAACGTGAAAGGTGTCCGGTCATTTTTAGGACACGCAGGTTTTTACCGTAGGTTTATTAAAGGTTTTAGTGTCATTACCAAACCTTTATGTACCTTACTTTTGAAAGATGTTCCATTTGAATTTAATGATGAATGTTTACAAGCATTTAATGTGTTGAAGGAACAATTAGTACAAGCTCCTATCTTGCAATCACCTGACTGGTCTCTTCCATTTGAAATTATGTGTGATGCAAGCGATTTTGCTATAGGAGCTGTACTTGGACAAAAAGTAGATAAGAAATCTGTTGTTATCTACTATGCAAGCAAAACTCTTTCTGGTGCTCAATTGAATTATACCACTATGGAGAAAGAGTTGCTTGCTGTTGTTTACGCGTTAGAAAAATTTAGATCCTATATATGTGGCGGTAAAGTAATTGTTTATTCTGATCACAGTGCTGTCAGGTACTTAATGGAGAAAAAGGATGCTAAAGCGCGACTGATTCGGTGGATTCTCCTGCTACAAGAATTCGACTTGGAAATCAGGGACAAAAAGGGATGTGAAAATGTAGTGGCCGATCACTTATCACGGCTCATGTTGGATGACACAGACATCACACCAGAAATCAATGAGAAATTCCCTGATGAATATCTTATGGTTGTTGACACAGCACCCTGGTATGCTAACATTGCTAATTTTTTGGCTACAGGTGCACTGCCATCAAATTGGAACAAGAGAAAACAAGTCGAATTTAAGAGTAAAGCAATATCTTATATTTGGGATGAACCGGACTTATTTAAAATAGGTGGAGATCAAGTCATCCGTAGATGTGTGCCTGATGATGAAATACCATGTGTATTAGCAATGGTTCATGAATCTGCATGTGGAGGACATTTTAGCGGGCAGAAGACAGGTCATAAAGCACTATCTTGTGGACTGGTCTGGCCCACATTATTCAAAGATGCTGCAGAATTCGCTAAAAATTGCCTATGGTGTCAACAAATGGGGAGAATCTCAAAAAGGGAAGAAATGCCTATGCAACCCATTCTAGTAGTTGATGTATTTGATGTGTGGGGAATTGACTTTATGCGTCCATTTCCTAATTCTAACGGGTACTTATATATTTTAGTGGCGGTGGATTACGTATCTAAATGGATTGAAGCCATTGCCACTAAAACTAATGATAACAACGTGGTTTGCAAATTTGTGAAATCAAATATTTTTACAAGATTTGGTATCCCTCGAGTGATAATAAGCGACGGGGGATCACATTTCAAAAATTATCATTTTAGCAAATTACTTAAGAATTATGGTGTAGACCATCGAATTGCCACTCCGTATCATCCACAAACGAGTGGTCAAGTTGAAGTTTCCAATAGACAAATTAAGGAAATTTTACAAAAGACCGTTCGGCCTGACCGTAAGGATTGGTCCATTAAGTTAGACGACGCCTTATGGGCATATCGAACGGCCGACAAAACCCCTATTGGAACTACACCATATAGATTAGTTTATGGAAAAGGTTGTCATTTACCCGTAGAATTAACACATCGCTCACTTTGGGCGGTTAAGCAAGTTAATATGGACTATGACCATGCAGGGAAAACAAGACTCTTAACTTTGGGAGAATTGGAAGAAATCAGGAATGAAGTTTATGATTGTGCGGCCGCATACAAGGATAAGATGAAAAAAGTCCATGACGCTAAGTTGCGTCCAAAAACTTTCGAAGTTGGACAATGGGTATGGCTGTATAATTCCAGGTTGAAGTTATTCCCAGGAAAGTTGAAGAGTAAATGGATGGGTCCGTTCAAAATCACCAAAATTGGTCATAACGGAAACATTGAGATTGAAGACTTTGATGACCACTTGAGGAAAATGGTGAACGAACATAGGTTGAAGCCGTATCTAGACGCTAAAAACATCAACGGACCAACCAAGCATGTCGAAGTGTTATCTTTGAGCGACCCGCTCGGTGATAATACTTGAAGTTGAAGAACGAGGTAAAAATTGTAAATAGGTGTGTTTTATTTTAGAATCTTTTATCTTTTATTTTGAGTGTCGTTTCGTGAATTTGACAAAGTTTTTGATTATTTGAAGGCGTGAACTAAACGCAAGTTGATATATTTATACGCTCCTTGGTTAGAAATTTGTATTACAGGTTTTTGAATGCGTATGGAACTGAATTGAGCGAAAAGAACGCTGCGGACAGATTCTGCAGTAGCTGCTGCACAGCAGCTGTTTTTGCAGCCTGACGCGGACCGCGCCAGATTTATTAATTCTGGCACGGTCCGCGCGAGAAGAGAAAAATAGGACATTACCTATTCCATCGCGGACCGCCTGATGATTTTAAATGCTGAAGCGGTCCGCGCCAACTCTTCAAAATTCGTATAATCTTTCTGTTTCCCAGGTTTGAAATTTCACGAAACAATTGAGACTCCCGGTTGTACTCAATCTCCATTCAAGCGGTGACGATCATGACAGACGCAATTAAGGCGTATCATATCAACTCTTCAAATCTTCTTAACTTTTGAACAATTTTTATTTATTGTGTGTTTAACATTTTTGGTGTGTTTTGCTTACATTATACTTATTTGTTTTGAGAGAATTATCATCTATTTTGCTTGCGAACGAAATGCTATACAAGCGGAATGGAAATTTTGGAGGACGACTTCATACATTGTTACATCGAAAGGGGAGTCGTTCTAGTTCTCTTATTTATTTGTTTTCCCATTTTTCCATTGAGTACAATGTCAATCTTAAGTGTGGGGGTGGGGAAACATAGTTTTGAGTTTTGAGTGTGTTAAATTTTTTTTTTTTAAAAAATAGTCCTTGTTAGGCATTAAAAACAAACACTAAACTTTAATTTGGTCAAATTTAGATCGTCCAAAATATAAATTTTTAATCATGCTTTAAATTGTGTTAGTAATATGAACCGTTTTCAACAAGTATTTTTAAGAAAATATATAGATTCATTTGATCAAATTTAAACAATTTAGTGAAGACAATTATACGTACATATCGGCAACCCATATCCTACTTTGGTAAGATCTTGAGCCTTTTACACTTTACATACACATAATTACATATATATTTTCATTTGTCGAGTGTAAAGCCACTTGTTACTTGTTATAAAATTTGTCTAGTTGATACATGCTTAATAGTATTTATGCACTCATTTATGTTAAGGCAAAACTTAGGAAAACCTTTTCATTTTACACCAATTTTTGTTAAACCCGTTTACATACCACATTACCACTAGTTACACCATTTTGAACCTTTACCCTTTCATTTGTTAACCCACATAATTACCCAATTTTCCTAAACCCATTTTGTTCGAACTTTTGAAATCCAAGTTGTATTGTATTATTATTATTGTAAAAGAAAAAGAAAAGAAAGAAAGTATAAAAAAAAATATATATATATATATATATATATTGATGATTCAATATATGTTATTAGTTCGTGCCATAAGTCGATATTCATTCGACAATGTTATAGTTATAAGTTGTTCCAAATAAGGATTCAAAATTCGACTTCACCCATTTACCCATTTTATCTTTTCAACCCTTTTTAACCACTTTTATCCTACCTTTACCCCAAAGCCCAAAACCATAAGTCCTTTTCATATTTTTGTGCATTCTTACATACTAGTATGATAATTTTACAAATTTATATTAACAAGTTTCAGGTCTGCTTTGGAGTGAAAAATATTAGCACATCTTTTGCTAATCCAGATATAAAACCAAGAGGAGTGAATCTTGTGAGGGATGTGTACGTATGAATGAGTTCAAAAGATTATTAAACTTGATCAAGCGAATTTAGTTTTAAAAGAAATATCCATTTGACTTGTTGAATTAACACATCTAATGCTTTCACCATTGAAGTATGATTTTGAATTCTAAGTAGGATGTCTTTGCGTGACCATTTTGATATTTATTTTGTTTTGAAGTGTTTTTCAGGGACTGAAAAAGATAAGTGTGGGGGTGTGATGTGAGGCCGAAAGGTCCACATCTTTGTAATCTAATTTGTTTGTTTTGTGTGTTTTTAATTGTAGTTTGTCCGGGAATTAGCTATAATGAGGAGAATGATGAAGAAGACAGAAAATATGCTAAAACGATGAAATTACGAGTTGGAACGGAAGACGGTGCGCGAAACCGAAGAAAACGTCAAGGAAATAATAATTCTGATTTATTAGCCCTGGCGCGGACCGCCTGGGAATTAATAAATATGTAGCGGTCCGCACGAGAGATTAATATCAGAACTTATTATTATATTTGCAGCGGACCGCCTGAGAATTAATATTCCTGGCGCGGTCCGCTACAGCAAGAAGTGCGATTGTGAGCTGTTTCCTTTCCAGCTTGTTCAGCACTTGACGAAAATTATTAAAACCAACTCGCAACCCACTGAAGAGGTCGTCAAACCTTCGGGTTTTACTAAAAATCACTCAAAAATCTTGTCCAAGTTCTTCCAAATCACTCCAAGGATCATTGTAGAAGCTATGGAATCAAGAAACAACATGTTCGAAGCATCTACAATCGCTATGCGTGGCTAAATCTCCTCACGGTAGCTTCTTCCCCGGGTGAATATTTGTATGTTTTGTATCTTGTTTGTTGTTCATGTTATTGAAACTAGTACGCCCCTACTTTGTGTGGATGAATAAACCTTGTTTGCATAAATCAAAGTAATCACATAATTACGGTCTTTCGTTGTCGACACCGTAAGGAGGTTGGTGAGTGTTTACATAGGGATAACTAGGTTGACCCGCGATGATCAAGCGTTCCCTAGTTATTATTTCATCCTAATATCCCAAAGGCTTCGTGACAGGAAGTGTTTACAATAACAGTCGAAACTTGTCAGCAAAACATATAAATAGGATCCTGGGTGGAAGCTACTCTCTTAAATATTATTGTTACAAATCTGAGTTTTTGGTTACTTGTCACTTAAAACTGAATCTTGTTACTTTGTTACCGTTACCGTTACTATTGTTACCGTTACTATTGTACTGTTTTGTTACCGTTACTGTTACCGTGTCCGTTACTGTTACCGTCATCATTAGTTATTGTTACTTGGTCACTTGTTACTAAAACTCTGAATCAACCAAAACCGCATTTTATATTTAATTGTTAAAAAAATCTAAAAGCTATATAAATTGTGACATAAAATCTAATACATTCGCCTTCAAGCCGACCACCCATTCTTCGTAGGATCGACATCCTTTCTTCCCTAGCTACATTAGTTTGTAGATTTAGAAGTACTAAATATAAATTCTTTTGATAGAGGTGAGACGACAAACCTCACGTCACATACGACAACGGGATAATGAATCCATGGAATATTTCATTATCCGATTTAACAAAGAGTGGCTCCAGATTCCTGGCCTCAGAGAAGAGCTAGCATGCACTGCCTTTACTACGCGGGTGAGCGATGATGGTTTATTGCGAAAGCTTCATGAGCCTAAAGGTTATCCGCAGACCATGGATGAATTGATGACCATTGCAAAGGCGTATGTTAAGCAGGAGAAGTCAATAGCCATGAATCATGCAGTTGGAAAGAAGCAAGAATCCGCAAAAACTGCCGACCATAATGATCACCAAAGTTCCAGGAACAAGGGGAGAGTAGATGCCTCTAGCCATCCCTACTCCAGGAATGATCGCCAAGACGATCGACGAGATGTTTCCGGAGGTCTGATAGGCGCCGAGACACGTACTTTGGGAGAGGTGAAAACTCCTCCAGACCCAAATCTGAATATCCCGAGTTGACAAAGACTCCTTCCCAGATATTGGAGACAGAAGATTTGAAGCTCAACGCACCCCATCCTCTTAAGGACTCCCCATCATAGGAAAACTCAAAATATTGTGCATATCAAAAAGGTGTTGGCCTTGACACAAATGATTGTTTCTAGCTAAAGAGACAAATTGAGTACTTCGTCAGGTCTGGAAAGCTGGCACACCAGGTGAATGATGCAAAGCCGAGTCCTTCCTCTGTAGGAACAGATAAGGCCATGGGGAAAAGGCCGTGGGAGATGAACATTTTCTGGGTGGATGCTAGGTCTGACCGAAAAATAACGTTTGAACGCTTTGAACAATGGATGGAAGCGGTCATGACCATACCCTCACATTATAAAGTGTTAAGTATGGAAGCATTGGTGATCTCCGCTGCTGTAGGTGATTATAGCATGAGAAGGATTCTTGTAGACATGGGCAGTTCCGAAGACATAATATACATACTGTGTTTCCACAGAATGCGTTTGGAAAACCAGAAATTGTTAGAGCCCGCACGAGGCCCGGTTAGAGGGTTTACTGGAGAAAGCGTCGAGCCATTGGGGCAAGTGACCTTCCCGGTTACCATAGGAGACGGGGGAAGGGAACGAACTATATTGGTCACCTTCCTTATAATACCTGCTGACTCCCATTATATTGTTATCATGGGTCGTTACACCCCGAGTCGGATCGGACGCCATAGTTTCAATAGCCCGACGATTTTTCATGTTCCCTATCCCTCAAGGTGTAGCCACTGTATCCGTGGATAAGTTCTACACTACAATAGATAACAAGACATGTCACTAAGCCCCTACAGGTTTGCGGGGTCCAGAAAGGTGGGTACTGAACGCTAAATACCCAGATCAAACAGTCCTTATCGGAGAAACCTTGTCACCATGTGTAAAGGACCAGCTTAAGGAAGTACTGAAAGGCAATCTCGATAGGTTTGCTTTCAAACTCGCCGACATGACAGGTATTGCCAGATCTAAGGCAGAACACCAGTTGTCCATTTCCCGGCAGTTAAGCCTATTGCATAGACAAGGCGTAGCATAGCTCCGGACCGTCGTGTTGCTGTGGTACGGGAATTGAAAAAGTTGGAAGAAGCAGGAATTTTATGAAAAGCATGGTATCATACCTGGGTCGCCAACCCTGTCATGGTTAGAAAGCATGATGGGACATGGTGTATGTGCGTAGACTATAAAGACCTCAACAATGCATGTCCCTAGGACGCATATCCGTTACCCGAGATTGATCTCAAGGTAGATTCTTTAGCACCGTACAGGATCAAATGTTTTCTAGATGCCTATAAAGGATACCACCAGATCCAGATGGCCTAGGAAGATGAAGACAAAACCGCGTTCCACACCGATGTGGGTATCTACTGTTATACCAAGATGCCCTTTGGATTGAAGAATGTGGGTGCAACGTATCAGAGGCTCATGGACCAGGCTTTTGAAAATCAAATCGGGCGGAACCTGGGAGTTTATGTGGATGACTTGGTGATAAAAAGTCAAACAGGGAGCAAATAATCACTAATATTGAATAGACCTTCAAGACACTCCAGGAATACAATATCAAGTTAAACCCATGGAAATGTTCTTTTAGGGTCAAAGAAGGGAAATTCCTGGGAGTAGTTGTTTCCAGGGATGGCTTCAAGGTATACCCAGAGAAAGTCACAGCAATCACCAACATGCCTTCCCAGAAAACACTAAAGGTGGCACAGGTTGGCAGCCATTAACACTTTCCTTGCCCGGCACGCAGAACGATCTCTTCCTTTCATCTCGATGCTTAAAGACTGCCTCAATAAAAACAAGTTTAGATAGACAGTGGAAGCAAAGAAGGCGTTCTGGGAAATGAAGGTATTCGTCAACAACTTACTGATGCTTACCGCCCCAAGGTGGGACGAGGTTCTGAAGATGTATCTGGCGGCAGGACACCATGCCGTTAGTGCGGTCATACTAGTGGAAAGAGCTGGTTAACAAACCCCCACATACTACATCAGCAGAGTCCTTTCCGACCCAGAAACTATATACCCAACCCTGGAGAAACTAGTACTAGCCCTGGTACATGCGACTTGCCGGTTAAGCCGATATTTTCAAGCACATGATGTTGAAATCTTGACTAACTTCCAACTGCCACAAGTACTTAACCAACCAGAGGTCTCTGGGAGGTTAGAAAAGTGGGCTATCGAGCTGGGAACACTTCACGTCAGTTTTAAGAAAAGGACATCTATCAAGGGACAAGTGATTGCAGATTTCTTGGCAGAAATCCCAGATGGAGAAGAAATTCCGCACGTCATATATGCACCTACCGTTCCCCCGGAAGACAACAGCCCAACATGGCAGCTGTACACAGATGGCTCGTCCAACAGCAAAGGTGCGAGAGCGGGGTTGATGCTCGCTAGCCCGGACGGGGCAAAGTTCCTATACGCCTTGCGTTTTGATTTTGTGTGCTCTAATAATCAGTCAGAGTACAAAGCCTTATTGGCTGGCATGCGCATGGTCCTATCAATGGGCACAAAAAAGGTAGATACAAACGGGGACTCGCTGCTGGTGAAGAATCAAGTTAATGAACCATACGAAGTTCGAGATGACACCATGGCAAAGTACATGGAGAAAACCAAGGAGTTGATGTCTAAGTTATAGAAGATAACATTGATCCATGTCCGTCGACAGAGGAATGATATTGTAGATGCTGTTAGCAAATTGGCATCCTCGGGGACGGAGAAAGATGTTCACATCGAAACCTTGAAGCAACCATCTACTCATGTGTCAACAATTCACAGCATACATGTGCTGGAAATATCATGGATGACACCCATCCAACAGTATTTGGAGCATGGCTACTTACCGGATAACAAGAGAGAAGCCCTGAAAATTCGCACCGAGGCTCTCCAATACGAGTTACACTATGGTGTCTTATATAAGAAATCGTACTTAGGTCCATCCTTGCACTGTGTCTCCTCGTCAGAAGCAAAATATTTAATACAGGAAATTCATGTAGGTATTTGTGGGATACATGCAGGTCCTCGGGCAGTGGTCGCCAAGATAACGATTACAGGATATTTCTGGCCGGGAATGCACATCCTTTTTCTTGTTTTTGTAGGACGTCATTCTATTCAACTCTATATTGTCTATGTCATTGATTGTGATAATCTCGTCTGGATTCTTTGCTAAGTGCGGAATTTGGCTATCAATGATCATTTGCAGAAACCGAGGATAGACGATAAATGGAGTCTTTGTCGACTTCTGTAATATAACTTCCTTCAGATGATGCATAATCATACCGGAGAATTTGAAGGGCTTGTTCAAGGTTAGAGCAACTATCAGTGAAGCTAACGTGTCTCGAATTAAATTGAACGTCCTATTTCGTGGACCGATACACTTCAAAACCATGTGTGTAAGATACTTCAGCTCTGGCGGTAGATTCCCCTTTTGCAGCACCTTTTGTTCTCTCACATCGCCAGAATACTTCATTCTTAGAAAGCCTCCTCGGATCAGAATAGAATCGAAAACGATAGGATCATCCTTGTTATCCCTGAACTTAAGAATCTCCCGAACAATGTCTTCAGTAATCATCACGTCCTTCCGTTGAACCACACTTGTGATAACCATTGGGGTAGACTTGACATCAACCTTCGCATTCAGGTAGAATTCTTGTAGGATGTTCTTATATGCTACATGACTTTCAGAAATAGCAAAGTTTATCTTGGAACGCTTGAGGAACTCAATAATGCCTTCGAACTTCTTGCATATATCCTTTGTAATGGGTCCGAGAAAGGCACAACAGTTGTGGCGTTCAGAGGTTCCCCACTGCATGATTCTAAAGTACAAAACATAACAAAATTATCACAAACAGGTCAAAGACGCACAAAACGGACAAAAGCGGACAAGAGTTTGACTAATTTGGTCAACAGATTGCTATAGGTGATTACAGAGTTGTAATCGCCATCAATCAGGAGCGAATAGGCCAAACGCATGGAATTAAAAGCAATTAGAAGGTGTAGGGGCCTAATCGTCCTCCTGTTCATGCGATTAGAAGTTCTATTCGCGTTCTAATTGCGTGAACAGTGTCCACGAATCACCAAAATTTGCCAAACTTGAAATGGGTCACAATGGGTTCGGATTTTGTCACATTGAGGCCTAAGACAACCGGTTATCAAAACCCCTAAATAATATTTCAAAAACAGATTCAAATCAAAGGTTAATTAGCCGTTTGAAAAATTAGGGTTCTTAGGCCTTAAATTTGGGGCTTTCTGATTTGACGGTGTTTAGGATCACATTTTGGTTCAAACAATAGCTAAGAGTGCCAATTAAACTAACCCCATCAACATTTTTTATTAACAATCCCATTGAAGGTGGAAATCATTCAAGAATATGGTCTTAGGGTTTCGGCCCTTTAAACACCGATTTAGACAATCAATACATGATATTTGGATCTATAAATTTGAGAGAATGTTACCTTTTTAATGTAGAACAAGAATCCAAAGTCAAACATAAACGGGCAAAAGGTCTTGGCACGATCGGGTTTAGAGGGAAATGACTTCAACAGTTAGTGTTTTTGAAATAATGAGGAGAAGGCTTCTAACTGTTTCTTATATACCCGATCGTAACCGTGTGTGACTTGTGCACGATTAGGCCCAGACGCTTGAAACGACACACAATTAGGATTGTATCCATTTGAAAGAAACACACGGTTGCACTTAATCGTCTAGGCTCTTATGCGATTAGAGTTTCCTAATTGCTTAAGATGTTCAATCATGTGAGAACCAACATAAGGTCCTAAACGTTTGCAAGTATCACAAGACTAAGACAAAACCAAGCGATTACAAGTGTAAACGCCTATAATGTCACACAATTAGGGGTAATCGCCTAAAGCTACAGGCGATTAGAGCTCTAAATGCATAAAGCTTTCACATGTATCAGCCTATGGGAGGAGGCTCATTCATGTATCCTTATCCATATGCATACCCACCAATGCCACAGCCAACGCCCGAATAGGGTTGAGTGGCGGACACAACCCCACAATCCTTGGGAGCTCGTCTATAAGGGGTACGGACCAGGTTAACATATGATGGCACGCCCATTACCAGTCAACCCGCGCCTCTTATTCCCCATCCAGGGCAACAGGATGCGAGGCAAGGTCAAAGTGATAGTTATCCAAAAGACCGAGATGAACAAGATTTAACAAGGCCACACCGACCTTCAGCAATGGCCACTTACTTGAAATTCGCGGCAAGAATTGCCAACACAGCTCTTCTGCCAAACCTGAAGTAACCTTTAACGGTGGGAAGTATGACGGCACGGGTGATCCTGACGACCATCTCTGTGTTTTCGAGTCAGTTGGAAGAGGAGATAGTGGTCGATCAACCCCCGGGGTTTACTCCCGCGAACCAAGGAGTGGGCACTCCAGCATCTCGTGCTGGACCATTACTCTCCCTTCATACAGTGATTACTCCATCCACGCTATCCATTCGGTAAGCATACACAAGACCCATCACTAGCACTATTCCATCAGGGAGGTCTCAGCCTCCTCAACAGCCATGCCTTGCACGACTGCAGCCGTGAGTTTGAAATTTTTCGGCTGCGATGACGGCAGCCATGATGTCTTCACCCATGGCCACTCTCATGCCTCCAACAAGGGCACCTTACACTCCGATCACACTCGGGAACCAGCCGTACATGCCATATTACCCAAGGCAACCAGACGAGTACATGTATCAGTGTTGGATCAGTGGCTTAGTTTTATGAACACTTATGTGTTATCAGATTTATATGTGAGTTATTAAGCAGCGGAAATACAAGTGTTCAAAGGTCTAAAAGATCACTTTGATGAGGAGTTATTACTCCCCCTTGACTGAATAATAAATGAGAAACAATAAATACAGTTAAGTGTAAAGCAGTAAAGCAATTTATGTTTCTCAGATGTGAAATGGAATTATAAGTTTAAAGCCCGAAGGATTTCAATTTAAGATCAAAGATATTACACAAAATCACATATGTAAAAATAGATGAACAAACTCATCTATTTATAGACTAATGTACTAAACTGTTGTCTGAAGTAATCTAAGATATTTAACAAAGATATTATACTAAGATAAGCTTACAACAGCCTGTACATTGAAACTTGAAATCTAGACTTTAACAAAACAATATAATAAACAAACTGCTGATCTTTCAGTCGGTTAGAAGCTTCTGATGTAAAGTGCTGATGAGTGACAAACTGCTGATGAGCAGTTTGTCTTCAGTAGTTCTTCAGTGAAATGTCTGGTTAGACTTCAGAACTCCTGATGATTTTACTCTACAGTACTTTGGTGTTTGTTCTTCAGCACTTCTTCTTTTGTTCTTCAGCAGTTCTATACTTAGGCAGATATGAATTAGACTAAGGTTATCAAAAGGTGGTTTCGTCAATCCTCTTTGTCCCAACAATCTCCCCCTGGATTGATGAAGCCAAAACCTTATCTATTCTTTATTGTTGTCCTTTTCTCTCTTCTAGTATCCTCCAGATCTCTGCTGTCATCCGGGTAGTAAGAGTACATCTTTGTTGCTCAGTGAGAGGACCAAGTTCAGGTGTTAAATGTTGAATGGTAAGAAGGTCTTTGGATGATAAAACACTCAACTCCTTTGAGTTTTTATAGACCTTACTTGAACGGTCTCTCCTGGTCACAAGTACTGAGTTGGATTCAGTAAATGACCACTTAATAATATTTACCTTTGACCTGTCAAAGTCAGAGGCATAGGAAACCAAGCCTGTTTCCTTAGGTTGACCTGATTGAGGAATATCTTCTATTTCAGTGACTCTCAGGTGAGATTCTTGACTACCTTGAAGTTCAGCAGTACCTTGAATAGGCATGTTGGGCAGGTGATGCTCTTTAACAACCCTTGTATGTGTCTTCTCTTGGATGGATTGTTGTAACTGATAAGCATAAGTAGCCTTGTCTCTGAATTGGGTTAAGATGGGTTTCTCTTCAACATCAAAATCACCATGTACTAACTGATCTCCTTCTAAGAGTATCATTTTGAAGTCAGTCTTGACAATGGGTTCACCCTCTGCTTTTCTCTTGGTGGCTGGCCTCCTTAATGCACCAGATGATCTCCTAACAATAGAAGTTGTTTGGACTTCTGGAGTTTCAAATCTCTCTGGCTCTGCAACTTTCTTTGCCTTGAATTTCTTGTAAGCCTCATAAAGGGTTTGTTCTTTCCATTTGGAGATTGAGGCCTTTGAACCATAGCCATTTGCCACTAATTCTTCAATCACTTCAGCTCTTTTGGCTTTCCTCTCATCTTCTGTTGCTATTCTATCAGATAGCATTTGAGCTCTTCTGGTCAGCTCTTGTGTTGAGAGTCTTTTGAGGGCCACTTGTTTTGATTTGGAGTTCTTTGTAATGAATGCTATAAGCTGTGCTCTTTTGTCTTCTTCAGCAGCAGCTTCAAGTGCTCTCTCTTCAGCCTCAAGCTCATCAAGTTTTTCTTGGTACTTGATTAATTTTTCTTCAAAACTCAAATCATCTCTAGTCTCTAGGCTGTTCCATACTCTGTCTTCTTTTGCCTTCTTTGCAGCCTCTTTTAAACTCTTCTCCAATAAATCTTTAGACATGCTGATGGGAGTAGGGTTTAAAACAGTTGTGGAAGTTGTTGTAGGCAAAGGAGTGGGAGCAGGTTCTCTTTCTGTTGCCTTAGGAACTTCTGATGTTGGTTTAGGAGGTAAAACTGCTGAAGGATTGTCTTCAGTAGTTTGAGAAATGGGATCAGCAGTTTCCTCTGATGCCTTAGACAATTTGAATTCTGGTGCTACTTCTTTTCCTGGTCTTTGGGATGGTCTATCAGCTTCAGGATCAGGAGTTTGTCTTTGTGTAGTAGCAACTTCAGTTGGTTCCTTAATCATCTCCCCCTTTTTGGCTTCATCCACTTCTGGAAGCCTAATAGAGTGAGATGTTGCAGCAGACAACCTTGCTAGTTGATCTTGTGTTTGGTCCATTTTCTTGTTCAACTCAGCAAGTCTCGAATTGATCAACCCAAACTGATTGTTAGCTTTTACCTCCCAAGCAGTTGTGAAGGGTTTGAGTTTATCAGTAATAATTTGTTTGAGTGCCTGGTACAGGGGACCATCTGGGCTGCATAGTTGGTTCAAGTCTATGCTTGTGAGCCCAGGGAATTGGGTAGGTTGTTTTGGCGAAGGGGTGCTTTTTGGGTGATCCTCAGATTGCTCTGAAGATGCCAGTTTTGGGGAACTTTGGGTTAACTGGTCTTTAACCTGATCCTTGGTGACCAGTTTCTTGAGCTTGGATACCTTAGATGCAGGACCTTCAATATCAACCGTCAATTCAGTTTGTGGAATGTTTGATTCATCAACCAAATTAATGGAATCATCTGAATCCCTGATAGTGTCCTCAGAGAGGGCAGGATCAGTTATATCATGAGCTGGACCCAAACCAGTAGTCTCATGAACCTCTTTGTCTTGGTACTGAGGTTTTCCTACTTGTGGCCTTAGGCCTTCATCAGTAGTTGCCAAGTTTGAGGTCTTAGCTATGTTACTACTGTCCTCAGGTTCACCACTGGGTGATAAGTGAGTAGTAGCAGCCTCAAAAGTATCAAAAGTTTGTAAGTTTGGGCTTATAAACTCTTGTTCATCCTCATCTCTCTGGGTTGGGCTAACAGGATCCACATTCATGTCAACTTCTGAAGGCATCTCCCCAATTTGATGTGTTGCTAGGGGAGTGACATGTGGTGAATGGGTTCCTTTTAGTCCTGAGAGAAGTTGGGCAATTTCTATTGTTGTGTGTGAGGGTTCAGGTTCAGTAGTTGTGAGGGGTTGGTGTTCAGGAGTTTGGATGGGTTCAGGGTTGGTTTCAGCAGTTTCAAAAGCAGGGTCAACAGTTATTGGTTTCTTAAATCTTTTTCTTTGAAAAATAACTGTGACAGGTTTTCTTTTGGTTGGTGGAGAAGGAGTGTGCTGAGAGGATGTTTCAGCCACTTCCTTATCAAGTGCAGATTGCACATCAGTAGTTTCAGGTTTCTCCACTTCCTGAACTTTCTTTTTCAGTGACTTGGTTTGTTTTGGTTTTTGTTGTTTAGGCTTTTGAGTTTTCTTTTTGGGTTTGGAAGATGTGGGTTCCTTGGGGATGGGTTGTTCTTCCCCTTGGTCATCTTCTAGCACAAGTGCTGGTTTGTTGTGCCTAGAGAATACTTGAGCAGTTAAAGGGTTTAAAGTTGTTGCTTCTCCCTCAAGTACTCCCTCTCCAAGTTCTTTTATTATGCATTGCATAACAAATCTTGGATACAACAAAAATTTCTTTTTATCATTTTCATGATGTAAAACCAGTTCATTGAAAAATAATTTTGATGCCTTGAAAGGAGTTTCATTTATGATGGAATGAAAAATAGGTTGAAAAGTAGAAGGCATCTGATCTATTGACCCAGTTTTTGGACTAAGACACATAATAATATAATGAAATAACAGTTTATATTGTGGGTCAAAATATTTCTTATAAATTGTTGCTTGTGCCAAAGTACCTTGATAACCACACTCTGTCATGGTTAAATGGATGTCTGAGTTTGGAATATGCTCAGGTGCCTCAGAATCCTTCAAACCAAGCCTGATGCTTAGTGTTTCTGGTGAGATGGCCATCATTTTCCCTTTTATGGAAGATTTGAGGGAAATCACTTCATTGTTCACCTTCACCGTCTCTGAATTTGCCCAGAACTCATTAAGAGTTTCTTCATGAATGGGTGGATCGATGGTGAAAGCATCATAGTATTGGGATTTCATGATGAGATCAATCATCTCATCATACTGGGACCAGGCTTCATCTTTAACAAAGTAGCCTCTTTGGTTGTGTCCCTGTTTTAACACGAGAGCCATGGTTGTTTTTGATCGAACAGTAATTTTTAGGTTAGAGAAGGGGTTTTGCTTTGAATTTGAGAGAGAGAGAGAGGGAATTTTGCTTCTTGAATGGATAAGTGTTGGAACAGGGTATTTATTAGAAGTTTTTAACCGACTAGGTCAAACTTCTGATGAGTGAAAAGTCTGTTTTACCCTTTTAGTCAAACTGCTGAAGAAGAAGGTTTCTTCATCAGTGGTTTTAGTCATCTCTTCAGTAGTTTCAACTGCTGATGCAAATGACTTTTAAAACACTTTACTAACTTCTGATTTTCATCAGTAGTTATATCCATTTTGAAAATATCCCATTATTGATGTTTATCAGCATTTTTCAAAATTTATTCATCAGTACTTTCTCTTTCTCAAATTTTTGGTCTTCAGAGGTTTGTGACAGATAAGTATGTAAGTGAAAAATAAAATATATGCAGAACTAAAAAGTGAAACACTTATAGACTTTCTTCTAAGTTTAACATCCCAAGCATGGATACTAACCTCTGAAAAGTTGTTGAATCAAGGGGTTTGGTGAAAATGTCAGCTATTTGATTAGCTGTTGTGACATGCTTCACCTCAATCTTGCCTTTTTCATAGCAATCTCTTATGAAATGATACCTGATTTCATGTGTTTAGTTTTTGAAAACTGAACAGGATTTTGAATGATGCTAATGGCAGATTTGCTGTCTACTAAAAGTGGGGTCTTGGTCTCTTTGATTCCATAATCAAGCAGTTGATATTGGAGCCATTGTATCTGTGAAGTACAGCTTGCAGCAGCAATGTATTCAGCTTCAGCTGTTGAAGTTGCCACAGATGTTTGTTTCTTTGATTGCCAGGACACCAGACAGTTTCCTAAGAATTGACAACCACCAGATGTTGATTTTCTTGACATCTTGCAGCCTGCATAGTCACTATCTGAAAAAGCAGTTAACTTGGTATTGCTTGAAGCAGGATACCAAATTCCTAAAGTAGGGGTTCCTTTCAGATATCTGAAGATTCTTTTGACTGCAATTAGATGTGATTCTCTTGGTGCAGATTGGTATCTAGCACAGACACAAGTTGAAAACATGATATCTGGTCTAGAAGCAGTTAAATACAAAAGAGAACCTATCATACATCTATACATGGTTTGATCAATGTGTTTCCCTTGATCATCTGGTTCAACTTGTGTGATTGGTGTCATGGGAGTGGAACATGTTTTACAGTCTTGTAAAGAAAATTTGTTCAATAATTCTTTAACATATTTTGATTGATGTATAAATGTTCCATTTGACTGTTGCTTGATTTGCAGTCCCAAAAAGTACTGCAATTCTCCCATTGTACTCATTTCAAATTTTGATTGCCTGAGTTTCTTAAATTCTTCACACAGTTTTGAATTTGTTGAACCAAATATGATATCATCAACATAGATTTGAACAAGTAAGACATGATTTCCAACATGTTTTATGAAAAGAGTTTTATCAATGGATCCCCTTGAGAAGTGATTCTTAAGTAAAAAGTTGGAAAGTGTTTCATACCAGGCTCTTGGAGCCTGTTTTAGCCCATAAAGAGCTTTGTCAAGTCTGTAAACCCAATCAGGATGAGAAGGATCCTCAAACCCTGGAGGTTGACAGACATATACTTCCTCTTTTATTTTTCCATACAAAAATGCACTTTTGACATCCATTTGATAAACTTTAATGTTGTTGGAAATTGCATAAGCTAAAAATAACCTGATAGCTTCAAGTCTTGCAACTGGTGCAAAGGTTTCATCATAATCAATTCCTTCCTCTTGGGAATAACCTTGTACCACTAGTCTTGCTTTGTTCTTGATTATCATACCAGCCTCATCTGATTTGTTTCTGAAGACCCATCTTGTTCCAATTGGTTGCTTGTTTTCAGGTAAGGGACAGATTTCCCAAACATGTTGTTTCTTGAATTGAAGCAACTCTTCTTGCATTGCTTGCACCCAATTGTTGTCTTTGAGGGCTTCTTGATACTTCTTTGGTTCCAACTGAGAGATGAATGCTGAGAATAAGCAAAAGTTGGAAAGCTGGTTTCTTGTGAGTACCCCTGATGCAATATCACCCATGATTTGATCCAATGGATGATCCTTGTGTTCAATCAGTTGTTGTAAACCTGTACTGGATGATGGCTCTACAGGTTCTTCAAATAAACCACTGAGATTGATAATATCTGGTTCAGCTGTTATTTGAACTTCAGGAGTTTTAGGTTCAGCTGAATCAGTAGTTTCAAAATGTTCATCAGTAGTTCCTGAAGTTGAAGCTATTGAAACTTCTGAAGGTTTAATAGTTGATCTTCTGACTGTGTTTGGAGTCCATGGTGCAGGACTATCATCTTCAAATCCTTGAAAACCATTTTGAGGAGGTTTGGATGATTCAACAGTCTTTTCAGGTCCAAAATGAAAGTTGTCAAGATCAAATAATTCAGCAGGATTTGCTGGAATAAGAGTGTGTTTTGATTCATTGAACTTGACATTCAGTGTTTCTTCTACTATCTTGGTTCTAGAATTGAAAACTTTGTAAGCTTTTCTCAAAGGAGAATAACCAAGAAAATAACCTGTGTCAACTTTTGCAGCAAACTTAGAGATAGAGTCTTTGATGTTGAGGATAAAACATTGACATCCAAAAGCCCTGAAGAAGGAGATAAGGGGCTTTATGCCATGAAGAATTTCATAGGCAGTCTTGGTATGTCTCTTGTTGATAAGAACTGTATTCTGAACATAACATGCAGTGTTGACTGCTTCAGCCCAAAAATACAAAGGTAGGCCTGAATCAGCTAACATTGTTCTGGCTGCTTCAATTAATGTTCTGTTCTTTCTTTCTACCACACCATTTTGTTCAGGAGTTCTGGGAATGCTGAACTGTCTAACAATCCCTTTAGACAGACAGAATTCATCCAGAGTTTTGTTCCTGAACTCTGTCCCATTGTCACTCCTGATGACTTTGACAGATAGAGAGTATTGCTTCTCTACTTGTAGAATAAAGAACTTGATGATTTCAGCTGCCTCATCCTTGGAATATAAGAAGAAGACCCATGTGAATCTTGAGTAGTCATCAATGATGACCAAGCAGTACTTCTTCTTACCAAGGCTCATAATCTTGACTGGTCCAAATAAGTCCATATGGAGTAGTTGAAGACATGCAGTTGTTTTTGATTCTTCAATAGACTTATAGGAGGACTTATGCTGTTTACCTTTAAGACAAGAAACACAGTGTTCTTTGCACTGATATTCCTTCAAAGGTAGACCTCTGACCAAGCCCATTTTTGTGACTTTATTGATGGTTTTAAAGTTCACATGGCCAAGTCTCCTGTGCCAGAGATCATTTTCTGAAGTTGATGCCTTTGAGAAGAAACAGGCAGTTTTGTTCAATACTTTGTCCTTTTCAATGTCCACTGCATAGACATTGCCACATCTTTTGGCAATCAGCAAAGTATGATCTTCAATAATCTTCTCTATCAACTTCTGGCCTTCTGGTGATATGATCTTGTAGAGGAAGAATTCGACACGAAAACAGGATTATATGATCATACAAGTTGCTAAACCAGGTGCGGAAACCCTAGCTTAGAACAAACTGATATAAACTCAATCAAAACACAATCAAAGTCATTTTAAAAGTTTTTCATAGATTAACTTTTCCGAATAATTGCTTACAGATTGATTACAGTTAATCTAACACACAAACTATCACTCTCAGACCTCTCTGGAACACACACCAAAAACACACACTCTAAATGACTCGCTTAACATTACAAAAACCCAAAATCTATTTATAACACCTGCACATTCGCCCAGTTTCACTAGTCGAATGTAGGCATGTTCCACATTCGCCCATATCATATGGTCGAATGTGTCTTCTGTGTAAACCTGTTCCAGATTCGTCCATTGACTCTCTACCTTCGTCCACTCTATAATCACCTTCGCCCATTCTGTTCTTCCTTCGCCCCTTAACACATGTTAACATCTAATCATTAGTCGCAAAAACGCATCTACAAACTCCCCCTCGACTATTGATTAGATCGTTTTCTATCTTCATCCATGGCTTTGTTCAGCAGCTTGATTCTGAGCAAACTCTTTTGTTCTTTTGTCATCTCAGGCTCTAACTTCCTCTTCACAGGCTTTGACACATTAGCCATCTTCACCTTCTTGCCAAGCTTACCCTCCAAATTACTTCCAGCATTAATGTCATAAGCAAAGCAAACACCCACAACTTGTGTGTATTTCTTTGCTTGATCTGCATCGTTCGGCTCATAATGAATCGGATTATAAAAGAGCATGATGATGTCTTCGAAGGTGCAATTTATCAACCACATAGGATCAAATACATGAACATGCTTGTATTTGTCCTTTCCATCTCTCAACACGATCACCGCTTCTGCCTTCCTCCAATCATAATACCAGAAAATGAAGTCAGCACTGAAGTGTTGAGGCATAGGCATCAAAGGTATCTTTCTCATTACTTCAGGTGCCTTATAAATCAAGGTAACCCTTTTCAACTTGGTTCTGGGATCAATATCCCTGTGAACTTTCCTCCAGGGATATTGTGGTTTGAATCTGTTCCATTTTGTTCTACTTTCCCAAACCAATTTATCTGCACACCAACCGACATGTGAGTTATTCACTGAAGCACCCGACATTTGGAATCTGCAAAGATCTCTAACCGCCCAATACGGTAGAGTTAGCAAGTCAATGAATCTGTAAAAATACAAGATTCCAGATTCCCACTTAGCAGCTAAACATTTCAGCCTGCCTAAGTATGTCCACCCAAGAGCTCTGCCTCTGAACTTCGCATTATGAAACCTATAGAAGTTTCCTTGAGCTTCAGGCTTCGGTCGGTTTTCATCCATCAGTCTTAACTTCTTCAAATACTCCTTCAACTCATCAGACTTATTTGAAGATTCTGGCAAATCAGCTCCAAGTACTTTCTCAACAAACTCAGCACTCCTCTTCTTTGCCTTTCTTTTTGCAGACGTATTATGTCTCTCAGTAAAATCAGGAAACACCAAGTCTTCATCAGTTTGTCTGAAGTACTGTGGATATTCCTCATGTGTAATATCCTCTATCTCAACTTCCTCAAATTCAGGGGTGTTTTTGTCATCAGAGTGACTTCCAACATCCTTTTCAGGAATATGTGGAATCGACTCATCAACAATGAACTCTTCAAACGTTTTCCCTACCCTCTGTGCAAGCCCATCTAAAATCTCCTTTGCCACAGACGCAGGTACTTCCCCTTCTTCAAGATCAGGATCGTTATACTCCAATTCATATCTCATATCATCTGTTTGGAATATTTCTGCAAAACGTCCTGTGAACTCAATGGTCCATTCTCTTTTCTCTAACATGTCCTTGTATACTTGTTTTGCATCATCAGACAAGGACCTCACCTTCTCGTTCCAAAACACAGTCTCATCATCAACATTCTCTCCTTTCTTCTTTGAACTCGACTCACCTGTGTCTTTCTTCTTCTTTGAAGGTGGTCTCTTTTCGAATGTAAACTTCGAAGTATCATCTCCTCCATCATTATCATCACTACTACTACTATCATCTTCCTTTTGACTTCCCGAACCTTCAACATCATCATCATCATCATCATCATTATCACCTTCATCATCACTCTTATCCGATTCTTCATCCTCATCATCCTCATCTTCCTCTTTGTCAGATTCAGATGGTTCAAAGTCAACCTGTTCAACCTCTTTCTCTGTATCCTCCTCACCCTCCTTCAGCTTGGGTGCAATGTTGTACAGATCATCTATCAACTCACTGAGGCGTTTGTTTTCAGCCTTCAATTCCTTATTATCTTCTTTAATCGCCTTGTATCTGTTTTTGTTTCTCAGACACTTTCCTTCAAGCTTTTTATTCTTAGCTTCTAGCTTCTTCACTTTCTCGTCTATCTCATCTTGATTAGACTTTGAAGCTACAACGATCTGAAGCATTTTCTCTTCATTCAGCTTAAACTTGGCAATCTCAGCTTGCTGAGCCACTAGCATCTTCATCATGTCGTCCATCCTTTTATTCACCTGCTTCATCACATCGTCATCCACAGTGACTTTCTTTGACTTGGACTTAGACTTAGATGGCTCAATCTCAGTTTCTTTTCCTTTCTGAGGTTGTGTAAACATGTTAAGAACATTATCCAGGGCAATATTGAATTGATCCACTGGTAATGTTGTAGCCTCCTTAGTCTTTTGCTTTTTAGTGGCTGGTGAAGATTGTTTTGACGATGTTCCAGCATCAGGTAATCTCTTTCCTTTCAACAGTAAGTTTAATTCTTTCTCTCTCAACTGCTTTGTACTGGTCTTCTTAGCCATGGTTTTGTGTTTGGGCTTGGGCAAATTCACTACAACGGTTTCACCCTCATTCAACTCGTCCAAATTTACAGTCAACCCTTCATCTTCAGCACCAACAGACTGCTTGCTCTTCTTAGCTTCCTCAATTGATCTGTTCAGTGATTCAGACTCACCAACCAAAGTGGCCTTTTGTTTGGTAGTCCGGACATTTTCAGCATCCGAATCCCACTGTTCTTCAGTCTCTGTCTCCTCTGAATCAACAGACTCTTCATCTACCAAACTCGTACCCTTCTTAGCAGTAGATTTCTTCCTCACCGCTTGTTGTTTTGAACTCCCTTGATCTGTCTTTCCCTTACCCTTCCCTTTGGCTCCGGGATTGACAACTTGTCTCTTTCTCTTCGTGCTTGCATCAGCATAAACTAATGGATCATCAGTATCACTATCACTATCAGGATGCCTCGCTGTATTCTTTCCAGGATCCATGTAATCCTCTCTAGCCAAGGCTCCAAACAATCTCCTGTAAGGTGGTCTCTCATTGTCAGGCACACCTTTATAACCTTTCATTCTAACCAAGGTTCTAACATTCATATGATCCATAGCAAGTATCTGTGTCGGATCCTTCTTCAAGTTTGGATATTTGTGATCGAAGATCATCATTAAAAATCTAGGATAAAGCATGAAGTATTTCTTCTTCAAACCTTTCAACATCTCCAACATGTGATCTAAGATCATCCCAGCAACGTTAAATGGTTTATTGAGTGTCAATGCAACCATTAACGAGCTCAAACTCTTCCTCATCACGTCATAACCCCCACTAACACATCCAAATACTAGTATGATGACGTGAGCAAAATACTTGAACTGCACGCTCAGTTTCCCTTTATACATAGAACCATCAGTAATCGGTCCTTTGTATTTCATTCTCAGGAAACAGGCTTTCTGCTCAGTCCATGACAATTCCCTTGGATCCTCACTTGTTTCAAACTGGATCTGGAGAGCCTCTCTGATATCAGCTTCAGTAATAAACATCTCCATTCCCTGAATCTTGCTTCTGATGATAGTCTGATTATCAAAGTAATCATACTTGGCATTGTTATAAAAATCCTCAACTATATCCTTGTAGATAATAGTTGGTGTGGCCAAAGCATAAACCACTCTGCATCTCTTCAGAAACTTGATAATCTCAGTGAACTCCACGTTCTTCTCCACATCTCCAAGATACGCGCAACAGTTATGAGTCTTCTCAAATGGCCATTTAGTACCACTTGATGATTCTCCTTCTTGCACAGTCTCTGGAACTGGATCAGTAACTACAGTCTCCACAGGAATCTCAATGTTTGCTTGTTCTTCAGCCATCTGAAAGATAAAATCAAAATAAAACGTCAAAACACGAAATCGTCAAAAATTCAAAATTTTTAGGTTTTTGAAATTTCACATTCGTCCAAACTATATGGTCGAATGTAAATTATTATGGCCGAAGGTGTAAATTTCTGGTCGAATGTAAAAAGATTTTTTGAACAAAAAAAATACATTCGCCCGTTTTGGTTTACCTTCGTCCGTCCTGATTCACCTTCGTCCACTTCGATGAACCGAAGGTGGAAACTGGTTAAACCCAAAATTTAAAAACTTTTCAAACGTGTTTTTAACCACTAATTTTGATCAAAACATAGTCTATAATGGCCGACTAAGCTTCGTCTATCATCAATTGCCCTAAATTATCATTCTATATCAGTTTTTATAAAGAATTAGGGTTTTAAAATGTTCAAACAATCAATCAACCCTTAAACACTGTTAATATCCTAATTCTTGTTAAACTCTCCCCCTAAAACTGATATGGAATGATTTCCTATCAATATTAATCATTAACAAACACTGAAAATTGAAGAACCCTAAACCCTAAGTCCGGTTACTAAAACGAACGATTCCGGGTTCATTACGTCTCCATTACCTGTAATCAATATAGGAAAATGATCAGAAAACACTAGGAAACAAAATGCACAAGCAAAGGATTCAAAATCAACAAGGGTCTGGTACGAAGAAATTTTGAAAAAATATTGAAGTGAGGGTCGAATCTGGATTTGGCTTATAAATAGGCTCCACCTTCGCCCGTTCCTTCCGGTCGAATGTACAAAGGAGTCACCTTCGCCCCAAGCAAATGGCACGAAGGTAAACCTGTTTACCCGAAGGTGGAATGGAAGTCAAAACTTCTCATTCGCCCAGTTTTAAAGCGCCCGAAGGTAGAAGAATTTCCACATTCGTCCCAATTAAGGGCGAATGTAAAATGGAAATTTTGAAAAATTTTGCCAAATTACAAATTCGAATCCCGTTCAACATTTTTCAATCCGTTAAGCGTCCAAAATACAAATTTTCACTTTTAGAATGATACAAAGCCCAGATGGTGTTGTCAAATCTCAGAAATTGACTATCAAGCATCCCCGGTTATCAAAAATAAAGCAGAAATGCAAAAATTTTGAATTTTTTTTTTTTTTTTTTTTTTTTTTTTTTGAAATTTTTATCAAAACACACCTAAAAGCTTTTTGGATTTTGTATCTTTTTGACAATAAAAGTAAATTGCAACAATTAAAATGCATCAAAGTAAATGAAAGCAGTAAACATTTTGTGAAATCCGGTCAGAGGATCATATCAGTTTTCTGAGAAATCTGATCACAGCGTTGATCTTTTTGTTTAATATTATCATTAGAAACTGTATGTGATACGGCAATTGATGATATTGTGGTCCACGTAAGCTCACATGCAGACAATTACGCAATGCTTTATAATGATACTAGTTAGGTGTATTAGACTAACACGATGTGGTGCCCACACACACGACATACTCCCGTATCAAGTAATTGCACAAAGCTTCGTCGTAACGCGTGATTATGCCAGAGTTATCCGTAAAAGTTACAAAGTATATAGCACAGAGGTGTACAGGTCAGCAAATGAATGCAGCAGAGTAACATGTGCGTATACACTAGGTTGAGGCTGATATTAATCACTGATATGCATCAGATGATCAATACGATGTAATAATGATCTATGATCAATTAAAACATAAAGTTCCTCAATTCGGTAACTTCCGGTTTTGGCAATTAAGCTCTTTTAGCAAATATTCTGATAAAACTAGGTCCGTAAATCAATACGACAAAAGTTTATCAGAATATCCCGGATAACCATAACATAACGACCCGAAACCTCAGATTTTGGCAATCCTATCAAACGAAATTACGGTACTAAGACCATATGCCCATGAGGTGTTCAGCCACGAACGCGTAGTTCGTTATGTTTGTATCACTAATGCACGCAATATTTAGTCTACGAAGCCTATCAGCATATCACACGTAATCAACACACGCCTCATAAACTATTCAATTCTTTAGCCTGTGTCAGATCCCCACTGATGTACTATCATTTCCTCTGTTTTACCAGGAAATCATTTTTGATTTTCTAATTTTTAGGTCTTTTTGAATTTTATAATGTTTTTGGTTTTTCTGATAAAATGGCTCCCCCTAAAATAAAGAACATATTTTTGGTATTTTTGATTTTATGAAAAACAAAAACAAAAATTTGAAAGAAACAATCCACTCGAAAGCATCAACTTCTTGAGGATTAAACAATCCCGTCGAAAGCATCAACTTCTTTGAGGATTATGATAGTAAAGAGAAATTCCCAATTAGCAAAGAGAAATTCCCAATTAGCAAAATGTAAAAACTAAAAACTAAAAAGCGATAAACCGAGGTACCGATTAGTCCTGTTTTTCCTTTATATTGTTTACTTTTAAAAGATATTCAAAGCGTGAACGGTCAAAAGCTTTAGTAAACAGATCTGCACGTTGGTAGTCAGTGTGAATTTTGATCATATCGATCAATTCCTTAGCGTAACAATCACGGATAAAATGATATTTGATCCGGATGTGTTTCGCTTTAGAATGATTTTCCGAATTTTTAGTTAATGCAATTGCGGCTTCGTTGTCACAGTAAATAGGAGTTTTTAGAAACTGCAAACCGTAATCCACCATTTGTTGTTGAATCCAAAGTACTTGCGAACAGCAACTCGAGGCTGCAATGTACTCGGCTTCACAGGTAGATTGTGCTACGGAAGTCTGTTTCTTGCATTGCCAGGTGATTAACCTGCTCCCGAAAAACTGGCAACCAGCTGTAGTAGATTTGCTATCTTTGTCACAGCCGCCCCAATCTGCATCACTAAAAGATATGAAATCAAAATTATCATCATTAGGGTACCAAAGTCCTTTTGAGGGACAACCCTTCAGATATCGAAGGATACGCTTGACCGCCGTCAGATGACTTTGTTTCGGCTTCGATTGATAACGGGCACAGAGACACGTTGCGTACATAATATCTGGTCGAGACGCCGTCAAATACATCAGAGATCCGATGATTGCTCTGTATGTAAAAGGATCTGTCAGCTCCCCCTTAGCGTCCACTCCAATCCCGTGATTGGGTTGAATCGGGGTATCCATCGGCTTTGAGTCCTCCATCTGGAACCGGCTCAAGATGTCAGAGACATATTTCGTCTGGTGAATGAAGATCCCGTCGGGTCTTTGGTCCACCTGCAAGCCTAGGAAAAACTGCATCTCCCCCATTGCGCTCATTTCGAACTTTTCCTGCATGACAGTTTCGAACTCCCTGCATAAAAGCTCGTTAGTTGAACCAAATATTATATCATCAACATATATCTGCACTAGAAGCAAATCATCTCCCATCTTTTTCGTAAAGAGGGTGCAATCGACGAGGCCGCGCTTAAATCCTTTGGTGATGAGGTATGTACTTAGCTCCTCGTACCACTGTCTCGGAGCCTGGTGCAAGCCATAAAGAGCTTTGTTCAACACGTAGACCTTATCCCGGTGGATTGGGTCCTCAAAGCCTGGTGGCTGCCCGACATACACCTCTTCCTTGACTTTCCCGTACAGAAATGCGCTTTTCACGTCCATTTGATAAACTTTGAATTTCTTATAAGAAGCAAACGCGAGGAACATCCGAATAGCTTCGATTCGTGCTACCGGTGCATAGATTTCATTATAATCAATCCCTTCGATTTGATGGAAACCCTGCACGACCAATCTGGCTTTGTTACGAACAATTACCCCACGATCATCCTTCTTACACTTAAACACCCATTTGGTGCCAATCTTCTTCCTATCCGGCGGCAAATCCGTGAGCGTCCAAACTCCCAATTTCTGGAATTGTAATAACTCCTCCTGCATAGCTTCCACCCAGGCATCATCCTTCAAAGCGTCCTTGTATGTCCTTGGCTCTACCTGCGACACATAACACGCAAACGACCAATCATTTTGACTACCAGATTGTTGAATTTTGGCATATAAAGCTAAAGCACCAAAACTCTCTGGCGAATTAACACTTTTAAGCTGCCCTCTGGTCATAACACTACTTCCAGGATCACCGATTACTTGCTCCAGCGGGTGAATACGATGAATCCGAGATTCCGGATAATCAGGTACTTGCACTCCCGTCTGAACAGTCAAGTTTTCTACAGCATCCAGATCATGACCCGTATTTGATGATGAAGCCACATCAGAAGTTGGAGTTGGGTTCACTGGCGGTGCCTCCTGTTCTTCAGCTTGATCAAGAATAGCTTCTTCAAATTGTTCATCTTCAGGTTCTGAAGTGTCTAATGAAGTTGAAGCCTCTTGAAATATTTCTTCTTCTTGTATAGGAACATTGGTATCATTAGAAGCTGGTAGGGGGTTCACGGTGATCGGACGCACCAACAGTGAAGTTGTTGCATTTTCACACTCGTAAAGTAATCGAATAACAGCTTCTTCAACCAAGCTATCTAGATTGAATGATTCAAAGAAATCTTTGTAATCAAACATCCAATCAGGACCCGTGCCTTGAATATTTTGAGTATATCGTTGAACGTCCACGTTAGCCCAGTCTTCCACACGACGAGTACGCTTGTTGTATACCCGTTTGAGCGGGGTTGCATATCCAACAAAGTAACCCTCCTCGGCTTTAGGACTAAACTTTTCGCTTGGATTCAACATAGTGCATGGCGCCCCAAAAGGTTCTAGATACTCTAAGTTCGGCTTTCTTCGGTGTAACAGTTCATAAGATGTTTTACCAAACTTCTTCACTGTTAGAACCCGATTAAGTGTGTAGTTTGCTGCATAAATCGCCTCGTTCCAGAACATTACCGGAAGATTTGAATCAGCGAGCATTGTTCTAGCCGCTTCAATTAGAGTCCTATTCTTTCGTTCAGCAACACCGTTCTGTTGAGGGGTGTACGGAGCCGAATATTCATGATGTATCCCTTTGTTTTCACAAAGTTCATCCATCTTGGCATTTTTGAACTCCGTCCCATTGTCACTCCGAATTCTCTTTATCTTCACATTGTAGAGATTCTCCAATCGAGTGAACAGAACTTTTAGATTGATAAAAGTGTCGCTTTTATTCTGCAAACACATCACCCATGAAAATCTTGAGTAATCGTCAGTGACGACTAAACAATAAAGCTCTCCAAGATGACTTTTGCGCTTGACTGGTCCGAAAAGATCCATGTGCAGTCGCTCAAGTGGCATCTCAACAGAGTTAACCTTTTTCACTTTGTGGGACTGTTTGTGTTGCTTCCCCTTTTTACAACTCACACACTTGTCATTTAGATGGAAATGTTTCACATTTACTCCATCGACAAGTCCATTTCTCACAAGTTGATTCATTTTCTTCAGATGAATGTGCCCCATTCTTCGGTGCCACATTATCGATTCTTTCTCAGTCGCCTTAGACAAAAAGCATGTTATTTGCCCCTGTGATGTCATCGCCTTGGACATATCAAGAATGTATAGATTGTTGACGCGAGGTGCCTTCAACATTATCCACTCTTTAGGAATTGTAAAGCCAGGTTTCAGAATATAGCAGGATTTGTCATCAAAATGCACAGTAAATTTCTTATCACATATTTGACTGACACTCAACAGATTATAGTCTATCTGCTTCACATACGAAATCCGCTCGAAACTCACTATCCCATTGCTCACACTTCCTTCCATTGTGATATATCCGCCTTTGTTTCCTGCAAACGCTACATACCCTCCATTTATGTTCTTCACGTCGAACAGCAACGCAAGATCCCCTGTCATGTGGCCTGAAGCTCCACTATCAACAATCCAAAGACTACTAATAGGGCCAGCTGAAGCTCCCTGCACACAAAATGTAAATCAGTTAGTTCTTTCGGGGGACCCAAGCCTGAGTCTTGGGTCTTTCAACATCAGGTTTCACACTAACATTTTCACAAACATTTTTAACAACTTTTTGATCAATCTTTTTCTGATTGCTCAAAATTGTTTCCTTTTTCTCATTAACTTCTGAAGTTGAGGCTCCTGGAGTACCATTGGGTGTCCAAAATTGTTCAGTCCTTTTCAGGATACGAATCTGAGATTTTGGGTTCTCAGTCGATTTCTGAACATTGTTAGCAAAGGTAACTTTCTTGGTAACCTTATCTGATTTAACAGACTTAGGTCCAACATTTGATTTGACAATCGGTTTTGGTGAAACCTTTTGCCTATCAACTGTTGAGTTCACCACAGGCTTTCTCCATGAGTGTTCCATAGCAATCCGATTCCTTCTATCATAGTGCATTGGACGAGTGTTCCTCATTTGAAAATTGTTTTGATTATAAACCGGTTGTTGTTGTTGAGGAACAACTCTCCTATGAGGTGGCACATAATGATCAATCGGCTTTCGCATGGAATTCCTCACTTCCACCTCGTGCCTCTTGTGCCTTACATATGGACACTGAGCAAGTAAATGCCCACGTTCTCCACATTTAAAACACGCACGGTACTCTTCAAAAACATTCGGAGCATTTGGTTGAGCAAATGATCTAACAGGATATTGATCATTGTACTGTTGCTTCCTTAAACTCTCAGGGAGTGGCCCTTTTGAGTAAGTAGGCTCATTGAAACCATTAGCTCTGTTTTTGGGTTTAACAAACTCTGTGACATGGACCTTTGGTTCTTGAGGAACATCCAAATACAACTTCTTTAACAAAGCTGGTGGAATTTCATTTGTTCTCTCATGTTTTGGGAACCAAATAGTACTTTCTTGCCAAATCTTTTCAATTTTAGCATAGTTGGCATTTTTTATTGGAAAGTCCTCGTCAGAGATGATCTTATCGGATCCTTCCATCCGATAAAACACCTTGACAGGTTTGTCACATTGTTCGTTTTTATCATTCCTCTCAAGATCTTTCTTAACCACATTAAGATCTTTCTTCACCACATTCTTTTCAGACTTATTCACATGATGAACACTTCTCATCGGAACAATTTGAGATGATGAAACTGGTTCATTTGTAATGATGTGATTTTCTTTTGGAATTTCACATGCATTTACAGTTTGGTTACAACCAGTATCATCACTCTCTGAGTCTGAATCTACACTTTCAGCAGTAACACCCTCATCATTGATTCCCAAAATCGGTCTAACATCAGAATTTGGATCACCAATACTTGAAGTATTAGATTCATTTTCCGATGCTGAATCAGATTTTACCGAACTCTCCGGTGTCACTTGGTGACAATTGTGGTTTTCAAAGAGAACCGGAGATGGTACAGACCGATAATTGGTTGTTTTATCATCAATGATATGGTCTACCACATAAGCAATATGCTTATAACTTTCCAACTTTTTGTTTACTTTCTCAGCAAAGCATTTGATGGCTGCCATTTCCAACTTGGTATTTTCAATTTCATTGATATAGTTGTTAATTGCCAATTGTTTTAAAGACAAAGTGTTTTTCAAGTCGGAAATGTCCTTTTGTTAGCCATCTAATACTTTGTTAAAAGCATTCAACTCTTTGCGAGTAGATTGACTGTTCATGATAGCACTATCACGTTGAACACGGAGTTGTTTAACCTCCTCAGTCAATCTATCACATGTACCACAGTATTTTTCACTTGTATTATCAGTACTACAAGCAGAACTTACAGGTTTTGGCGGATCAGTCATGGCCATCAATGCGAAATGAGCTTCCTTTCCTGCAAAGAATCTGGAATAATCAATCTTTGTGAAAGCATCATCTGCAATGCACGAATTCCTTGTCATCAGAAAATCTGCTTCTGCAAGCAACTGATCGATATCTTCATCAAGAGAATTAACACTAGCTTCCGTATCCGATTCACTGTCTGAATCAGAATAAACCGATTCACACTCCTCGGGAATGTCAGAAACAGTATCAATCACAACTCCAGAATTTGTCTGTTCATTCTCAACCTCAACATTAACCTCAGATTTAACCTTAACAGGTTCAAAATCACCATCCATCTCAGCCTCAGACTCATCACTATCAACCTCAGTTTCAACCTTCTCCTCCATCGTCGCAGAATCTTCAATATCAACCTGATATGCAACACAAGCCACATTTCCCCCAGTAGTGATTTCCTCAACACCTATCTGGATACTCGACCAGTCAAACCTCTCATCTTGTTGAGTAACCAATGCTTGATTGGTATTCTGTTGTTCATTTGGTGTAGTGATAGGTATGACTGTTCGGTTAGTGTTGTTTGGTGTTTGGGTTTGTGTCTGGTTTGGTGTGATTGGTTGTCTATTTTGGTTGTTATTAAAGTTGTTTTGACGATTTTGGTAGTTGTTGTTGTTGTTTTGGGAAGAAGCTTGGTTTTGGTTTTGTTGTTGACGGTTCTGATAGGTGGCATTAAATGGATTTCTGTTGCCTTGTTTTGGTGGCTGGGTGCATTCTCTTTTAAAGTGACCTTTCCCTCCACAGTTAAAACAAGTCACTTTCTCCTTATTGAACCCGTAGGTTGTGTTAGGAGAAGTTCCCAAGTCGGTTCTGCCTGTCTTTTCAATAAACTCCGTTGCTCTTCGCATTATACTCGCAAAGGCCCATTGAATATCAATGAGTTCCATCTCCTCCTTATCAATCTGTGCGTAGTCTTCATTGGTCAAGTTGTTATTTCCAATTTGACTAGCAACTAATCCATTGTAGGATGAGACCATTGCAGAGACTAATGCAATGTGTTGCTGAGCAACTTCAACTGTCACATTTCCAAGATTGGAAGTCTCCAAAACCACCGTTTGTTGGTTAGGTTGATTCATTGGTTGTTGTTGAGCTTGACCAGCAGTATAGAAAGCTGCTTGTTGCTTTGGTGAGAATGGTGGAATGTATGAATATTGATATGGAACTTGTGGTTGTGGTTGTGATAAAGATGAAGTTTGTTGATGGTAATTAATGGTAGGTGATTCCACAGCATTGGATATACATGCAACATGTGGTGTAACTAGCCCTCCTGAGCTTGCACTTGCTGGAACTGAAGATCCTCCAAAGTATAAGTTTGGATTCTGAGGAAACTGTGCTCTCCTAGCCTTCCTCTTCTCTTCCAATTCTTTGTTTTCCAGCTTCTCAATGAACTCCTGAAGAGACCAGTATTGATAAGCATCCTTCTCCTTCAGAACATCCACATGCTGATCCCAGTTAGGTGGTAATGCATCTGCAAACTTTTCCACCTGCTTTGCCATAGGAATCTGTATATCATAGCTAGACAATTCAGATATCAAATGATTATATCTAGGAGTTAGTTCTTTCAAAGTTTCATTTCCAACATAAGAAAAATTCTCAAACTCCTTAACAAGCTCTTCCTTCCTCAAACTTCGAGTCTTCTCATTTCCATCATGCTTCCTTCTAAGCATTTCCCACAGTGCCTTAGAAGTTGTGCAAGTCCCAAATTGATGCAAAAGATCATTTGTGATTGCCTGCGTCAGTTGAGAAAACGCCTTCTTTTCCACAGCAAACTTCTTTTTCTCATCCTCAGCCATGCTCTCCAATGGCACTGGTTCACCTGTGTTCTCCAGAACTGGTGGTGTGTAACCTTTAGCAATCATGTTCCATGCTTCAGCACCTTCCACTCCCATGCCTTCCAAGTGTATCTTGAACTTTTTCTGCCACTGATTATATTCTTGAATCTCCATAAGCTTCGGTGGCCGAGTCCCGCTACCTGAAGACAAATCATTAATCAGTGTGGAAATAGCATTTGTAGTTTGAGTGTTTACCACCGCTGCTGCTACTCCCCAGTAGTCAGACTGTGGTGCTGGAGGTGCACTTTGAGTCATGTAGTTAACCGGCTGCGAAGACTGTGTGCTTGTCTTCTGTGCTGCCACTGTCCATGGGTCCATCACCTGCTGTTGTGGTTGTGTAGTTGCTGGTGTAGGAGTAGTCTGATAACGCCACATGATCACGAACTTCGAGAAATTCAACACTTAGAAAAATTTTCCAAAAACTATCCTAGGTTCGCCCAAAGATGATTCAGGTTCGTCCCTTTTGAAGTAGATTCGCCCAAAACGTCTCACCCGAATGTGAAATCTCACCAGAAAGTAAAAATACACTAACACCTTTCTACGTTCGTCCAAAATATTCTAGGTTCGACCGTTTCAGATTCACGTTCGTCCGCCCGATCTCCCGAAGGTAAAAATTATGACCCGAATGTAAAATGTTCAAATGAAAAATTCTACGTTCGCCCAGAAATCTCTAGGTTCGCCCACAAACTCACTCACCTTCGACCTAAAACTCACACATTCGTCCAACAACTCCAGGTTCGCCCATTTTTAACTTTTGAAAAACGGTTACACTTTGAAAAACGGTTATTTTGATCTCTGATTTTCAAAAGTTTGTGGATTTGAATGATCTTGATTAGGTTTTGCTTCGGAGATGATTTGGAACAACTTTAATACTTGGAATTTTGAATTTTAACCACAAAATCACCTCTAATTCTTTCAAAAACACTCAAAAACCATTTTTGTGTAAAAACAGATGTGAATTGATGAAAATAATGTCCAAATCAGCTCTGAGTTTATCAATTTGTTGTTGTATGATCCTCTACGCTCTGATACCACTTTGTAGAGGAAGAATTCGACACGAAAACAGGATTATATGATCATACAAGTTGCTAAACCAGGTGCGGAAACCCTAGCTTAGAACAAACTGATATAAACTCAATCAAAACACAATCAAAGTCATTTTAAAAGTTTTTCATAGATTAACTTTTCCGAATAATTGCTTACAGATTGATTACAGTTAATCTAACACACAAACTATCACTCTCAGACCTCTCTGGAACACACACCAAAAACACACACTCTAAATGACTCGCTTAACATTACAAAAACCCAAAATCTATTTATAACACCTGCACATTCGCCCAGTTTCACTGGTCGAATGTAGGCATGTTCCACATTCGCCCATATCATATGGTCGAATGTGTCTTCTGTGTAAACCTGTTCCAGATTCGTCCATTGACTCTCTACCTTCGTCCACTCTATAATCACCTTCGCCCATTCTGTTCTTCCTTCGCCCCTTAACACATGTTAACATCTAATCATTAGTCGCAAAAACGCATCTACAGATCTTGCATGTTGTCTTGGTGAAAAAGGAAGAATATCCTTTGTCACACATTTGTGAGACACTCAGCAAGTTGTACTCAAGGTTTTCAACCAGATTGACCTTGTCAAACTGCATTTTGCCTGAGGATACATTGCCATATCCTAGCACATATCCCTTGGCATTGTTCCCAAAGGACACAGATCCTTCTCTTTGGCTGATAAAATTGTTTATCAGGTATCTGCATCCAGTCATGTGCATTGAGCCTCCACTATCCACATACCATATGCTATTCAAACCTCTGGAGACCCTCTGCACAAGATAGCAAATTAGTTAGTTTTGGCAACCCAAGCCAGTTTGGCTTTGGGTTTGCTCTTGAGAACAGGTGCAGCTTGTTGTGGACCATTTTTAGAAATCCATGTCTTTTTGGCAATGGATTTGTCATTAAGAACAATGGTGGGTTCTTTTTGGTTTCCACCATCAACTTTGGTCATCAGAAGTTTAACCAGGTTTATCAAATCTTTAACTTCAGTAGTTTGTGAAACTGCTGATGAGTTAGGTGAAACTTCTGAAATTGAACTTTGAGAAGATGACCTTTGTTGAGATAAAGGCCTCTTCTTTGAAAGGGTTTTGTTTGATTGTTGTTTGTTGGGAAAAAAGGTATTTTCAAAATCTTGTTTTATCTGTTTTCCCACAATCAGTTGTTGTCTTTGTTTATTTAACTGATTTACCTTTCTATATCTGCAAAGTTCAGTTATGTGGTTAAACAGACCACATATTTCACATGCTTTTGCCTTCTCTTTCTTTTTAGATAAATCAAGAGAGCTGGAAGGCAATTTACTGACAAAATCAGATTTTTGAAATAGGGCATCAGCAGTTTTCAGGGTCTCAACTCCTGATGTAGTAGAAACTGCTGATGGCTTATTGTCAGTAGTTTTAACTTCTGCAGTACTTCCCTTTTTGAGGAAGTTCTGATGGTAGGATGTGCATTCCTCCATATCAGAAGTTTGAAACTTAACATTGGCTGCAGTTTGTTTGTTAAGCAACATTTGATACCCTTTACAAGACTCAACCCATTTTTCACAATCAACCTTGGTGTCAGCAAGCTCTTGTCTGACATTTCCTAGGCTGTCTATCATTGTTTTAATTTGTGCTTCTGTTTCAATGGATTTATCATTCAGTTTGGAAATTTCTTTGTTTTTCAAAACAATTTTTCTTTCCAAATCACACTTCATTTGTGTGAATTTTCTTTCCATGTCATTGGATTTGCCTTGTAAATGCACATTAGTTTCTCTAATTAAAGCAAAAGATTCTTTGCAAGATTTAGTGCAAAGCTTTAACAGAGATTGTTGTGATACCTGTGTGAGAGCAGAATTTGAAGAGTATCCTTCAAAAGCCATTAAGGCAAAGTTCTTTCTGCCATTATCAGGTTCTCCCCAGTTGACATCATAGACCTTATTGTCTGCATCCTGACTGCATTCTGATGTGTCATAAGGAAGACTGCTCCAGTCACATACCCTGAGGTAAATAAGCTTTGTTGCTGAGGGGGTTGTTGAGTTTGTGCAGGTTGTTGAGCAGTTGGAAATGGAGGCATGAGCTGCTGTTGTTGTTGAGCAGGCATCTGAACATATTGTACTTGTGGCACATATTGAACATGTGGAGCTTGTGCCTGTACAAAATGAGCACTCCCTTGAGTTCCATTATTCCTATTATATGAGGGATTAAATTGATTTCCAGAGGACATTGGTTGGTTATAGCTAGAGCTTCTACATTCTCTAGCAAAGTGTCCCAACTTTTGACACTTATGACATCTAAGTTTAGATTTGTCAAAACCAACTTTTGTTGAGTTGTTTAGTCCTGGAAATTTCCTTCCTGACCTTTTATAAAATTTGTTAGTTTTTAAGCTTAACAAGGCCAGTTGGTGCAATATTTCCATTTCTTCTAAGTCATCACTGCTAAAATATTTTAAATCATCCATGATGAAACACATGTTGTCAGCAGTTTGACTAAGTTCTTCATTGTCATAAGCTGGGAAGGATCCATCTGATGAGATCCCAGCTGTTATGTCAATGTGGTCAAAAGAACCAAAATTATTAGAACAGGATGGTGAGTCATGTCCTAATAGGGCTGTGCTACCCGGAGTATAGTCATCAGCAGTTTTTCCAGATTCTTGCAACTTTTTCTTTTGATTGATTTCTCTCTCAAAAGTTAGTAATTTACCATGTAACCTAGTTAGGTTCAAGGTATTAAAATCTGAACTTGTTCTGAGGACTATAGAGTAAGTTTCCCATTTTGAAGGTAAAGACCTTAAAAATCTATGCAACATAGACTCATTTGAATAGGTCTGATTGTTTATTTTTAACTCAGAGATGAGTGAAGAAAATCTTTCAAATTGTTGTGTTAAAGATTCACCCTCTATGTGAGTAAAAGTTTCATATTGTTGAGCCAATATTTCTCTGATGTTGGCTATCACCTCAGCAGTTCCTGCAAACTGCTCTTTTAGGCAGTCCCACAGCTCTTTGGCACTTTCACAGTGTAAAAGGCCAGCATAAATTTCGTTTGGGAGAGCCATAGCCAACATGGAGAAAGCTTTTGCATCAAGCTCAAACTTTTGGAAATCTTCCTCCGTGTATTCTTTTGGATCTTTTGGTCTTTCAGTCTTTCCCTCTGGATCACTAACAACTGGTTTGTGAGGTCCAAAAACTACAGACCTCCAACATCCAGTGTTTGTTTGGGAAATAGTATGTGCCAACCTCTTAGACCATATGTTATATTCATTTCTGACTAACATAGGAGGTTTGTTGGCAGATCCAGTATTGTAGGGGTCCATTTTTAAGAAGTTTGGATTTGTCAATACTTCCTTAAAGTGATGGATTAAAAAGTGAGCCTTGTATCCTTTATTGAATATCAATATTGAGCCTGTGTCTGAATCTCAATTTGTTAGATTGATTTTGATCAGATTAACCAGATGCTCTGATACCAATTGTTGGATCAGTGGCTTAGTTTTATGAACACTTATGTGTTATCAGATTTATATGTGAGTTATTAAGCAGCGGAAATACAAGTGTTCAAAGGTCTAAAAGATCACTTTGATGAGGAGTTATTACTCCCCCTTGACTGAATAATAAATGAGAAACAATAAATACAGTTAAGTGTAAAGCAGTAAAGCAATTTATGTTTCTCAGATGTGAAATGGAATTATAAGTTTAAAGCCCGAAGGATTTCAATTTAAGATCAAAGATATTACACAAAATCACATATGTAAAAATAGATGAACAAACTCATCTATTTATAGACTAATGTACTAAACTGTTGTCTGAAGTAATCTAAGATATTTAACAAAGATATTATACTAAGATAAGCTTACAACAGCCTGTACATTGAAACTTGAAATCTAGACTTTAACAAAACAATATAATAAACAAACTGCTGATCTTTCAGTCGGTTAGAAGCTTCTGATGTAAAGTGCTGATGAGTGACAAACTGCTGATGAGCAGTTTGTCTTCAGCAGTTCTTCAGTGAAATGTCTGGTTAGACTTCAGAACTCCTGATGATTTTACTCTTCAGTACTTTGGTGTTTGTTCTTCAGCACTTCTTCTTTTGTTCTTCAGCAGTTCTATACTTAGGCAGATATGAATTAGACTAAGGTTATCAAAAGGTGGTTTGGTCAATCCTCTTTGTCCCAACAATCATCCTATGGGAGGAGGCTCATTCATGTATCCTTATACATATACATACCCACCAATGCCACAACCAACGTTCGAATGGGGTGGAGTTGCAGACACCACTCCACAATCCATGGGAGCTCGTCTAGAAGGGGTACGGACCAGGTTGATATATGATGGCACGCCCATTACAGTCAACCTGCGCCTCTTATTCTCCGTCCAGGGCAACAGGATGCGGGGGAAGGTTGGAGTGATGGTCGTCCAGAAGACCGAGATTAAGAAGATTTAGCAAGGCCACACCAACCTTCAGCAATGGCCACTTACTCGAAATTCACGGCAAGAATAGCCAACACAGCTCTTCTGCCAAACCTGAAGTAACCTTCAACGGTGGTCAAGTATGACGGCACGGGTGATCCTGACAACCATATCAGTGTTTTCGAGTCAGTTGGAAGAGGAGATAGTGGTCGAGCGTCCCTCGGGGTTTACAACCGCGAAAAAAGGAGCTCCAGCATCTCATGTTGGACCGTTACTCTCCCTGCATACAGTGATAACTCCATCCACGCTATCCATTCCGTAAGCATACACAAGACCCATCACTAGCACTATTCCATCAAGGAGGTCTCAGCCTCCCTCAACAGCCATGCCCTGCACGACTGCAGCTGCGAGTTTGCTATTGTTTTCGGCTGTAATGACGGCAGCCATGATGTCTTCACCCGTGGCCACTCTCGAGCCTCCAACAAGGGCACCTTACACTCCGATCACACTCGGAAACCAGCCGTCTAGTGCAGCTAAAGGTCAAGAATCTTCTGAATCAGCCAAAGAAAAGAGGCTAGTTGATGAACATGCCCTAGTTGACATAACTGCTGATGAAAATGACTCAGATGATTTAGAGGATGATTCCCTTGGTACAGGTGCCAGAAAAGAGGCAGAGAGAAAAAGAAAGCTAGCGGAGGAGAAAGCTCTTGCTGAGGATCCTACCTTTACTGTGGGTCCAGATGATGAGATTGCTGAACTAGGCGCAGAGCTAAACACTCCTCCTTCTAAGAAACAAAAGACAAAGTCAAAGAAGGATCCAAGTCGGGGAAAGAAAAGAATGTCTCAGAAACCACCGGTTGAGAAAACTGCAAAGAGATCAAGACGGGTAAATCTTCCAGAAGCATTTGGGGGTCTTGAAACTCAATCTTCTCTGGCTGCAGTAGAAACAGCTACAACAGCTACAACAATAACAGCAGCAGCAACAACAACTTCAGCAACCACATCAGCAGGTGCAGCTATGACTGCAGGTGTCACCATGTCGATGCCTGCCTTAGTAATCTTCACTGCGCAAGTCTCAGTTACTGAGGCAGCGACAAGCTCTTAGATAGTTTCTAACCCTATCGGTGACATTATAAAGAAGCTAAGACAAGAAGTGCGACCGTCAGCTTCTGCCACACTGGTCAGCCCTCCTCTTCCTCAGCTCTAGCTTCAAATGATCAACTACAACGCCTAGTCAGTGAGCTAACTGCTATAGTTGCTGCACAAATGTGTGAGAATGCTGAGTTAAGGGGCAAGATTGTAACAACTGAAGAAAATGAAAGGGCTATGCTGGAACTGATAAGTGAAACCATTCGAGCGAACAAAGAGCTGCAAACTTCTAACATAATGCTTCTAATGTCTAATTAGCAGCTTACAAAATCTCACCAGCAACTGGTACAATCTAACGAAAGCACAGTGGCCAGGCTTACCAATGTTGAATCTCAGTATGGCCAGCTTCAGCTCGTAAACGTCAAAAATGAACGAAGAATCACCAAATACAAGAAACAAAACAAGATGTTGAGATCTTCCTAGACTCACTGGTGGTACAAGTGCTGGGGCTGGTACTTGTGATGATGATGAAGAAGAAGACGATGAAGATGATGATGATGATGATGATGATAGTGATGACGGGGCTGATAAAGATGGTGGTAGTGATCCTGGAGCCGCAGGTGGTGGTGGATCATCAGCCAGATCTGGAGCGAGGCAGACCAAGAAAAATCATGATAAATAAGGCAAGGATCCCGAAGCAGGTTCTTCTGCTAGGGGGAATCTCTCCAAGACAGGATTCAACAGTTGCGGGGATTATTGAAGCATGCTCTAGTTCCTGTAGAATTAGTCGAGCAATTGAACAGTTACTTTGCATATGATGATGATGGTGATCTAATCGTACTAGCCAAGTCTCCGGAGTATGATTTGGAAGAAGGTGGAAATACCACCTGAGGTTACACCTGATGACTTGGAAAAGATCTTTGGGTTAGCACGCGAAGAATCTTCCGGTGCAAGCCACAGCCCTCCTCCATAAATGAATCCGGATAACAATGAGGTTGAGATGGAAGATGGAACCAAAGTGCCATCTCCTGAATATGTCGTTGATGATTCTGGCACTGGGATACCTAACATCTCTGAAGAGATGTTACATGATGCTGAAGAGAAACTCAAGATGGATCCAACTATAGTTCCTGATAAAGTAAAAGAAAAACATGATCGGAACAGGCAGCGATCTCCCCAATGGTTCAAATCAGAGGAAGAGCGTGAGAAGCAGAAAGCCCCTGTTCAGGCTTCTATTTTCAATAAACGCTTATCGAAGATGTCTGGAAACGTCATTAGTTGGGCTTATATGGAGAAGACAGATATGTTGGGTGTCAAATGGGAAGAAGGTCTATTGTACTTCAAGCCGTATCAAAAGGTCCTCAGTCTTCCTTTCTAGTACATCCGGGATCTGATTAGACTACATTTTCCTTTGAACTACGCCAATGACTCTAGTCTAGATAGGTTTTACAACATTCTAGCTAGAGAAAGCCGAACTGAATGGAAGACCATGAAACCTCAGTACCCCAAGTCTTACAAAACAGACAAGCTTCATCCATCCACCAACAGACCAGTTTGGGAACACAAGATCAAGCCACTAGAATGCATGTCGAAGATTCCGATTGTCCTAGTTGAACAAGACTTCACTTCGAAATTCTATTATTGGCAATATGACGCGGCTACTACCGACGCAAAGATCATCTTGAGCAGCTCCCCAAAGCCGTGCAGAAAGATCAAAATATGGGACCCGATGTGGCTGATAAACTACTCAGAAAAATATGTGGAGACTCTGTTCCTGTATCCCATTCAGCACCTAAGAGATGAAGCAAATCAAGCCATGAAGTTTCAGAGGGTGATTCGCTTCTGCCACACCAACAAACTTCACGCTGGATGCGACTGGTCAAGACTTACAAGGATCAGGACGATGTCAAAGTAAAGTGAAGACTGAAGTTTCTGCAAGTCATGTTTTTGTTTAAGGGTCTGTATACTTGTTTTGCTGTGATATAAACTTTGTTTCTTTTGAAGTTTTTTACTTATACTAGCCTGGTCCAAGGGGGAGTCTGTTAGTGCATGATATCATAGGCTAGTATATTAGAAGTTTGGAGGTGTTTCTGGCTGTTTGGAAGTGTTCGTAAGCGTTCTGGGAGTATTTGGGACCTATAGGCGATTAGGAAGATTATAGCATGCGATTACAATATACTCGCATGTTCTTACATGCGAGTAGGAGATAAATTCTTGTTATTACAGGCGATTAAGCCCAATCGCCTATTCTGACATGGTGGATAGCTGTTGTAATCGCTTGTACCTGTCTGTACGAGTACGAGGGGTATAAATAGGCCTAATCATTACCCTAATCATTAGTTTTTGCCACAAATACTCTCCAAACACCCTTCCCCAGGTCTGAGAGTCTAATTTGATCATTATAAACACTCAAGCTCTGTTTTAGTGATAGATCTTGAATCTTTTGACCCATTTGTGTGTGTTGATTACTCATATATCATTGTTTCTTAGTTGTTTTTGCTATTAGAACATATTCAGAGGTTTCCGCACTCTGCATATAAACCTCGTGATTGTCGGGTGACCCGTTCGTCGATCCTACATATAGTACAAGCAATATTAATCTACCAATGTGATAGATATACTTGAGTGGTTAATAATTAACCGTTTGAGACACCGAGGTATAACGAGCGAGTGCTAGAAAAACGAACACAAGTCGATATCGAATCACGGTGGTTATTAGCGGTGCTGGACAGCAGCGAGAATCGCCTAATGTTGATCAGCCGAAAAACACAAAGATTGTTCATTTTGGCAGTAAAAGAAAAAACCAATTAATGGCTTCTTTTGCGCCTACTAGTTTATTTCGGTGAGTTTTGTGGCTGAATTTTGTTGTGGTTCTAATTCCTTCTTGTGGGTATATTTGTTTATATATATTGTGATGTAGGATGTAGAGATGAGATCACACTTAAATTCCAATCCCTTTTCTTACGGCTTTAGGATATGGATGAATATTATGATAATCATTTATAAGATTACTAGATTATACCCCGGGAGCGTCCCGGGGTTAAGAAATCTAATATGACACATCTATTATACATATGAAATAGACTAATGTGCTTCACATTTACATGCAGGAAAGCTTCGGGTAGCACATAATCTAAAACAATTAACAATGTTAACACCTAATCTAAAATAGTGTATAACTCCGTTGCTAACATTTAACCTTAAACAATAATGTATAATTCTAATGTTAACATCTAACCTAAAACAATGTATCACTTTAATATTAATACCTAACTTAAAACAATGTACACCTCCAATTCTAACACCTAACCTAAAACAATATATAACTCCAATGTAACTCTAATATTATCACCTATCCTAAACGCTAAAAATAGTGTTTTGCAAGTCACAAGATGCCTCACCGAATTCCTATCACAAACAAACTTAACCGCTTGCACAACCGCCAACGCATACTCTTCCAAACTATAACCAACAGAAACATCCGAATCAGCTAACTTCGACCCATCATAATCAATCCCAAGCCCACCACCAATATCAATAACCTTCATCGAAGCCCCAAGCCGCACCAACTCACAATAAATCTGTGCAGCTTCACCAACGTCATCAGCAAGCAACGTAGTCGAAGGAATCTGCGATCCAATATGAAAATGAAGCAACTGTAAGCAATCCAACATCCCACATTGCTCAAGCTTCCTCACAACACGAACAATCAGCCAAAAATCATTTTGTATATTACCCCAACCATACATACATACACATGGCTAAATCATTTTGAATATTTGGCTAACAAAAGGCTTTTTTATGAGACAAATGATGTATCAAAATCACTAAATACATATATACACGCAAGATAAAAACTTGTACTATTGAATATATAATGCTTTTTTATGAGACGAATGATGTCAAAGTGAACTTAGACAATACTATACTAAAGTTCCATGCCTGTTTCCACACATGATATCACTATACGGCCACGTATTTGCTTGAATTCCAAACACGTACTTAATGAAATCTATATAAATCATAAATGTATGTTTTTAACAAAAACAATTAATATTTTAAATGGAAAATATTTCCTATCAAGTTCATCATAGAGGAAGGGAAAACAGAGCAAGAACATGAGTTGCTACCTGATTTTGCCGTGGATTTATTTTAGGGTTGTGAAAGAGTGAATGAGGAGGGGATAAAAGAGTAGGGTTTATCTATAATATTTTTAAATTACCTCATGTCACATGGCATGCCACATGGCACACTCAAGGGGGAGAATGCCTCCTTAAATGCCATGTCATTAAAATTGCTTTCTTTTATTATATATATAGATATGGTAATCTTATAACTCACATGCCTAATTACATCCCGGGCTTTAGGTCCAACAATCTTAGATTAAGTCTAAGATGCAATATGAAGCCCAATACAATAAATAAACTGCAACCCGTTTATCAATAAATAAACAATATATTATTTATAACAAGTATAAATAATAAAACTGTTGTATCGATTTATATAATTATTCTAAATAATTACATAAATGGATTTCGTCTTGTTAATTATTCGTAATTACCAGTTAAGTGGATTTAATGTTCGTTGCCAAGGTGTAACTCTTACGTGTCACAGCTCAGTCAGTAGCGCTAAGTTATCGAGACCGTACATATAAATCCAACAAAACCAACTGTGTTGCTTGCTTCATATATTTAGTATTTTCCTGCATAATCTTTTAGATCATGCCAAGTATCCAATTCTTTGTTCACCGCTAACTTTACCCCCTACATATAAAAAAAATATTGTTAATGCAAATGATTTCAAAACTAAATACTAACACATCATCATGTCTAAGATTGAAGTTTTAACAACTGATCTTGGATAATGGAAGTGACACCATATAGCAAACATGGAGATGACGCAGAATAAGTTGCCACTGGCATTTGTGAAGGTAGCTTAGGCAGGGAAGCTTCACACTTGAGTACTTGTATTGCTTGCCTTATTGATGGACGAAGACCAGGATCAGGGTGTGTGCACCACAACCCAACAATCATCAATCGCTTCAATTCCTCCTCGTCAAAATCTGAGCCAAGACGTGGATCTGCAGCCTTAACTAGAGTTCTAGTCGCGTAGAGATCCCAAACCCAGTCTACTAATCTTATTTGTGTCTCATCCGCAGTGTACACAACAGTTCTCCTCCCACTAGCTATTTCCAAAGCAACAATTCCAAAGCTATATACATCTGATTGCTTACTTACTTTTCCAGTTACTAGACATTCTGGTGCCATGTAACCCATCGTTCCTGCAAACATTGTGGTCTTTGTATCTTTTTCGTGTTCAACCAACTTCGCTAACCCAAAATCACCAAGCTTTGGATTCAAATTTGAATCCAACATCACATTGCTCGATTTGATATCTCTATGCAGAACACATTGCTCCCATTCTTCATGAAGATACAATAAAGCAAAACTCAGACCAATGGCAATCTTATACCTTCTGTCCCATGTCAACAAGCTCTTTTCCTTGAAGAGATGTAAATCTAAACTACCATTTTCCATAAGCTCGTAAACAAGTAGGAGTTCTCTATTTTCATGACACCAACTGAGGAGCTGAACCAGATTTCTGTGTCTCAGTTGGCTAATGATCAAGACTTCTGATGCATATTCCTTTGTCCCTTGTTTGGAACTTCTTGAGACCCTCTTAACTGCAATGTATATGTTAGATTCCTTAATAAAACCTTTGTAAACACCACCAAAACCTCCTTCCCCAAGCTTTGCGTTCTCAGCAAAGTTACTTGTTGACCGAGCTAACTGGTGGTAGGAAAATCTTTTTGGTCCAATGCCCATTTGAAAGTCTTTGTTTATCTTTAAATCAAATCCATATTCTTCCACTTCATTTTCCCCGCTTTTCTTCCTCTTCCACCTTTGCAAAGCAAAAACAAGCGCGGCCATAACTATAATGGCAACCCACATTCCCACTATCAATCCCACCTTGCCAACTTTGTCTTTTGATCGTAAATCCAAACTATGGAAACTCCAAGATATGACCGAAATGCGCTGGTAAAACTCGTCTCTACCAGTGCTTCCCGAGAAGCCAAAAATTACAGATTCAGGCAACTCATTCGTTAGATCAACCATGTAATTAAGTCCATCTTGAAGTACAGCTGTACCGTTTTGAAAACCAGTGAAGGAAACAGTAAGATTCTTTGATATAGAATTATATGTAACCCATGCTTGACACACTCCCCCACCAGGTACATTGCTAAACCATTTCTCATACCTCACAGAATCAAGAGAGTTGATGCTAATACCCACGTAATCCTGACTACGGCCCCAAGGTGTAGCAAACGTCACTGCAACAAAGGGGCTCAATGACTTCATTGATGTGATATTAATAGGAAGCCCCAAGGCCTGCTCAGCAGTTATTACAGAATTATTTTCAGCAAGAAAGAACGTAAGGCCACCACCATAAGTCGTTTTCCCGTGTGAATCAATCACAAAGGTAAAACTCGTAGAGAAGGTTGTTAGCTCACCAGATTTGTTGTCCCACAAATGAAGTGATCTCACATATCTGGCCCGTCCGGCTGCCCCTAATAACACGGACGGAATGTCATCTGGGATCAGCTGGATACCACAATTAGAGATATAAGGTGCGTCACCTTCAGTAATTATTTCCAGATTTTCATTCCATGGACCAATGTTTGTAAAATTGAATGTAATTGAAGCCACATAAGGGATCAAATTGGCAAGGAAATAAATGATCAAATAGGTCCTGGAGAGTGTCATTACTGTTTGAAATATTGTCCTAGTATATTCAACATATTATATTACGAATAGAGTTGGGTGGTTTCGTAAAGCCGAACCAAGATCTGGATTTCATATTATATCCAGACAGATGGGTCAAATATTTTCCTTAGTAATTGTAAAGTGTTAACAAAACTTCTTTGATTAGAGCCAGAATTTTCTGCAAACTTATAACATCCAGACAGATGGGTTTCATAATATAGTCCTTAGTAATTGTAAAGTATTAACTTTTCTTATCATTGCCGTTCACTGATATAACAAGCCTCTTAATATTTAAATGTAATTGTCTTCCTAGCCGCTTAAAACGAATATTGTTGAACAATGGGATTGAAAAGTTTGAAAACATAAAATGAAATGACTAAATCATGTTTAATACAATAGATATTATCATAACATATTATATATATATACTAGGTTAGAGCCCCGTGGGGACCCACGGTGCAAACCAAAGTAAATTAAAAATAATATTAAACTAAGAGTTGTATTATTCAAGTAGAGTGCCCGTAAAACCAATCAATATATCCAACATAATATTAACATGCAATTCCAAAACAAACAATCAACTATTATGAAAAAAAAAACCAATCAAAATATCATACTTGCATTGGTAAGTTCACATATTAGGCAGTAGGATTTGGTTCAAATGAGAACCTTTCCCCAAATTGAGAACTGAGAGAACCATTCTGGGCCACACATTTCTCTAAGGCAAAAAAAAAAATTTTTTTTTTTTTTTTTTTTTTTTTGCAAAAATCGCTGCTTTATATGTATGAATTTTTTTTTTATTTTTTTTGAATTTTTTTTTTCAGTATACACATGTGTATAATTGCATTATACACATATGTATAATGCAATATACACATATGTATAACTGAAATATACACATATGTATAGCTGAAAAATGCTATATACACATATGTATAATTGCTATATACACAAATGTATAATTGATATATACACATATGTATAAATGAAAAAAAAATTCAAAAAAAATAAAAAAAAAATTTTCCTTGCATAAAAATGTGCGATTAAAGCAAAAAAAAAAAAAAAAAAAAAAAAGATTACTACCCTTAGGCAGCATTAAAAATAAAGATTACTAAAAAAAAGAAGGATAAAGACAATATGACGTAAAAATCAAACATTATCAAATTTCTCTTTTGGCCTTGCGCTTCTTAATTTCTCGTTTTTCCAATTTGTAAACTGAAGTTAGAGTAAGCACGTCTTCAGTCTTGCTGTACCTAAATGTGGCAAAACTACCATTTTCTATCCCATTTTCCTTCAACCATTCACCCCAATTTTCAATAGCAAACCTAAAATCCTCTTTTGACTTTTCCATACGAAGCGACATCCGAAGTTCAATACCGTCAAGATTCCTTACGGTTATAAGCATACCGCTTTGTTCAAGTTCCGCCATCTTAACAACTTCCTTTGGCAGACGCTAATGAAACAATAACATATAATCATATATAATGAAATATAAACTAACATATGAGTAAGTAAACTTTTTGAATAAATTAGTAAGGATGTTAATATAAAGAGGAAAATAAAATACTCACAATCCGATCCCTAGCAATAATAGTGAAGTCATGATATTGTTTAGCATTTAATTTAGCCATCATCTTTTGAAGGCAGTAATATCCTTTATCACTGTCCTTGACATGACCAAGTTCTTCTTTTGAAATTATAGTTTGATAACCTTCAAACCCAAAAATCTTTAGCTTAATCTTTAATTTATCAATTTGATGAAAATTCATCAGGTATGGAACCAAAGGCAAGCTTTTGAATAAATCTGACCAACCGTTAATAAAAACAAAGTGGTTTTCAATTTTTTCGACAATCACTTTCTTCTCAATCACATCATTCAGAAACACTAATATATCCTTGTTTTCCAGTTTGTGGTAATTCATGTTTTTTGCAAATGAATCAGGAATGACCTGCAAAGATAGTGAATAAGTAACTGTATATGACTAAACACCTTTTTCAACAATTGCTTGTAGATCATTTTTGCATTAATAATGACTAAAAGTAGAAGAATTCTGGTCAAAATTTTAACTTTGATGCCTCATTATTTTTCGAGTCTTTGGTGCTTTTTAAAGCGTCCTTCTTGATCATTGCAATAGTTAATCTGTTCCATTGACTATTTTTCGAGTCGTTGTTTCATCGTCCTTCCAAGCTAAACATAAAACCTACAAAGAACAATTCAAATCATCAAAACTCAACGTGTTCATTATAAATTTATTTAATATCAAATCCAGGCAGTGCACATCATTAGCAGTACATGAAATGCTTTTGTTACTTCACACGGTTGATCCTACAGTAGAATGAAAAAAAAAACTATTAATTTTGTAGTATGCAAGTTGTACAAAAAGTTAACTGGTGGATCGAAGATATAAATTGAACACGTTAAATATCTAGTAAATAAAACTGTTACAAATACACAAAAAATTAAAATTGTTACAGTGGATTTTGAGATAGTCACCTGTGGAAATGGGCACACTCCGTAGGACCTGAACTGTAACATTTTGAGATACGTTGTCTGAATAGTCAGTCACCTGTGGAACTGGGCACACTCCGTAGGACCTGAACCGTAACATAGTATTTCGATGATACTTTTGGCGTAGTATTTGAGATGCCGCATGAACGACGACATTTGAAGATGTGGCGACATCCGAATTGGTAGGCCTATAACGGCATGACAAATGCAAACCGCATATCAGATGTGAGGAACTCAAACCAATAAAAAACAGACTATAAAACACACAGAACCACACATTGAATCTTTTCATTAGCCTCTACTAAATCTTAAATCCAAAAATTTAGTATAAAATAGGACACTTAAAATTTAAATAAAATGCAAACACATTTACATTGGATGATCATTCAATAATATGGAAAAAAGGGTCTCACATACCGGAATACAATAACAACTAACGGCAACTAACAACAACTAATGGTTGCAAACGACTCGAAAGAGGATCTATACATTTAATCAATAAAAATATTAAAATTCAGTCAAAAGTAGATCTATACATATGAACGAGCATCTATACGAAGAAACAGATTATTGAAAGAGGAGGCAATATATACATATAAACACAATTACAAATAGATTTATACACATAAACACAATATTGAAAGCGAATGAAACACATAACACAATACAAATCAAAACCTACGAATAATGATGAACATATAACCATAATAAAAAATCAACCAAAATCGAAAACACATAAACACAATATTGAAAGCAGATGAAACACGCAACACAATACAAATCAAAACCTGTGAATAATGATGAACATATAACAACAATAAAAAATTAACCAAAATCGAAAATTCAATCCGAAACAGATCTAGAGATTTCACCAAAATATTGTTGAATTTAACCACATGTTCATAATTTCATCAATCAAGTAGCGGACCCAGTGGTGAACATCTAACTGAAATTACACAACACAAAATCACTTAGCTTATTCAAAATTAATTCCATATAATGCCTAATTTCATGTTCTTCAAAACACTTGCTCAAAGCCTCTCAATAACATCACGTAACAAAAACAATAAAAATCACACGAAAATGAAACCCTAATTCAAGAAATCGAAAATAAACCTAAACATACCTTTCCATATTTACTGAAAGTTGCAATCTTCAATGTCGAACAAAGATCTAACAATTTTAGGATTAGAACAAAGTTGTTATCGATACAGAGGATGAGTTTCTGCAATTACCAATCTATAGTTTAACAAATTAGTCAATAGTATCTGGTACTGAATGAATACCCGATATCTTGTGTACATAGAGCTCGCGCCAAGGCCTTTGGGACCCAGACGCTCCGTAGCGCCTCACATCTATTAAAACCAACGACCCATTGGAATTTAAATACAACCCAAATGGACCCATTTAACTATTGTAAAGATTCAGATATTGTATACTATTTATCATATATCACTTTTCCTGACAATTATTAATTTTGTTACAAAACTCTTTTTTATATTCATGGTAATATGGTAAGGAATACATATATGGAAACATATCTAACCTTTTTTCTGTGATCTTTAATGACCAGGTTATTGATAAGGTTCACGACGAACAGAGTCATGTAGGTATATTTAATCTTTAATCAATTTCATTTTACATTTTTATAAGAATTTCTGTTTAATCGAGTGAGGTCCGGTGCTGCACTATCGAGTAAGGAACTGGTGGATTGGTTCAGAGCCAAGTTTCCATGGTTTCATCTGTCGAGGGTCGCAACGTTTGACTATGTGTGCACACATAAGTTATTAGTGCGACGTTCAACAATGTGCGCGCGCATAAGTTATTAGAACGTTCGACTGTGAGTGAGCTTAAGTTATTAGACACCTAAGTACTACGTAGCAAATGATAATTAAGCTTGGAACATAAGAATGTTCAAGAGAATCCTTTATTAAAGCTCTTTTCTAAGCGCAACAAACTCAATAGTTAAAGAGCTACTTATGAAGCTTGCTTCTAGGAAGAAACGCGCAATGAACTCAATAGTTATAGAGTTACCTATGAAGCTTGCTTCTAGGAACCAAACTCCGTTTGGTCGTTAAGATTGCGTCATGGATCCATAATGTGCAAAAAGCCGTTTGGTCGTTATGGTTCAATCACTATTTATGTAAATCATATCATTTGAACACTTATAATTTCACAAGTCCATTTTTGTATGATTCATTAGATAATCAATATATACATATATCAAATATGTCTATTATTGTCAAATTCATTAGATAACCAAAATATATATCGAAGTGACAAGTTAACCAATATGTCTATTATTTGCGCAATTGACTCTCCCTGGAAGGATAAACAATTGGTGGGAACAGAATCCATGTTGTGCCGTCTAACCAACCAAGCTACAGACCGTGAATCAAGTTGAGCAGAACCATACGCAGACAGCCTAGCATCATGATGAACTACCGCTTCCTATTAAAAAAGCCCCATGTTATATGCAGCAGCAGTGCAACGACCAAAGCAGATCTGCGTTTACACTGCTGGACAATGATAGATGCACTCCACTATCATTGCAAAAAGCAAATCAGCAACAAAAAACCATGACTACAACTAACATACTGGACAATGATAGACGCACTCCACAATCAAGCAAAAAAAAAATCAACAACAGCAAACCATGACTACAACTAACATAAAGCAAAAACTAAAGAAACAACTATGTACTGAAGATATTGTATACATGTACAATAGTGAATAAGTTTGGCTTCCACAACAACTTTCCTTCATGACATGAAAATGTCAATCATTGAAAAAGACACATGTACTTAAATGACACATCTAACCATTATGACCTTTGAATAGGTGGTTGGATATCACTTAACTATTTTGACCCATAGGCCATAACTAACTTAACTACTATTACCTACATATATTTCTTTTTTCCTGTCTTTACTTAGGAATTTGACATTTAAAAAATGATATATAAAATGGGGGCGGACAGTCACTTGAAGGTGGTGAAGCAAGTGATACACAAACATAAAAATGCAATCTTTAATGGCGAAGAAATCTAACTAAAGCAAAATGAACATGACGACTCAAGAACGTTAGATTTTATAAACATTAACGATCAATGATCTCGCAAAACTGATTGGCAACATATATCTATAGACTTACCTTCCAAGTGAGAATCAACTACCATAATCAGCCTTACATTATAGCACAAAATGCAGCCTAAAGACCATACATCAGTCTTTTCATCAATGTCTACGACTCTGCGTGCTTGGGCAATCCCACATTTTAGGAGCTCGAAAAGGTGCCGAAACATGCTTAGATGACCATTCCTATCAAACATATTACACAAATTATAACTCAACTGCCATTTTAATAACATATCATGTACGAAAGCAGGAATCCAAATAATTGAACTTAATGAAATCAAAACCCACCATGTTGCAAAATAAACTCCAATTTTACCTTTATTCCTGCTGATATTTTATCCAGCCCATCTCATCGATCAGCTTCAAACATTCGAAGATTGATTCTAAAACCCTACTGTTTATAGATCGATTTCAAAAAACGAAACACATATATAACAACCTATTGAATCGAAAAAAACAAATAACATTCATAAACTGATTCGTAAACCCTAATATTTATATATCGAAGAAAAAAGAGGCATATATATTGCAAATACTGAATCAAAATACTTTAAGAAACCACAAATCAAACCTGATTGTGTATCAAGAAAAAACGTCAAAAAAACCCAATCCAGAAGACAAACTTGCGACGCCTGGATTCTGTATCAACATAAAAAATTACCTTTGGAAAATAAGAATTGAAGATATGAAGATACAGAGTTAGATGGAAACTGTACCTTTGAAAAAGAAGAACTGAAAGGCTGCATCGATGATTTGTAGAGGATTTGGATTAAAAAAAGCCCCAAATATGTCTTGTTAAAGTCAACTATTCATAAATAGAAATATGATAGGTCCTTTGTATGCCACCAACTATTCATAAATAGTGCAAATTCTATCTAAAAAGTTGAAACAATCTGTGGGATTATAAGAACAATAGGAGACATATAAATTTTCTTATAACCGAATCAATAAAACTATAAAATACAGCAGGAACAAACACTTTACCAAACTTCAATGTTCCTTGTTGCAAATTAACTTCACTGCTCCTTGTTGCAAATTAGTATGGAATACGAAGTAATCTCGAACAAAAGCACCGATGAGTTCCGACATTGTCATATCTACGTATATACCATATAAAATCACAAAAACAAACATATCAATAACCTTAGTTTGAAATCATTAAGCCTAAGTGTGAATCATACACACAAAAAAAAAACATATCAATAACCTTACTCTGAAATCATTAAGCCTATGTATGAATCATACACACAAATGCACAATTAGTTGATCACATATTCATATGAACATGTACTTAAAATAGTTAAACCCACAAAGGAATAATGATTTCAGAGGTTTTGTAACCACAAAATTTTAATTTATCAATTAAAAAAATTATGAATTCACAACCTAATTGAAAAACTAAACATGTAAAATGTAAAAGAAAGGAATATCGCGTGGAACCTGATGTAATATTTATTGGAAGTCTTAATACATAAGATCTCTTTCATTCCAGGTGAATTCTAGACAATAACCTATAGTCAAAAGTGACAATAGTCCATTATACTTTGGCGGACGTATGCAAAATATAACATAAAATTTTAAGCATCTCACTCACCAAAACAGAGTATAGACACCTTAGAAAGTTATTGCAAGAATCAGTCTTCTCTTCAAGCCTTCTTGCTCCACCACCTTTTGCACATCTCTGCATATGCCCACTAAATGTTAGTTATATTTAGAGGTAGTAGTGATTTGGATAACGGGTCAAAATAGACCACGTTGGTTGGGTTGACCAGCTAAACATTTTTCATATGCCTATTTGTCAAATAAATGATGTATTTTTTGTATAAAACCAACCAAATTTCAACATATTAGCAGTTGAGCATCTTGTAACTTTTTTCGGTAGTTATATCCGTGAACCTCTTTGACTTGTTAAAAAAATCATTTTGAATAGCTGAACATGATGAATGGCATATGTTTATGTGAATAATACATGTACAAAAAACACACATAATAATGATAAGAGAAGTTAAAAAAGTTGAGGGATATAACCACTATAACAAAAAAAGTTTTAAAAAAATAAAGTTAGACCAAAGTGCTAAATTAATGAAAGTTGGTTTTATCCAACATTAACCAAATATAAAGTTATAAGCTAGCAATTGCTCTAGCTGGTAATGTCTTGCCAGTACCAGGAGGTACATATGCAGCAGCAAACATCTAGCATCTGGATTGATGAGAAATTCCAACAACAAAAGTCGATTATCATATCTAAAAAATCATCATTTGTGAAATAGTGCTAGTAAAAACAAAACGATCAACCCGTACCTACTCCATTATCTCACTTCCATTTTTAACAATGGGAAAGAACTATCTTTATATGCTTTTAAGAAAGTCACAACTTGTCCTTGACCTTGCCTCTCTAAGTCAAACCACGAAAAGTCAAGAATAACAAAGTTGATATCTTTTCTAGCAGTTCCACATAAGAACCTATTGTGTCAGGATGAATAAGCTGCAAAAGAGAAATGAGGTTAACCCAAAACACTTTTTATTTGACCTGTTTAATTAAAAAAAAACTTTTAAATTGACCCATTAGTAGGTAACTGGTAAAAATTTCCACATTTGATATTAGGTTAATAGACTTCAGGCCAAAATATACTTAAAAACATACCTATGCACTCTAGTTGTGACCTGCAAATCAACAGTGCACCCACCTTCCCTAGGTGTTGGCTACTGGTAACCACCAGGGGGAGCTCGGCAACCTCACGCCCAGAAACTTTCAGGATACCTGCAGATACAGCTATAGACCTGCACATGTACGTCAAAATGAGGACTAAGAATAACAGGCAGTGAAAATATAATTAGACAGCAAAATGCAGCTGGAACGACAAAGGTGCATGCATCATGTATGCAAAACACCAAGTATTTATATTATCGTTTTTTTTTTGTTCGATTCTAGATTATTTATATAATAATGTATTAGTGGTAATCCTTGAAGGCCCAAATTTAGATTAAACCCCTCTATGTACCTTTGTTTTAAAAAGAAAAAGCTAAAAAGCTATACGTGCATCCTAAGGGAGCACAAAATCTTCCCACGTACAAAAGTGTACTCTAGACTCCTAGTCCTTTCTGAGTTGCACACTTTACTCGGAAGCTAGGATCATCACATCTACGGGTGTGTGCCTTGTCCCTAGGCGCATGCATCATGAACGCAAGGCGCCAATATTTATATAATACTTTTTAATTGAATTCTGGATGATTTTTACTATAATGTATTGGTGGTAATCAGATATTGTCCCAAAATTTAGATAGTTAAACATAACCTTTATGTACAGCCTAAAGAAATACAAAATCTGCCCATGTACAAAAGTGTAATTATAGACTCATCATTCACAAGTCGCGCACTGTGATAATATTAGATGTAGCGTAAAATAAATATCTTAAAACTTAGATCAGTGTGACGAGAATATGTGTTGTGAAGCTTGCGAAATCCTCCATCATATATGCAGTGCCCTTCCAAAGCTTCCTTGGCAACAACGGCTGTCTGAACATCTGCAATTAATTCAATAGATTTATTTATAACTCTATTGCTGAAAATAAAATTATACAAACTCATGACTTCAAAACAGAAACAATATATGTGCTGGATCCAATAAATTACCAGGGTACTGAATTAAAGCTTGAACCCCTCCATTTTTGTCAAACATGGGAATCTTCAAAACAGGCCCAAAAGCTGAGAAGACCTGATCACCATATAGAAATTAGAAATATGCTGCACAAAGTAATAGTTAACAAAATACAAATTTAAATGAACCCGGCATAAATATTCATTGCACTTGAGATACCGTTTGTAATACTTCCAAAGCGACTGCATACTGCATGTTTTCAATAGAAGCAAGAAGAACATTGCTCTCAGATTCAATCTTCATTCCGTCTAGACCCAAGCTGAACTGCAAAAACAACAAACTAACAACTTAATACGAAACAAAACCAACTAATTCAACAAACCTGTTTAGATGCTCACAACCTAACTTCTACATTATCTATCAGCCGACTTCTACCTCATCCATCAACCGAATAGAATAGAGCACTTGATTATTATACAATCATATAGCCATTTAATCACACCCTAAATTCTACATCATCTATTAATAATCAACTAAACCGATCTGTGGCAAATTTGTTCATACAACATCTGCATCACCAAAAACGCAGATATCATATCTGAAAAGGATAATCACAAATCTTTAAACAAACAACCAAAACTTCATCATTATGCTCAAAACATAATATCAAACACAACAATAAACCACTCACCTGGTAAAAGAGTGAAAAGGAAACCTGCGCCGATTAAGAGGATGGTCTTAGAGAATCCCATCCCTGCTTGCATCGCCATCACTGCGATTGAATATTTGCAGAAACGATTACTTCCTGAAATCAGAAGCTACAACGATCTTCAATTAAACACAATCTCGAACAACCCTGAAAATATAACCGAACAACCTGAAAACATAACGACCTTCAATTAAACACAATCCCTAAAATAAGCCCTAAATCAAGAACATCATATATTTACGATTCAAAATAATCCATAAATCAAGAACATGAGATACTTACGATTCTAATTAAAGACAATGTTAAAGATCCGAAAATATGAAAACAAATGAAACAACTAAGAAAGTTACCTGATGTAGGTTGTTTGATCTCTGGATCTGTGAAGTGGTTCAACGATACCAAATGTTTCGGTTTCATAGCTACAGATGATGGAAGCTAAGATATGTTTGTTCTTTAGTCTTCTATTAGATCTGAAGGGTTTGGGAGCTTAGGCGACGGTGAGGTGGAGTATTTGGTGGAGAAAGATGACGACTTGAAGAATAGAAGAGAGGCGGATGGAAGGGAAACGAAAATCATCAAAATCTCAACAAAAAAAATGATGTAAATGTAGATTGGAGGTGTTAGGGTTTTGAGAGAGGAGGATAGCATTCGTATTAGAAAAGTAGAAAAGTAGGAAGAGGCTATTGGAGAGTAGGGTTTTGGGAAAAAAGAAAAATTGGTTTTTATACTACGTAAACATGGAGCTCCATATATAAATTCGGATCCTTCAGACTCTCTCTAAAGCCTCCATTCGACGCGAGATAACCTCAATTATTATATAGATAGAATAGATATATATATATATGCTAGCTAATTACCCCGGGAGGGTCCCGGGGTTGAAAAATATAATCATTCTAATAATATTAATAGTAATAATTATTACTCTTGTAATTAAATAAATAAAAAAATAACCTTGCTATAAGGTGACACCACGTGTTGCAGTGTTACACGATTCTTTCTCCTAGCTTCTCTTGATGAAGTATACCTATCCATCTTTATAAGACTAAAATTCCAATGATAGCATGACGGTTGGGCTGAATTTCAACATCGTAGATAAGAAGCTGGTTTAAAAGAAAAAATATGATTAATGAATAACCTGAACACTTTGTGTTTTTTTTCCTGTATGAACGAAACCCCACAAAAAATAGTTTTTTTTTCTCCGTTTTTTATATAGCACTATGGTACTCGTTGCAAAGATAATAAAACACTCGTTAATTTGGTGTAATTTTTTTCTTTAAAAAATTTCGTATATAAAACGATATTAACGTTTAAAAATTATGGGAGGAAATATGAGAGAGAGAAATTTAAATTTATTTTTAAATTCTTTTTTCCTAAAATAACTCAATCTTTTTTAGGGTTTTATCTTTTTCTTTTTTTTTATTAAAAAATTGAAATAATTCAAAATCACTAAAATCTTTCAATTATGATGCCACGTGGCAGTTTCATGGAAAGGTTGAAGCCACAATTGCACTCCACGTCAGCAACGTTCAATTCTTTTATATATATTAATAGATATATTAAATTTTTTGAACGAAAACAAAATGTACAAAATGTACAATGAAGTGGTAATCGACTCTATTACCACGCCCAGCGCCGCCCCCCCCACACACACACACAAACTTTTTGACATAGGAACAACTTTCTTTTTTTTTTCAACTGCGAGCTTCCTTAAAAAACGGGCGCGCCCTAAAAGAAAGGACCGCCAAAGAAAACACTTATGACATTTACAATGGATAAACTACCCAATCCTTACATTTAATCGAGGTAAACCTAGATATGTTTTTCAACCACAAAAAAGACAACGACTTAAACATAGCGACTACATCAACAACCTTAGGATTAGTCCCCTCGAAAATTTTAGCGTTCTAAACCCTCCATAAAACCCAACAAGTTATCATAACAATCCCTCACCAATTTTTTAGCCCATTTATCTCTTGAGAAATGGTCATGAAGGTTCAATAAATCTTTAAATTTGAAAGCCACAATCGGATCTGTTTTACTCTGTCTTCCTACAAAGGACCAAACACCAAAAGAGAAGCCACACCCTGTAAATAAGTGCATCAAGTCTTTGTCCACTGTTTCACAAAGACTGCATGAAACGTCCTCAAAATTAATCCGTCTTCTAAGAAATGCCATTTTGACAGGGATAGGGATACGATCCATCTAGGCTCTCCATATGAAAAGATTAACTTTGATAGGTATGCATGATTCCCAATGCATACTATGTACTTGGCGCATCCCCCTATCTTCTCGCATCATCTTTTTCACTTGCGCCACTAAGAAGGATTCTTTATCATCATCCCCCACAACCATCGGTCCTGGATACTTGTATAAGAACAATTTTTAAGCAAAAAAAAAAACACAGACCCTACATCTCAGACAGTTCCTCCATAGACGAGATGCCCCTACTCTAGTTTTGAACAAAACAGATCCCACCATTCAACTGCAGCAACTGTGAATCGACTGTGCAGTCCTTTCTTTAAATATAGTCGAACCCATCCAAAGATTCAACCAAAACTTCACCGTCTTCCCATTCCCACAATGGCCCGAGCGACCAGACTTAACATAAACGTAGCCATTGGAGCCATTCTAAAAGGGAGAAAGTTGCATTACTTGGTGAAATAGGTTCTTTTATAATCAATTTAAAACCATCTGCTAGAGGTTGTAACAATCCAAACGATCCCACTACATCAGGACCCTTTCGACGTTGCACAAAAGCCATGCTATGTTTCCCCTCTCTATTCCTAAGTAACTACCCTTGCTCGGATTAAAGAGCGAATTTTTATCCTTGAAACAAGGAGCGATTCAATTCCTGCATGATTACTTTCGCAGCCTGTAAGTGAGTGATTAACTGGAAGGAATACAAAGTGATTCCTCCCCCCATGCGCCAATTCCACAACCTTATGCCAAATACTATCTTTGGTGTCCTAAACCTCCAACCCCATTTTGCCAATAATGCAACATTGATGTCCCTCAGTTTAGTTATTCCCAAACCCCCATTTTTCATAGAATTCGTCACTATGTCCCACGCGACCCAGTTCACTTTCTTATCAACATTCGAGCCTGCCCAAAAAAGTTTCTCATCATTTTTTTCAATTTTGTCCGTCACCTTAAACGGGCTTTGTGTAGATACAAGTAATAAACCGACAAACTTGCAAGACCTATTTGATCAAAGTTAACCTCCCACCCATGGATAAAGAATTCGCTTTCCAAGAAGCTAAACGACTTTCATTAGTCTCAATGACCGAAAAGTAATGACAACTCTTGTCATATTCGCACCAACTTTAATTCCCAAATAATCAAATGGAAATTCCCCAACTTTACACCCCATTATATACGCCATATTCAAAACTTCCTCTCCCTCTACACCAATACCAAACAGGTGAGATTTGCGAATGTTGATTTTCAAACCCGAGCATATATAAAACACCCTTAGCAACCTTGTTGTCTTCCCAATGTTTTCTTATGACTACTCCCCCATTATCAAAGCATCATCTACATACAACAAATGAGATATAGACGACCCCATTGAATAACCTAACATCTGTTATCTCCCCATGTAGCAAGCCTTACTAACAATATTCCAGAAAACCTCTCAGGTGCCGAGATATTGACATGTTTTCCACACATATTCTCACCTATCTTATGCTCAAAGTCATGCTTTTATTTCTGTTTTGTCATGATTTATCTCTTTTTATTGATAATTGCAGGATTAGAGACCAGGAGGTGAAAAGTAGTGAAAAACATCATAAAACGACATTAACTGACGAACGGACACACTAACATCCCATAAAAGCTCAAAGCTCACTTATACGTTTGATGGTTATTTTATAAGTTAGATTTGCTATGTACTTACTCAAACCATTGATTAATAATTAGCACTTGATTAGAGGTTGACTAACTCAAAACATTTGGGTTTTGTTTTGAATTTTATGTGTGATTTTGAATATATATGTAAATTGAAATAAGCGTGGGTACATCTTACGGTGTAGCAAATTATTACGAGTCTCCGATAACTTACTCATCATGCTCATGTTCTGATTGGGTAACTTCGTATGACTTGACCGCCACATTCTTATGCTTTTGCTTCGAGCAAGATAGTTTTTGCTATGTTTATGTTAGTTTGCCAACCAAAACAAATTTACACACCATAAGGTCTATTTTTGTGACAAAAGAGCTTTCTCTTAAATCCTTGAGATGTTTTCTTATAAATCTATTTGTGAGGAATGAACTATATTTTTCTTTCTAAATTTGGTCGAAGTGTGGAGTTTCTGTAATTGGTCAAAATGGAAATGTAGACTAAACAAGAAAATGATGTTTGGAATAAAGTCTAGTATGTTTGGTCTCGATTTTTCTGAAACCTTCTTTTGTATGTGAGATTCATTTTGTAATTTGTGGTTTCCATCATTTAAGTGATTTAATCTTTGGTTCCAAAATAATTGTATCTAGGGTAGAAGGTATTCTTGACAATGTTTGACCATAGGTCAGATATTTAAATACCTCTTATTAGACTTTTGGGTGTGGGGAACGTCTTCGTGACGTCTAGGGCCCCCTAGCCCGGCACGTCGGAAACATTAGTCGGAGAACGAAAGAGGCGGGCCACCATTGTATGTGCATATGTGTGTGTGTGTCTGTATGTGTATATATATAGGATTTGGATCATTTGGGAACCACTATTTAAGGAGAGAACGAAGGAACTAAGTGTGAACACAAATATCCTTTCATCAAAAAATAATAAAAAATTATATAACCTAAAAAAATAAACAATAAAAAGTAAAAACACCAAAATGTTTATTTATATTACTATTTCAAAAAAAAATTGCTTATATTACGTCATGTCTGATGCACATGTGCATTTCACTGTTAGATATATATACATGTAACGTATGTGCATGTGCATTTCAATATTAGAGCACACTTTTGAATAAAATGTCAATTACCATAATTAAATGATTATTAAATGGACGCGATATGATATATAACGAAGAATAATTTTTATTTAATGGTCATTAAATGGACACGAAATGAGATATAAAATACACTCAAACTCGTCAATTGTTTAGTCATGCATATTATAACATAAGTTTAAAGTAAGACACGTGTAGGACAACAAACATGAATAATATTAAAACAACTCTATATAAGAACTATAAAATAAGATGTTTGTTATTTATTTATGTTTTATATTTACGTTTTCATTTTTATATAATGTATTTTGTGTATTTGTATGAAGGTAGCTACAAAATTAACTAAATACATTATATGTATCCGAAAGAAAGTTGTTGTTTTGGCTTCCATAAAATAAGATGTTTGTTATTTATTTATGTTTTATATTTACTTTTCATTTTTATGTAATGTATTTTGTGTATTCGTATGAAGGTAGCTACAAAACTAAATAAATATATTATGTGTATCCGAAAGAAAGTTGTTGTTTTGGCTTCCATTGATGATACGGAGATTGATAAAATGATGTGTTTTGGACCAGAAACTGAATGGGAAATGAATGTACGGTTTTGAAACATCTTACGGAAATAGAAGGTATTCCATATGTTACGACTCTCAATTTATTGTAATTTATAATTACTTCTTTAAACGTTAACTATTTTAATCTAATGTACTTTATATCTACTGTTTATAAATTATTACATGAATATGTTTGAACAAATAGTATATGGTTTGAGCATGGCGTCATCCATGATTGATAATGGTATAAATGTTGGGGATCGTTGTAAATTCAAGTTTATCCCAAGTAAATGTGTGTTGTTATTGTCCAATGTTGTGAAGGAGCGGTGATAGTTTTAAATTAATGGGTTTATGAAACATGCTTTTTTGGGTAGGTTTGTGGGATGTCTTTAATGGACATGATGGCTGCGAAAAACAAAAACAAATATGTGTCACTACCCTGACTAGTACGGGTAATCTACTAGTTGTAGAATAATTTGTTGGTAGCTAATATGTATCTAATTTGTAGCAATGTTTGAGACATAGTGTTTTCTGTGACAACCGTCACCCTCATCTTTGTCAAATTGTCAATTTCAGTCCTTCGTGGATTAAAAGGTTCCCATTTCAATCCTCGTTTTTAAATTTAAAAGGATGGAATTTAAAATTTATCAGTTGCATTATTATATAGAAGCGCCAACATTTTAATCGAATACGTAGTTTTTAACGTTATTTAAATGTATAAAAAAATGTACATTTATATAAGTTAGAAAATTTTTAAAGGTTGGTTAAGATTTATAAAATAATTATTAAGTTTTATATGAAATATATCAATTTTTATAACCAACTAGAGGGAGCAATTCTGCCAAAAACCTAAACTTTTAAACCAACTTATCCTCCCTCCTCCACACCCACGTTTTTCCGGTGAACAATTGCCGGAATCCGGCAAGAGTCCGGCGAGACCCAAACACCCTCTTTAATGCATCTTTAACTCTAATAATTAATGCTATACGTTTCTCCTTTGATAAGTAAACGAGTCAAGGCTTATTAGGTGTAATTAATGCGTTTAAATTAATGGTGATAAAAATCGGTCATTGATGTAACCGATCGGAATTAAAAGAAAACATCCAAAACGTACATTTCGTCATAATACACTATAAACCAATGATGCTATTAGTTTCCTGCACCGATTATCATTCTAAACCCACAACAAAAACATCCTAATCGCGTCCAGAAAGCTTGTAATCTTCGACCCAAGCATCGAACCTGTTCACGTCGATTTGAGCATATATCGAGTTTTTAAGTTTGTTTTCTTTTTGCCATTTGAATCTTCGGCCCTTCCTCTATAATAGCCCTCTTGTTTCGGGTCTTAATCTTCATGAATTGAAGGTATTAGAAAACTAGGGTTTAGGGTTATGAGTTGGGGAAGAAGATGAAGTCTTGTTATTGTATAAATATAATTACCATCCAACTTAATCAACAAAATATGTTATAGAGTAGTGGTTGGTGTGTGTGCTATGTCCAGCAAGACCAGGGTTCGAGTCCCTCTACCCACGGGTTTGGCTCATTTTTTTTATTTGTCTTTATTTTCCTTTAAATATCATTATATATATATATGTATTATTTTTTAATATCCATAGAAAATTCATTTTTGCTCCAAAAATCATGAAAATTTAGACATAGCTTCTTGACACACTGAAGAAAAATATCTTATTTTTAGTTTCTGAAAAATATTTATTTTTCATAATTTTACTAATTTAAATTGTTTTAATCATAATTAATTGATTAAAAACTCATTTTTAATGATTTAATCTCAAACTTTTTTTGGGAAATTATTTCTAATCATCATGAACTGAAATAAAAATTATTTGTTTAGAAAACTTTTATTTTTATTAATTTTCCTATTTTTAATCATTTAAACATGATTTAAATTCACTAAATCAGTTTTAAATATAAATAAGTTTATAAAATTTATGGGAAAATTATTTTCATTGATTTACATCAGAAAACATTCATTTTCTATAAAAAATAATATTTTTTGGATCATGTCTTGTATTTTTAGTCTTATTTATGTTTAATTAGACATAATTAATCATTTATTTATTTATATTATTTAACATCTATTTCATAAATACTTTTCTTATAAAATAGAGAGAGTCTTATGTTGAAGTCTTAGTTATTATTTGTTGGTTTATGTTGTAACTCATAATTATTTATTTATACATTTAAGATTATTATATTTATTTAATTTAGTTAAAGTAATTAATTAAATTACTTTGTCTTAATTATTCAAACATGTTTTTATCTAAATATTCAATTGGTAATAATTATATTAACTAAACCATATTTACAAACTTTGTATATTATTTTTTAATATACAACTTTTATATTAATTCGACTTATCATAAAAACTCTAATTCCCCAAATCGACTTAGCAAACCCTAATGCCTTAGACCCTAGTTACCTTAGACTCTTAGACTTTTCCCTTATTAGCATTCTATTACGTTATAGGTTGAGTTCCTCGGAATCCCCATTACTTAGCTCACTACTGCTTAAGTTGGATCGCTTTCGCAAACTGTGAGTATATCTTTCCCCTTTTTACTGTTTTACTCTTTTGGGGTGACTCATGTACACTTATTACTAAACTTACGTATGTTATTTACAAAGCAATGTGCTCTTCATATGTTTTGTGTGAATTGTATGAACGATTTGTCAAAGTCATTAACCTTTGGGCCGCACCTAACAATGAGTAGTACTACGAATTATTTCCTTTGGTTACTTACGTGAACGAGTTAAGTCCTTGGTCATTGTTATGGTTTTTCTTGAACGATGTGTGAACGATTATTGAACGATGTGAGGCTTGATTTTGACCCTTTTACATATTACAATATCATAGCACATATATTACGAAACACTTTTCTATATGTATTCAAACTGGGTATGCTCACCAATACATTTTTGTATTGACCAAATTATTTTCGTACATGTTTCAGGTTCTTATGAGATGACTTTTAAGCTTTTGGAATTTTACTTAGATTTTGGATTCATTGTATTTGTGTTAGTTGGCATTTAGAATCGTTGTATTTCAATTCAATGTAATAAACTATGTAATCAATATATCAATATTTACACTTTTAGTCCATGAGCTATTGAACAATCGTCACTACGTGACACCTCGATGTTTCCGCCATCGGTTGGGGTGTTACATTTTCGTAGCAACAATTCATAGCAAATGCTTGCTTTTTAGTAGTGTATGCTTTTGTTTACAGTTGAAAGAAAGAAATTGAAATTTTAATGATTATGGATGATTTTAAGCAATTTATGTATGTTATTTATCATATTTTATTATGTGATATATTTCCTTTTTTCAACCCGTGTAATACACAAGTCTATAACCTGTCATAATACTTAGGATGGACACGCACTTGGGATATATAAAATATTTAAAAGTTAGGTATGTATATTTGAGCATAATTGCCAACCCGTTTACAGGTGTGACTCTTGATCACACCTCTTGCGCAATTTCGTTTATAATAAACATCATTTCAATCTCACAGTCAATAAATAAGTTCTTTTACTCTTAATCTATTTTGTTGTTCTTTTACTCTTAATCTATTTTGTTGTTCTTTAGTGTTTACATTATATTTATTAAATGCGTTTACTAATTGTGGGGTTCTTAGAACATTGAATCATTAATGGAATTTATAATAAAGGTAATTTGCAGGTAAGAACATGAATTCATATGAGGGTGAAAGAAAGAACGGATACTTTTATTATCAACACACACAACATTTTCTTTGTTTACATACATATATATTTACACAAATCTACCGAACCACTAAGCATTGAACCATTTCCAAATGATGGTTCGTAATGTGACCCATACTATAAGTAATTTAACTAATATAAATAATACATTGTACTTGAACAATAATTATAATAGTTACAATAAAATATATTTTCCATCCATTTGTCAAATCTAATACTGATCTTTTATCTTTTCAAAGATCCAACTAGTAACGTTGATTTCAAGGAGATGTAAAGACCTTATTGTTGGGTGAGCTGATGACCATCTATTGGTGTGTTCCCATCATTGCATTATAGCTGGTTTTTGTCATCTAACTTGGGCTAGTTTGTGGTGTTTTAACGTTACTTTCAAGGACGCTCATAGAACATATGACAACTATCTAATATCGAACATGATTACCTTAGGCCCTTATGGTTGTAATGGGACATAGTTAATACATGGTAACACTAGGAAAGGACCAAATTAAACCAATTGTAACTTTTGGTGTTTGGAGTTTCGGGATAAGATATTGCCGTATTCAGGCGTTGGATGATTGGACAAACCGTCATACTGCATCGACATAATGTGATGATATGTATTGTATTTCTTATTAGTTGAGAAATAATATTACATCATTTTCAAAATGTAGGTGTAAACTGTCAGTTTATCTTTGTACAAAATACAACCATCTGACGTGCATCCACATAATGTGAGGTCTATGGTATGTTCAATATAGTAGTAGTACAGAGAAAACACATACAATCAACCTTCATTCATGCCACAAAAACTTTCCAACCATATCATCATTCTGGTCGCAAGAACAAGGAAGAAGAATAGGGAAAAATTACATCCGTTGTTTCATGTGAAAATAAAATTCATATATTTTCCAAAATGAACTTTCAGATCACGCTATGAATCACTTTCTTTGCTCCTTGAATCTTTGCCCCTACAATTCAAATAAATAAAAAATATTAATATTCTATTTAGATGATTAGAATACTAATATATCATGTGTTTCAAGGTTAACGTATAGTTATACAGTTTTGACAATTGCTTTTGAACCATGGTAGTAAGACCATAGAACAAAGATGTATGGGGTGCCAAGTAAGTCGCAACAGGCCTTTCAATGGGGAGGTTGGGTACGGAAGATTCAAACTTGAGTACTTGAATAAGTTGCCTCATTGATGGACGTTGCTCTGGGTCAGGGTGTGCACACCATAACCCAACAATCATCAATCGCTTCATTTCTTCCACATCAAAATCTAAGCCAAGACGTGGATCGACAGCTTTGAGTAGTGTTCTTGTCCCATAGAGCTCCCAAACCCATTCTACTAATTTTACTTGACTTTCTTCTGCATTATACACAACAGTTCTCCTCCCACTAGCTATTTCTAAAGCAACAATTCCAAAGCTATACACATCTGATTCCCTGCTTACTTTTCCGGTTATTACACATTCTGGAGCCATGTAACCCCAGGTTCCTGCTAAGACTGTGGTCTTTGAGCATTTTTCGTGTTCAACCAACTTCGCTAACCCAAAATCACCAAGCTTTGGATTGAAATTTGAGTCCAACATGACATTGCTTGATTTAATATCTCTATGCAAAACACATTGCTCCCATTCTTCATGAAGATACATCAAAGCAGAACTTAGGCCAAGGGCAATTTTGTACCTTGTGTCCCAAGTCAACAAACTCTTTTCTTTGAATAGATGTAGATCTAAACTTCCATTATCCATAAACTCGTAAACAAGTAGGAGTTCTCTATTCTCGTGACACCAACCAACGAGTTGCACTAGATTTCTATGTCTCAAGCGACTAATTATCTTCACTTCTGATGCGTACTCCTCGATCCCTTGTTTGGAAGTCCTTGACACCCTCTTAACTGCAACGAATGTGTTAGAATCTTTTAAAAAACCTTTGTAAACACTACCGAAACCTCCTTCACCAAGCTTTTCGTGCTCTGAAAAGTTACGGGTTGACTGCACTAATTTGTGATAGGAGAATCTTTTGGGGCCAGTACCAATTTCAAAGTCATTGTTCATCGCAATGTAAAATCCATGTTCTTCTTCCTCCTCCTCGTCAAACATTTTCTTCCACTTCCACCTCCAAAAAACTACAATAACAATAACGACCACAAATATAATGACAACCCACACTCCAACTTTCATTCCCACTTTGCTGTTTCTGCCATCAGCTGGTAAATCGGTACTATGGAAACTCCAAGCTGTCACAGTATGTCTTTGGTTGTAAAGAACTACCGATGCTGCTGAAAACCCGAGAATCACCCATTCAGGCAACTCATTCCTGAGATCAATTGTGTAAACAAGCTTATCATAATGTACAGTTGAATAGTTTTGAAAACCAGTATAGGAAACTGAAAGATTTTTTGAAATCGAATCGTATGTAATCCAAGCTGTACACAGTCCCCCATGAGGTATAAATCTTGACCATTTCTGATAGACAACAGAATCAAGAGAGTTAATGCTAATATCCACATAATCCTGACTGTAGTTCCCAGGAGTAACAAACTTCACTGATACAAATGGGCTCATTGCCTTCATGGATGTCATATTAACCGGAAGACCCATGGCCTTCCGACTGCGGGTTATCACAGAATTATTCTGAGCAAGAAAGAATGTGAGACCACCTCCGTTAGTAACTGGCCTGTTTGAACCAATTACAAAGGAGAAATTGGTAAAGAAGCTTGCTAAGTCACCAGATTTGCGGTCCCAAAGATGAAGTGGTCTGATGTATGTCGCCCGTCCGGCTGTCTCCATTATCATGAGCGGATAAACACTTGTTGTGGTCAGCTGGATTCCATTATTATCGATATAAGCTGCGATACCTTGGGTAACAATTTCTCGATTCGCACTTTGTTGACCAATATGTTTCATATTGAACGTAATTGAAGCTACATAAGGCATCAAATTCACAAAGGCAATGATCAAATAGGTGCTGGAGAATGTCATTACTGATGCCTTCTCTGATTATTAACACTTCGTGTAATAGTAGTCCATATAATAATAAATTTGTAACTCTATTATTGATATAATGATTCTGGTATTTTTTATTGCAATTATCCTTTTAATGGCTTATACGACTACTACCGTCGATAACAAAGAGTTTGGAACATTTTATGGTGGAAAAAAGTATAACTATATGATAAATCAATGAATGTATTTTATTAATTTAATAGATAACCAATTAAATTTTTGAATGAATATAGAGCGTCAACAATATGTCCTTTTTTTTTAAACGTTCAAAAACTATATATATAGATATATAGGCCCAGCAAGAAGCTGGAGAAAAAACATACAACGAAACAACAAAAACAGCCACCAAACTACAAAACAAGGAGGAAAACCCCAAGTTTACAATAAATCCAAAATATCAAAATTCTTCCAATCCTCCCAGGAAACATCGGCCGAACCATTTCTGTGAGTAATCCACATAAAACAGTCTTCTTTAATCTTATCGACATAGACTCTCACCTAGACGAAACAACCTTCGAAGACTATCTTATTGCGAGCATCCCATATACGCCACACCGTAGCAACAACCACCGCGAGCACAATATTTTTCCATCTACTACTCCCCGGACATATGATCTTCAAACAATATGTCCTATTGCAGCTTGTGAAGCATACCATTATTATTAGGCTAATGGGTGTGTTATGAACCTCTAAAGGAAGACTATCGTTGATGTCACATCATAAAGAGATGATACGTCGAAGTTTACATTTGAGAAGAGACCACCTTCAAAGAAGAAGAAAGATACTGGAAAATCAAGTTCAAAGAAGAAAGGTGAGAACGTTGATTCAGATGAAAGTATATTCTGGAATGAGAAGGTGAGGTCCTTGACTGATGATGCTAAACAAGTTTACAAGGACATGTTAGAAAGAAGAGAATGGACCATTGAGTTCACAGGTCGTTTTGCTGAAATATTCCAAACTGATGATATGAGATATGAATTGGAATATAACGATCCTGATTTAGAAGAAGGGGAAGTACCTGCATCTGTGGCAAAGGAGATTTTAGATGGACTTGCACAGAGGGTAGGGAAAACGTTTGAGGAGTTTATTGTAGATGAGTCGATTCCACATATTCCTGAAAAGGATATTGGAAGTCACTCGGATGATAAGAATACCCCTGAATTTGAAGAAGTGGAAATAGAAGATATAACGCATGAGGAATACCCACAATACTTCAGACAAACTGATGAAGATGTGGTGTTTCCTGACTTTACTGAAATTCCAAACACTTCTGCAAAGAAAAAGGCTAAGCAGAGAAGTGCAGAGTTTGTAGAGAAAGTATTTGGAGCTGATAAGTCAGAATCTTCAAATAAATCTGATGAATTAAAGAGTTATTTGAAGAAGTTAAGAGAAATGGATGAGAACCGACCGAAACCTGAAGCTCAAGGAAATTTTTATAGATTTCACAATGCTAAGTTCAGAGGCAGAGCTCTCGGGTGGACATATTTGGGCAGACTGAAGTGTCTAGCTGCCAAATGGGAATCAGGGATCTTGTACTTTTACAGATTCATTGACTTGCTAACTCTACCGTACTGGGCGGTTAGAGATCTATGCAGATTCCCTATGTCGGGTGCTTCAGTTAACAATACACATGTCGGTTGGTGCGCAGACAAGCTGGTTTGGGAGAGTAGAACAAAATGGAATAGATTCAAGCCACAATATCCCAGAAGGAAAGTGCATAGGGATATTGATCCCAGAACCAAGCTGAAGCGGGTTACTTTGATAGATAAGGCACCTGAAGTGATGAGGAAAATACCTTTGATGCCCATGCCACAACATTTCAGTGCTGATTTTATCTTCTGGTATTATGATTGGAGAAAGGCAGAAGCGGTGATTGTGTTGAGAGATGGAAAGGATAAATACAAGCATGTGCATGTATTTGATCCTATGTGGTTGATAAATTGCAATTTCGAAGACATCATCATGCTCTTTTACAATCCGATTCATCATGAGCCGAACGACGCTGATCAGGCAAAGAAATACACTCAAGTGGTTGGTGTATGTTTTGCATATGATATAAATGCTGGAAGCAATTTGGATGGAAAACTTTGCAAGATGGTGAAGATGGCAAACGTGTCGAAACCAGTGAAGAGAAGGTTAGAGCCAGAAATGACAAAAGAGCAGAAGAAACAGCTCAGAATCAAGTTGCTGAACAAAGCCATGGACGAGGACAGAAAACGATCCAATCAATAGTCGAGGGGGAGTTTGTAGATGCGTTTTGCGACTAGTGATTGGATAGTTAACATGTGTTAGAAGGCTGATGTGGGCGAATGTAGATCAATGTGGGCGAAGGTGGATGTAATGTGGGCGAAGGTAAAACTGACTGGACGAAACTGGAATGGGACATGACTGAAGACACACATTCGACCACTACAGTGGGCGAATGTGGAAAAGACTCACATTCGACCAAGTGAAATGGGCGAATGTGCAGTGCCTATAAATAGAATTTGTGTTTTTGTAATGTTAAGTGAGTCATTAGGTGTGTGTGTTTTGAGGTGTTGTTCCAGGATAGTTTGAGAGAGTCTGTGTTTGAGTTAGATTAACAGTATTGACATTGTAATCAAGTTTATAATCAAGTTAATCTATGAAAACGTTTGAAAATGACTTTGATTGTGTTTTGATTTGAGTTTATATCAGTTTGTTCAAAGCTAGGGTTTCCGCACCTGGTTTTGTAACTTGTATGATCATATAATCCTGTTTTCGTGTAAAATCATCCTCCTACAAAGTGTAAATTTGTCAATGTGTCAATGGATGATAGATCCCCACCAAGGGTAAATTTGTCAATTTTGAATGTTTAAAAGAAACCCAATGTTCTTATATTAAAATGAATTTTTCAGCTCCAAGCGACAATTTGGTAATTTTTAAGCATTTTAAAGTCTCCTAAGTGTGTGTACAGTTCACACGTATCATATATCCACGCGTAGGAGGGCTATTCAGGGTGTTAAAATGTATATTTTGGAATTTCAAGGGTTATAGGTCATGCGTGTGAAAGATTATACATGTATGACTGCATAAGTGTAAAAGAGGTGACGTAGGAGGGGTGTATTGGTCCTACGCGTGAAACAAAAGGGCCTAATGTTGCCATACTCCTGAAACTAGTCATACGGGTGAATTCGTTCATGCATTAGGGACTAAGTATAATACAACAGTTCTTTCCCAAAACTCATACATTCTCCTATACGTACACCTAAAAACTAAAACCCTTTGTCTTTTTGACTTTTGAGCTAAACATCACCCTTAGTTTTTATTGTTTCACCAAATATTTACAAACGAATGGTGAGTATTTCAAGCCAATCATTGATCGATTTCATCCACTATATTGAGGGATATGGTCGATTTATGTTCTTGATAAAAACCCGATTTTAAAACCACTCATTAAGCATAGAAGCAACATTGTTTGAAAATTTATGGACCAGGTTTGGATAATCGGCCTTTTATCATGTTATGTATCAAAAATTAGGACTCAAATCGACCTAATGCGAAAATTTTGAATATTTAAAGCCTGTCAGGCCTATGAAGCCTCCTACGCCTGATGAGTTTCAGGCGTAGGAAGCAATACATGTGAAACTATCACACGAATGAGGCCTTATACACCTGTAAGTCCGAAAGTTTGGCGATTTGTGTCGGTTTGTCATTTTAATCTCGTTTTCAAAGTTCTTATGTATGTTTGATGAGTTTTTGCAGATATGCACTTGAATCTGGGACTTCGCTATAACATATGTGCTCATTTGAACACGGAAACTCCAAATTCTACGGATTATGTGGATTTTATCAACTTTATGAAGCATTCAACTATCCATAGCTAAAGAATACATGTCGTATCTGAGTCATCAAAGGAAGTTCTAGGTGACTACTACCCCCTATAGCAATCGTACACCAATTATGATTGTAGGAAGAGTTAATAATGGGAAGTCATAGTTACGGAGAAAATTACCTGAGATACTCTTCATTTCAATGCTCAAGAGGACTAACGCATTGAGTTTTCCGCAAATCTAATACGTGGACCCTTTAAAAGATTGAAGTACGATAGCAACATCACATTGTCAATACTGTTGAAGACAAATTTGTGTAGACAATACAGATACTTGCTTCGTGTTCTTATTAACTGTATTAGCCCAAGGCTTAGTACTTTTGATGTAACCAAGGAAATAGTATATTCAACAATGGTAGCCCTAGTTCTAAACAAGTTGTTTAAGTTTTCAGGAATGACATTCCATCACCTAAAAAGAGAATGTGTAAGTGAAGTTTAAGTCTCAAAAGTCATTGATGAGTCCAAGATTCCTTCAAATGATTTTTGATTCTTAGATTCCTAAATTTAATAAAGCAGAGTCATATGAACGATCTGACAATGAACAGAATGAAGTCATATAAGAAGAAGAAAGAACCTCCAACAAAGAAAATGATCAGTCACATTGCAAGAGTTGATTATAAAGAGCCTCCAAATGATAATTGGAGACATGTTGACTGTGACTCTGTTGTTGAGGTTGTTCGTTGAGGTTGTTTAACCTCAGGGAGAAGAAAGAGGTGATGATGATGAGGGTAGTCAAGGACCTCAGGGGAACTCCCTGAACCTTCACCGACCCATGAATATCCAATTAAAATATATGCCACATCTGCAATTACTATGCCAGGAATCTCTACGACAGTATTTGGAGAACCAACATCTTCTACTCCTAGCTCAACTAGTATTGAAGCTGACTCATCAAGAACTAGAAGACGTGATCTGGGCAAGGAAGTAGAGTCAATGCCAGTGATTGTGAGTATAGAAGATATTCTAATAGTTGTGCTAGTGGACGACAGTGATAGTGAATCTACTAAGGACAATGAGTCGGTTCCCTGTAGAGTTATTAAACAGAGTGCTCAGGATGAACATATGAGGAATATCCACGAGCTTACGACTCTACAAGAGCGCGAGATGTTGCAGAAAAAGAGAGAAGAAATGAGGGATCCAGAGTAGATTTTGAATATTGAGGAGTTAGACAAAGAACTTGAAAAAGAACGGCCTTTAAAGCCTAAAGCTACAGCTTCGTCCAGTGATCCCAAAATGTCTGAGTTGCCAAAGAAGCAAAGAAAATCCGCTATCCAAAGCAAGCTGTCTATCAAACTCTCAACCTAACCACCCCGTCAAAAACCAAAACGACCACAACAACAACAACAACCACTTCAACCTCTCTATCAGCCACTACTAGAACTGCAATCTTCACTGAGTCCATCTAATTTGCAACTTCTATGCCTTCTTCATCTACTTAGATGTTTGTTGATGCTGATATACAAAAGCTTAAATCTGAGATTGGAATCCCACAGTTCCAACTACCACAACAATCTAAACAACTACCTTTCATGTTATCCATTTTACCTGTTCCAACCTCATCAAGTGGCCCATATCTCTAAGCTCATCGTGGTCATGCTTCACATGCAAGCTTCTTAGAACTTGGAGAATCAGCGAAGGTTAACTGAATTAGAACAAAGAGATCATCAGTTCCTAACCATCATTAATGACACGAGAGCTGAAAATCAAAGACTTATAACTACTCTATATGCGGCGATGCTCAAGTTAACCAATAACAAGTAAGAGATTCGATAGTTAATAAAATCTCATGATGAAACAGTGAATCGCCTTATTGTTGTCGAGTCAGACAACAAGAAGTTAAAAGGACGTGTTGATCACTATTTCAACAAACACAAAAGACTCACAGCTGGTGATAGTGATGATAGTGATGATGAGGAAGATAATGAACATGAGGGTGATTCTGTCGATGACCATGAATCGAGGAAAGATAGAACTGGTGGTGATGATAAAGAAGAAGGTGGTGATGGTGGGGCCAGCTCAAGACAAACGTAAAACAACTGTGTCCAAATTTAGAGAGAGGAGATCAAAGGAAACGCATGACGAAGGCTCGAGACCTTACGGTGGCTCAAATTCTCAACAAGCCCCTTCTGCTGAAGCTTATGCACAATTAAAAGGGGTTGTTGCTCATAGGGAGGTTCCTATTGAATTGATGTCACAACCCAACCGATGGCGGAATACACCGAGGCGCGATTTATGTTAGATTGTTCAAAGACTTCATGATACTAGAATTTGTGACAAATAATTCAAAGGTTTCATTTCATAATAGTAAAAAATAGAAGTACGAATTGTTCAAAAAGAAATAAAACATTCATGATTTCATAGTTTAAAGCGGTGCGTTTCTAAATCCAATCCTAACGAGTTTCTTGAATCATCACATCAAATATTTCCTAGAACATGTATAAAATATCCGTCAACACATAAAGCATTGGTGAGCATACTAGTTTTAGTTTACATACATAGTATTTAAAATGTTATACTCAAATCATCATGCTATAGCTTTACATACATAGACTCATACAAAAGGCATAAATCAATCCCTTGATTCCACATCTTACACCCAACACTATCGTGTTAGGCCGTTAAGACTTAACAATGACCCATAAAGAGGGCAGTGTTCTACTCCTATAGCGCTATACATGTTAAGGTGGGCTAAAAATAGTTAATGAATTATGCTAGGGCAGTTGTATCTTAGAATTTTAGCATGACAATAACATACAAGCATGTTTGATAGATGGAGCATGTGAATATGAAAGAATTTAGTGTATTTTGCATAGTGATACATGTTGAGTCCCAAAAGTGATAAAAGAAAAGGGGACAAGTATGAACTCACCTTAGGGTGCGTTAAAGTTCTCAAAAATGAGTCTTGAAGAAATGAAGTTTTTTGCTCCGAATAACTAGAATTAGAGAGGAAAGCGTTTTAGGTTCAAGAGTTGGATTATTAGGTTCAAGAGAGTCAAGCAAGCCTTTAAGGCGAACCAAAACACAAACCACTATAAAGGTGATTCAGATGGTCATGAGAGTCAAGTAGTGCCTTTAAGGCTAACCAACACACAAACCACCATAAAGGTGATTCGGATGGTCAAGAGAGTCAAGTATTGGTAAGGTAGGGATGTATCCACAAACCTTCCAAGTTATTAGATTAGTAGAGTTTTGAAAGTATATATTTTGGTATTTACGTAATATAACTAGGAGATTAAAGTAGCGTATGGTGACTTAGTTTGGAAGAGCCTTGGCTTTCCTTTGTCAACCATTAACCATAACACAAGTCCATCCAATATTAAGTTATTGGTGAACTTGGTTGATATCACTACAACTAACCTTCTAGTGCATAAAAACAATAGAAGATGAACCACGTTTGAGGCCTCATTTTGGTGTCCTACTCATATTTAGTTGCCATAGCAAACAAGAGCAAGGTCCTAGAGGTTTTCCCAAGGGGTTAGAAGAAGAGGAGAAATGAAGAAAGAAGAGGAAAGTGGGTGTTTAAAATGAGAAAAGTCACTTAGAAGTGGGTTTCCAACACTTGGGATTTCTTGAAGAATTCGGATGTTTAGAGAGGATTTGAGATTGAGCAAGTGTTATAATGGGTAGAGAGTGGTGTATTTATAGGAGGGGTAAAGTGGTTGGGTAATTAAGAAAGTTAAGAGGTGGTTGAGAATGAATTAGGTAGGGGGTTGAATTTGGTTATAATTGTTGATATCTTAAAAAAAAAGAAAAAATAAATAAAAAAAAACAACGAACATGTTGTTGTTGTTGTTAGAAAAAAAGTCAAAGCAATTTTATTCATGGTTTCGTTTTCCTTTTTCTTTTTTTTTAACTAAAAGTATTATTATAAAAATTTATATGTTTTATTTTAAAGATAAAATAAATATATATTAAGATCTTAACTAAATGAGTTTCTTGTTATAACGCCTAAATTGAACAGGATAAATTATAAAGACGACTCGTCATGAATTGGTAGGAGTAACATAAAAGAAGCGAATAAAGGCCAACTTGGAATTTGTTAAGTATAGAATTTAAAATACATGATGAGTAAAAATTACGCGATGTTACAATCGATGCAGTCTTTCTTTGATATTTTCTTTTCTTATGACAATGGGAATCGTACGACCAAACCATTCATGGATCTGGAAGAAGGTGAAATACCTCCAAAGATGTCAAGCGAAGATGTTGCCAAAGTCTTTGGGTAAACCTATTTAGAAGTCATTATTGCTGATACTTCTCAACGATTTTCTAAAGAAGATGGCATGTTGGATTACATTGAAACCAGAGACGTCATAGATCCTTGAGTATGTGGTGAATGATTCGGCAAGCAAGATTCCAGATCTCAAAGATAAATATTTTGAAGATGTTGAAATGATTATGGAGTCTTATAATCCTGAAACAAGTGAATCAGAGGCTGAGAAGGCAAAAAAAGAACGTATTCAGGAAAATTGCAAGCTATGGTTTAACGAATACAGAAAGCAAGAGCCAGTCCAAGCTAAGAAGTTCACAAAACGATGGAATCAAATGCCTGGTAATGAGATCTAGTGTGCAAGGAGCTGATTGAAGAAAACATCACACAAGATACATTCCATACGATTATTTGTAAAGAAAGTGTCCAGTGTTGGCAGTATGTTGTGCCACAGTTTCTAGTGCGATTCTGGTCCAAAGAGAATGATCCATGAATAGGAAAGTACATTTGGAAGCGTACTATTAAGCCTTCCATACTCATGACACTGGTTCCTCTTGCACCAATTGAACAGGAACTTCTCTGATACGTTCATGTTCTGGTCTTACAACTCGACTACTACCGAAGCGGTCATTGTACCCAGAAAAGATCCCAATCTATGTAGGAAGTTGAGGGTGTTTGATATGATGTGGCTGGTGAATTGTTCTGAAGAAGACGTGAAGAATCTCCTTCAGAATCTGATTCATTATCAACACCAAGATCCAGAACAAGCGATAAGATATAGAAGATGATTCGGTTTTCTTACTCAGAGAACATTCACTCTGGATGTGATCGGACCAAGATAAAGGTGTTTGAAGCATGAAGAGGTTGCTAATGAAGGTGGAAGATTGGTTGTAGTGGATGCATGGTTTTGAAGATATCTATCAATGTCTAAGGGGAGTCTGTTAGCGCACCCTTCTACATGTCCATAACTTAGATATAAGTTTTACTTCTCTTAGATATATTTTGGGTGTAATCGGGTGGCATTTCAGGACGCAAATTTTGGTATGGAATGTAACATTACTGGCGTATGAGAGTCTCATACTCCTTGAACCTTAGGGGTAAGAGAGTCCTACCATTAGACTCTTCCAGGCGTAGGACAGGGCCTTATATAAGGGTGCTTTATGCTCAAACTTTTGATGTGCCAATAATTTAATATGTTTTACATGTGTAATTATCCTCCTTTTTGTACCTTTTTATGCTTTTATCTTTTATAAAATATTGTTAATCGTTCCTATGAGATAAATGCAGGTTCTTGGAAGCAAAAAGCAAAAAGGAAAAGAAAAGGCACATTTTGAGTGGAAAACAAACTTCTAGGGGACAAAAGGGTACATGGTACAACAACCTTGTCTCCCACATGCAAGTTTTGAAGTCCACATGCAAGTTTCAGATGCAGCACGGTTGCGCTCCGACCGTGCAACTGTTTCGGGTCAACAAGTCAACATTTCCAAGTCAACAGAGGTCAAAATCAGAATTTTGAAGTGTGCACAGGCGTGCCCCACTGTATGGCACGATCATGCTTTACTCCAGCGTGTTCCCCAAGGCTTAAACCGACCAAAACTGACAGCGATGGTAAAAAAGAAGCTGAGCACGGGCGTGCTCATGTCTTGAGCATGGGCGTGCTTAGTACCTAGTGTCGAGCACGGGCGTGCCTGGGTATGAGCAGGGGCGTGCTTGAGCTGGTTTGCTGTCACACCCTCACTTTCCACTACAGGGTCTACACCGCGAGGCCTGTGACGTGCCAGGATCCCATAGCCATAAGTCATACAAACGATTCTAAATGCCCAAACCATTTAGTTCGTTATTATGAAAACAAGTTTTATAGAGAATTGAAATATACAAACAGTTGCGGAAGCGAATTTAAAGTAAATCGTTAAACAATAGAATGCGCATAACAATGCATTCATAACCATAGTAGATAATTAAGCATACTAAAATAGTTTAAAGTGACCATAACCCAATAACGCTACATGATGCATGCCCTACTCGTGCTCCGAACTCGTGTCCTGCAAAAAGGTATAATAATCATGTGTCAACATAAAGTTGGTGAGTTCACAAGTTTAAGTAATTGCGTAGGTCTCCCAGACCACGTAAAATGAGTAGTCAGCTAATTCACATGCCAGAGGTAGCTAGCCCACTCATGATGACTAATACCAGTAATACCGAACTGCTAATCTATGAGTAGGTAGTGCCTTGCACCATTGTCTATCAACAATGATAATTGTTAAGTTATAGTTCACACCCATGCTCCCAGCAGATGTGAGGTTTGTGAGACCTAATAGCGCTATCAACTAGTAACCCGCTTGCCATCCGGCAACTCATTCGTTATTTAGAAGGACTTCAATGATAGGTGTGGTTTAGTTCATCAAGGACATAAGCATGAATTAGTGAAAGCAGATTCACCCAGTGAATCATTGCACCCCAAACCCGGGATGTGTAAAGTAGTCCCAAAACGGACTATGCAATAGTTTAGAAAATTGTCTCATCTGAGACGTATGTTTTGGAGAAAAGAGTAGTGAAACTCACCTGGTAAAAACGCTTGAGATCTAGTGAAGCCGAATCACGTAGCTACTATTGCCTGGACAGTACTTGCCCTATGATTCATTTAAATCATGGTCAATCACAAGTTTATCATACAACATGCCTACCTAACACTTGTAGATCTAGTTATTACGTGAACCTTGGTTCTATACTTGTGATAGATCTAGTTATCTTAACATGTGTTTGGGACATTAACATACCTAAGTTGAGATTAACACATGTTCTAACCTTATTGATACATGCTATTAGATGGTATCCGATTGTAAAACCTCATGTAGATCCTGAAACCTATCTTGATCTTAGGTATTACAAAAACCGATAGCTACATATGGTGATCTATGTGATCATGGAATATAAAACATAGTACTTGGCCTCCTAAAGACGTAACAAGGCCAATTGATGTAGTGTTCAATTAATATGTTCACTAGTGAGCAAGGTCAAGCAAAAACTATGGCGATGTGTGTGTGTTTATGTGTTTAAATAAATCTAGAGTTGATTAGAGTAGGGTAGACTAGGCTAGATCATAGTTTAAGGGCATGGATACCTTACCAAGAGTGATCGAAAGATGGATAGCTTCCAAGGCTCCTCCACGAGTCTTGCAAGGCTTCGGTTATGGTGAGCAAGATCCGGAAGTTTAGAGAGAGTGAAAGAATGATGTTTGTGTGCACTTGAGAATGAGATATGGTGCCTTTATATAGGAGTCGAGTGGGGTAGAGGACAAAACAATTTAGGAATGACCATTCCTTGTTTTCGGCGCATGTAGGTGTGTAAGTTAACATCATTTGAAGTGAGTAAGTGACTAATCAAGAGTGGGTTAAGTGGAATTAGGCTAGGAAGATGAATAGTTTTGTCTTGTTATCTATTTGCATGAAATCCATGACCTCACCAAGATTCTAGATCGCTTACATCACTTAGGAGGGCATTACGAATTCTTAGTCATGCCTTTTGGGTTAACGAATGCTCCGGCCGTTTTCATATACCTCATGAACCGTGTCTGCAAGCCCTATTTAGACAAGTTCGTTATTGTCTTCATAGACGACATCTTGGTCTTCTCGTAAACTCAAGAAGAGCACGAAAAACATCTCAGGTTGATTTTAGAGTTGCTCAAGAATGAGAAACTGTTTGCCAAATTCTCGAAATGCGAGTTCTGGATTCGAGAAGTCCATTTCCTCAGTCACGTTGTGAACGAGAAAGGGATACAAGTCGATCCCGCGAAGATTCAAGCAATCAAGGATTGGGCTATGCACAAGACACCAACTGAGGTGCAACAATTTTTGGGGTTAGCTGGTTACTATTGTCGGTTCATTGAGAATTTCTCCAAGATTGCCCAGTCATTGACTGTCTTTACGCAGAAAGACAAGAAATTCGATTGGGGAGTCAAGCAGGAGAATGCGTTCCAAGTATTGAAGGACTGTTTGTGCAGGGCTCCAATTCTTTCTCTTCCTGAAGGTATCGATGATTTCATAGTTTATTGCGATGCTTCTCATAAAGGTCTTTGATGTGTACTCATGCAAAGGAATAAGGTCATTGACTACGCATCTCGACAACTCAAAGTTAATGAGAAGAATTACACGACTCATGAACTAGATTTAGGTGCAGTAATCTTTGCTCTCAAGATTTGGAGGCACTACCTTTACGGCACCAAGTGCACCATTTTCACCGATCACAAGAGCTTGCAACACATCTTTAATCAGAAGGATCTGAACATGCGGCAACACAGATGGGTTGAATTGCTGAACGATTACGATTGTGAGATTAAATACCATCCGAGAAAAGCCAACGTCGTGGCTGATGCATTAAGCCGGAAGGAACGAGTTAAGACCTTGCGTGTTCGCGAACTAGGTTTGACCATCTATACAAATCTCACTACCTGTATTCGTGATGCTCAGCAGGAAGCTCTGAAAGGTGAGAACCTGAAGAGTGAATCGTTATTCAAGATGGTAGATCTGTTGGAACCAAGGTCTGATGGCACAATTTATTTTGCCAACCGGATCTGAATGCCACGTTTTGGTGGGTTACGCGATCTAATCCTAGAAGAAGCCCACAAGCCTAGATACTCGGTTCATCCTGGTGCTGACAAGATGTACAAAGATGTGAATTAACTTTACTGGTGGCCTAACTTGAAAGGTGAAATCGCTACGTACGTCGGCCGGTGTCTTATCTGCTCAAAGGTCAAGGCTGAGTATCAAATGCTGTCTGGTCTGCTCCAGCAACCAGAAATTCCTGTTTGGAAGTGGGAACAGATTTCTATGGATTTCATCACCAAGCTACCCTAGACGTCTAATGGTCACGACACGATTTAGGTAATTGTTGACAGGTTGACTAAATCCGAGCATTTCTCGCCGATTAATGAAACCGATAAATTAGAGATACTCGCCAAGCTATACATCAAGGAGATTGTAACTAGGCATGGTGTGCTTGTTTCAATCATTTCCGACCGAGGCAGTCGATTTACTTCCCGATTCTGGCAAACATTGATGGACGCATTAGGCTCTCGCTTAGACATGAGCACAGCTTATCATCCTCAAACAGATGGCCAGAGTGAGCGCACAATTCAGTCATTGGAGGACATGCTTCGGGCTTGTGTAATGGATTTCGGTGGAAACTGGGATTCTCATTTACCATTGGTTGAGTTCTCCTACAATAACAGTTACTGTACCAGTATCAAGGCTGCTCCGTTTGAAGCCCTGTATGGTCGTAAGTGTAGATCTCCTTTGTGTTGGGCAGAAGTTGGAGACAAATATTTGACTGGCCTCGAGCTCATTCAAGAGACCACCGACAAGATCTTTCAGATCCATGATCGCTTGAAAGCCGCTCGAGATCTTCAAAAGAGCTACGCCGATTGCCGCCACAAACCACTGGAGTTTCAGGTTGGCGATAAGGTACTCTTGAAAGTCTCACCCCAAAAGGGTGTACCACGATTTGGCAAGTGTGGAAAACTTATTCCCCGATACATTGGTCCGTTCGAGATACTTTCTAGGGTTGGTCCCGTGGCATACAAGCTCAAGTTGCCAGAAGAGCTAAGTGGTGTTCTTGACACTTTCCATACTTTCTAGCTGAAGAAATGTTTGTCTGATGAGTCCTTGATCATTCTTCTCGACGAAATTCAGCTCCACTTGTCGAGGAGCCAATCGAGGTGAACGATTAAAAAGTTCAGAAATTGAGAAGGAGCCGCACCAAACTTGTGAAGGTCAGATGGAATGCAAAGCGTGGTCCCGAATTTACATGGGAACGCGAAGACGAGATGAGACGCAAGTACCCAGCTCTTTTTCCTTATACTACGGGAACTTGTAGGGAAACTCGATTTCTAGGACGAAATTCCAAAACAAGGGGAGAATGTGGCAACAGTCAACGAACTAGGTCAACATCCGTACATAATTCATTTATTGCCTTAGTATAGGTGCATATTTAGACAGTTTGCATACACTACCCCCCCCCCCCCCCCCAGCCTAGTGAAGCAAGAGTTAATCAGATTGCTCAACATGGGACACTTGTTTAGTCATACAACAACCGGACAAGACACCAAACAAGCAATTCACCCTAACACATGTATGCACTTTAGCCTCTTGTCATATACCTTACCACATGCCAACGTTTAACCACACAAGACTCATGATTTAATTAGCCAATACATGTTAATATCTTTATCGTCCTCCCATGAAAGCTAGTTAAAACACATGACGTTTTGATCACTCAATTAGATATTCCTATATCTAAACAACTAGAATTCATCAAAAAAACCACTTATACTTAAAGCTGATCACTTATCACCCCTCACCATTGATCTAGGCTACATAATAGCCATATATATATATATATATATATATATATATATATATATATATATGTCCATACATACACGTATCAATGCACACACATGCCATAAGTCTTAGTTTTGATATGTCGCTATCCTAAGCTAAGTAACTAACCTAAAGAATGCCCTTGTCTTTTCCCTTTGGCCGATTATAACACACACATATACTCACTAGTCACCATCAAGGGAATGTCCAAAACTTACACTAATTAGCAAGATCCCACTCCATTCTACCACAAACTTCAACCTTACATAGATAGGTCTTTGTTTTCCTTGATGATCACGGCCAAAAGCTCACCAAGAGGCTTCCATGTCATGTCTATATCCCATATTCTTTCCTTATCTAGCTAAAACAAGAAGCACCAATCACTACAAGGCACTCACTTCCATTGTGAATAAAGAAAAAACTCCCACCCTTTTCCTCTTCCTAGTTCTTGGCCGAAGGAAAGAAGCAAAGAGGACACCTCACATCTTTGATCATTGCTTCCATGATATGTCCCTATCACCCATGGTTACCTCTAACCTTTATACTTTAATTAAAAGACAACTAGGAATAGCCATTCTTACACCTAAAACCCTTCCTAAACTACCTTAACCAGTCGAAAAAGAGGAGGATTAAGGAACTATCACCATCAAGCAACAAGACAAATAACCTACACAAGGACTAATCCCTTTCTCTAAACATGCATCGGCCAAGGTCACCATCTAGAACAAGGCATGATGTAATCACCTATCCTAGAGTCAATTGCATCGAAATGGGAACAAGACAAAGATTGATACACATCCAAGAGGTAGGAACTTGCTATTCTATGATAACTTTCTTGCCTTACTCGATCTAGCATCAAATGGTGAAAGGAATGGTGAACATAACCAATAATCAAGGTGATAAACTATGCCAAAGATGTCTTTGTCTTTACTTGAGGATCGGCCAATATAAAGGGATCCAAACCGTCACATTCTTCAAACCAAAACACATTCACTCTCTCTATGCTCTCGGCTCAAACCTCTAACCCCACCCCTTGATCATCGGCCACAAAGACTCAACATTTGGAGTTCAAGTGGAGTCTAGGACGTCCAAGCAATCGGCTCAATGCATTCCATCCAACTAGGTAAGGTACTCGACTAACAAACCTCCTCATTCATTCATGCTATAATCGACTACCTTGTTAACCCATCCCTCGGCCCTAGACTCCACATTTTTAATCACATGACACTTTGTAAGAAATAGTTTGCAAGACATTACTTCTCAGATATACATCATATGCACATTGTCTTAGTTCTAGTGTTTGTTCATATGATCTTGTCTTAACACCAACTACAATCGGCTTTAGTATAACCATGAGTAGTCAAATTGTATTTTTAAGACTATACAAGACTTGGATCACCATGTAATAGATCGGTTTGCACGAGTACAAGCTCACTTGGCTTAAGTTTAAAGCTAAGGATAACAACATGGTGATCAAGGCTTAAAATTGTTACAAACTCACAAATATGTCGTGTGGTAACTCTACAAGGCTTGGTTATGCTTAAAACAATCAAGTTTAATTCACTATATAATCGGCTTTATCTTTATACAATGAAAACAAATCGGCTACCATAAACTAACATGTGTTAAGCTAAAGCTAAAGCATGTGTTAACTTTGAATTATGTGGTATAATGGTCTAAACATGTGTTAAGATACTTATTTATTACAAATCAATCACACACAATGAATCGGGAACTACATGGACCAATAACAACTCACAAAGAGTCCATTTTATCCGAGATGATTATCAACATTTCCCAAATACATCACTAGCACACTCATGGATAATATACGTACAAGGGTCACACAATAACCAAGTCCACAAATGTTGGGTGAACAATTTGTATGATAAACAAGGCTAGACGACTTACCATGTCCATAATGATCATAGGGTATCATTTCTCAGGACGGTGATCATCTACAGTTTTCCCCAGACCACCTACACTGCTATCAGGTGAGTTTTCATGGCCCCATTTTACTATTTTACTTTTCGAGGGAAATACATGCATCAATACTTGTGTCATTTTCAAGTGTGGGTACATTCTATGGTGACTACCATGTGGAACATGAGACATATTGGTTCATGAGCTCACTTGTCCTCGTACACCGTTTACTGTAACCATTAGCTAAACATTTAGCCATGGAACACTTTAATAGATCTATTGGGTTAACACCCCCACTCTTGGTTAGTTGCTCTAACCGGTTACATACAAAAGAGTGTTAGTATTCTACTATACATACATTGTCTTTAGTGTCCAATGCGCAAGGCACAACAGTCAAGAGGCTTGGTTATGGAACTCATGGTTTGCACAGTGATCATTTTCTTAGCTAGCTTATGATTGGTCGTACATGAATTACACGTTGGTTTTACTTGTTACAATCAAACCCATAAACTCACTAACATTATTGTTGACAAAACTCGTTATGTATGTTTTTCAGGTAACTAGATGGAGGGCCACAGAGATTTGAGGGAAGGGTTCGAGCAAGCACTGCGTGGTACCACTTTGATGTGTTTTCCTTGTCAATCTCATGTTGTTTGATTTTGAGAGTACTAGACAATCTTCTCCCCTGTTAACTCTATGGTGACGTTTTAAATAATTAATGACAATATCCATCTCTTACGGTGGTACTATTTAAATAAAACTGTGTGTTGTTTGAACCTTGTGCTTGAAAACCTTTCGGTCATCGCATCCCCGTGTTTCCGCCTTGGGGTGGTGTGACAGTTTCTGCCATTACTACTGCGAAAACCCGGTGAATCTTTTCTTGTTAAATAAGAAACAATACTACAACTGGTACAAGAGCATTCCAATCTCAATTCATGGGCTATTTGGTTGTTATATATATTTGTTGATAAACATGACGAGTTTTTGGTTAAAAAATAATTTTCTGAGTTTGTTCATGATTGTTTGACTATTCGGAATAATATTTACATTCAAAAGTCACTACAACAAAAAGGGCTTTTAAGGACCTTTTGTGTGGGAGGCTTGTAAAATGGGGTCCTAAAAAATTGTTTAATAGGACGAATGAACTTTTGAGGTCCTTTTATAATATACGCTACTAAACCAGTGTCCTAAAAAGCTAACTAATAGGACGGATGATTCTTTAGGGTCCTATTATCATATAACTTAATAAGACACTTAAAATGTAGATCCTAATAAAGTAATTTATAAGACATTTAGTTGTTGGTGTCCCATTATGTGGTAATGTAATAGGACACTTGATCACCGAGGGTCTTATTATAACATAACTTAATACAACACTTTGTAGTTAAGTCATAAATGTTCGATGTTATAGGACCCTTTCTAGTCGAAGTCATATTAGAACATAACTTAATAGGACACTTGACACATGGGTCTTATAATTTTAACCTTTATAGGACGCTTAATCATTGTGATGTTATTATAATACACCGTAATAGGACACATGATATTTGAGTCATAAAACATTAATTTTATAGGACGCTTATTCGCTGGAGTTTTATTATAACATAACTTAATAAGACACTTAACACTTGAGTCTTATGACTTTAACATTTATAGGACGCTTAATCATAGTGGTGTTATTATAATTCCCAGCAAAACCAAAATGTAGAACAGGTACCCAGCTATAATTGGTTCACCTCTTGGTTCTAAAGTTAAAAAAACAACACAACCATCACAACTCACCTCTCAAGACATCCACAACCACCATTGCAACCCCACCATTCCCTCCAATTGGTCACTCACTACAAAAAAAAATGTCATTTAGTGGCACACACTTTTAATGGCATTTAGCCTTTGTGACGCTAATAAGGTTTTTAGTGACACTTTTTGTGTGCCATACTTGCTTAACACATACTTTTAGTGGCATTTAACTGTCATGCCACTAATTTTGATTTTCAGTGACACTTTAGGTATGCTATAATTGTTTGATACACACTTTAGTGGCATTTAATTTTGTGACACTAATATAATTTTTTTAATGATACCACTAGGACGACAATTCTTGACACAACCTGAACCCGACACAAAAAAGACAACCTTTGTTTGAAAAAAAAAAACGCCGCGTTTAAAAAATGGATCGGGTTTAAGTTGACTCGTATTAACAACAGGTATGGTTTGGGTTAACCCGCTACCCGTTAACTCAACATGATTAAGTACCACTAATATCAAATAACTAAGTTAAAAATCATTTGTCTATATTAAAATTTTATTTATTAAATTGACACTAAAAAATTAATGAGTCATATCCCTCTTTTCCTCTCAATTCACCCTCTCTATCATTTTCCCTCTCAAAAAAATTATCAGTTTCCCGGCAATTGAAAAATTGATAAGTTTCCTCCCAATTGAAATTATCCCTCTCAAAATATTTATCACTTTCCCTCTTCCTCTAAGTTCACCCTCTCTATCACTTTCCAGATCTCAACATTCCACTCATTGTTTCTGATACCAAACACACACACACAAGGGAACCTAGTTAAACCCAACCAATTATCTTCCTCTCCAAGACACCACTTTCACACAGCATACCTTAATTGAAGCAAAGGTAGGCTTTCCCCCTTGTGCACGGCTCGCGGGTATATGTGAGGTTTAAGATACGGTACTATAGCAGATTCAAAGGTGTGTCATATCTGTCTTCATCAACCGTATAGTTGTTCTTCATTCTTGATTTCATACGATACTGTAGCAGAGTATCTATTTTGGATAGCATAAATTTTGTCAAATAAAAACATGCTTATAATATGTTTGAATATTGTTTACTTATGGATATAAATGAAGTAGTAGACTTTTTAGTGAGTGGCTGGTTGATTAATTGGCTATGGGGTCAAAATATGTACTTCTTTGGTTTGGGGAAAATACTATGAAATTGTTAATTAGTTCAAAACATACGTTTGAAGTTATGATAATTGCATTTACTTGGTTCATAGAAGCTTTTTATTGCTTGATATCTTCGTTGCTTTCTGTTAATTCCCTTTTTGATTTTTGCTTTATATTATATGATATGTCTAATTCAAAACAGAGTCTTATTTTGACTTTTCTGGTCAAATTGTTTATGTTTATAATATTTAGTTCTATTAAAAGTTTATATCTTTGTGCTTCATTTTTTGGGCAAATAAAATGAGGCGGTGAAGTAATTTTTTAGGAATATGTATTGTGGGTTTAGGTGCTTCTACAAACATTTTTGTGTGTGAATTTATAATTTGATCAGTTGTCTTCAAAAGTAGGTAGGGAAACTGTTCTTACTGGTCAAACGGGTCGGAAAATGTCATATTTTTTTAGAAATTGAGACAAAAAAAAAGTCATGGATGAACTACATGAGTTTGGGTCAGAACAGACTGAGTTAAACAATTACCGCTTTGGTTTGGGTATAATCGGTCGAACTAATTTTGAAGTTTCTCAATATCCTCCAAATGTTTTGATTATAAATAATTAGAGGTGTTCATCGGGTTTGGTTTTCGGTTATCGGGTTATTCGGGTCGGGCTATTCGGGTTTTCAGTGGTGAAAATGTTACCCAACAACCGACCCAATTTAGTTAAACGGTTATCAGTTATGGGGTTCATCGGGTTCGGGTATATCGGGTCGGGTTAAATGGTTATTGATTAAACGGTATGCTAGTGATGTTATATTCAAGTTGTAACAATATTTTTTATCTTCTAGGAGCTTAACTAATTAATTTTTTTTCTTTTCAACTTAAAAACAATAGACCATAGGAATAGGAGGAAGTGCCAAGTGATTGTATAAACAGAAAACATGTTTAGTTATTGCTTTAGTTTTTATAATTTTCTCTTCTTCTTTTTTTTTTTGCTGTCAGGGATCAAGTTAGTTTACACAAAATCATTTGTTGTTAGGGATTAAGGTGAACAATGATTTACTGTGGTATTTGTTAATGATGACTAAAGTATTTGTTTTCTAATGTGACATGTTCCATTTTTAGACAAAATTTGATATTCCAGAAGATGCGGAAGGCTGGATATTGCAATCCTTTAGAAAGAAGGTGAAGAACTAGAGGGCAAGAGTTAAGGAATGCTACTATGATCCGTCTTTGTCACTTCAGGAACAAATAAGTTTTAGGCCAAAACAAGTGCATAAAAAACAATGGAGGAGACTTGTGAAGTATTGGAATAAAACAAAGTTTAAGGTATGAAATAGCCTTACACTTCAAATATAAATCCTTAAAATTTGGGATGTTACAATTAGTTTATTTCTCATTATGATATTTTATTTTCCTATTGAAGATGGTAAGTGAAAAAAACAAGGCGAATCGGGCAAAAAAAAAAAGATGAAACAAGTTACGGGTAAAAAAAGTTATGCTCGAGTCCGTGAAGAGCTAAAGGTGATTGTATGAAATAGTGCTATTCTTAATGTAGCATGTCAATATCCATTGTTACTACTCATTTTCTTTTTATTCAAACAGGCATCTTGGGACAAGATCCAAGTCGATTGGAAATGTTTCGTGCATGTTTCTCCAAACATGGAACTACAAAAAATGTGGAAGCAGCAAATGCAATTGTAAGTAATATCTTATATATTCATATACATATCTTTTCTATGTGTTCATGATGTTGTTAAAAATACATATATTATTTTTGTTACTATATCTAATACAGGCACAAATGCAACAACTTAGTTCTAATCTTCCTGATGGTTCGATTGATAAACCTGGACCAGATGATGTTTTTTCTAAAGTAATGGGGAAAGATCGAAATGGTGATGCAGTCATGTATGGTCTGGGTGTTCGTGCTTCCGATGTTTAGGGTGTAACACCAAGCCGTTCAACATGTCATAGAGAAAACATCCAATTGAAATCTAAATGTGAAGAACTTACTAGTACTGTGGCTCCGTTACAAGCCCAAGTATCAGAGATTAAAGGGTGTACGGATAGTCCTAGTGTTCCACCTCTTACATCACCACATTTCCCCATTGCAACTAATAGACCTCCACGTTTACGGGTATTTTTCTATATAAATCTTTATTTATTTTTTGTGAAATGTTACTTGTACTATTGTGACTAGAGTTTGATATGTTTGTTGAAAACTAAAATCTAGGTCAGAGATGAAGTTGTCCTCAAAAGCAATCTAAACTCTGCCGAGATTGTAGCAAGAGGATGGGTGAAGAGCTTGGACCCAAATGAGCTAGTTGGTGGTACAGAGATTGGACCAGAATGGTGTGAGGTAAACGTTCAAGTAGCAATAAAAATAGATGAAAAGTTGGTAAGACCATATGGGTTATTTTCCACAATTCAAGATTGTATTGGTGCCTCCATTGCATGGCCTTGTCCTTTCATCTCGGTATGTATTTATTAATTTTGTGATACGAATAATTTTAATAATCTGGTACTTAATGCTTATACATGGATGGTTTATTTGTAGGTAGTCCGTGAGGATTGAGGACACATGATGACTCAGGATTCTATGCTGCTTATTTCTTTCATTGCTTTTAGTTTCTTTGTTAAATGTTACAAGACTTTATGTTGGATAATGCTATAACTTATTTATGTTTAGTGTTTTTGTTATGAACATGCTTATTTGAAATATAATAAAGTTTTATTTCTTTCATTAGTTGATGTTATATACAGTATATTATAAAATTGTGTGTGTATATGTTTTAAAAAATGTTGTATCATATGACTTGTTTGGACTTTGAAATTTGGTCCTATTAAAGTGTTTGAATATGCTTTTCTTAGGACGCTATATTGTTTGTTCACTGACAAATTATGCGACCATAAAATTGGTTTCATAATCTTATTTGAGATATTAGGACCCTTCTTTTGGTACTAATGCTCCTATCATGTTACATCATAAGGGTTCTATAAATTAATTTTTTAGGACTCTTGTATGTGTATTAAAAGATTAAAACTAGGTAAGCACATGTTAACACCTTGTAAAAGTGTCCTAATATGTTTTATTAGGAGTTTTTTTGGGACATATTATGCGACCATAAAATTGGTTTCATAATCTTATTTGAGATATTAGGACGCTTTTTAAGTTCCGTGACTTATTACAACCCCCTTACATGAAACGCTTTTACCGTTGGTCCTATTAAATTAAAGGTCCTATAAAATAACATTTTATGACGCTTTTGTGCGTACTAAAAACCCATATTTGTTGTAGTGAGTTATTCTTGGGTTTATAAGTGAACTTTTCATCAAAATCTTGTTGATCAGCATCTTCAAACCGCTTAAGGGTCCTTCAAGTCAATTAAGAAATTTTAATTGGTCAATATAAGTGTTGGATCAGTGGTCTCTTTATAGCAATTTAAGTATAAGAACACTTATGTGTTATAAGTTTATCAAAGTAATTAGCACAGCGGAGTAATAAGTGTTCTAAGTTAAAGTATCACTTTTACAGGAGTTATTACTACCCTTTTACTATTGCAGTTAATGAGAATCTTTAAACAATTCAAAGTATACAGCAGTAAATGCAAGTATTGAAAGATTCCCAGATGTGGAAATGGATTATAAGTTATAAAAGCTTCGAAGGATTTCAATCAAAATCAAGTATCTAAAATAGTGGGATTAACCCATCTATTAATTATAGACGGATACAAACAGTTGTACTAAGTAAACAAAAGATTATAATACACTAAGATAATGCATACAACAGGCTGTAGCATGGGAACTTGTTCAAAGACTTAAACAAAACAATATAATACTAACTACTGAAGATATTGGGTCAGTTAGAAGCTTCTGTCATCAAGTACTGATGAGTGACAAACTACTGTTGAGTAGTTTGTCTTCAATAGTTCTTCAGTGAACTGTCTGGTTGGACTTCAGAACTTCTGATGCTTTTACTCTTCAGCACTTTGACTTGTTCTTCTTCAGCACATCTATCTTTACTCTTCAACAGTTCTATACTTAGAATATTTAGCAGAAATATGATTTGGACTAAGGTAACAAAAGTGGTTTCTTCAAAATTGTTTATCAGGTATCTGCATCCAGTCATTTCCATATCCTAGCACATATCCCTTGGCATTGTTCCCAAACGACACATATCCTTCTCTTTGACTGATAAAATTGTTTATCAGGTATCTGCATCTAGTCATTTGCATTGAGCCTCCACTATCAACATACCAAATGCTATTCAAACCTCTGGGGACCCTCTGCACAAAATAGCAAATTAGTTAGATTTGGGAAACCAAGCCAATTTGGCTTTGGGTTTGCTCTTGAGAACATGTACAGTTTATTGAGGACCAATTTTAGAAATCCATGTCTTTTTGGCAATGGATTTTTCATTAGGGACAATGGTGGCATCTTTTTGGTGACCACCATCAACTTTGGTCATCAGAAGCTTAACCAAATTTATTAAATCTTTAACCTCAGTAGTTTGTGAAACTACTGATGGGTTAGGTCTAACTTCTGAAGATGAACTTTGAGAAAAAGGCTTATGTTGAGATTTAGTCTTTCTCTGAGAAAAGGTTTTGATTGGTTGTCGTTTGTTGGGAAAGAAAGTGTTTTCAAAATCTTGTCTTATTTGTTTTCCCACAACTAGTTGTTGATTTTTCTTATTAAACTAATTTCCTTTTCTATATCTGCAAAATTCAGTTATGTGGTTAAACAGACCACATATTTCACATGCTTTTGCCTTCTCTTTCCTTTTAGATTCAGCAAGAGATTTGGAAGGCAAATTACTGACAATATCAATATTTTTAAATAGGTCATCAGTAGTTTTCAGGTTCTCAACTCCTGATGTAGAAGAAACTACTGATGGCTTATTGTCAGTTGTTTTAACTTCTGCGGAACTTTCATTTTCGAGAAAGTTCTGATGGAAAGATGTGCACTCTTCCTTTTCAGAAGTTTGAACCAATTTATTCCCATCATTATCAGTTTTGTGGGTAAAATCAGTTGGTGATTCAGTATGGGTATACCCTATGCCAAACTTAACATTTGATGCAGTTTGCTTGTTAAACAGCATTTGGTATCCCTTACAAGACTCAAACCATTTTTCACAGTCAACCTTCGTGTCAGCAAGCTCTTTTCTGACATTACCTAGGTTGTCTATCATGCTTTTAATTTGTGCTTGGGTTTTAATGGAATTGTTTGTTAATTTAGAAATTTCCTTATTTTTAGAAATAAGTTTTCTTTCTAAATCACATTTCATCTATGTGTATTTTCTTTCCATATCATTTGCTTTGCCTTGTAAATGCACATTAGTTTCTCTAATTAAAGCAAAATATTCTTTGCAAGAATTTGAACAAAGCTTTAAAAGAGATTGTTGTGATACCTGAGATAGAGTAGAATTAGAGGAGTATCCATCAAAAGCCATTAAGGCAAAATTCTTTCTGCCATTATCAGGTTCTCCCCAGTTGATATCATAGACTTTTTTGTCTGCATCTTCACTGCATTCAGATGTATAAAAAGGAAGACTGCTCCAGTCAACATACCCTGAAGTAAATAAGCTTTGTTGAGAGGGTTGTTTAGTTTGTGGAGGATCTTGAGCAGCTGGAATAGGAGGCATTTGTTAAAGCTAGAGCTTCTACACTCTCTAGTAAAGTGTCCCAACTTTTGACACTTATGACATCTCAGTTTGGATTTGTCAAAACCAATTTTTGTTGAGTTGTTTACTCCTGGAAATTTCCTTCCTGACCTTTTATAAAACTTGTTAGTTTTTATACTTAGCATGGCCAGTTGGTGTAAAATATCCATTTCCTCTAAGTCATCACTGCTAAAATTTTTCAAGTCATCCATGATAAAACACATGTTATCAGCAGTTTGACTTAGGTCTTCATTGTCATAAGCTGGGAATGATCTTTCTGATGAGATCCCAGCTGTTATGTTAGTGTGGTCAAAAGATCCAAAATTATTAGAACAAGATGGTGAGTCCTGTCCTAAAAAAGCTGTGCTACCTGGAGTATAGTCATCAACATTTTTACCAGATTCTTGTAACTTTTTCTTTTGGTTTATTTCTCTTTCAAAAAATTAACAATTTACCATGTAACCTTGTTAAGGTTAAGGTATCAAAATCTGAACTTGTTCTGAGGACTATTGAGTAAGTTTCCCATTTTGTAGGTAAAGACCTTGAAAATCTATGTAACATAGATGCATTTATATAGGTCTGACTATTTAGTTTTAACTCAGAGATGAGTGATGAAAATCTTTCAGACTGTTCAGTTAATGTTTCACCATCTACATGAGTGAAAGTTTCATATTGTTGGGCTAGGATTTCTCTGGTGTTGGCTATTACCTCATCAGTTCCTCCAAACTGTTCTTTAAGGCTATCCCACAGCTCTTTGGCACTTTCACAATGTAAAAGTCCAGCATAAATTTCATTTGGGAGAGCCATAGCCAACGTAGAAAAAGCTTTTGCATCTAGCTCAAATTTTTGGAAATCTTCATCCGTGTAGTCTTTATGGTCTTTTGGTTATTCAATTTTAGATTCTGGATCAGCTATACTAGTTTGTGAGGTCCAAAAATAACAGACCTCCAACATCCAGTATTGGTCTGAGATATGGTGTGTGCCAACCTTCTTTGCCAGATACTATATTCATTTCTGACCAGCATAGGAGGCTTATTGGCAGATCCAGTAGTATTATAAGGGTCCATTTTTAAGAAGCTTGGTTTGTCAATACTTCCTTAAAGTGATGGATGTATGAATAAAGTGAACTTTATCCTTTATTGGATATCAATAAGGGCCTGTGTCTGATTCTCAATTTGTTAGATTGATATTTGATCAGATAAACCAGATGCTCTGATACCAATTGTTGGATCAGTGGTCTCTTTATAGCAGTTTAAGTATAAGAACACTTATGTGTTATAAGTTTATCAAAGTAATTTGCACAGCAGAGTAATAAGTGTTCTAAGTTAAAGTATCACTTTTACAGGAGTTATTACTCCCCCTTTACTATTGCAGTTAATGAGAATCTTTAAACAATTCAAAGTATATAGCAGTAAATGCAAGTATTGAAAGATTCTCAGATGTGGAAATGGATTATAAGTTATATAAGCTTTGAAGGATTTCAATCAAAATCAAGTATCTAAATAGTGGGATTAACCCATCTATTTGTAGACGGATACAAACTGTTGTACTAAGTAAACAAAAGATTATAATACACTAAGATAATGCATACAACAGGCTGTAGCATGGAAACTTGTTCAAAGACTTTAACAAAACAATATAATACTAACTACAGAAGATATTGGGTCGATTAGAAGCTTCTGTCATCAAGTACTGATGAGTGACAAATTACTGATGAGTAGTTTGTCTTCAGTAGTTCTTCAATGAACTGTCTGGTTGGACTTCAGAACTTCTGATGCTTTTACTCTTCAGCACTTTGATTTGTTCTTCTTCAGCACTTATATCTTTACTCTTCAGCAGTTCTATACTTAGAATACTTAGCAGAACTATGATTTGGACTAAGGTAACAAAAGTGGTTTCTTCAATCTTTTTTGTCTCTACAATAAGAGGTTCAACCGATCAGTGTGAGGGTTATTGTTCAATCGGTCATTTAGTAAATGATATCATCTTAATCGGTCTGTGTGAGTAGTGTTTCAGTCAGTCGGATAGTGCGAAAGATTAATCTGTCAGTGCTAGACTTATTTTGACATAAACGGCCTCCTCTCTTATTAAGTCAAATCCTAGGTCTATCTCTCATAGTTTGTTCATTACTCAACACTTTCACATTAGACGGTTCCTACATCAATTGACTCAAATCATTTAGGAGGTTCTATAACTGAATCAGATACCACCATAGCCCGTCCCTGTCACTTAAAAAGTTCTTACTTCATACGGTTCAACAAGTTCTTAGTTGGAAATTCATCTTAAATGGATCAAATTACTTAATCGGCTCAAGGTCACTTCAGTCGTTCAGTGCAATTTAATCGGACCGATTAACATCTCAAGTGGTCCATACCATCTCAATCGGATCAGACATCTTTAATCTGTCCATTTGAGTTAATTGATCCATGTTTGAATATATTTGTACTTTTTATTTTGTATTGACTGTGTGTTGACCATAGTTGACTGCTTAATTTTTCTGTTACCGTGTGTGAAAGTTTTTATTACTTTTTAATCATTTGTTGAGTGTTTTAAGTACAATGGGGCTTCATGTCACACAACCAAAGCCACAACCACAAAATGTGCAAGTGTACATAGCCGGTCCATGTGCAGTTGCAACAACCATGAATACACAACAAGTGCAACAGCCTATGGTTAACGCAGCCATTCATAGACCTTTGTAGCTACTCAAGCTTTTCAACAACAACTACGACGACAACAAATCATGAATGGAGCAAATCCGCGGGCTTTTGTGTAGTTTCTAATCAATCTCAAAGCCTCCAGAGCATATTGTTGAGCGACAATGAAACTGGGAGTGGCAATAAAGAGCTGAAGTTATACAGTTTTGACAAATAAGACAAACGTAAGGGTCGCATTCAAAGACATGTAGACGGCTTTGATACAAGCTTATGGATGGTGTAGAACAACCATCTGTCAGACCCTTTCAGGAAAATTCCAATCTTCCTCAAGATGTAGAAAACCTGTGAATCATTTTCTTGTTCAATAAGAAATGATCCTAAAAATAATCAGTTGGCCAAAGACTTCATCGGATCATGAATAGAAATACACAGGGATTCCTAATCAATATGCTTAGTATCAGGTTACTTGTGAATTCAATCACAAGGATGAGGTTCAGACGAAGCATATTATTAGAGGGATCAGGTTACACATATCAAATGGTCACACATATGGGATGATACGTGTGGAAAACAGGTAGACGCGTGGGCTATCAGATAGATCAAGCTTCATATACCTGAGGTCATCAGAACGGGGATGCGTTCTTCATCAAGTTTGCATGGAATTCAAGGATTTTAATTCTAGTGGTGTTTTTGAGATCTAATGGGTAGGTTATATGCAGGATTTGGTTTAGAATACGTCTAGATTGCCTAAAATACAAATAAGAAAACAATTATAATCCATATAAATAAAAAACCAGGAAGAACAAAATTGTGGGTTTTTTCAACAAAAATCTCAGCTCTGATTCGTTTTGTTGAAATTTTGATATAGATCTATCCTAAATCAGTTTCTAAACATGTTTATCCAATCAAATCAACAATAAAAACAACTGTAAACGAAAGATTTTAACTAAAGCAGGATTAATTGATCATACAAGTAACAAAACCAGGTGCGGAAACCCTAGTTATGAACAAACTGATAAAACTCGGATCAAAACACAGTAAACATCATTTTCAAAGTTTTTTCATAGATTAACATTCATAAAAACTTGTTACAATGAGTATCCTAGTTAATCTAATCAATCCAGACACTTTCACAAAATCACCTAGAACCTGACCACAACACACACTTCGACTAAAACTATCTATAACTCAAAAACTCACAAAATCTATTTATAGACTCTGCAAGTTCGCCCAGTAGTGATGGTCGAATGTGGAATTCTTCCACATTCGCCCACACTAAGGTACGAACGTGTTCTTCAGTTTAGCTCCAATCTACCTTCGCCCAGTAATAATCTTCACCTTCGCCCAAATACTTCTACATTCGCCCACTATTTCCACTTTCAATCCATCAGCAAACTTTCTAACATATGTTAACTTGTAGATCCAATCACTAGTCGCACTTCGTGCATCTACAAACTCCCCCTCGACTATTGATTGGATCGTTTTCTGTCTTCGTCCATTGCCTTGTTTAACAAATAAATCCTCAGCTGTTTCTTTTGTTCTTTCGTCATTTCAGGCTCCAACTTTCTTTTCACTGGTTTTGACACATTAGCCATCTTCACCATTTTACCAAGTTTTGCATCCAAGTTGCTCCCCGAGTTAATGTCATATGCAAAGCAAACTCCCACAACTTGAGTATACTTCTTTGCTTGTTCAGCATCGTTGGGTTCATGATGAATCGGATTGTAGAAAAGCATGATGATGTCTTCAAAAGTACAGTTAATCAACCACATAGGATCATGTTGGGACAAAGAGGATTGACGAAACCACCTTTTGATAACCTTAGTCTGATTCATATCTGCCTAAGTATAGAACTGCTGAAGAACAAATGAAGAAATACTGAAGAACAAACACCAAAGTACTGAAGAGTAAACTCATCAGAAGTTCTGAAGTCTAACCAGACATTTCACTGAAGAACTGCTGAAGACAAACTGCTCATCAGCAGTTTGTCACTCATCAGCACTTTGCATCAGAAGCTTCTAACCGACTGAAGATCAGCAGTTTTTAGTTTTGTTATTATATTGTTTTGTTAAAGTCTTGATTACAAGTTTCGATGTAAAGACTTTTGTAACCTTATCTTTTAGCCGAAATATCTTAGATTACTTCAGACAAAGGTTTAGTCCTTTGGTCTATAAATAGATGAGTTTGTTCATCTATTTCAACATGTGATTTTGTGTAATATCTTTCAACTTAAATTGAAATCCTTCGGCTTTAAACTTATTATTCCATTTCACATCTGAGAAACATAAATTGCTATTACTGCTTTATACTTAAACTGTTTATTGTTTCTCATTTATTGTTCAGTCAAGGGGGAGTAATAACTCCTCATCAAAGTGATCTTTTAGACCTTTGAACACTTGTCTTTCCGCTGCTTAATAACTCATATATAAATCTGATAACACATAAGTGTTCATAAAACTAAGCCACTGATCCAACAATTGGTATCAGAGCTCTGGTTAATCTGATCAAAATCAATCTAACAAATTGAGATTCAGACACAGGCTCAATATTGATATTCAATAAAGGATAAAAGGCTCACTTTTTAATCCATCACTTTAAGGAAGTATTGACAAATCCAAACTTCTTAAAAATGGACCCCTACAATACTGGATCTGCCAACAAACCTCCTATGTTAGTCAGAAATGAATATAACATATGGTCTAAGAGGTTGGCACATACTATTTCTCAAACAAACACTGGATGTTGGAGGTCTGTAGTTTTTGGACCTCACAAACCAGTTGTTAGTGATCCAGAGGGAAAGACTGAAAGACCAAAAGATCCAAGAGAATACACGGAGGAAGATTTCCAAAAGTTTGAGCTTGATGCAAAAGCTTTCTCCATGTTGGCTATGGCTCTCCCAAATGAAATTTATGCTGGCCTTTTACACTGTGAAAGTGCCAAAGAGCTGTGGGACTGCCTAAAAGAGCAGTTTGCAGGAACTGCTGAGGTGATAGCCAACATCAGAGAAATATTGGCTCAACAATATGAAACTTTTACTTACATAGAAGGAGAAACTTTAACTCAACAGTTTGAAAGATTTTCTTCACTTATTTCTGAGTTAAAAATTAATAATCAGATCTATTCAAATGAATCTATGTTACATAGATTTTTAAGATCTCTACCTTCTAAATGGGAAACTTACTCTATAGTCCTCAGAACAAGTTCAGATTTTAACACCTTAAACCTAACTAGGTTACATGGTAAATTGTTAACTTTTGAAAGAGAAATTAATCAAAAGAAGAAGTTACAAGAATCTGGTAAAACTGCTGATGACTATACTCCGGGTAGCACAGCCTTATTAGGACAAGACTCACCATCCTGTTCTAATAATTTTGGTTCTTTTGACCACATTGACATAACAGCTGGGATCTCATCAGATGGATCCTTCCCAGCTTATGACAATGAAGAACTGAGTCAAACTGCTGACAACATGTGTTTCATCATGGATGATTTAAAATATTTTAGCAGTGATGACTTAGAAGAAATGGAAATATTGCACCAACTGGCCTTGTTAAGCTTAAAAACTAACAAATTTTATAAAAGGTCAGGAAGGAAATTTCCAGGACTAAACAATTCAACAAAAGTTGGTCTTGACAAATCTAAACTGAGATGTCATAAGTGTCAAAAGTTGGGACACTTTGCTAGAGAATGTAGAAGCTCTAGCTACAACCAACCAATGTCCTCTGGAAATCAATTTAATCCCTCATATAATAGGAATAATGGAACTCAAGGGAGTGCTCATTTTGTACAGGCACAAGCTCCACATGTTCAATATGTGCCACAAGTACAATATGTTCAGATGCCTGCTCAACAACAACAGCAGCTCATGCCTCCATTTCCAACTGCTCAACAACCTGCACAAACTCAACAACCCCCTCAGCAACAAAGCTTATTCACCTCAGGGTATGTTGATTGGAGCAGTCTTCCTTATGACACATCAGAATGCAGTCAGGATGCAGACAATAAGGTCTATGATGTCAACTGGGGAGAACCTGATAATGGCAGAAAGAACTTTGCCTTAATGGCTTTTGAAGGATACTCTTCAAATTCTGCTCTCACACAGGTATCACAACAATCTCTGTTAAAGCTTTGCACTAAATCTTGCAAAGAATCTTTTGCTTTAATTAGAGAAACTAATGTGCATTTACAAGGCAAATCCATTGACATGGAAAGAAAATACACACAAATGAAGTGTGATTTGGAAAGAAAAATTGTTTTGAAAAACAAAGAAGTTTCCAAACTGAATGATAAATCCATTGAAACAGAAGCACAAATTAAAACAATGATAGAAAGCCTAGGAAATGTCAGACAAGAGCTTGCTGACACCAAGGTTGATTGTGAAAAATGGGTTGAGTCTTGTAAAGGGTATCAAATGTTACTTAACAAACAAACTGCAGCCAATGTTAAGTTTGGCATTGGATATACCCACACTGAATCACCAACAGATTTCACCCACAAAACTGATAATGATGGGAGGAAATTGATTCAAACTTCTGATATGGAGGAATGCACATCCTACCATCAGAACTTCCTCAAAAAGGGAAGTACTGCAGAAGTTAAAACTACTGACAATAAGCCATCAGCAGTTTCAACTACATCAGGAGTTGAGACCCTGAAAACTGCTGATGACCTATTTCAAAAATCAGATTTTGTCAGTAAATTGCCTTCCAGCTCTCTTGATCTATCTAAAAAGAAAGAGAAGGCAAAAGCATGTGAAATATGTGGTCTGTTTAACCACATAACTGAACTTTGCAGATATAGAAAGGTAAATCAGTTAAATAAACAAAAACAACAACTGATTGTGGGAAAACAGATAAAACAAGATTATCAAAATACCTTTTTTCCCAACAAACAACAATCAAACAAAACCCTTTCTAAGAAGAGGCCTTTATCTCAACAAAGGTCATCTTCTCAAAGTTCAATTTCAGAAGTTTCACCTAACTCATCAGCAGTTTCACAAACTGTTGAAGTTAAAGATTTGATAAACCTGGTTAAACTTCTAATGACCAAAGTTGATGGTGGAAACCAAAAAGAACCCACCATTGTCCTTAATGACAAATCCATTGCCAAAAAGACATGGATTTCTAAAAATGGTCCACAACAAGCTGCACCTGTTCTCAAGAGCAAACCCAAAGCCAAACTGGCTTGGGTTGCCAAATCTAACTAATTTGCTATCTTGTGCAGAGGGTCTCCAGAGGGTTGAACAGCATATGGTATGTGGATAGTGGAGGCTCAATGCACATGACTGGATGCAGATACCTGATAAACAATTTTATCAGCCAAAGAGAAGGATCTGTGTCCTTTGGGAACAATGCCAAGGGATATGTGCTAGGATATGGCAATGTATCCTCAGGCAGAATGCAGTTTGACAAGGTCAATCTGGTTGAAAACCTTGAGTACAACTTGCTGAGTGTCTCACAAATGTGTGACAATGGATATTCTTCCATTTTCACCAAGACAGCATGCAACATCATATCACCAGAAGGCCAGAAGTTGATAGAGAAGATTATTGAAGATCATACTTTGCTGATTGCCAAAAGGTGTGGCAATGTCTATGCAGTGGACATTGAAAAAGACAAAGTATTGAACAAGACTGCCTGTTTCTTCTCAAAGGCATCAACTTCAGAAAATGTTCTCTGGCATAGGAGACTTGGCCATGTGAACTTTAAAACCATCAATAAAGTCACAAAAATGGGCTTGGTCAGAGGTCTACCTTTGAAGGAATATCAGTGCAAAGAACACTGTGTTTCCTGTCTTAAAGGTAAACAGCATAAGTCCTCCTATAAGTCTATTGAAGAATCAAAAACAATTGCATGTCTTCAACTACTCCATATGGACTTATTTGGACCAGTCAAGATAATGAGCCTTGGTAAGAAGAAGTACTGCTTGGTCATCATTGATGACTACTCAAGATTCACATGGGTCTTCTTCTTATATTCCAAGGATGAGGCAGCTGAAATCATCAAGTTCTTTATTCTACAAGTAGAGAAGCAATACTCTCTATCTGTCAAAGTCATCAGGAGTGACAATGGGACAGAGTTCAGGAACAAAACTCTGGATGAATTCTGTCTGTCTAAAGGGATTGTTAGACAGTTCAGCATTCCCAGAACTCCTGAACAAAATGGTGTGGTAGAAAGGAAGAACAGAACATTAATTGAAGCAGCCAGAATAATGTTAGCTGATTCAGGCCTACCTTTGTATTTTTGGGCTGAAGCAGTCAACACTGCATGTTATGTTCAGAATAGAGTTCTTATCAACAAGAGACATACCAAGACTGCCTATGAAATTCTTCATGGCATAAAGCCCCTTATCTCCTTCTTCAGGGCTTTTGGATGTCAATGTTATATCCTCAACATCAAAGACTCTATTTCTAAGTTTGCTGCAAAAGTTGATACAGGTTATTTTCTTGGTTATTCTCTTTTGAGAAAAGCTTACAAAGTTTTCAATTCTAGAACCAAGATAGTAGAAGAAACACTGAATGTCAAGTTCAATGAATCAAAACACACTCTTATTCCAGCAAATCCTGCTGAATTATTTGATCTTGACAGTTTTCATTTCGGACCTGAAAAGACTGTTGAATCATCCAAACCTCCTCAAAATGGTTTTCAAGGATTTGAAGATGATAGTCCTGCACCATGGACCCCAAACACAGTCAGAAGATCAACTATTAAACCTTCAGAAGTTTCAATAGCTTCAACTTCAGGAACTACTGATGAACATTTTGAAACTACTGATTCAGCTGAACCTAAAACTCCTGAAGTTCAAATAACAGCTGAACCAGATATTATCAATCTCAGTGGTTTATTTGAAGAACCTGTAGAGCCATCATCCAGTACAGGTTTACAACAACTGATTGAACACAAGGATCATCCATTGGATCAAATCATGGGTGATATTGCATCAGGGGTACTCACAAGAAATCAGCTTTCCAACTTTTGCTTATTCTCAGCATTCATCTCTCAGTTGGAACCAAAGAAGTATCAAGAAGCCCTCAAAGACAACAATTGGGTGCAAGCAATGCAAGAAGAGTTGCTTCAATTCAAGAAACAACAGGTTTGGGAAATCTGTCCCTTACCTGAAAACAAGCAACCAATTGGAACAAGATGGGTCTTCAGAAACAAATCAGATGAGGCTGGTATGATCATCAAGAACAAAGCAAGACTAGTGGTACAAGGTTATTCCCAAGAGGAAGGAATTGATTATGATGAAACCTTTGCACCAGTTGCAAGACTTGAAGCTATCAGGTTATTCTTAGCTTATGCAATTTCCAACAACATTAAAGTTTATCAAATGGATGTCAAAAGTGCATTTTTGTATGGAAAAATAAAAGAGGAAGTGTATGTCTGTCAACCTCCAGGGTTTGAGGATCCTTCTCATCCTGATTGGGTTTACAGACTTGACAAAGCTCTTTACGGGCTAAAACAGGCTCCAAGAGCCTGGTATGAAACACTTTCCAACTTTTTACTAAAGAATCACTTCTCAAGGGGATCCATTGATAAAACTCTTTTCATAAAACATGTTGGAAATCATGTCTTACTTGTTCAAATTTATGTTGATGATATCATTTTTGGTTCAACAAATTCAAAACTGTGTGAAGAATTTAAGAAACTCATGCAATCAAAATTTGAAATGAGTACAATGGGAGAATTGCAGTACTTTTTGGGACTGCAAATCAAGCAACAGTCAAATGGAACATTTATACATCAATCAAAATATGTTAAAGAATTATTGAACAAATTTTCTTTACAAGACTGTAAAACATGTTCCACTCCCATGACACCAATCACACAAGTTGAACCAGATGATCAAGGGAAACACATTGATCAAACCATGTATAGATGTATGATAGGTTCTCTTTTGTATTTAACTGCTTCTAGACCAGATATCATGTTTTCAACTTGTGTCTGTGCTAGATACCAATTTGCACCAAGAGAATCACATCTAATTGCAGTCAAAAGAATCTTCAGATATCTGAAAGGAACTCCTACTTTAGGAATTTGGTATCCTGCTTCAAGCAATACCAAGTTAACTGCTTTTTCAGATAGTGACTATGCAGGCTGCAAGATGTCAAGAAAATCAACATCTGGTGGTTGTCAATTCTTAGGAAACTGTCTGGTGTCCTGGCAATCAAAGAAACAAACATCCGTGGCAACTTCAACAGCTGAAGCTGAATACATTGCTGCTGCAAGCTGTACTTCACAGATACAATGGCTCCAATATCAACTGCTTGATTATGGAATCAAAGAGACCAAGACCCCACTTTTAGTAGACAGTAAATCTGCCATTAGCATCATTCAAAATCCTGTTCAGTTTTCAAAAACTAAACACATTGAAATCAGGTATCATTTCATAAGAGATTGCTATGAAAAAGGCAAGATTGAGGTGAAGCATGTCACAACAGCTAATCAAATAGCTGACATTTTCACCAAACCCCTTGATTCAACAACTTTTCAGAGGTTAGTATCCATGCTTGGGATGTTAAACTTAGAAGAAAGTCCGTAAGTGTTTCACTTTTTAATTCTGTACATATTTTATTTTTCACTTACATACTTATCTGTCACAAACCTCTGAAGACCAAAAATTTGAGAAAGAGAAAGTTCTGATGAACAAATTTTGAAAACTACTGATAAACATCAAAAATGGGATATTTTCAAAATGGATATAACTACTGATGAAAATCAGAAGTTAGAAAAGTGTTTTAAAAGTCATTTGCATCAGCAGTTGAAACTACTGATGAGATAACTAAAACCACTGATGAAGAAACCTTTCTTCTTCAGCAGTTTGACTAAAACGGGTAAAACAGACTTTTCACTCATCAGAAGTTTGACCTAGTCGGTTAAAAACTTCTGATAAATACCCTGTTCCAACACTTATCCATTCAAAAAGCAAAATTCCCTCTCTCTCTCTCAAATTCAAAGCAAAACCCCTTCTCTAACCTAAAAATTACTGTTCGATCAAAAACAACCATGGCTCTCGTGTTAAAACAGGGACACAACCAAAGAGGCTACTTTGTTAAAGATGAAGCCTGGTCCCAGTATGATGAGATACTTGATCTCATCATGAAATCCCAATACTATGATGCTTTCACCATCGATCCACCCATTCATGAAGAAACTCTTAATGAGTTCTGGGCAAATTCAGAGACGGTGAAGGTGAACAATGAAGTGATTTCCCTCAAATCTTCAATAAAAGGGAAAATGATGGCCATATCACCGGAAACACTAAGCATCAGGCTTGGTTTGAAGGATTCTGAGGCACCTGTGCATATTCCAAACTCAGACATCCATCTAACCATGACAGAGTGTGGTTATCAAGGTACTTTGGCACAAGCAACAGTTTATAAGAAATATTTTGACCCTCAATATAAACTGTTATTTCATTACATTATTATGTGTCTTAGCCCAAAAACTGGGTCAATAGATCAGATGCCTTCTACTTTTCAACCTATTTTTCATTCCATCATAAATGAAACTTCTTTCAAGGCATCAAAATTATTTTTCAATGAACTGGTTTTACATCATGAAAATGATAAAAAGAAATTTTTGTTGTATCCAAGATTTGTTATGCAATGCATAATAAAAGAGCTTGGAGAGGGAGTACTTGAGGGAAAAGCAACAACTTTAAACCCTTTAACTGCTCAAGTATTCTCTAGGCACAACAAACCAGCACTTATGCTAGAAGATGACCAAGGGGAAGAACAACCCATCCCCAAGGAACCCACATCTTCCAAACCCAAAAAGAAAACTCAAAAGCCTAAACAACAAAAACCAAAAACAACCAAGTCACTGAAAAAGAAAGTTCAGGAAGTGGAGAAACCTGAAACTACTGATGTGCAATCTGCACTTGAAAAGGAAGTGGCTGAAACATCCTCTCAGCACACTCCTTCTCCACCAACCAAAAGAAAACCAGTCACAGTTATTTTTCAAAGAAAGAAAATTAAGAAACCAATAACTGTTGACCCTGCCTTTGAAACTGCTGAAACCAACCCTGAACCCATCAAAACTCCTGAACACCAACCTCTCACAACTACTGAACCTGAACCCTCACACACAACAATAGAAATTGCCCAACTTCTCTCAGGACTAAAAGGAACCCATTCACCACATGTCACTCCCCTAGCAACACATCAAATTGGCGAGATGCCTTCAGAAGTTGACATGAATGTGGATCCTGTTAGCCCAACCCAGAGAGATGAGGATGAACAAGAGTTTGTAAGCCCAAACTTACAAACTTTTGATACTTTTGAGGCTGCTACTACTCACTTATCACCCAGTGGTGAACCTGAGGACAGTAGTAACATAGCTAAGACCTCAAACTTGGCAACTACTGATGAAGGCCTAAGGCCAGAAGTAGGAAAACCTCAGTACCAAGACAAAGAGGTTCATGAGACTACTGGTTTGGGTCCAGCTCATGATATAACTGATCCTGCCCTCTCTGAGGACATTATCAGGGATTCAGATGATTCCATTAATTTGGTTGATGAATCAAACATTCCACAAACTGAATTGACGGTTGATATTGAAGGTCCTGCATCTAAGGTATCCAAGCTCAAGAAGCTGGTCACCAAGGATCAGGTTAAAGACCAGTTAGCCCAAAATTCCCCAAAACTGGCATCTTCAGAGCAATCTGAAGATCACCCAAAAAGCACCCCTTCACCAAAACAACCTACCCAATTCACTGGGCTCACAAGCATAGACTTGAACCAACTATGCAGCCCAGATGGTCCCCTGTACCAGGCACTCAAACAAATTATTACTGATCAACTCAAACCCTTCACAACTGCTTGGGAGTTAAAAGCTAACAATCAGTTTGGGTTGATCAACTCGAGACTTGCAGAGTTGAACAAGAAGATGGATCAAACACAAGATCAACTGGCAAGGTTGTCTGCTGCAACATCTCATTCTATTAGGCTTCCAGAAGTGGATGAGGCCAAAAAGGGGGAGATGATTAAGGAACCAACTGAAGTTGCTACAACACAAAGACAAACTCCTGATCCAGAAGCTGATATGCCAAAACAAAGACCAGGAAAAGAAGTAGCACCAGAGTTCAAATTATCTAAGGCATCAGAGGAAACTGCTGATCACATTTCTCAAACTACTGAAGACAATCCTTCAGCAGTTGTGACTCCAATTACCTCATCAGCAGTTTTACCTCCTAAACCATCATCAGAAGTTCCTAAGGCAACTGAAAGAGAACCTGCTCCCACTCCTTTGCCTACAACAACTTCCACAACTGTTTTAAGCCCTACTCCCATCAGCATGTCAAAAGATTTATTGGAGAAGAGTTTAAAAGAGGCTGCAAAGAAGGCAAAAGAAGATAGAGTATGGAACAGCCTAGAAGCTAGAGATGATTTGAGCTTTGAAGAAAAATTGATCAAGTACCAAGAGAAACTTGATGAGCTTGAGGCTGAAGAGAGAGCACTTGAAGCTGCTGCTGAAGAAGACAAAAGAGCACAGCTTATAACATTCATTACAAAGAACTCCAAATCAAAGCAAGTGGCCCTCAAAAGACTCTCAACACAAGAGCTGACCAGAAGAGTACAAATGCTATCTGATAGAATAGCAACAGAAAATGAGAGGAAAGCCAAAAGAGCTGAAGTGATTGAAGAATTAGTGGCAAATGGCTATGGTTCAAAAGCCTCAATCAGCAAATGGAAAGAACAAACTCTTTATGAGGCTTACAAGAAATTCAAGGCAAAGAAAGTTGGTGAACCAGAGAGATTTGAAACTCCAGAAGTCCAAACAACTTCTATTGTTAGGAGATCATCTGGTGCATTAAGAAGGCCAGCCACCAAGAGAAAAGCAGATGGAGATCCCATTGTCAAGACTGACTTCAAAATGATATTGCTAGAAGGAGATCAGTTAGTACATGGTGATTTTGATGTTGAAGAGAAACCCATCTTGACCCAATTCAGAGACAAGGCTACCTATGCTTATCAGTTACAACAATCCATCCAAGAAAAGACACATACAGGGGTTGTTACAGAGCATCACCTGCCCAACATGCCTATTCAAGGTGCTGCTGAAGTTCAAGGAAGTCAAGAATCTCACCTGAGAGTCACTGAAATAGAAGAGATTCCTCAATCAGGTCAACCTAAGGAAACTGGCTTAATTTCCTATGCCTCTGACTTTGACAGGTCAAAGGTAAATATTGTCAAGTGGTCCTTTACTGATTCCAACTCAGTACTTGTGACCAGGAGAGACCGTTCAAGTAAGGTTTACAAAAACTCAAAGGAGTTGAGTGTTTTATCGTCCAAAGACCTTCTTACCATTCAGCATTTAACACCTGAACTTGGTCCTCTCACTGAGCAACAAAGATGTACCCTTACTACCCGGATGACAGCAGAGATCTGGAGGATATTAGAAGGGAGAAAAGATGAACAATAAAGAATAGATAAGGTTTTGGCTTCATCAATCCAGGGGGAGATTGTTGGGACAAAGAGGATTGACGAAACCACCTTTTGATAACCTTAGTCTAATTCATATCTGCCTAAGTATAGAACTGCTGAAGAACAAATGAAGAAGTACTGAAGAACAAACACCAAAGTACTGAAGAGTAAACTCATCAGAAGTTCTGAAGTCTAACCAGACATTTCACTGAAGAACTGCTGAAGACAAACTGCTCATTAGCAGTTTGTCACTCATCAGCACTTTGCATCAGAAGCTTCTAACCGACTGAAGATCAGCAGTTTTTAGTTTTGTTATTATATTGTTTTGTTAAAGTCTTGATTACAAGTTTCGATGTAAAGACTTTTGTAACCTTATCTTTTAGCCGAAATATCTTAGATTACTTCAGACAAAGGTTTAGTCCTTTGGTCTATAAATAGATGAGTTTGTTCATCTATTTCAACATGTGATTTTGTGTAATATCTTTCAACTTAAATTGAAATCCTTCGGCTTTAAACTTATTATTCCATTTCACATCTGAGAAACATAAATTGCTATTACTGCTTTATACTTAAACTGTTTATTGTTTCTCATTTATTGTTCAGTCAAGGGGGAGTAATAACTCCTCATCAAAGTGATCTTTTAGACCTTTGAACACTTGTCTTTCCGCTGCTTAATAACTCATATATAAATCTGATAACACATAAGTGTTCATAAAACTAAGCCACTGATCCAACAGATCAAATACATGAACATGCTTGTATTTGTCCTTCCCATCTCTCAAAACAATCACAGCTTCAGCCTTTCTCCAATCGTAATACCAAAATATAAAGTCAGCACTGAAATGTTGTGGCATAGGCATCAAATGTATCTTTCTCATCACTTCAGGTGCTTTGTAGATCAGAGTTACCCTCTTCAGACCAGTTCTAGAATCAATATCCCTGTGAACTTTTCTTCTTGGATATTGAGGCTTGAATCTGTTCCACTTTGTTCTACTCTCCCAAACTAACTTATCTGCACACCAACCGACATGTGTATTATTCACTGAAGCTCCAGACATTGGGAATCTGCAAAGATCTATGACCGCCCAATACGGTAGAGTTAGCAAATCAATGAATCTGTAAAAGTACAGAATTCCTGATTCCCATTTGGCAGCTAAACACTTCAGTTTACTCAAATAAGTCCACCCTAGAGCTCTGCCTTTGAACTTTGCATTGTGAAATCTATAGAAACTTCCTTGAGCTTCAGGCTTTGGTCGGTTCTCATCCATCTCCTTCAACTTCTGCAAATATGTCTTCAATTCATCAGTTTGACTTGAAGATTGTTGCTTATCAGCTCCAAACACTTTCTCAACAAACTCTTCACTTCTTTTCTTAGCTTTCTTCTTCGCTGAAGTGTTTGGAATCTCTGTGAAGTCTGGAAATACCACATTTTCATCATTCTGTCTAAAATACTGTGGATATTCCTCATGTGTAATATCTTCAATCTCCACTTCATCCATTTCTGGAGTATTCTTATCATCTGAGTGATTTCCAATATCCTTTTCAGGAATATTTGGAATCGACTCATCCATCACAAACTCCTCAAATGATTTCCCTACTCTCTGTGCAAGACCATCAAGAATTTCTTTCGCCACAGCAGCAGGTACTTCGCCTTCCTCCAGATCAGGATCATTATACTCCAGTTCATATCTCATGTCATCAGTCTGGAATATCTCAACAAAACGACCTGTGAACTCTATCGTCCACTCTCTCTTCTCCAACATATCTCTGTACACTTTCTTCGCATCATCATTTAGAGATCTTACCTTTTCATTCCAAAAGATACTTTCATCTGAATCTACATTCCCACCTTTCTTCTTTTTAGAACTAGATTCTCCAGCATCTTTCTTCGATGGTCTCTTCTCAAATGTAAACTTAGAAGTGTCATCTCCTCCTTCATCATCATCACTATCACTACTATCATCATCTTTCTGACTCCCAGATCCCTCAGCATCATCATCATCATCTTCTTTATCACTTTTCTTACTATCCTCATCATCACTTTCCTCAGACTCATCATCTTCCTCATCATCCTTTTCTTTCTCAGAATCAGAAGGCTCAAAGTCTACCTGTTCTTCCTCTTTCTCCTTATCCTCTTCACCTTCTTTTAGCTTGGGTGCTACATTATACAAACTATCTAACAAATCACTAAGGCGTTTGTTTTCAGCCTTTAGTTCTTTGTTATCAGCCTTAATCACCTTAATCATGCTCCTATTCGTGGAACATTTACCCTTAAGCTTCTTATTATCAGCTTCAAGTTTCTTTACCTTCTGCTCAATCTCATCTTGATTAGACTTTGAAGCAACCACTATCTGAAGCATTTTCTCTTCGTTCTTTTTAAACTTAGCAATATCAGCTTGTTGAGCTACAATCATTTTCATCATCTCATCCATCTTCTTATTCACTTGCTTCATCACATCATCAGCAACAGTGACTTTCTTAGACTTGGATGGCTCAACTTCTTTTGCTTTCTCCTTCTGAGGTTTCTTAAACATTTCTAAAACATTATCTAGAGCAGTATTGAATTCATCAACTGGCAATGTTTCAGCCTCTTTAGTCTTTTTCTGCTTCTTTGTAACTGGTGAAGACAACTTAGATGATGTACCAGCATCGGGTATCCTTTTTCCTTTCATCAGCTGGGCTATCTCTTTCTCCCTTAACTGTTTAGTGCTTGACTTCTTTGCCATTGTTTTGTGCTTCGGTTTTGGCAAATTCACTACAACAGTCTCACCTGTTTCCAACTCATCCAGGTTAATACTTAAACCTCCTTCTTCAACATCAACAGACTTCTTCTTCTGTTGTACTTCCTCAATAGTTAGATTAAGAGATTCAGACTCACCAACCATAGTGGCCTTACGTTTGGTGACCCTAACTCTTTCTTCATCCGAATCCCATTGTTCATCTACCTCAGTTTCTTCTGAATCAACAGAATCCTCATCAATCAAACTCGTTCCCTTCTTAGCAGTAGTTTTCTTCCTCACCACTTGTTGCTTGGAACTTCCCTGGTCTGCCTTTGCCTTGCCCTTCCCTTTGGCTCCGGCATTGACAACCTGCCTCTTCCTCTTAGTGTTTGCATCAGCATACACTAAGGGATCATCATTATCTGAATCACTCTCAGCATGTCTAGCCTTATTCTTTCCAGGATCAGTATAATCCTGTTTAGCTAGAGCTCCAAACAATCTCCTATATGGTGGCTTTTCTTCATCAGGCACACCCTTATACCCTTTCATCCTCACCAAAGTACGGATGTTCATATGATCTTGACCTATGATCTTTGTTGGATCTTTCCTCAATTCAGGATACTTGTGATCAAAGATCATCATAAGAAACCTTGGGTATAGCATGAATTGTTTCTTCTTCAACCCCTTTAGCATTTCAAGCATATGGTCTAATATCATCCCAGAAACATTGAATGGTTTGTTGAGAGTCAACGCAACCATCAATGAGCTCAAACTTCTTCTCATTACGTCATATCCACCGCTTACACATCCAAATACGTGAGCTGGTTCAAATGACCAACTGCTTGAAAAGATGTTTCAGTCTCCTGAACCGGATCTGGAATGACATTTTCTACTTGAACTTCAATGTTTTCGGATTGCTCAGCCATCTGCACATCAAAATCAGAAAAACACGTCAAAATACGAAAATGACAAAAATTGAAAATTTTAAGATTTTTATATTCCACATTCGCCCCTTTTAATCAGGTCGAATGTAGATGTTTTTGGTACGAATGTGAGAAATTCAGGTCGAATGTGAAAACATGTTGATTTAAAATTACATTCGCTCATTATTTGTTACATTCGCCCGTTCAATTCCACCTTCGCCCGTTTTGTGAACCGAAAGTGAAACTGCAAAAACCCAAAAATTTAAAATTTTTCCATCTTGATTTTAAACATCTAATTCTGATTGCTATGTATTCTAATATGGCCGTTACATTCGTGTATAACCAATTGTACTTATTCATCAATTTACATCAGTTTTTAATAAAGGAATTAGGGTTTATACTAGAATCAATCAATTAACCCTCTTAATCATGATATAATTCTAATTCCTTAATCATTCTCCCCCTAAAACTGATGGAGATTGATCGGCTATCAAAAACAAGCATTAAAATCTATTCAATCATCGTAGATTAAAAACCCTAAGTTCGATCCTAAAAACGACGATTCTGATCGTGGTATAGCTCCATTACCTGTGATTTATATATTAAAATGATCAACAAACTCAAGGGAACAAAAGGCACAAGTTAAAAGAATTCCAGCAACAAGTCTTTGGGATCGAAGAAAAATTTTGAAAAACTGTGAATGAGGGTCGAACCTGATTTGGCTTTATATATAAAGGCCACTTTCGCCCGTTTTTATGGTCGAATGTGGATGAATTTCACATTCGGCCCAAACCAATGACCCGAAAGTGGAATGTTTCACCCGAAAGTGGAATATATGTTAAAGTCCCACATTCGCCCAAGTTAAAACGCTCGAAAGTGATGATTTTTCCACATTCGACCCAATTAAGGGGCGAATGTGAAATGGAAAAATCTGAAAATTTTGCCAAATCACGAATTCGAATCCCGTTCAACATTTTTCAATCTGTTAAACTTCAAAAACTCATATGTTCACTTTTTGAATGATACAAAGCCCAGATGGTGTTATCAAATCTCAGAAATTAACCATCAAGCACCGTCGGTTATCAAAAATAAAGCAGAAATGCAAAAATATTGGTTTTTCTGAAATTTTATCAAAACACACCTAAAATCTTTTTGGATTTTGTATCTTTTTTACAATAAAAGTAAAATGCGTTAAAGTAAATGAAAGCAGTAAACATTTTGTGATATCCGGTAAGAGGATCATATCAGTTTTCTGAGAAATCTGATCACAGCGTTGATCTATTTGTTTAATATTATCATTAGAAACAATATGTGACACGGCAATTGCTAATATTGTGGTCCACGTAAGCTCGCATGCAGACTATTACGCAATGCTTTAAAATGATACGAGTTATGTGTATTAGACTAACACGATGTGGTGCCCACACACACGACATACTCCCGTATCAAGTAATTGCACAAAGCTTCGTCGTAACGCGTGATTATGCCAGAGTTATCCGTTAAAGTTACAAAGTATATAGCACAGAGGTGTACAGGTCAGCAAACGAATGCAACAGAGTAACATGTGCATATACACTAGGTTGAGGCTGATATTAACCACCGATTTGCATCAGTAAGTCAATACGATGTAATAATGATCTTTGATCAATAAAACATAAAGTTCCTCAATTCGGTAACTTTCGGTTTTGGCATTTAAGCTCTTTTAGCAAATATTCTGATGAAACTAGGTCCGTAAATCAATACGACAAAAGTTTAATCAGAATATCCAGGATAACCATAACATAACGACCCGAAACCTCAGATTTTGGCAATCCTATCAAACGAAATTACGGTACTAAGACCATATGCCCATGAGGTGTTCAGCCACGAACGCGTAGTTCGTTATGTTTGTATCCTTAATACACACAATTTTTAGTCTACGAAGCCTATCAACATATCACACATAGTCAACACACGCCTCATATACTATACAATTCTTTAGCCTGTGTCAGATCCCCACTGATGTACTATCATTTCCTATTTTTATCCAGGAAATCATTTTTGGTTTTTCTAATTTTTAGGTCTTTTTGAATTTTTTTTTTTCAATGTTTTTGGTTTTTCTGATAAAATGGCTCCCCCTAAAATAAAGAACATATTTTTGGGTTTTTAATTTTTCTGAAAAACAATAAAACAAAAATTTGAAACAATCCACTCGAAAGCATCAACTTCTTTGAGGATTAAACAATCCACTCGAAAGCATCAACTTCTTTGAGGATTACGATAGTAAAGAGAAATTCCCAATTAGCAAAGAGAAATTCCCAATTAGCAAAATCACAAAAATAAAACTAAAAAGCGATAAACCGAGGTGCCGATTAGTCCTGTTTTTCCTTTATGTTATTGACTTTTAAAAGATATTCAAAGCGGGATCTGTCAAAAGCTTTTGTAAACAAATCTGCACTATGGTAGTCAGTATGAATTTTGATCATATCTATCAATTCCTTAGCGTAACAATCACGGATAAAATGGTATTTGATCCGGATATGTTTAGCTTTAGAATGATTTTCAGTATTTTTAGTTAATGCGATAGCGGCTTCGTTGTCACAGTATATAGGGGTTTTAAGAAACTGCAAACCGTAATCCACCATCTGCTGTTGGATCCAGAGCACTTGCGAACAGCAACTCGAGGCTGCAATGTACTCGGCTTCACATGTAGACAGCGCCACTGAAGTCTGCTTCTTGCATTGCCAGGTGACTAACCTGCTCCCTAAAAACGGGCAACCAGCTGTAGTAGATTTGCTATCTTTATCACAGCCGCCCCAATCTGCATCACTAAACGCAATAAAATCAAAATCATCATCATTAGGGTACCAAAGTCCTTTTGAGGGACAACCCTTCAGATATCTAAGGATACGCTTGACCGCCGTCAGATGACTTTGTTTCGGCTTCGATTGATAACGGGCACAGAGACACGTTGCATACATAATATCTGGTCGAGACGCCGTCAAATACATCAGAGATCCGATGATTGCTCTGTATGTAAATGGGTCAATCAGCTCCCCCTTAGCGTCCACTCCAATCCCGTGATTGGGTTGAATCGGGGTATCCATCGGCTTAGAATCCTCCATCTGGAACCGGCTCAAGACTTCGGATACGTATTTCGTCTGGTGAATGAAGATCCCCGTGGGTCTTTGGTCCACCTGCAAGCCTAGGAAAAACTGCATCTCCCCCATTGCGCTCATCTCGAACTTTTCCTGCATGACAGTTTCGAACTCCCTGCATAAAAGCTCGTTAGTTGAACCAAATATTATATCATCAACGTAAATCTGCACCAGAAGCAAATCATCCCCTGATTTCTTCGTGAATAGGGTGCAGTCGACGAGTCCGCGCTTAAATCCTCTTGACATGAGGTATGTACTTAGCTCCTCGTACCACTGTCTCGGAGCCTGGTGCAAGCCATATAAAGCTTTGTTAAGCACGTAGACCTTATCCCGGTGGATTGGGTCCTCAAAGCCTGGTGGCTGCCCGACATAAACCTCTTCTTTGACTTTCCCATACAAAAATGCGCTCTTGACGTCCATTTGATAAACTTTGAACTTCTTATAGGAAGCAAACGCAAGAAACATTCGAATAGCTTCAATGCGTGCTACAGGAGCATAGATTTCGTTATAATCAATCCCTTCGATTTGATGGAATCCCTGCACGACCAATCTGGCTTTGTTACGAACTATAACCCCACGATCATCCTTCTTGCACTTAAACACCCATTTAGTGCCAATTCTTTCTTCCCGGTGGCAAATCCGTGAGCGTCCAAACTCCCAATTTCTGAAATTGTAATAACTCCACCTGCATTGCCTCAACCCAGGCATCCTCCCGCAAAGCGTCCTTGTATGTCCTTGGCTCTACCTGCGACACGTAACACGCAAACGACCAATCATTTTGACTACCAGATTGTTGAATTTTGGCATATAACGCTAAAGCACCAAAACTTTCTGGTGAGTTAACACTTCGCAGCTGCCCTCTGGTCATCACACTGCTTCCAGGATCACCGATAACTTGCTCCAGCGGGTGAATACGATGAATCCGAGATTCCGGATGTACAGGTACAATAACTCCCGTCTGAGTAGTCAAGTTCTCTACAGCATCCAGATCATGACCCGTGTTAGACGATGAAGCAACATCTGGATTTGGAGTTGGGTTCACTGGCGGTGCCTCTGGTTCTTCTGCATGTTCAAGAATGACTTCTTCAAATTGTTCATCTTCAGATTCTGAAGAGTCTAATGAAGTAGAAGCCTCCTGAAACACTTCTTCCTCTTGTACAGGAGCATTGGTATCATTAGAAGTTGGTAGTGGGTTTACGGTGATCGGACGCACCAACGGAGAAGTCGTCGCGTTTTCACACTCGTAAAGTAATCTGATAACAGCTTCTTCAACCAAGCTATCTAGATTGAATGATTCAAAGAAATCTTTGTAATCAAACATCCAATCAGGACCCGTCCCTTGCACATTTTGAGTATACCGTTGAACTTCCACGTTAGCCCAATCCTCCACCCGACGAGATCGCTTGTTGTATAACTGTTTGAGCGGGGTTGCATATCCAACAAAGTATCCCTCTTCAGCTTTAGGACTAAACTTCTCGCTTGGATTCAACATCGTGCATGGTGCCCCAAAAGGTTCTAGATACTCTAAGTTCGGCTTTCGTCGGTGTAACAGCTCATAAGATGTTTTACCAAACTTCTTCACTGTTAGAACCCGATTGAGTGTATAATTTGCTGCATAAATCGCCTTGTTCCAAAACATTACCGGAAGATTTGAGTCTGCGAGCATTGTTCTAGCCGCTTCAATTAGAGTCCTATTCTTTCGTTCAGCAACACCGTTCTGTTGTGGGGTGTACGGAGCCGAATATTCATGATGAATTCCTTTGCTTTCACAAAGTTCATCCATCTTGGCATTTTTGAACTCCGTCCCATTATCACTCTGAATTCTCTTTATCTTCAAATTGTAGACATTCTCCAATCGAGTGAACAGAACTTTCAGGTTGTTAAAGGTGTCACTTTTATTCTGCAAACACATCACCCATGAAAATCTTGAGTAGTCGTCAGTGACAACTAAACAATAAAGCTCCCCAAGATGACTTTTGCGCTTGACCGGTCCGAATAGATCCATGTGCAATCGCTCAAGTGGCATCTCAACAGAGTTAACTTTCTTCACTTTGTGGGACTGTCTGTGTTGCTTCCCCTTCTTACAACTAACACACTTGTCATTCAGATGGAAATGTTTCACGTTTACTCCATCGACAAGCCCATTTTTCACAAGATGATTCATTTTTCTCAGATGTATGTGTCCCATTCTTCGGTGCCACATTATCGATTCCTTCTCGGTCGCCTTGGATAGAAAACATGTTACTTGCCCCTGTGATGTCATCGCCTTGGACATATCAAGAATATAAAGGTTGTTGACGCGAGGAGCCTTCAACATTACCCACTCTTTTGGAATTTGAAAACCTGGTTTGAGAATATAGCAGGATTTGTCATCAAAATGCACAGTAAATTGTTTATCACAAATTTGACTGACGCTCAACAGATTATAATCGATCTGCTTCACATATGATATTCTCTCAAAGCTCACTATTCCATTACTCACGCTCCCCTCCATAGTGATATATCTGCCTTTATTTCCCGCGAATGCAACATATCCACCATTGATATTCTTCACGTCAAACAGCAACGCAAGATCCCCTGTCATGTGGCCTGAAGCTCCACTATCAACAATCCAAAGACTGCTAATAGGGCCAGCTGAAGCTCCCTGCACACATAAAGTAAATCATTTAGTTCTTTCGGGGGACCCAAGCCTGAGTCTTGGGTCTTGGAATATCATTGTTCAAACAAACATTTTCATTAACACTTTGTTTTAGATCAATCTTTTTCGGATTGTTCAAAACATTTTCCTTTTTCTCATTTGATTTTGAAGTTGAGGCACCTGGAGAACCATTGGGTGACCAAGATTGTTCAGTTCTTTTTAAGATGCGAAGCTGAGATTTTGGGTTCTCAGTCGGTTTCTGAACATTGTTTGCAAAGGAAACTTTCTTGGTTACCTTATCTGATTTAACAGACTTAGGTCCAACATTTGACTTGACAATCGGTTTTGATGGAACCTTTTGCCTATCATTTGTTGTGTTCACCACTGGTTTCCTCCATGATTGTTCCATAGCAATCCAATTTCTTCGATCATATTGAATTGGACGATTGTTCCTCATTTGATAAAAATTGTTTTGATTATAAAACTGTTGTTGTTGAGGAACAACACGTCTGTGTGGTGGAACATAATGATCAATCGGTTTCCTCATGGAATTCCTCACTTCAACTTCGTGCCTTTTATGCCTTACATACGGGCATTGAGCAAGTAAATGCCCTCTCTCCCCGCATTTAAAACATGCACGGTATTCTTCAAAAACATTTGGCGCATTCGGTTGAGCAAATGATCGAACAGGATATTGATCATTATACTGTTGATTCCTCAAACTCTCAGGGAGTGGCCCTTTTGAGTAAGCAGGCTCATGAAAACCGTTAGCTCTGTTTTTGGGTCTAATGAACTCTGTGACATGGACCTTTGGTTCTTGAGGAACATCCAAATATAATTTCTTTAAAATGGCAGGTGGGATTTCATTTGTTCTCTCATGTTTTGGGAACCAAATGGTGCTTTCTTGCCAGATTTTATCAATTTTAGCATAGTTAGCATTTTTGATTGGAAATTCCTCGTCAGAGATTGTTAGGATCTGAGTATTGGACTGTTTTGATTAACTATGAATTATGAATGAAGTATAAATGGAAAGTGCAGCGGAATAAAGAATAATCAAAACATAGAGAATAATTGTTATCAATCGAATGCTTTCATTAAACTGAAAGATTACAATAGTACAATTAAAGCTCCCCCTCAGCCTGATCACTCAGAGTTTGTTTGTCTAAAGAGAATGACGAGTGACAAATAGAACAGTACAAGTACTGTTCTATTTATAGACAAGTACAAACCTCTGATGATCACTTAGCTGACGTCACCTAGAAAGCGACCCCTAACTGACTAACAAACTACAACATCTGTTAAACAATAAACTACTGTTACATTGAAACTACTGAAAGAAAACTCTGTTAAACTAAAGCTCTGATGTCTTCTTATCATCTGTTGAACCAAAGTGCTGTTGGTTCAACAGACCTTTGTTCTTCAGACCTTTGATCAGCACTTGTTCTTTATCAGACTTTTGCTCTTCAGACTTTATCCATCAGACCTTTCATTAGCAGCAGTTGTCTTTGTATCAGTTGTTTAAGCATCAGCGGTTTGGGAATCAGCAGTTCTTTGGAGGAAGCTTTCTTGTAACCACTGTTATTTATTCTTGATCAACACTTAGTATATTTTGGCTTTCTATCATCTGTTCTTCTCCAGGTCAGCAGACCCAACAATCTCCCCCTAGAACAGATGATGCCAAAACTCTGCTTTATTCTTGATCTTTATTCCTCATCAGACTTTCTCTAATCTGCCCTTTCAATTGTAATTCAAAGCTGAGAGAGAAGAGGTCTTCAGCATCTCTATCCAGTGTCAGATTCAAAAGTGTCTGGAGATCTTCTGCACTTAGGCCAGGTGCATCATCCATACTCAACTTCTGAATACTACCATCTGACCTGATCAGTGTCAATTCATGGGTCTCTTTATCAGACTTCCATTTTAGAATTTTAGAGTCAGAGGAGTGACTGGGATGCATCTTTATTTTGGATGAGTTGGGAGATGGAGGCCTGCCAATGAGTTCTCTGAACTTCTCTGTGACAGGGTCAGAGAAGAATCTAAGTTGGTTCAAGAGACCCTCTTTTACATAAGTTTCATTGAACTTCCTTGTATCTTCTTCAGACATTTCCTTCTGCTTCTTGTATTGCCTTTGAGCAGCAATAGTAAGATCAGAGGTTGCAAGCAAGCTATCTAATGTAAAGGCCTGAGAGGGTTTCTTGGGAGCATCATCATACACTGGTTTTCTTGGAAGATCAGGATTGGTCTTTCTTTCTTGTTCAAGCTTCTTGTAAGTTTCAATTAGCCTGATCTCTGACCATCTGGCAACAGACTTCATCTCTCCATACTTAGCTGCTACAAGCTCTTGTCTCATTCTTCTGAACTTCAAGGCTCTAGCTTCATCTCTCCCCTTTTTGAAATCAGGAGCAGAGGCCTTAGCAGGAGGATTCTTGGCCATGTTCTCTATTCTGATTAGTTCTTCCCTAAGAGCATGTGTGGTCCAGCCTGTAAATTGATTCTTTGTTGCTTTATAAGGCTTGGATGCCAAGATCTGTTCCAGCAGTGAATCCCTCACTTCCATCTCCATGTGTCTGCTGAGAGGCATGGTAGACATGGAGTTGCTCAGGGTCTTAGCAAAATCTTCAATCCTTCTGAGTTTGCTAAGCTCTGCTGAATGGATGCCCTGAGCAGTCCTGTCATCCTTCCCTTTGCATTTCTCTTTGATGACAGCATCAGTCTGTTCACCCTTGTATTTGAGATAGGTGTCCAAGTTGAGTGGAACAGGGAAGCCTTTGAGAGATGGGAAGGATCTTTCCGATGGCTGATCAGTATTATAGAAGGATTGAAGTTCCCCCTTGATTAGATCCAACTCAAGGGGATACTTCTCAGCCAATGGGGTGATGGTTGGTGGTGGTCTATGGGATCTGAATTGGGCAGTGTGTGGTGAGTAAGATGAGAGTGGAATGGCACTGACTGGTGTGGATGAGATTGGGGTGTTAGGTGGTGTGTTATGGATGTTTTCATCTTGTACAACAAAGGTGGATTTCCTTTTTCTGCTATACAAGATTTTGGGTGAAGGTGAGGATGAGGCAGTGGTTTGGGAAACATCTGTTGGTCCTTTTGTGGAACCAGCAGTTGTTTGGGTTTTGGGTTGTGTTGAAGTAGGTTTGGCAGTGGTTTGTGTTGGAGTAGGTTTGGGAGTTGGTTGAGTTGTGGTTGGTTTAGTGATTGGTTTGGTTACTGGTTTGGGTTGAGCAGATGTTTTAGCAGTGGTTTTAGGTTCAGTTGTTTTAGGTTCAGTGGTTTGGGTAGCAGAGGTTGTGGTGGCAGTGGTTTGTGGAGCAGTGGTTGTGGTAACAGGTGTTTGTACATCAGAGGTTTCAGCAGTTAGTTTGGAAGGTGGTTTTCTAGTGTGTTTGGCTGGCATCTTCTTTCTCTTTGAAGTGTTCACATCTTCCACTTCCTGCTGCTGTTCCTTTTTCTTTTGCACCAACATCTCTGCTTTTACCTCCAATGTATCAGCCCTTTTTCTTTTGTCTTGAGCAGCCTTTTCAGCTTTTTCATTAGCTGAAGTATCAACTTCTTTTGCCTTTGATGCTTTTGCTGGTTTAGAGACAGGGATCTGAACATTTGGTTGTTGAGTTTGTGGAGCTGATTTGGGTGACCCTGGTTTGTCAGCAGTTGGCTTCTTCCCTTTTTGTGAGGGTGGTGCACCAAATGGATCAAGTTTTGGTAGCCTATCTCTGCCACTCTCCCCCTTTTTGGCATCATCAGCAGTGAATTCATCATCATCTTCATCTCTGAGAATTGTGGTAGGGGCAGAGCCAGTGGTCTTCAGCAAATGGTCTTTGATCACCTTGATGTCAGCCTTTGTGTCATTAAATTTGGCATCCACCATGTTTCTGATCAAAGTCATGTAAGTCTCTTGTGTCTGATCTGCTAATTTTCTGTGAGCTATGATGATGGGGGAAACAGATTTCCATAGCTCATTAGCAACATCAGCAGTGGATGGTTGACTTTTTGTAAAGTTATTCAATGTTTCCAATATTGACTTGACATCAGATTTGATGTCAGCAACAGAGGATTCAAGGTTTTGAACTTTAGCCGTCAATTCTTGAAGTTTTGACTCATCACCCAAGTTAATAGGTTCATCTGAGTCCCTACCAGAGGTAGTTTTAGCTGGTTCAGTTCTAGGAGATGAATCCATAGAATAAGAACCTGCTGCCCCTTTGTCTTGGTTCTGGGGACTTCCAACTGTTTTAGGAGACACAATTGTGTCCTCATCAGTTGTTGCCTTCAAGGAAGTCTTAGCAATGGAACCACTGTCCTGCTGTGAGACAATGGTCTCTACAGCAGTAGTAGCTGCTTCTCTTGAAACCTCATCAGAAGTAACATTGACTTCTGGGAGTATAACCTCCTCTTCTGTTTGTGGGATAGCTGATTGACTTTTCTCAGCCCCAGTCACTGGTAGTGGCATACTCTCAGTGATAGGTGAAGGAGAGGAACTGGGGTTGTCCTGAGTTTTGTCAATAGCTTCAAACAGAGGTTGCATTGTTTGTGGGACATGTGGTGGTGATGTAGGTGGAGTAAGAAGCTGATTAGCCCTGGGAGATGGGCTTGTAAACATATGATCAAGTGACTCATATGCCTCAGTATGAGTTTCCCTTTGGCTTACAACAAGATCCTTTTGTGAGGATTCTTGAGGAGTTTGCTTGGGTTGAGATATCTCCAACTGTTGTGAGGAAGTAACAACAGTGGTTTCATGTTGCTTTGGTGATGCAACAGGGTTAGCTTCTGGTATCTCATCTTCTAGAAGTCCCTTTTTGGTTTTGGTGGTTGTTTTGGTGGATGGACGGTTTCTTTTGGTGGCTGGTGTGGGTTTCACAGCACTGGATGAAGTGCCATGATCACCAGGAGCAGTGGGCTCACCAACAGAGGTTTCAACAACAGTAGTTGTCTTTGTCCTCTTTGGTTGTGTTTTGGAAACTTTTTGTACTTTTGTTGCTTTTTCTTGGGTTGAAGAACCCAGCATTCTTGTAAAAGTTTCATCAGTTAGACTTTTCATTTTGAAAGACTCACCCTTTTGAAAATCCTTTTCAGGTAAAATCTTTTGTAGAATTACACTTAGAATTCTAGGGTAGAGCAGAAAAGCATTGTTTGAGCCAGATTTTATGGCTTTCACATTTGATACCAAGTCTAGAAACAATCCCTGAGATAGATTGAAGTCAGATTCTGACAACATAGCATATCCCAAGTATTGTATCCTCAATGGGATTTCATTGAAGGATGTAGTCTTGGCAGAGGCACAGAGGAGGAGGGTATGGAAGAAAAATTTCATGACTGGTGGGAAAAACTTTTTGTATAATGTTGAACCAGTCATTTGAGCATCATACCCTCTCTCTTGAAACTCAGTGTGAAGCTCTGTTTTTGGAAAAGTTTCCATACCTGACAAGTCGTTCAGTGAGAAGGTAGTGGATATGATTTCAGGGGTTATGGTGATATTGGTGGCTCCAATTTTTGAAATTATGGAAGTTGGCTTTTTGTTTTGGTATAAGACTTCAGCATTCGCCCAGAATTCTTGGAGTGTTTCCAGGTATATGGGGCATCAGCAATAAGAACATTTTTATATTTTGAATTATTGATGATGTCAATGGTGGAATGGAATGGTGTGTTGTCTTCGGTTTTTACCAAATAAGGAAGGAAATTATGAGTGGCTTTTGTTTGGAGTTCCATTTTAATGGATTTTGATTGTGAAAGTGATGAACTTTGATTGAGGGTTATGAGGAAGACGAGAGCGGTTTTCAGTATTTTGAATACAATGAGACAGTAAAACTGCTGTTAGGGGAAAGAACAGGGTTTTATAGGCTCTGGTTAAACCGCTGATGTGGCAAAACTCTGCTTTTGAGAGCAGACGTGGCAAACATCTGATGGTTGAAACATCTGGTGGCATACAGCTGTTTTGTTAAACCTCTGTTGCCAACCTCTGTTGTTTAACCAAAAGACTGATGAAAACAGTTGTTTTATCTGATCAGATGTTTGAAACAGATTTTTCAACCAACAGTGGTTGTTTTATCTGATCAGATGTTTGAAACAGATTTTTTTTCAACTAACAGTGGTTTTAATGAAACAGTGGTTGTTTTATCTGAATCAGTGGTTTTAAAACAGATTTTTCAACCAAAGTGTCATTTTAGCAAAATTTGATTTTCTGAAAACATTTTAATGTTTTTATTGAAAACATTTTTGTTGTTTTTAATCCATGTTTAACATTCCAATTCGAGAGATCAGATTTGTGAAGGTAGATGTGTCTAAAGCTTTTGTCAGCACATCTGCCAACTGATCCTCTGTTGGAACATGGTGCAGAGAAATCAAACCTTTTTCATAGCTATCCCTGACAAAATGATGTCTGATATCTATGTGCTTGGTGGTTGAGTGGGAGACTGGATTTTTGATGATATTTTCAGCAGCTTGGCTATCCAACATGAGTGGAGTCCTTAGTGCAGTTATCCCAAAATCCAGTAGTTGATTTTGAAGCCACATAAGTTGGGCTGTACAGCTTGCAGCAGCAATGTATTCAGCTTCAGCAGTGGATGTTGAAACAGCTGCTTGCTTTTTGCTTTGCCAAGAAACTAAGGCATTCCCTAGAAACTGGCACCCTCCTGAGGTGGACTTCCTTGTGGTATGATAGCCAGCAAAATCACTATCTGAATAACCTGAAAGCTCAATGTTTCCATTAGCAGGATACCAGATACCAAGTGTGGGAGCACCTTTTAGGTATCTGAATATCCTTTTCACAGCAATAAGGTTAGATTTTCTAGGAGAAGCCTGAGATCTAGCACACACACAGGTTGCAAACATAATGTCTGGCCTGGATGCTGTTAAGTACAATAAAGACCCAATCATGCATCTATAGTGTGTCTGATCAACCAGTTCATCCTTTTCATCATCAGTGAGTGGCTTGACAGTGCTCATGGGTGTACTACATGGCTTACAATCATTCATCTCAAATTTTGTCAACAAGTTTTTCACATACTTGTTTTGATGAATGAAAGTGCCATTTTGCAGTTGCTTTACTTGAAGACCAAGAAAGCACTGAAGTTCACCCATAGCACTCATTTCAAACTCTGCTGTCATTAGTTCCCTAAACTCCTCACACATTTTATTAGATGTGGATCCAAAAATGATGTCATCCACATATATTTGAACAATCATTAAATCTTTTCCTTTCCATTTTAAAAACAAGGTTTTATCAATTTTACCTCTTGTGAAACCAATGGATAAGAGAAAAGTAGAGAGAGTTTCATACCAGGCTCTTGGTGCTTGTTTGAGTCCATACAATGCTTTGTTAAGCTTGTAGACATGATCAGGATGGAATGTGTCTTCAAAACTAGGTGGTTGGCATACATAAACCTCCTCCTGAATTTTGCCATATAGGAAGGCACACTTGATGTCCATCTGATACACCTTGATGTTGTGGTTGACAGCAAAGGCTAAGAAAAGTCTGATAGCTTCTAACCTTGCTACAGGGGCAAAGGTTTCATCATAGTCAATTCCCTCTTCTTGTCTGAAGCCTTGAACCACTAACCTGGCTTTGTTCTTGACAACTATACCCCTTTCATCAGTTTTATTTTTGAAGACCCACTTTGTGCCAATTGGACAGACATCCTTAGGCAGTGGTACAAGTTCCCATACTTGTTGTCTTTTGAACTGAAGGAGTTCTTCTTGCATGGCTTCTACCCAACTGTTGTCTTTCAGCGCCTCTTGGTACTTGACAGGTTGTGTAAGGGATAGAAAGCCTGCAAAAAGACAGATGTTTGAAGATTGGCTCCTTGTGAGCACACCTTCTCTGATGTTGCCAATGATTTGGTCTGGTGGATGAGCTCTTAGGTAGATTAGATCTCCCTGATATGGTATGATGGCATTTTGTGGTGAAGGACAGAGGTTTGGTGACTCTGTTGACATAACATCTGTTGTCACTTTTGAAGAGTCAACAGATGTTTGGAATGGAGGTGGAGGAATGGGTCCAAGTGGTGTAAGATTGGACTGACTTTTGTCAACAGATGATTGACTCTTGTCAACAGTGGATTGGCTGGGTGAATCAGTGGATTGAAGGTAAGACTGGCCAACAGTGGCTGACTCAGCTGTGACAGAGTTTTGACAGTTGTTTTGAACCACTGCTTCCTCTGATACAGGATAGACTTTGTAGGGGTCTGGAACCACAACATCTATTCTGTAGTCTTGTTGTGAAGAATGTGGAGTACCTGCAGGGTTAGTTTTGACAGCAATATCTTCAAATTTGAATTTATCTAAATCAAACAACTCAGCAGGGTTTGCTGGGATTTTTAAAGAAGAAAGTTCATTGAACTTCACATTCAGAGTTTCTTCTATTGTCTTAGTCCTAGTGTTAAACACTTTATAGGCCTTTGCAATAGAAGAATACCCCAGAAAATATCCACAATCCACTTTGGCTGCAAATTTTGAAATGGAATCTTTAAGATTTAAAATGAAACATGGGCAGCCAAAGACTTTGAAAAATGATATCAGTGGTTTGATTTTAAACAGAATTTCATAAGCAGTCTTTTGATGTCTAGGGTTGATTAAAACTCTGTTTTGAACATAGCAAGCAGTGTTTACAGCTTCTGCCCAAAAGGACAGTGGTAAACCAGAATCTGCTAGCATTGTTCTTGCAGCCTCAATGAGAGTCCTGTTCTTCCTTTCAACCACCCCATTTTGCTCTGGTGTTCTTGGGATACTGTACTGCCTTACAATCCCTTTTGACACACAGAAATCATCCAACTCCTTATTCTTAAACTCTATTCCATTGTCACTCCTAAAGACTTTTACTGGCAAGTCATATTGTTTTTCAACTTTGGTGACAAAGTCCTTCAAGATACCTGCAGTCTCATCCTTAGAGTGTAAAAAGTAAGTCCATGTAAACCTAGAAAAATCATCAACTATGACAAGACAAAATCTTTTTCTTCTTAGACTCATGATTTTTACAGGGCCAAACAAGTCCATGTGCAACATTTGTAAACACTGACTAGTTTTGGACTCATCAATGGATTTGTAAGAGCTTTTATGTTGTTTACCTTTTAAACAGGAAACACAATGCTCATCACATTTGAATTCTTTTGATGGTAAACCTCTGACAAGGTTTTGTTTGGAGAGTGAGTTGATAGTTTGAAGGTTGGTGTGACCAAGTCTCCTATGCCACAATTCTGTCTCTTTGGTAGAGGCAGCTGAGAACAGACAGACATTTGCAGTAGGATTATCCTTCAACATATCAACTACATACACATTGCCACTTCTGTGAGCAACAAGTTGTGCTTTGCTCTCAGCAATGATGGTGTTAATCTTTTCTACAGCCTCAGGGCCAACAATCTTACAAGTTTGCTTAGTGAAGAATGACCCAAAGCCTTTGTCACTCATTTGTGATACACTAAGTAGATTAAATTTTAGATTGTCTATTAGATTAACATTTTCAAACTTAAGCCTCCCTGCTTTGACAGTACCAGAACCCAACACTTTACCTTTAGAATCATTACCAAAGGATATATCACCCCCTCCATGAGCAAGAAAGTCCAGAAGAAGGGCTCTACATCCAGTCATGTGCCTGGAGCCTCCACTATCTACATACCATAAACTGTCTAAACAAGCAGAAGCTCCCTGCACATCAGTAAAGATTTTAGTTTTGGTGAGTGTCCAAAGCCAAATTGGCTTTGGATGGGTCCTTAGCTGTCTCGGCCTTAAGTTGAGGAGAATGATCAGTGGTTTGGACTAGCTTTTGAACTAGGTTCAACAGCTGCAGTTGACCATTTGCCAGTGCTTGTATGTCAACACTTGGTCCAGCAGATGTTTGATCATTTCCTATCAGTTGTTGAAAACCATGAGGGTGTCTGTTCACTTTTGGCTTTGAAGGCCTCTTGGGCTCTTCATAAACATGTGGCAGACGATGACAAGTGGGTTGTCCATATCCTCTTGGTAATCTGTTAACAGGTGGAGCATCTGTTACCTGAACCTCTCTGGGAGCAGAGTTTTTGTTCAGACTTTTGGTAACAGATGTTTGAACTGATTCAAAAGTCTGTTTGGGTTTTCCTTTTGAAGTACTTACCACTTGACTTTCCAGAGTTTTAGCCTTATACTCTTTTATCTTTTCATCAAAATTTTTGAGGTATAGGCACTCTTTTGTTTTGTGATTCTTTTTCTTGCAGATTGAGCATTCTTTAGATTTTGAATCATTTAAACTTGTTGTTTTGTTGATGTCATATGCTTTTAGAAGAAAACAGTTTTTAGTGACATGGTTCTTCTTTTCACAAAAATCACAAAACAAGTTGTTCTTGGCTTTCCCTTTTTCTTTCTTCTTTTCAACAGATGTTTCATCATCTGTTGGAAGACTTACTAAAGGGATTACTTTGGCCTGTGGTGCCATTTTACCATCAGAGGTTTTGAAGGTCATTGGTTTGAAATTTTCAAGGACTTCACACTCATCTGACCATGTTGGTTTGAATTGATATTTCTCAATTTCATCAAATGAGGGTGTACCTTCCAACTTTTCAAGAATGATTTTCTTGCCATTGGGTTCAGTAACCTTGATTTCTTGACCTTTTGAGTTTGTAGGGATGACCTCAACCAACTGTGGTTCCTTTTTGTCAGTGGTTTGTGAAACTTGATCAGTGGTTTTAAAACCAAACCCAAATTTCACATGACTTTTAGACTGTTGGTTGACAATCATCTCAACACCCTTTGATGATTCCACCCATTTCTTACATTCAACTTGGGTGGACTCAAGCTCCTTCTTACAACTATGATATTTTGTTATCATAGTCTGAAGCTGGTCTTTGGTTATGCTTGCTTCATGTTTTAAACTGCTGATTTCAGACTCTTTTTCAGATATTTTTGATTTTAACTCTTTTGTTAGTTTTTCAAACTGAATTTCAGAATCCAAAATTTTCTTTCTAAAGTTTTCATTCACCTCTTTTATCTTAGCAAATGCCACAATACATTTGTCTGAGCACAAGTCATTTAAGATTTGAGGAGATACCTTAGCAGCAGCCATCAAGGCACAGTTACACTGGCAGTCACAGTCATCACTACCCCAGGGGTCTGAGAGATTCACAACCTCTACTTCAGATTCTTCAGCTGAAACAATCTCACCAACAACACCATCAGTCACATTTTCAGACATAGACACCACTTCCTCAGAATCAATCTCTTCAACAATTGTTTCTAGTGCCATAAAACAAAAATCCTTTTCAGTGTTAGCAACTAGAGCAATGTTGTCATCTGTTATCTCATCTGGTAGACTGCTCCAATCAACAAAGCCCTGAGTAAAGAAACTCTGTTGGCCTGGTTGACTGGTCTCTGCAGGAGCAGAGGGTGGAGTAACAGTCATTGGCACAGGTGCCTGAGCAACAGGTGTTTGGACATAGTGATACTGAGGAACAGTGGTTTGGACATAATGCACAGGAACAGTGGTTTGGGTCTGTGCAAAGTGAGCAGTGTTTTGTACATTAGGTACATTAGGGAAGGTTTGATAAGTGTTGGTCTGTGGTCTTTGATTTGGATAGGTAATCATAGGAACTCCATTTTGACTCCTACACTCCCTAGCAAAATGACCCATTCTATGACACTTGTAACACTTTATCTTTGATTTATCCAACCCAACCTTTGACCCACCATGTAAACCTGGGTACCTCCTGCCAGTTTTCTTATAGAAGTTATTGGTTCTAATACTGAGCAGGGCAACCTGATGTAAAATGTCCATTTCTTCTAGGTCCAAAGGGTCAATGTATTGCAAGTCATTGTACACAAAAGATGAATTATCAGAAGCCTGGATATCACTACTGGCTGTGAAAGCACAGTTGTTTGGTGATGAGTAAGAATCATTATTGAAACCAGTTGTTATGTCAATGTAATGATCATAACTCTGATCCTTACTACTTCCAGAACCATCATCCTGACCCAACAGTGCAGTATTACCAAATACATAGTCATCTGACACTTTGCCAGAGTCCTGGAGCTTCTTTTTCTGGTTAAGCTCCCTTTCATAAGTCAGGAGCTTACCATGAAGCTGGGTCAGGGTTAGGTCTTTGAATCCGATAGAGTTTCTCATAACTATAGCTATAGTGTCCCATTTGTCCTGAAGTGATCTAAGAAACCTATGATTCAGTGTTGAATTAGGAAAAGTTAGACCAACCAGTTTAAGTTCACTAATTAGACAGTTAAACCTTTCAAACAGCTGTGTTAATGACTCCCCTTTTATGTGACTAAACGTTTCATATTGTTGATTAAGTATTTCACGGTTGTTTTCAATCACATCATCAGTTCCCCCGAATTGCTCTTTAAGAGCATCCCACAGTTCTTTAGCACTATTGCAGTGCAAGAGACCGGCATAGATATCATTCGGCAGTGCCATGGCTACTATGCTGAAAGCCTTGGCATCTAGCTCGATTTTTTGAAAATCTTGCTCTGAGTAGTTCTCAACACTCTTTGGTACTTGGATCTTTGGATCCTCGGCACTCGGTACCATTGGAACATGTGGTCCAAATACTACCGATTTCCAGCACCCTGTGTTCTGTTGTGCTAACACATGAGCTACCCGACGCTGCCAGATGTTGTATTCTGACCTGACAAGCATCGGAGGCTTGTTGTGTGTGCCAGTGTTGTGTGGATCTTGATTAAGTGAAGTCATTCTCTTGGTTTTTCAAAAACAAAGTCTGTTTACTAACTGTTGAAACGAAAATAAACTATTACTCTGTTTTAACCCGACAAACAAACGATATCAATGATTATGAGCTGATCTGTGTATTAAATTGATTGATTAGATCAGACTTAATTGACCACGCTCTGATACCAATTGTTAGGATCTGAGTATTGGACTGTTTTGATTAACTATGAATTATGAATGAAGTATAAATGGGAAGTGCAGCGGAATAAAGAATAATAAAAACATAGAGAATAATTGTTATCAATCGAATGCTTTCATTAAACTGAAAGATTACAATAGTACAATTAAAGCTCCCCCTCAGCCTGATCACTCAGAGTTTGTTTGTCTAAAGAGAATGACGAGTGACAAATAGAACAGTACAAGTACTGTTCTATTTAAAGACAAGTACAAACCTCTGATGATCACTTAGCTGACGTCACCTAGAAAGCGACCCCTAACTGACTAACAAACTACAACATCTGTTAAACAATAAACTACTGTTACATTGAAACTACTGAAAGAAAACTCTGTTAAACTAAAGCTCTGATGTCTTCTTATCATCTGTTGAACCAAAGTGCTGTTGGTTCAACAGACCTTTGTTCTTCAGACCTTTGATCAGCACTTGTTCTTTATCAGACTTTTGCTCTTCAGACTTTATCCATCAGACCTTTCATTAGCAGCAGTTGTCTTTGTATCAGTTGTTTAAGCATCAGCAGTTTGGGAATCAGCAGTTCTTTGGAGGAAGCTTTCTTGTAACCACTGTTATTTATTCTTGATCAACACTTAGTATATTTTGGCTTTCTATCATCTGTTCTTCTCTAGGTCAGCAGACCCAACAGAGATGATCTTATCGGATCCTTCCATCCGATAAAACACCTTGACAGGTTTGTCACACGGTTCATCCTTAACTCTTTTCTCAAATTCTTTCTTAACCACATTCTTTTCTGACTTTTTCTCATGATAAGTATTTGCTATCGCATGCACATGCTGAGATGGTGAAACTGGTTCAGTAGTAATGATGTGATTTTCTTTTGGAATTTCACATGCATTAACAGTTTGGTGACAACCAGTATCATCACTCTCAGAGTCTGAATCAACGGTTTTAGCAGTAACACCCTCATCATTGAAACCTAAAATCGGCCTCACATCGGAATGTGGATCACCAATACTCGAAGTATTAGATTCATTTTCCGATGATGAGTCTGATTTTACTAAGCTCTCCGGTGTCACTTGATGACAATTATGGTTTTCAAAAAGCACCGGAGATGGCACAGACTTGTAATTAGTGGTTTGATCATCAATGATGTGGTCTACCACGTAAGCAATGTGCTTATAACTTTCCAACTTTTTATTAACTTTTTCAGCAAAGCACTTAATGGCGGCCATTTCCAATTTAGTGTTCTCAATTTCATTTATATAGTTATTAATTGCAAGTTGTTTCAATGAAAGAGTATTTTTGAGATTAGAAATGTCCTTTTTATAGCCATCTAGTACTTTGTTGAAAGCATTCAACTCTTTGCGAGTAGATTGACAGTTCATGATAGCACTATCACGTTGAACACGGAGTTGTTTGTTCTCCTCTGTCAATCTATCACAAGTTCCACAATATTTATCACTAGTAATATCAGTGCTACACTCAGAACTTACAGGTTTTGGAGGATCTGTCATGGCCATCAAAGCAAAATGAGCTTCCTTTCCAGCGAAAAACTTGGAGTAATCAATCCTGGTGAAAGCATCATCAGCAATGCACGACTTCCTCGTCTTCAGAAAATCAGCTTCTGCTAGTAACTGATCAATATCATCATCCAGGGATGTAACACTTGCTTCTGTATCTGCTTCACTGTCTGAATCTGAGTAAACTGATTCACACTCCTCAGGAACATCAGAAACAGTGTCAATCACCACTCCAGGATTTGCTTCCTCAGCCTTAACCTCAATAGGTTCATTCACCACATCCACTTCAGTCTCAGACACATCAAGTTCAACCTCAGTTTCTTCCTTCTCATCAACTATCACCGACTCTTCAATATCAACCTGTCGGGCAACACAAGCCACGTTTCCACCAGTTGTAATCTCCTCAACACCTATTTGCATTCCCGACCAATCAAACCGCTCATCCTGTTGAATCACCAATGCTTGATTCTGATTGGTATTATGTTGTGTCTCATTTGGTGTGGTAATCGGTATGACTGTTCGGTTAGTGTTGTTAGGTGATTGGTTTTGAGTCTGATTTGGTGTGTTTGGTTGTCTGTTCTGGTTGTTGTTTGAGTTGTTTTGTCGGTTTTGGTAGTTATTTTGGTTTTGATAGTTGTTGTTATTTTGGTAAGAAACTTGGTTTTGGTTTTGTTGTTGACGGTTCTGGTAGCTTCCATTGAAAGGGTTTCTATTACCTTGTTTTGGTGGTTGGGTGCATTCCCGTTTGAAGTGACCTTTCCCTCCACAGTTAAAACAAGTAACTTTCTCCTTATTGAACCCGTAGGTTGTGTTAGGAGATGTTCCCAAATCCGTTCTTCCAGTCTTCTCAATAAACTCCGTTGCCCTTCTCATAATACTTGCAAAAGCCCACTAGATATCAATAAGTTCCATCTCTTCCTTATCAATCTGTGCATAGTCTTCATTGGTCAAATTATTATTCCCAATTTGACTAGCAACCAACCCATTGTAAGATGAAACCATTGCAGAGACTAGTGCAATGTGTTGCTGAGCAACTTCCACAGTTACATTTCCCAGATTAGAAGTCTCCAAAACCACCGGTTGTTGACTAGGTTGAGTAATTTGGTTCATTGGATTCATGTATGGTGTTTGTTGAGGTGGTTGTTGAGATTGACTAGCAGTATAGAAAGCTGCTTGTTGCAAAGGTGAGAATGGTGAAATATAGGAATTGTTGTATTGTTGTTGTGGTGGTGGTGTGTATGATGGTTGTGAATAAGATGAGGTTTGAGCAATGTAATTGATGGTAGGTTTTGGTGATTCCATAACATTGGAAATGCAAGCAACATGTGGGGCCACTAATCCCCCTGAACTTGAGTTACTAACTGGTACTGAAGTGCCTCCAAAATATAAGCTAGGATTCTGATGAATCTGTGGTCTTTTAGCTTTCCTCTACTCTTTCAGCTCTTTGTTTTCCAGCTTCTGCACAAACTCATTAATAGTCCAGTATTGGTATGAATCCTTCTCCCTGAGAACTTCCACATGCTGATCCTAGTATGGTGGTAGAGCATCTGCAAACTTATCCACCAAAGCTGTCATAGGAATCTGTATCATAACTACACAATTCAGTTAGCAAATGACAATATCTAGGAGTTAATTCTTTTAAAGTTTCATTGCCAATATAAGTAAAATTCTCAAACTCCTTTCGTTACTCTTCCATCCTCAGTCTTCTAGTCTTCCCATTCCCATCATGCCTAGTTTTAAGCACATCCCACAGTTGCTTAGATGTAGTGCATGTCCCAAACTGATGCAACAAATCGTTTGTAATCGCCTGAGTCAACTGGGAATAGGCTTCCTTCTCCACAGCAAACTTCATTTTCCCCTCCTCAGACATACTCTCCAATGGAACTGGTTCATCGGTGTTCTCCAAAACTGGTGCAGTGTAACCTCTAGCAATCATACTCCATGCCTCTGCACCCTCCACTCCCATGCCTTCCAAGTGAATCTTGAACTTTTTCTGCCACTGATTATATTCTTGTATCTCCATGAGCTTAGGTGGCCGATTCCCGCTACCTGAAGATAAGTCATTTATCAGTGTGGAAATAGCATTTGTGGTCTGAGTATTTACCACTGCTGCTGCTACTCCCCAGTAGTCAGGTTGTGGTGCTGGAGGTGCCACACTTTGAGGCATCGAGCTAGTCATCGCGATGTAATTAATCGGTTGTGAAGACTGTGTGCTCGTCTTTTGTGCTGCCACTGTCCATGGGTCCATCACTTGCTGTTGTGGTTGTGTCGTTGCTGGTCTCGGGGTAGTCGGAAAATTCCACATGATGTTCACGAACTTCGAAAAATTCAACACTTAGAAAATTTTCCAAAAACACAGTTCTAGGTTCGCCCCTTTTATCTTTACTTTCATCCCTTTTTGTCCAAGTTCGTCCAAAAAGAATTCACCCGAATGTAGAACTTCAACAGAAAGTAAAATATCCTAACTCCCTTTCCACTTTCGCCCAAAATTCTTCAGGTTCGACCAGTCTATTTCCACTTTCGCCCGCCCGACGAATCGAATGTGGAAATTCTTATCCGAAAGTGAAAAATTCAAACAACAAATTCCAGGTTCGCCCAGAAATTGGCTACGTTCGACCAGAAAATTCACATGTTCGCCCACAAATGGTCAGGTTCGCCCACTACAGTGTACTTTCGCCCATTTCAGGTCTGAAAAACGGTTACACTTTGAAAAACGGTTATTTTGATCTCTGATTTTCAAAAGTTTATGGATTTGAATGATCTTTATCAGGTTTTGATTCGGAATTGATTTGGAACAACTTTAATTCTTGGAATTTTTTATTTTATCCACAAATTCAACTCTAAATCAATCAAAAACACTTAAAAACCATTTTTAGTCAAAAACAGATGTATTTTGATCAAAATCATGTCCAAATCAGCTCTGAGATTATCAAATTTGTTGTTGTATGATCCTTATGGCTCTGATACCACTTTGTAAACGAAAGATTTTAACTAAAACAGGATTAATTGATCATACAAGTAACAAAACCAGGTGCGGAAACCCTAGTTATGAACAAACTGATAAAACTCGGATCAAAACACAGTAAACATCATTTTCAAAGCTTTTTCATAGATTAACATTCATAAAAACTTGTTACAATGAGTATCCTAGTTAATCTAATCAATCCAGACACTTTCACAAAATCACCTAGAACCTGACCACAACACACACTTCGACTAAAACTCTCTATAACTCAAAAACTCACAAAATCTATTTATAGACTCTGCACGTTCGCCCAGTAGTGATGGTCGAATGTGGAATTCTTCCACATTCGCCCACACTAAGGTACGAACGTGTTCTTCAGTTTAGCTCCAATCTACCTTCGCCCAGTAATAATCTTCACCTTCGCCCAAATACTTCTACATTCGCCCACTATTTCCACTTTCAATCCATCAGCAAACTTTCTAACATATGTTAACTTGTAGATCCAATCACTAGACGCACTTCGTGCATCTACAACAACAAAATCAATTCAAAATCACCAAAACCCATATTTAAAGCTTAGAATGCGTCAAAAAGAGTTTTGAATAAAATATGAACAACTGCATTATAATTTTCAGATCTGAATCAAATAAAAATGACTAACATATGAGTAATCAAACCATAGATCTGATACCACTTGTAGGACTGTTTTCTCTCTAACAAGAATTGAACTACTCGTGTATATTAGATCCGAAGCCCGAATTTAACAAATCTAGTTGTTGTTAGTCGTGTGCGTACGTCAGAAATGATAAACAATACTAAACCACGATCACAATAAAATTCGACAACACTTTGATATATATTTAGAAAGAGTGCAAAAGTTACAAAAGGAGAGGCAAAGATACCTATATATAGACTGCCTCCATACGCCTAGGAGGCTCCAGACATATGGACCTCATACACCTAAGGGGTCTAGGCGTATGAACTCCATACGCCTTACCTTATACAAGGACAGATAAGTTCAACATTAGACACATTCGAAGAGTTATCAAAACTACACAAACACAAACAAATAATGTCTAGATCATGTAATAAGCTAGGGACAGAAACGAAAGTGCATCTACAAATATAAACTCATTCCCTCTCATTCTCATTAGGGTTCTAGAGATTTGAAGGTGGTTTGTGTGTTTTTGCAAACTCTGTGTGAGTTGATTGAATCAAAGAGGAAACATTTGAGTATTGTTATTGAGTTCATTTCCTAGCCGTTTCCTTGTTCTATCATATGTGTGTGTGGTGTTTCCACCTCGATATACGTGAGAACCTGTTGAACCCTTTCTTGTTTGATAAGAAATTTGATCGTACAAAAGTCTCTAAAGGTCACCTTATTTGCTTATTGTTTATGTTATTATTGTATATAAAATTTTTTTAATGATTTTACAATTTGTATTGTAGATTCTCATCAAAATAGGGACACCTAATATATGTAGAACAAAATGCTATGGGTGCCGTACAAAGATTCTTATCTTGTAATTGTATGTGTGGTGATGTATTACCTAAGTGAACTATGTTAATTAGTATGTAGAGCTTCAAGCACACGTTGAGACCATGCAGGCATGCACAATGTGGTAAGGTAGAAAGTGTTTTAATGGTGTAAGGAAATACCTTTAGTTTTATTAATAGTTATATGGTATACGTATAATATCTATATCTATATATATATATAAAACAAAGCCCTTTTACTGACGTGGCGTCCATTGGTTCATTCAATCCTCCTTGAAATCGCCACGTGGCATAATGAGGTGAAGATGTTATTATTTTTGAGTTTTTTCATTACGTATATATTCATCCTTCTTTCTCAAAACCCTAAATAGCTTCCACCAAACCCTAAAAAAACGAAACTCTCACCTCTCTCTCTCCCCCTCCTCTTCTCTGCCCCACCTCCATCAATAACAATAACCATGTCATCAAAATCTCCATCGTCGTCCTCCGATGACACCACCAACGCCACCACCAACACAACGCCGCTGCTCACCAACACCACCACCACTTCCCGCAGCCGTCAGTTCGTCACAACCGCCCTCTCCCTCCGTGGCGCCGCTAGGTTCCTCCGCCGCGCCAGCAGCCGCAGAATGCTCCGTGAACCGTCGATGCGTGTGCGCGAATCAGCCGCCGACCAGATCGAAGAGCGCCAGACCGATATGGTTGCCAGCGTTTGCTTCATATGGTTTCTGTTTGGCTTGAGTATAAACACAGGTACCAGCATCATCAACGTAATTCCTTGGATGTTAGTAATGGAAGTTTAAGTTTGGGTTTGGTTTTGAATTCTTCGATGCTACACACTTAAACCTGAACAAGGGAAAGGCAATAGGTATTTGATAAGGGCAAGGTTTGCATACGGTAACTACGACTTTAAAGGTCAACCCCCTCAGTTTGACCTTTACCTCGGAAGCGATCCTTGGACAAGAGTTCACTTTAATGTGTCCTTAGCAATGGACTATGAGATTATACATCTCACTTTTGGTACATCTGAAACAGTCAGATCAGTATAATTTTTCTGTCAAGTTATTGGTGTATAACTCTAGCTAGGTTATTCAAGCAGAAGTGGTAACCTTGATCAACCCATGTGTGACCCATCAGTGGAAAAATAAATGGTTTGGGTCAAAACCAGTACCGTTTGGATTGATCCATAAGTGTCTTTTTTCCATAAAAAAGAATTAAAGTTTCCATGAATTAATTTTATACGTACCCTTACAAACTTAAAAAATTTCCTATACGTCTAACCTAGACTTAAAAAACCATACATGCCCTCACAAAGTAGTTAAAATATCAAATATGCCCAATACATAAAGAACAAATTAATAAATGACCATATATCGATATGTTTTTAAACTTTAAAATTTCATATATGCCCATCTATTACTTCAAAATTTTATATTTACCCATTTTTAGCTTGAATTTATTTTACCCGATAATATGGTGTAGGGGATGTTTGAAATTTGAATATGCTTTGATTGAGATTTGTAAAATGTATTTAGTGATTGTTCAGTTGATTAGTTTATAGGTGAGGGAAGTTTGAATTGTTGCAATTTAATTAAGTGATTTTTTAGTCGATTAGGTTTTAGATTTTTCAACCCCGGGACCTTCCCGGGGTAATCAGCTAGTACTGTAATATACTAATATTGGGTTGTGTAAATTTTCATGTAAAACAATAAAAGTATATTTCTTTTTTTACCTTTTTGTAATATATTATCCCTACAAAGTAAGAGTTAAAATATGTATCCTTGCGCAAATTATTTATCGTTTTTGACGTGTTATCTACAATAATTTATGTAATGTATCGGTTTTGACGTGTTAAATAAATACTGATATGCACTAGCCTCCAGTCGGACATTTTGTTTTCATTAAAGAATTTATTAGTAATCTATTAATCAGTAAGAAATATACAATGTGTCATACATGACTTAGTCATTTTTCTGTTTTATTGAATGTTTCAATCTCATTGTTTTAAGCCAATAAGAGGATAATTGTATTTAAAAATTGGATGGCGAATTATTCTATCCATGAACAGGTAATAGTGTTGCTACTAGCTTAGGGCGTACGGGGCGGTTCATGATGGGCTGGCCGTGATGACCGTGACCAGCACGAATGCCGGCCATGACCAACACGAATGCCGTGACCAACACGAATGCCGGCCATGACCAACACGAATGCCATTCCATGTATATAATCACGGCCGCGATGCATATTTATCGTGATGCTCGTCACGCTGCATTCTAGCCGTTGGCAACGGTCTATTGACCGTTACATACTAAAAAAAAGTTTTTTTTAACACTATATATATACTTTATTTTTCAACCAAAATCAATATCACAAACAATATTTCCATCATACAAACAACACAAAAAAATGCAAGTCTCTTCGTGTCCATTCGACTCACCTAGTTCTTCCGACTCGTCGGGTTATACAATGGAATTTTTTGCAAAGATTTGCGAAGCCGCGCACCTTCAAGATAAGGGACGCTCAAAGAAAAAACTGATTGAGCGTGATCGGTGGGGGCACGTGAAGTGTTGATGAACGATTACTTTGTAGAAAACCCAAAGCACAATGACGCGATGTTCAACTCGACTCCATTTAACAAAGGAATTATTTTTAAAGATTGTCGGACACATCAAAGCTAAGTTCGAATGTTTTCAAGAAGGGTACGATGGTAGGGGAAAGAAGAGTTTTACGGTGATACAAAAATGCACATTCGCGATTCGTCAACTTGCAACCGGTAACATTCCTGGTGAATTTGATGAATAATTAAATATGTCAAGTAGAACTTCAAGCGAGTCTCTTCAATATTTTTGCAATGCAATTATTTCTTATATGGTAAAGAGTATCTGCAAAGACTGATTAGACACAACATAACACGTTTTTACGCCGCACATGAAGCTAGATGGCATTTCCCCGGGATGGTTGGTAGCATCAATTTTACCCACATCGAATGGAGAAGTTGTCTGGCAGCTTTGTGAGGCCAATTTATCAGCGGTGATTGCTCGAAATCGTTGCGTCGAATGATTTATGGATTTGGAATACATACTTTGGTCCCTCCGGCTCAAACAACGACGTCGATGTTCTACATCTGTCACCGCTATTCTATACAAAGAGACAAGGAACCGCCTAGACGTGTCTGTTTACGGTGAACGGGAGACCATATAGACATGGCTTCTTATCTTGTTGATGGCATCTACCCTACTTGGTCAGTTTTTGTGAAAGCTTATTCGTTTCCGACAATCGACAAAAAAATATTATTTAAGAAGCTACAAGAATCGGAAAGAAAAAAACGTTGAACGAGCGTTTGGTGTATTGAGAGGTAAATGACACATAATAGATCACTCGATTCGTTTGGTTGATCAAGCAAAAATAAGGAGTGTTGTGTACGCATGTACAATATTGTACAATATGAACATAAAGGAAGAGGAGAGCGCAATATCTCCGGATTGCGTTATGGATCCTCTGACACCAGCAAACATTAACGATAATATTCTTTCGAAGTTGAGGAATGAAAAAACTCACTTTCAACTTCGACAAGATCTAATGGAACACGTTGGTAGTTTAGATATCATGTTCGAGGAGCCGTACCTACCACTCACTTAATTTTATTATTTCATTTTAATTTTATTTTATATTCTCTAGTAATTTTTTATTATTTTATTTAATGTAATTTTTTATTTTATTTAATGTAATTTTTTTTTATTTTATTTAATGGAATTTTTTATTGTATTTAAATGTAATGTTTTTATTTTATTTAAAAAAAAATTGAGTTTTATGAGTATCATTCCATCCCATGGTTTTAGTGATGAATCATGAATGTGATTGGGTGTGATGAAAATTAGGTGACACAATACTATTGGGTGTGATGGTGTGACACCCTTACAATTATTTTATGATGAGATGTATCAATCTTATTGGTTACGCCATACCCATTCCTGATATAAAGCGTTCGGCATTGTGAACGTTATGAGTCCAATCCGGAATGACATTCTCCTGGAGTTATTTAGTCATTTCAATCATTGTGAATTTGATGTGTTATGCGGCTTCAATTGCGTTCAATTTTAAAGATATAGGTCCTCAATGTGGGAATCTGGAAATACTTCCTGAACGCTCAGCTTATATCTCTAAGGATGGTGTCCAGCTGACCCCTGACCCCCCAAGTCGCTTTGGTCGCCTGCTTTCAGAAACAGCCGGACGGGCGACATACATCAGACCACTTCATCTTTGGGACCACAAATCTGGTGACTTAGCAAGCTTCTTTACAAATTTTACCTTTGTAATTGATTCAGGCAAATCAACATGTAATGGTGGTCTCACATTCTTTCTTGCTCAGAATAATTCTTACATGTCCCGTTGGTGGAACGCCATGGGTCTTCCAGTAATTGTCACACCCATGAAGACCCTCAGCCCATTCATCGCTGTGAAGTTTGCTACTCGTGACGACCATAATCAGGATCATGTGGGTATTAGCATTAATTCTCTTGCTTCTGTTAAGTATCAGAAATGGTCAAGAGACGTACCTGGTGGGATATTTTCAAGAGAAGTACCTGTTGGGAGACAGTATCTAGCTTGGATTACCTACGATTCAGTTTCAAAAAATCTTACTGTTTCCTACACTAGTACACAAAACGGAACTGTAAGTTACCATGAGCTTTTTTATGAGGTTGATCTCAGAAATGAGTTGCCTGAATGGGTTATTTTTGGGTTTTCAGCAGCGAGTGGAATAATTGCTCAGGGACATAGGGTGAAATCTTGGAGTTTCCGTAGTTCACATTTAGCAGCTGATGGTAAAAACAGCAATATGGGATTGATAATTGGAGTGTGGGTTGCCATTATATTTCTCGTCGTGATTGTTAGTGTAGTTCTATGCTGGTGGAGGTGGAAGAAAAGCTACAAAAATGAAGAGATGGAACATGAATTTTACTTGGAGTTGAATAAAGACTTCGAAATGGGCACTGGTCCTAAAAAATTTTCTTATCACAAATTAGCTCGGTCAACGGGCAACTTTGCCCAGAACGAAAAGCTTGGTGAAGGAGGTTTCGGTAATGTTTACAAAGGTTTTTTTAAAGAATCTAACACGTACGTTGCAGTTAAGAGGGTGTCAAGGAGTTCCAAACAAGGGATCAAGGAGTATTCATCAGAAGTGAAGATAATTAGTCGATTGAGACATAGAAATCTAGTGCAACTCATTGGGTGGTGTCATGAACATAAAGAACTACTACTTGTTTATGAGTTTATGGTTAATGGAAGTTTAGATTTACATCTATTCAAAGAAAATAGCTTGTTGACTTGGGACACAAGGTACAAAATTGCTCTTGGTCTCAGTTCGGCTTTGTTATATCTTCATGAAGAATGGGAGCAATGTGTTTTACATAGAGATATTAAATCGAGTAATGTCATGTTGGACTCAAATTTCAATCCAAAGCTTGGTGATTTTGGCTTAGCGAAACTAGTTGAACACGAAAAATGCTCAAAGACCACTGTCTTAGCAGGAACTTGGGGTTATATGGCTCCGGAATGTGTAGTAACAGGAAAAGTAAGCAAGGAATCAGATGTGTATAGCTTCGGAGTTGTTGCTTTAGAAATAGCTTGTGGGAGGAGAACTGTTGTGTATGACGCACAAGAAAGTCAAGTAAGATTAGTAGAATGGGTCTGGGAGCTCTATGGGACGCGAACACTACTCGAAGCTGTAGATAAACGTCTTGGCTCAGATTTTAATGTCGAAGAAATGAAGAGATTGATGATTGTTGGCTTATGGTGTGCACACCCTGACCCAGAACAACGTCCATCAGTGAGGCAACTTATTCAAGTACTTAAGTTTGAATCTGCCCTGCCTAACCTCCCCTCTGAGATGCCCGTGGCAACTTATGCGGCACCCCATACATCTTTGTTCTATGGTCTTACTACCATAGTCCAAAACCAGTTGTCAAAACTGTATGACTACACGTTAACCTTAAAACACATGATACGTTAGTCTACCATCTATATAACATATTAATTACTCTTTTTATTTATTTTAATTGTAGGGGCAAAGATTCAAGGAGCAAAGAAAGTGATTTATAGTGTGATCAGAAAGTTCATCCGGAAAATATATGATATTTTCACATGAAACAAAGGATGTTATTTTTCTCTGTTCTTCTTCCTTGTTCTCGCGATCAGAATGAGGATATGGTTGGAAGGTTTTAGTGCCATGAATGAAGGTTGATTGTATGTGATTTCTCTGTACTACTACTATATTGAACATACCATAGTCCTTTATGTCAATGCACATCTGATGGTTGTATTATGTACAAAGACAAATCGACAATTTTCACACACCTGTTGAAATGGAAGTAATACTATTTCTGAATGAATAAGCAATACAATACATATCATCACATTATGACATATCATCACATTATGTCAATGTAGTGTAACGTTTTGTCCAATTGTCCAACTCCTGAATACGTTTCCGGTAATATTTTATCCCAAAACTCCAAACACTGAAAGTTACAACTAGTTTAATAAGGTCCTTTCCTAGTCTTACCATGTATTAACTGTGTGTCATTATGTATTATTAGCGTCCTTGGAAGTAACACTAAAACACCTCAAACTAGCCGAAGTTAAGGGATAAACATCGGCTATAATGCATGGATGGGAACACGCTAACAAACGAAAAAAATGAATTTAACAATAAGGACTTTGGATCTCCTTGAAATCAACGCTAATTATTGGGTCTTTGAAAAAGTTAAAAGATCAGTAATATATTTGATAAATTGATGTAAAATAAATTTTATTGTAATTATTTTTATTACAGTTCATCCTAAATGCATTGTATTATTTATATTGGTTATATTACCAACCATGATTTTGACATGGTGCAATGGCTAGTGGTATAGTTTAGTATTAATAGGGAAAAGGTAAAATAAGAACTAAGTTGAGCTGAGAGAACTAAGGAACTAAGTTTATAAATACACACTTATTTTATTTAATAATGAATGAATTTGTGTTTGTAAATTAAACCATAATAAAACATTTAATAAAATACTAATTTACTTATATGGTTTACATAAGTGTTGCCGTTTTTTTACACCAATGTAAATCATGGTAAATAATGTTTTTTGTCTTTTTTTTATGGCGGAGTTAGCCGTTCTACATCAGCGTGTAAAAAAATTAAAAATTTAGATTTTACATCGGAGTTCTCCCAACTCAAGCTGTCTCAAAGGAACCGAATCCTAGTATAAATATATATATATATATATATATATATATATATATATGTATGTATATAAAGATAATATTGTGTGTTGGTAATAAAACTACTCATTTATTCAGACCCGTGGTATATGAATTCATGTTCTTACCTGCAAATTACCGTTATTCTATATTCCGTAATCATTGATTCAATGTTCTTATTAGAACCCCACAATTTGCAAATGCATTTAACAAATATATTCTTAATATTAAAGAACAACAAAATAGATTAAGAGTAAAAGAACTTATTTATTTATTATGAGATTCAAATGACGACATTTGTATATATATCTATATATAATAAACCAAAAGGGGTATACCACATATCAGTAGGTGAGACTTTCACGCCCCTTGATTTTCCTCCAAAAGTTTTTTTCTCTATCATGTGCTTGGTGAATGCACTTCCTCCCAGAATTTGTAAACATTAATAACTTTTATATACGACAATTAAATAAAATTGCACCAAATTAACGAGCGTTTATTATTTCCAACAAATATCATAGTGCTATATAAAAAATGACTTTTTAGTGGGTTTTTGTTAAAGCAGAAAAAACATCATGGGTTCCGATAATTTATTAACCATGTCTAGGTAAATCACTAATCTTGTTAAGCAAGTATATATGTTTTAAACCTTTTGTAAAATATAAGAACCCGCTGACTGCATATATAAATTCAAAGACGTAGTCAGTTTTCTACGAATGTAATTTTTTATTTTGAATGGTGTTGCTAAGAACATTGATTACAAAGATTGCCAAGCCTTAGATGTAGCTTATGATTCTCAGACATTATGTAAATCTCTAGCTGAGAACTGATAATTGTTACTGCACTTCGTGTATGTCCCCAGCTAGTGATAGGTCGATAGTAGTCGTAAGCATGATTATAGGATCATATATGCACGTTGTATAGATGTTTGGGTAGCATGTTATAGGTCTAGGTGTATTTTCGGCATTTTATAATGCTTCAGGCGTATGACAGTCTCATACGCCTGGGAAGTCATACGCATGAAGCCTCATACGCCTGCATGTCTAGGCGTATTAGGCCAGGCCATATAAATACCTCATGTGTTGAACCATTTTGAAACTTTTGCATTGTTATCTGACAAGGTGGTGCCCATTTTTTTGTGTGTGTTTGTGTGTGTTCTCTCATTTTATTATTATCTTCCAAACACACACCTGTAACAACTAATCGGATCGTTGATTCCGCCTTTGATCCATTACGCGCGTCATACTTTTATCTTGTCCGATTCGATCCTACAAGTGGTGTTAGAGCCAAGCGATCACAAAAATATTGCTTGTGCATATGTCATTTCGTATCTTAATTTGAATTTCTTATTTTTTTCAACAACAATATCAAAAATCCAAAAGATTTTCCATTTCTGTTTTGTTTTTGAAGAACTGATGTAGGATGTGCTTTAAACGCATTGTGTTATCTCCCTTTAAAAAACGTCGGAGTCGAACGAACAACTAAGGGGAGTTTTGAAATCCAACTGGTCAAACTAACGGATTTATACTAAAACTGACAAATTTTCAAAAATTCGAGGTCAGTACTGTAAGTTAGACGTTGGTATAGGTAAGGTATGGTGTGAAAGATCAGTACGACTGTTGGTTCCAGTTGCGCGTGAGTATCTAGTAATTTGTCAGAGAAACGAAAATTTTAGTCATAGTTTGACTAATTATGCGTTTTAGGGAGAAAATGTGTCGAAGGATGATAGTTCCTCACATTTTTGGGTTTTAAGGGTAATATGGTCCATTATGATTGTATAAAATCATTTTGAAACTTGAAACCGTGGGTTTGTGCATTAAAATTATGATTTTATGTCTGCAGGGGCAAAACAATATTTTTTCTGAATTGTTTTAAACTCATACACCTATGGGATAGGTACACGTATGAATTTCATACGTGTATAAGCCTACACGTATCAAGCCTAAGGTGTATGAGGTGACTATACAGGGACCATTTTGTAAATTCTTGAAAACCTTAAGGGTCTTTTTGGTCATACGTGTGATAATCTTGGGTTAAGAGTGTCATACGTGTATAAGTCTCATACGTGTGAAGGGTGAATGCGTATGAAGTAGAGTATAAAAGCACCTATTAACCCTTTCTTCTCCATTCATTCATACGCCACCTTCAAAACCCACAAAACCCTTCCACTTGACCCATATATGACTTTTTAATCCACGAATCCCCTTTGATTTTTGTTGTTATCCTCAGTTTCAGAATCATATGGTGAATCCTTTAAGCCATAAATCAGTAGTTTTCATCTATTAAATCTCCTGCTTTGATTGATTATGTGTTCGTATTTAAAACCGACATTAAAAGTTCAAATAAACCATCAAAACAAGATTGTTAATCAAAGTTATTTATGAGGTTTTGTTAATAAGTCCTATTAGATAACATCAACCAAAATGGAAGGCTAAATCGATCAAACAATTATTTAGATATTTTGAATCTTCATAAGTGTATGAATTCATACGCATGACCAACAATCACACGTACGAAGCTCATACGTGTATAAAGCCACACGTATGAAGATTCTCATACACTTGCACATCCGAATTTCGGCATTTTTGTCAATCTGATCATTTTAAATCCGTCTTCGATGACCTTATCTTTTGTGTATGAGCATGTTCGGATATGGAGTTTATTATTGGACTCAAACACAACGTAGTTTCACATCTAGACCCAAATTCAAGGAACGCGGTGGCGTATGCAGATGTTATCAATTTCTTTTGGCGATCAAGAATCTTCTATCCCATTTCCACATACTACACTCCTTATTTGAACCATCAAAAGCAGTTTTGGGAAACGGAGGCGTTGGATTGCGATGGTAATTCAATAGCGCTCGTGGGTAGAATAAATGGGCGTGAAGTGGTGGTATCTCAACAAAACATTCAGGAAGTTCTTCATTTCGATGATCAAGAACAAGATCCACTTTCAAGATCAAGATGCTGATCAAGCCATTCAAGTTCAGAAGATGGTCTGGTACTGTGCTACCAAGAAGATTCATTCAGGATGTCACTGGTCCAAGTTGCAGATCATAGAAGCCTGAAGAGTTTCTATTTGGTAGAGTGTGTTTTGGGGGGTTGTTTTTGGGATGTTTTTGTAAATATCTAGCTAGCTCCAAGGGGGAGTTTGTTAGTACACCCTTTAGATATGTCCCTAGCATAGATATCGGGTTAGGATCATGTTTTGCTCGTTGTGTAGTCGTTTGGGTAGCATTTTAGTGATTGAGGGTATTATAGTAATTTTGCAATGTATGTCTCGTGTATGAAGCCTTATACGCCTGGTAGTGGACGCGTATGAAGGCTCATACGCCTGTTGAGCTAAGCATATGAGGCTGCAACTATAAATACCCCCATCACTTGTCATTTTTGTAACTTTTGCATTATTCCCTAATAAGGTGTTGCCTATTTTGTGTGGGTTTTGTGTGTGTGCCCTCATTTTGTGTATGTTTTGTGTGTGCGCCCTCAATGAATATCGACAATGTCAACCTGACGATGCTTCGTCTTCTCACTATGCTCTTATGGCAAACATTCAAGACAATCAGCTCAGTTCTTCTGAAACACCAAAATGTTTAAACTTTTGTGAGTTAGAAGCCCATATAGAATCGAACCAAGAATGTAATACCAGTTTGGTATGTGATCTTCGATCATTTACCGATGCTAATACAACCCTAAAATCAAATGAAAAAGAGTTTACAAAAACTATTATTTTATTGAAAAAGGATGTAAGTGAACTAAAAAGAACCATCCTTAACAAACAGGATACAATCAACAACAATATCACAAATTTAACTCAAACAAAGAAAGCATTGGCTGCAGAATAGTGTGACTGCGAGGCAATCAGAAAGAAGCTTAACAGTTATTCAAAATCCAAATATGTGCTTGATCACATAATTCAGAGTCAAATAACTAAAAAGAGCATGAGTGGTTTAGGGTACAAAGTTGTTCCTCATCCCATGTATTCAAATTAATCCAAAGCACCAAATGAGACTGAGGTCACACAGTTTCAGATCACAACTCCATTAGTTGCTAACCTTGCTTAAATTAAGCAAGCAGAAGTTGTCAAAGATGATAATACTGCTTAATTGAAACTGATGATCAACTCAGTGATGAGGAGGACAACAAACCAGGTCTTGGTCATTAGAAACAGCAACAAAGGATACCGCTTGAGAATCATATAGCTTTTGATCTAGAATCTGAGTCTGATTCTGATGAAGATAATGAGGAGTCGTCTGGTGACTCTGGTCTGTACTATATGGTTAGATATTCCACAAAAATTTACTTAGATAATAAATTTCTGATTAAGAATGTGGATAAGTGTTTGATCACAAAAGTTTTTAAATCTGCTAATGAGAAAGAAATAAAACAAAAAGTTTCAAATGAATCACCATCAACAAGTAATCAACAGACCAATAGTAAAAGTCTTCAGGACAGTCAAGTCAAACAACCATCACCTGTTCCAACAAGAAGACCTAGAACTCCTACTTATCCCCAACACAAGGATATCCGTTGTATTCCTTACAATTTGTTTGATCAACTGGAACTGACCGGGTGCAATATTTTGAGAATACTTCCAATCTGGCTTATTTTAAGCAGAAAGATCAAAGGAAGTTGTCATTCGGTACACATGATCATGAGGCTAGTTCCTCTAAGTCAAAAAGTTCAAGTTGTAAGACTGTTGTGCATGCTCCCCAATAGTCAAGTCTTGTTTCTCAGAACCAAAAGCTTTGAATGCCAAGAAGTCGGACATATTGTGTCAAATTGTCCATATCTAAGACCTTGTAGGGGACACACTGCAGAGAACTTCAGACCTTCATCCAACAAAACTCCTAAGGCACCAAAGAGACCTGCTAAGGTGTTCCCTAAGCTAGATAATTGAAAGCAAAAAAGTGGATGAGGTTGCACCATTAAAGCCCGTCAAGGTCAAGAACCAAAAGGCAAACCCAAAGACTTTCATCTATGGGGGAGCCAAAGGATAATCTAAGGTGACCAAACAAATAAGCACACCAGTGAGCCTAAAATTTCATCCTAAGACACCCGAAATCGGGGAGCCCATTAAATCCTGCCAAGGTCAACACCTAAAATGTTAAGTCGAAGCCTTCAAAGGCTAAGTCTGAACAGGTTTAGAGACCAAAAGTGAGGGATTCAAAATATGAAAGTTCCAGTAGTTCATCTAAGCCAAAAAACGAAGGTTGTTGTTTGTGATACTCCCATAGTGTCAGGCAGGTGGATAAGGGTTCCAATGCTTATTGCTAGTGGACGACCCAAGACTATAAAGGCATGGGTCCTTCTTTCCAACTAATATTTAATGTTTCGTGCACGGTGTTTCCATAGGGCCTATTAGCAATCTTTGAAGTGTTAATAGTGGAGCATCCGGGCACATGACAGGTGACTTATCTTTCCTATTCAACCTCAAGAACATCAATGGAGGATATGTTGCCTTTGATATAAACAAAGAGGGATATATTACGAAGGAAGGGCCTAAATGTCGAACATGATAGATAGCATTGATCGGATCAATTATGTGAAACGGGTCGATCAAACTTTCTGAGTGTATCCCTAATTTTTGAAAAGAAATTTTCTATGATATCAATGACACTGCTTGTTTCATTCTGAAACCGAGATTCATGATACCTTAGGAGTGGGTTATCATGTCAGCTCCAAAGGTCAACAACTTATATGTTTTGGATATGAGCCAAGAATCACAAAGTCTGCCCAGGTTACCTGCTTTTTGTCTAAAGATACATAGAAAGAATCATTCATGTGGCACAAATGTATGGAACACAACTACCTCTGAAAGATGAATCAGTTAGTCAAGAAAAGGTTGGTGGATGGTGTCTCAGTTAAAAATTTTCATCTCAATGTTGTCTGTGTCAGTTGCAAGATAGGAAAATAGAAGAAGAAGTCTCACCCCAAGAAGAATATCAACTCACATGGATTTGTTTGGTCCAGTGAAGAAGAAGAGCTACTGTGGGGATCTTTACTGCTTAGTTATCATAGATGCCTATTCCAGTTTGTCGACTCTATCTCAACAAAGGAAGAATCGTTCGTTCAAGGCAAAGTCTACTTCGCTTCGTTTTCGTCATGTCAGTAATAAAATGGTATCAAAACCGGGAAAGGAAATTAGTATATTTTTCTTCATGTCACCCTTGTGTATTGGCATGAACAGTTTTATCGAGATTGTTGGCATCCAAATCTTGTAATCACATCTCCATGGTGAAAGAGAAGGGAACAAGAAACGGACGTAAAATAGAGAGGCAAAGAAAGAAGGCAAGCTGAGGTGGAGGGAAGCTAGGATCGACTCGGTCTCTGGAGCTGTAACCATAGTTTGCGAGGGTCCGAAGGAGAAAGTCATAGCTTGTGTGTTTCTGGAATCTGGATTGGCTTCATCTTTTGAAAGGGACCCTGCCTAGGCATGGAAAGCAAGCGCCAGTGGTGGTACGGCCTGAGCTATCTAGGCAAGAGTCGTCCAAGACAGAAACAAGTGGTACTGACTACACGGATGCCACTCGAACTGATGACCCATATAGGGGGAGCACGTCGCATGGGAAGAATCGGCGTTTAATGCGGGCATTGTTGCAAGTAGGCATTATAGTAGTAAATTGACATTACAAGTAGTGGATAGTACAGAGTACTACTCCAAGCGAGACTCGTCTAAGGGTTAAAAACCTGTGACAGTGGATGCGGACGGTACTGAATAGTGGGTTGGTGAACCAATAGGAAGGCCAGGGGCATAAGGATCTTTTTTAACCGAAAGAGAGGCTGAACCAAGGAAGCGACCATATTGACTGAAGCCAGAAGAAGCGCGGGGACTGACTATCAGACAGAACAGAAGAGAGGGAAGGGAGCTCAACCGTCACTTGTGAAGCGAACAAAAAAAACAAAAAAACGCTCAAACAAGCCCTATGATCCTGATGTGAGGGTGCGATGCCCATCGAAATCAGAAAAGGTGCAAAACTGGATCTGCGTCAAATGAAAAGTGTCTTGGCATCGGCCGACTCCGTTTCCGAAAACAGCTTGTTATGATCCGGGGTCGGACTTTTTTATTATATGGGAAGACATCGCGTTACTAGTCGATTTAAGATAACGAAAGGCTTTTCCTAATAGCCTGCGAATAGAAATAGAAATCGGATTCAAAATAGTAAAGCAAGCAATAGGAACTGGTACATAAGCACAAGTAATCGGATCTCCTCAGGTCAAGTCAGCACACCCGCTGTAAGTAAAGCCATCTGGAATAGGAAAGCAAGTAGGAAGAATATGAATAGGAGTCAGTCTTGACTAAGTTCATTCCGACTCTCACCCGTCTCCAAGAATGCTACGACGCTATACATCCGCACATTGGAGTTTTCTACGCTGGATTGAATCCTTCCTTCCAATTCAATTGTTTTTCTACTCGTTCCTTGTTCCTCTTTTACTTTTAGGCACCATTCAGTATTTCAGTGATACTGAGTGAAGGTGGGGAGATTGCTCTCCCGCACGCGCTGAGCGCCTCCGAATGGAGTGTTGTTTAGCTGTGTCTAGACGCGACATAATCAGCAGTAATCTATGATTATGTTTACGTCGTCTTAGTTCCTTTTGGTTAGGTTAACCCTTAACCTCAGTGACTAAGATTCCATAGCATCTTGGACGCCCTCCTGTGTAGTGTTATAGCTACGCAATAGGGCGAGTCGAATGTTACATGAGTATTTATAATTACTCCTTAAGTAGCCTGGTGCAAAAGCCCAACGACTAGTCAGTGTAGTTCATTATGTCTAAAACTTTATTGAAATCTTTATTCGTTGGATATTATTAAAAGGCTAAATGTGCTTATGAACATAGGATTTCACCGGATCTGTAGAGGATAGGATTTTGACAAAAACACAGGATTATATGATCATACAAGGTGCTAAACCAGGTGCGGAAACCCTAGCTTAGAACAAACTGAAGTAAACTCCATCAAAACACAATCAAGATCATTTTAAAAGCTTTTCATAGATTAACTTGTTCAAATAAACCTTTACAGACTGATAACAGTTAATCTAGACCTCAAACAGACAATCTCAAACCTCTCAGGAACACACACACAAAACACACACTTTCTATGACTCATTTTTCATTACAAAAACTTGAAATCTATTTATACTAGCTGTACGTTCGCCCAGTCTTACTGGTCGAAGGTAAGCTGATTCCACATTCGCCCAGGTGAACTGGTCGAATGTGTTCTTCTGTGCCTTCCTGATCTTCATTCGTCCATGACAAGTCTTCCTTCGCCCCTTTCTAATCTCCTTCGCCCCTTCTGATTCTCATTCGCCCATTAACACATGTTAGTATCTAATCCTTAGTCGCAAAACGGCATCTACAAACTCCCCCTCGACTATTGATTAGATCTTTTCCTATCTTCATCCATGGCTTTGTTCAACAGCTTGATTCTAAGAATACTCTTCTGCTCTTTTGTCATTTCCGGCTCTAACTTTCTCTTTACCGGCTTCGACACATTTGCCATCTTCACCTTCTTGCCAAGCTTCCCTTCCAAATTACTTCCAGCATTAATGTCATAAGCAAAGCAAACACCCACAACTTGTGTGTATTTCCTTGCTTGATCTGCATCGTTTGGCTCATGATGAATCGGATTATAGAATAACATGATGATGTCTTCGAAGGTGCAATTGATTAGCCACATAGGATCAAATACATGAACATGCTTGTATTTGTCCTTTCCATCTCTCAACACAATCACCGCTTCTGCCTTCCTCCAATCATAATACCAAAATATGAAATCAGCACTGAAGTGTTGAGGCATAGGCATCAAAGGTATCTTCCTCATAACTTCAGGTGCCTTGTAAATCAAAGTAACCCTTTTCAACTTGGTTCGAAGATCAGTATCCCTGTGAACTTTCCTCCGGGGATACTGTGGCTTGAATCTATTCCATCTCGTCCGACTCTCCCAAACCAATTTGTCTGCACACCAACCTACATGAGTATTATTCACTGAAGCACCAGACATAGGGAATCTGCATAGATCTCTAACCGCCCAGTACGGTAGAGTTAGCAAATCAATGAATCTGTAGAAATACAAGATCCCTGATTCCCACTTAGCAGCTAAGCACTTCAGCCTGCTCAAGTATGTCCACCCAAGAGCTCTTCCTCTGAACTTTGCATTATGAAACCTGTAAAAGTTTCCTTGAGCTTCAGGTTTTGGTCGGTTTTCATCCATCAATCTTAATTTCTTCAAATACTCTTTCAACTCATTAGACTTATTTGAAGATTCTGGCAAATCAGCTCCAAGTACTTTCTCAACAAACTCAGCACTTCTTTTTCTTGCCTTTCTTTTCGCAGACGTATTATGCCTTTCAGTGAAATCAGGAAACACCACGTCTTCATCATTTTGTCTGAAGTACTGTGGATATTCCTCATGTGTAATATCCTCTATCTCAACTTCCTCAAACTCAGGGGTTTCTTTATCATCAGAGTGAGTTCCAACATCCTTTTCAGGAATAGGTGGAATCGACTCATCAATAATGAACTCTTCAAAAGTTTTCCCTACTCTCTGTGCAAGTCCATCCAGTATCTCCTTTGCCACAGAAACAGGTACTTCCCCCTCTTCAAGATCAGGATCGTTATATTCCAATTCATAACGCATGTCATCTGTTTGGAATATTTCTGCAAAACGACCTGTGAACTCAATGGTCCACTCTCTCTTCTCTAACATGTCTTTGTAAACTTGTTTTGCATCATTGGATAAAGACCTCACCTTCTCATTCCAGAACACTGTCTCATCATCAACATTCTCTCCCTTCTTCTTCGAACTAGACTCACCTGTGTCTTTCTTCTTCTTAGAAGGTGGTCTCTTCTCAAATGTGAACTTAGCAGTATCATCTCCTCCATCATCGTCATCACTGCTACTACTATCATCATCCTTTTGACTCCCTGAACCTTCAACATCATCATCATCATCATTGTTATCATCTTCATCATCACTTTTATCCGATTCTTCATTCTCATCATCCTCATCCTCCTCTTTATCAGATTCAGATGGTTCAAAATCTACTTGTTCAACCTCTTTCTCAGTATCTTCTTCACCCTCCTTCAGTTTGGGTGCAATGTTATACAAATCATTAATCAGATCACTAAGGCGTTTGTTTTCAGCCTTCAGCTCTTTGTTATCTTCTTTAATTGCCTTGTATCTGTTCTTATTTCTCAGAACTTTACCTTCAAGCTTCTGATTCTTTGCTTCAAGCTTCTTTACCTTCTCATCTATTTCATCTTGATTAGATTTAGAAGCAACAACGATCTGAAGCATTTTCTCTTCATTCATCTTAAACTTGGCAATCTCAGATTGTTGAGCCACAAGCATCTTCATCATATCGTCCATTCTTTTGTTCATCTGCTTCATCACTTCATCATCCACAGTGACTTTCTTCGATTTGGACTTTGACTTAGATGGCTCAACCTCAACTTCTTTTCCCTTCTGAGGCTTAGTAAACATGTTCAGAACATTATCCAGTGCAATATTGAACTGCTCCACTGGTAATGTTGTAGCCTCCTTAGTCTTTTGTTTCTTTGCAGCTGGTGAAGATTGTTTAGATGATGTTCCAGCATCCGGTAATCTCTTTCCTTTCAACAATAAGTTCAACTCCTTCTCTCTGAGTTGCTTAGTGCTTGTCTTCTTAGCCATAGACTTGTGTTTGGGCTTGGGCAAATTCACTACAACTGTTTCACCTTCATTCAATTCATCAAGATTAATAGTCAACCCTTCATCCTCAGCACCAACAGATTGCTTGCCCTTATTAGCTTCTTCTATCGATCTGTTCAAAGATTCAGACTCACCAACCAAAGTGGCCTTTTGTTTGGTAGTCCTGACATTCTCAGCATCCGAATCCCATTGTTCTTCAGTTTCAGTCTCCTCAGAATCAACAGACTCCTCATCTACCAAACCTGTGCCCTTCTTTGCAGTAGTCTTCTTCCTCACTGTTTGTTGTTTTGAAGTTCCCTGATCTGTCTTTCCCTTGCCCTTCCCTTTGGCTCCGGGATTGACAACTTGCCTCTTCCGTTTCGTGCTTGCATCAGCATAAACAAGTGGATCATCATTATCACTATCACTGTCAGGATGCCTTGCTGTGTTCTTCCCTGGATCATTGTAATCCTCTCTAGCCAAGGCTCCAAATAACCTTCTGTAAGGTGGTCTCTCATTTTCAGGTACACCTTTATAACCCTTCATTCTTGCTAAGGTTCTCACATTCATATGATCCATATTAAGTATCTGTGTTGGATCCTTCTTCAAGTTTGGATACTTGTGATCAAAAATCATCATAAGAAACCTAGGATAAAGCATGAAGTATTTCTTCTTCAATCCCTTCAACATCTCCAACATATGGTCTAAGATCATCCCAGCAACGTTAAATGGTTTATTGAGAGTCAATGCAACCATTAACGAGCTCAAACTTTTCCTCATCACGTCATAACCTCCACTAACACATCCAAATACAATAATGATGACGTGAGCAAAATACTTGAACTGCACGCTCAGCTTCCCTTTATACATAGAACCATCAGTAATCGGTCCTTTGTACTTCATCCTCAGGAAGCAGGCTTTCTGCTCAGTCCAGGATAATTCTCTTGGATCCTCACTAGTCTCAAACTGGATCTGGAGAGCTTCCCTGATATCAGCTTCAGTAATAAACATCTCCATTCCCTGAATCTTACTTCTGATGATAGTCTGATTATCGAAGTAATCATACTTGGCGTTGTTATAAAAATCCTCAACTATATCCTTGTAGATAATAGTTGGTGTTGCCAATGCATAAACCACTCTACATCTCTTCAAGAACTTTATAATCTCTGTGAATTCTACATTCTTCTCAACATCACCAAGATATGCACAACAGTTGTGGGTCTTCTCAAATGGCCATTTTGTACCGCTTGATGATTCTCCTTCTGGTACAATCTCTGGAATAGGATCAGTCACTTCAGTCTCCACTGGAATCTCAACATTAGCTTGTTCTTCAGCCATCTGAAATGGAAAATCAAAATAAAACGTCAAAACACAAAATCGACAAAATTTGAAAATTTTAGGTTTTCTGAAATTTTACATTCGCCCAAACAATATGGTCGAATGTAGTTTTTTATGGCCGAAGGAATGAAAATTTTGGTCGAATGTTAAGTGTTTTTGAATAAAAATCTTCATTCGTCCGTTTTATTTCTCCTTCGTCCAAATTGTTTCTCCTTCGTCCAGTCGATGGACCGAAGGTGAAAATGATTCAAACCCAAAATTCAAAAATTTTTCAATCATGTTTTTAGCCTCTGATATTGATCCAAATCTGTTCTAAATTGGCCGACTAAGCTTCGCCATTCATCAATTTCCCTAAACATTCATTCTATATCAGTTTTAAAAACGGATTAGGGTTTTTCTTTATCTAAACAATCAATCACTACTGAAATGTTGTTAAAATCCTAATTCCTTCCATACTCTCCCCCTAAAACTGATATGGAATGATTATCAATCAATATTAATCCCTAACAAACACTGGAAGATCAAACATTCTAAAACCCTAAGTCCGGTTCTAAAACAAACGATTCCATGTTCAATCCGTCACCATTACCTGTAAAAGTTATATAAAAATGATGAGAATTAACCAAGGAACAAAATACACAAGCAGGAAATTCAAAATCAACAAGGGTATGGTGATGAAGAAATTTTTGAAAAAGTAGAACTGTTTGGTCGAACCTGTTATGGCTTATTTATAGGACTTCACCTTCGCCCGTTTCAAACGGTCGAATGTATCACATTTCCACCTTCGCCCCTAATCAAAGGCACGAAGGTAAAAGTTGTTTTACCCGAATGTAAAAGTTGAGTAAAAACCACATTCGCCCAAATTGAAACGGCCGAACGTAAACAAAAATCCCACATTCGTCCCAAATTAAGGGCGAATGTAAAATGGAATTTTGAAAAATTTTGCCAAATTACAAATTCGAATCCCGTTCAACATTTTTCAATCCGTTAAGCATCCAAAACACAAATTTTCACTTTTAGAATGATACAAAGCCCAGATGGTGGTGTCAAATCTCAGAAATTGACTATCAAGCATCCCCGGTTATCAAAAATAAAGCAGAAATGCAAAAAGTTTTGGATTTTCTGAAATTTTGTCAAAACACACCTAAAATCTTTTTGGATTTTGTATCTTTTTGACATGAAAAGTAAATTGCAACAAATAAAATGCAGCAAAGTAAATGAAAACAGTAAACATTTTGTGAATTCCGGTCAGAGGATCATATCAGTTTTCTGAGAAATCTGATCACAGCGTTGATCTTTTTGTTTAATATTATCATTAGACACAGTATGTGATACGGCAATTGCTGATATTGTGATCCACGTAAGCTCACATGCAGACAATTACGCAATGCTTTAAAATGATACGAGTTAAGTGTATTAGACTAACACGATATGGTGCCCACACACACGACATACTCCCGTATCAAGTAATTGCACAAAGCTTCGTCGTAACGCGTGATTATGCCAGAGTTATCCGTAAAAGTTACAAAGTATATAGCACAGAGGTGTACAGGTCAGCAAATGAATGCAGCAGAGTAACATGTGCGTATACACTAGGTTGAGGCTGATATTAATCATTGATTTGCATCAGATGATCAATACGATGTAATAATGATCTATGATCAATTAAAACATAAAGTTCCTCAATTCGGTAACTTCCGGTTTTGGCAATTAAGCTCTTTTAGCAAATATTCTGATAAAACTAGGTCCGTAAATCAATACGACAAAAGTTTTAGCAGAATATCCCGGATAACCATAACATAACGACCCGAAACCTCAGATTTTGGCAATCCTATCAAACGAAATTACGGTACTAAGACCATATGCCCATGAGGTGTTCAGCCACGAACGCGTAGTTCGTTATGTTTGTATCACTAATGCACGCAATATTTAGTCTACGAAGCCTATCAGCATATCACACGTAATCAACACACGCCTCATAAACTATACAATTCTTTAGCCTGTGTCAGATTCCCACTGATGTACTATCATTTCCTCTGTTTTACCAGGAAATCATTTTTGATTTTCTAATTTTTAGGTCTTTTTGAATTTTATAATGTTTTTGGCTTTACTGATAAAATGGCTCCCCCTAAAATAAAGAACATATTTTTGGATTTTCATTTTTCTGAAAACAAAAACAAAAACAAAATTAAAAGGAAACAATCCACTCGAAAGCATCAACTTCTTTGAGGATTAAACAATCCCCTTGAAAGCATCAACTTCTTTGAGGATTACGAAAGTAAAGAGAAATTCCCAATTAGCAAAGAGAAATTCCAATTAGCAAAATATAAAAACTAAAAACTAAAAAACGATAAACCGAGGTGCCGATTAGTCCTGTTTTTCCTTTATATTGTTTACTTTTAAAAGATATTCAAAGCGTGAACGGTCAAAAGCTTTAGTAAACAAATCTGCACGTTGGTAGTCAGTGTGTATTTTGATCATATCGATCAATTCCTTAGCGTAACAATCACGGATAAAATGATATTTGATCCGGATGTGTTTCGCTTTAGAATGATTTTCCGAATTTTTAGTTAATGCAATTGCGGCTTCGTTGTCGCAGTAAATAGGAGTTTTAAGAAACTGCAAACCGTAATCCACCATTTGTTGTTGAATCCAAAGTACTTGCGAACAGCAACTCGAGGCTGCAATGTACTCGGCTTCACAGGTAGATTGTGCTACGGAAGTCTGTTTCTTGCATTGCCAGGTGATTAACCTGCTCCCGAAAAACTGGCAACCAGCTGTAGTAGATTTGCTATCCTTGTCACAGCCGCCCCAATCTGCATCACTAAAAGATATGAAATCAAAATTATCATCATTAGGGTACCAAAGTCCTTTTGAGGGACAACCCTTCAGATATCGAAGGATACGCTTGACCGCCGTCAGATGACTTTGTTTCGGCTTCGATTGATAGCGGGCACAGAGACACGTTGCGTACATAATATCTGGTCGAGACGCCGTCAAATACATCAGAGATCCGATGATTGCTCTGTATGTAAAAGGATCCGTCAGCTCCCCCTTAGCGTCCACTCCAATCCCGTGATTGGGTTGAATCGGGGTATCCATCGGCTTTGAATCCTCCATCTGGAACCGGCTCAAGATGTCGGAGACATATTTCGTCTGGTGAATGAAGATCCCGTCGGGTCTTTGGTCCACCTGCAAGCCTAGGAAAAACTGCATCTCCCCCATTGCGCTCATTTCGAACTTTTCCTGCATGACAGATTCGAACTCCCTGCATAAAAGCTCGTTAGTTGAACCAAATATTATATCATCAACGTATATCTGTACTAGAAGCAAGTCATTTCCCGTCTTTTTCGTAAAGAGGGTGCAATCGACGAGGCCGCGCTTAAATCCTTTGTTGATGAGGTATGTACTCAGCTCCTCGTACCACTGCCTCGGAGCCTGGTGCAAGCCATAAAGAGCTTTGTTCAACACGTAGACCTTATCCCGGTGGATTGGGTCCTCAAAGCCTGGTGGCTGCCCTACATACACCTCTTCCTTGACTTTCCCGTACAGAAATGCGCTTTTCACGTCCATCTGGTAAACTTTGAATTTCTTATAAGAAGCAAACGCAAGGAACATCCGAATAGCTTCGATTCGTGCTACCGGTGCATAGATTTCATTATAATCAATCCCTTCGATTTGATGGAAACCCTGCACGACCAATCTGGCTTTGTTCCGAACAATTACCCCACGATCATCCTTCTTACACTTGAACACCCATTTGGTGCCAATCTTCTTTCTATCCGGCGGCAAATCCGTGAGCGTCCAAACTCCTAATTTCTGGAATTGTAATAACTCCTCCTGCATAGCTTCCACCCAGGCATCATCCTTCAAAGCGTCCTTGTATGTCCTTGGCTCTACCTGCGACACATAACACGCAAACGACCAATCATTTTGACTACCAGATTGTTGAATTTTGGCATATAAAGCTAAAGCACCAAAACTCTCTGGCGAATTAACGCTTTTAAGCTGTCCTCTGGTCATAACACTACTTCCAGGATCACCGATAACTTGCTCCAGCGGGTGAATACGATGAATCCGAGATTCCGGATAATCAGGTACTTGCACTCCCGTCTGAACAGTCAAGTTCTCTACAGCATCCAGATCATGACCCGTATTTGATGATGAAGCCACATCAGAAGTTGGAGTTGGGTTCACTGGTGGTGCCTCCTGTTCTTCAGCTTGATCAAGAATAGCTTCTTCAAATTGTTCATCTTCAGATTCTGAAGTATCTAATGAAGTTGAAGCCTCTTGAAATATCTCTTCTTCTTGGATAGGAGCATTGGTATCATTAGAAGCTGGTAGGGGGTTCACGGTGATCGGACGCACCAATGGTGAAGTTGTTGCATTTTCACACTCGTAAAGTAATCGAATAACAGCTTCTTCAACCAAGCTATCTAGATTGAATGATTCAAAGAAATCTTTATAATCAAACATCCAATCAGGACCCGTGCCTTGAATATTTTGAGTATATCGCTGAACTTCCACGTTAGCCCAGTCTTCCACACGACGAGTTCGCTTGTTGTATACCCGTTTGAGCGGGGTTGCATATCCAACAAAGTAACCCTCCTCGGCTTTAGGACTAAACTTTTCGCTTGGATTCAACATAGTGCAAGGTGCCCCGAAAGGTTCTAGATACTCTAAGTTTGGCTTTCTTCGGTGTAACAGCTCATAAGACGTTTTACCAAACTTCTTCACTGTTAGAACCCGATTTAATGTGTAATTTGCTGCATAAATCGCCTCGTTCCAGAACATTACCGGAAGATTTGAATCAGCGAGCATTGTTCTAGCCGCTTCAATTAGAGTCCTATTCTTTCGTTCAGCAACACCGTTCTGTTGAGGGGTGTACGGAGCCGAATATTCATGATGTATTCCTTTGTTTTCACAAAGTTCATCCATCTTGGCATTTTTGAACTCCGTCCCATTGTCACTCCGAATTCTCTTTATCTTCACATTGTAGAGATTCTCCAATCGAGTGAACAGAACTTTTAGATTCATAAAAGTGTCGCTTTTATTTTGCAAACACATCACCCATGAAAATCTTGAGTAATCGTCAGTGACGACTAAACAATAAAGCTCTCCAAGATGACTATGGCGCTTGACCGGTCCGAAAAGATCCATGTGCAATCGCTCTAGTGGCATCTCTACAGAGTTAACCTTTTTCACTTTGTGGGACTGTTTGTGCTGCTTCCCCTTTTTACAACTCACACACTTGTCATTGAGATGGAAATGTTTCACGTTTACTCCATCGACAAGTCCATTTTTCACAAGTTGATTCATTTTCTTCAGATGAATGTGCCCCATCCTTCGGTGCCACATTATCGATTCTTTCTCAGTCGCCTTGGACAAAAAGCATGTTATTTGCCCTTGTGATGTCATCGCCTTGGACATATCAAGAATGTATAGATTGTTGACGCGAGGTGCCTTCAACATTATCCACTCCTTAGGAATTGTAAAGCCCGGTTTCAAGATATAGCAGGATTTGTCATCAAAATGCACAGTAAATTTCTTGTCACAAATTTGACTGACACTCAACAGATTGTAATCTATCTGCTTCACATACGATATCCGCTCAAAACTCACTATCCCATTGCTCACACTCCCTTCCATCGTGATATATCCGCCTTTGTTTCCCGCAAACGCTACATACCCTCCATTGATGTTCTTCACATCGAACAGCAACGCAAGATCCCCTGTCATGTGGCCTGAAGCTCCACTATCAACAATCCAAAGACTGCTAATAGGGCCAGCTGAAGCTCCCTGCACACAAAAAGTAAATCATTTAGTGCTTTCGGGGGACCCAAGCCTGAGTCTTGGGTCTTTCAACATCAGGTTTCACAATAACATTTTCACAAACATTTTTAACAACATTTTGATCAATCTTTTTCTGATTGCTCAAAATTGTTTCCTTTTTCTCATTAACCTTTGAAGATGAGGCTCCTGGAGTACCATTGGGTGTCCAAGATTGTTCAGTCCTTTTCAGGATACGAATCTGAGACTTTGGATTCTCAGTCGGTTTCTGAACATTGTTAGCAAAGGTAACTTTCTTGGTAACCTTATCTGATTTAACAGACTTAGGTCCAACATTTGATTTGACAATCGGTTTTGGTGGAACCTTTTGCCTATCAACTGTTGAGTTCACCACAGGCTTTCTCCACGAGTGTTCCATAGCGATCCGATTCCTTCTATCATAGTGCATTGGACGAGTGTTCCTCATTTGAAAATTGTTTTGATAATAAAACGGTTGTTGTTGCTGAGGAACAACTCTCCTATGAGGTGGCACATAATGATCAATCGGCTTTCTCATAGAATTCCTCACTTCAACTTCGTGCCTCTTGTGCCTTACATATGGACACTGAGCAAGTAAATGCCCGCGTTCCCCACATTTAAAGCACGCACGGTACTCTTCAAAAACATTTGGAGCATTTGGTTGAGCAAATGATCGAATAGGGTATTGATCATTATACTGTTGCTTCCTTAAACTCTCAGGGAGTGGCCCTTTTGAGTAAGTAGGCTCATTGAAACCATTAGCTCTGTTTTTGGGTTTAACAAACTCTGTGACATGGACCTTTGGTTCTTGAGGAACATCCAAATACAATTTTTTCAACAAAGCTGGTGGAATTTCATTTGTTCTCTCAAGTTTAGGGAACCAAATAGTACTTTCTTGCCAAATCTTTTCAATTTTAGCATAGTTGGCATTTTTAATTGGAAAGTCCTCGTCAGAGATTATCTTATCGGATCCTTCCATCCGATAAAACACCTTGACAGGTTTGTCACATTGTTCATTTTTCTCATTCTTTTCAAAATCTTTCTTAACCACATTAAGATCTTTCTTCACAACATTCTTCTCAGATTTTTCCATATGATAAACATTTCTCATTGGAACAGTTTGAGATGATGAAACTGGTTCGTTTGTAATGATGTGATTCTCTTTTGGAATATCACATACATTAACAGTTTGATTATAACCAGTATCATCACTTTCTGAATCTGAGTCAACACTTTCAGCAGTAACACCCTCATCATTGATTCCCAATATCGGTCTAACATCGGAATTTGGATCACCAACACTTGAAGTGTTAGATTCATTTTCCGATGCTGAATCAGATTTTACCGAACTCTCCGGTGTCACTTGGTGACAATTGTGGTTTTCAAAGAGAACCGGAGATGGTACAGCCCGATAATTGGTTGTTTTGTCATCAATGATGTGGTCTACCACATAAGCCACATTCTTGTAACTTTCTAACTTTTTGTTTACTTTTTCAGCAAAGCATTTGATGGCGGCCATTTCCAACTTGGTATTTTCAATTTCATTGATATAGTTATTTATTGCCAATTGTTTTAAAGACAAAGTATTTTTCAAGTCAGAAATGTCCTTTTTGTAGCCATCTAATACTTTGTTGAAAGCATTCAACTCTTTGCGAGTAGATTGACTGTTCATGATAGCACTATCACGTTGAATACGGAGTTGTTTAACCTCCTCAGTCAATCTATCACAAGCACCACAATATTTTTCACTAGTATTGTCAGTACTACATGCAGAACTTACAGGTTTTGGCGGTTCAGTCATGGCCATCAATGCGAAATGAGCTTCCTTTCCTGCAAAGAATCTGGAGTAATCAATCTTTGTGAAAGCATCATCTGCAATGCACGACTTCCTAGTTATCAGAAAATCTGCTTCTGCAAGTAACTGATCAATATCTTCATCAAGAGAATTAACACTAGCTTCCGTATCCGAGTCACTGTCTGAATCAGAATAAACCGATTCACACTCCTCAGGAATGTCAGAAACAGTATCAATCACCACTCCTGAATTAGTCTCTTCATTTTCAACCTCAACATTAACCTCAGAATTAACCTTAACAGGTTCAAGATCTCCATCCAACTCTGCCTCAGACTCATCACTATCAACCTCAGTTTCAACCTTCTCTTCCATCGTCACAGAATCTTCAAGATCAACCTGATAGGCAACACACGCCACATTTCCCCCAGTGGTTATCTCTTCAACACCTATCTGAATGCTCGACCAGTCAAACCTCTCATCTTGTTGGGTAACCAATGCTTGATTGGTATTCTGTTGTTCAGCTGGTGTAGTGATTGGTATGACTGTTCGGTTAGTATTGTTTGGTGTTTGGTTTTGTGTCTGGTTTGGTGTGGTTGGTTGTCTATTTTGGTTGTTGTTAAAGTTGTTTTGACGGTTTTGGTAGTTATTGTTGTTTTGGGAAGAAACTTGGTTTTGATTTTGTTGTTGACGGTTCTGATAGGTAGCATTAAATGGATTTCTGTTGCCTTGTTTCGGTGGCTGTGTGCATTCACGTTTAAAGTGACCTTTTCCCCCACAATTAAAACAAGTCACTTTCTCCTTATTAAACCCGTAGGTTGTGTTAGGAGAAGTTCCCAAGTCGGTTCTACCTGTTTTCTCAATAAACTCTGTTGCTCTTCTCATTATGCTCGCAAATGCCCATTGGATGTCAATGAGTTCCATTTCCTCCTTATCAATCTGTGCATAGTCTTCATTGGTCAAGTTGTTATTACCAATTTGACTAGCAACTAACCCATTATAGGAAGAAACCATTGCTGAGACTAATGCAATGTGTTGCTGAGCAACTTCAACTGTTACATTTCCAAGATTGGAAGTCTCCAAAACCACAGTTGGTTGGTTAGGTTGGTTCAATGGTTGTGGTTGAGTTTGACCAGCAGTGTAAAAAGCTGCTTGTTGTTTTGGGGAGAATGGTGGAATGTATGAATATTGATATGGAACTTGTGGTTGTGGTTGTGATAAAGATGAAGTTTGTTGATGGTAGTTAATGATGGGTGATTCTACAGCATTGGATATACAAGCAACATGTGGTGTAACTAGCCCTCCAGAACTTGTACTTGCTGGAACTAAAGATCCTCCAAAGTATAAGTTTGGATTCTGAGGAATCTGAGCTCTCCTAGCCTTCCTCTTCTCTTCCAACTCTTTGTTTTCCAGCTTCTCAACAAACTCTTGAAGAGACCAGTATTGAAAAGCATCCTTCTCTTTCAGAACATCCACATGCTGATCCCAGTTAGGTGGTAATGCTTCAGCAAATTTGTCCACCTGTTTTGCCATAGGGATCTGTACACCATAGCTAGACAATTCAGATATTAAATGATTATATCGAGGAGTTAGTTCTTTCAAAGTTTCATTTCCAACATAAGAAAAATTCTCAAACTCCTTAACAAGTTCTTCCATCCTCAAATTCCGAGTCTTCTCATTCCCATCATGCTTCCTTTTAAGCATATCCCACAAAGCCTTAGAAGTTGTGCACGTCCCAAACTGATGCAAAAGATCATTTGTAATAGCTTGCGTCAGTTGTGAGAACGCCTTCTTTTCCACAGCAAACTTTTTCTTCTCATCCTCTGCCATGCTCTCCAATGGCACTGGTTCACCCGTGTTCTCCAGAACTGGTGGTGTGTATCCTTTAGCTATCATGTTCCATGCTTCAGCACCTTCTACTCCCATGCCTTCCAAGTGTATCTTGAACTTTTTCTGCCACTGATTGTATTCTTGAATCTCCATGAGCTTCGGTGGCCGAGTCCCGCTACCTGAAGACAAATCATTAATCAGTGTGGAAATAGCATTAGTAGTTTGAGTGTTTACCACCGCTGCTGCTACTCCCCAGTAGTCAGACTGTGGTACTGTAGGTGCACTCTGAGTCATGTAGTTAACCGGCTGCGAAGACTGTGTGCTCGTCTTCTGTGCTGCCACGGTCCATGGGTCCATCACCTGCTGTTGTGGTTGTGTAGTTGCTGGTGTAGGAGTAGTCTGATAACGCCACATAGTCACGTACTTCGAGAAATTCGACACTTAGAAAAATTTTCAGAAAAATTTTCCAAAATCTATCCTAGGTTCGTCCGTTCCTGAACTACCTTCGTCCGCCCGACTTCCCGAAGGTGAAAAACTGGACCCGAATGTAAAAACTTCAAGTGAAAACCTCTACGTTCGCCCTAAAACTCTTAGGTTCGTCCAGAAATACCCTCTCCTTCGACCAAAAACTCACACATTCGCCCACTCATCTCAGGTTCGCCCATATCAGATCTTTGAAAAACGGTTACACTTTGAAAAACGGTTATTTTGATCTCTGATTTTCAAAAGTTTGTGGATTTGATTGATCTTAATCAGGTTATGCTTCGGAGATGATTTGGAACAACTTTAATACTTGGAATTTTGAATTTTAACCACAAAATCACCTCTAATTCTTTCAAAAACACACAAAAACCATTTTTAGTTGAAAACAGATGTGAATTGATGAAAATTATGTCCAAATCAGCTCTGAGTTTATCAATTTGTTGTTGTATGATCCTCTACGCTCTGATACCACTTTGTAGAGGATAGGATTTTGACAAAAACACAGGATTATATGATCATACAAGGTGCTAAACCAGGTGCGGAAACCCTAGCTTAGAACAAACTGAAGTAAACTCCATCAAAACACAATCAAGATCATTTTAAAAGCTTTTCATAGATTAACTTGTTCAAATAAACCTTTACAGACTGATAACAGTTAATCTAGACCTCAAACAGACAATCTCAAACCTCTCAGGAACACACACACAAAACACACACTTTCTATGACTCATTTTTCATTACAAAAACTTGAAATCTATTTATACTAGCTGTACGTTCGCCCAGTCTTACTGGTCGAAGGTAAGCTGATTCCACATTCGCCCAGGTGAACTGGTCGAATGTGTTCTTCTGTGCCTTCCTGATCTTCATTCGTCCATGACAAGTCTTCCTTCGCCCCTTTCTAATCTCCTTCGCCCCTTCTGATTCTCATTCGCCCATTAACACATGTTAGTATCTAATCCTTAGTCGCAAAACGGCATCTACAGGATCCAGGGAACCAAATAGGAAGAAAAGACCCAGAGGATTCTTTTGAAGCAGCATGACTAGACTCACGGATTTGTCTTGAAAACTTTTTATCATAGGTAGTTGGAGTACCAAACTGGTCTAATCTCTTTCTACGGCAAGCGCCATCGCCTTTTTCACTCGGGATTTGACCTCAGTAGCATTCCCAACTACATGCTTTGATTCTTCATTTTAATTTGACTTGGTTCCAGCCTCAGTGTTCCTACAAGGGTTGACTTTACCATACCATTTAGCATCCTTTTTCTTCAAACCTTTTTCCTATCTCTGAAGTGTATTCGCTGCTCCCCGCCGGTATAGGTCTAAGGGCGTTTTGTCCCTTATCTCTGAATAGCACTCAACAAGATATATGTTGTGGGGGTTTCGCCGCCTATTCTATGATAAATATATAGTATAGTAAGGCGGAGAAATGTTGTTCGTTGGAGCGCCGGAGTGCGGAGGTTGTTCCCATCATTGAAGTTAGAGTGTGGGACTGAGTCTTCTAAATGATAAAGACCAAAAAGTACTTAGTTTTGTTGGAAAAATCAAAGCAAATCTGATCTTTATTTTCTCTCGGGCTAGAATTTCTTCAATTCTCTCCTTTAGAAAGCTGCGAAAGACCCTCGCCCCGCTTCCTATCGATATGCCGGATGCGAGGCGAAATCAAAGTCATCAAATGCTCTTGACTAGCTAGCAGGTTGGCTAAAGCGAACTGACCACAGCTCAATGAGGTACCAAGACCACCCACAAACCATTGAAACAGCATCACAAAGAAAATCCACCTTTTCAGAAAAAAAAGGGCTGGTAAAAGGACAGCATCAAGCTAGACAGTATGACCAATCTCCGAGAGAAAGGCTTCGAGGTTCTCTTTCCTTGGTTTGACTAAACCGGCACTCGAAAGCTGGGTAAGAAGAAAGGGGCTTTTTTCTCTGATAGGGCCAACATCTTCTCTGGCATTCATTTTCCCTTTATGGGTGAACCGTTCCTACAGCCCTTATATGATTCTAACTACTCGCCCTTAGTGGCCAATAGCGCCCTAGTTGATGGCATTCCTCTATGCGGCTGGCACTTGAGGAATTGACAAGTGTCGTAGATCCTAACGCACACAAGTCATGTAGCTTTTTGGAAAGTTTAAGTCCTGCTTGTTAGACAAATCCCAAACCACCGTAAAACCACTCGTTTAAGCACTGGGTTCTCTAATTTACTTTCCTAAATTAATGTAGAGGTTTAATTCCGACCGGGAATCCCTTCCACCTCTTTTACTATCGCTTCTCGTACCGAATGATCTCACAAACCATCATCATGTGTGATGGGGGACCCTCTAAGAAATTAACGGCTTTGTACTAACGAAAGCTAGATAATGTACACTTGTTTTATCTATCTTTAATAGTGACAACTTAAATATTTATTAATCAAGTAAATATAAGTTTGGTTTATAGATTAAGTGACTTAACAATTTCAACCCTTAACCCCCAATACTTGTGAATGATAACCTTAACAAACGTGGAACATAATCATAAAGGTGTGCAATCCCAAGATCACTGGTGCACCCGTAGGGAATCGACCCTTTGCCAGGAAAACCACTCGCAAATCTGGTGTGATACCAGAAACTTGTCACCCGGATCTGGTCCACTTCAGAAGCCATTGCTTAGAACCCGGTTTGGATATCAAAAACTTGAAGGATTTGTCTCACTACCGGTTTCCTTGCCTCGGATCCAGCTTAGGATTACTAGAAGTTGTACGAAACCTATGATAGGTTTGTCAAGTTACCACTAATTGAACCTATCACAAAAGATAAACAACCAAGATTTAGTTAAGCAGATAAACACATGGAGTAACTAAAAATAAACTACTAATAATATAAAAAGTCTAACAAATCGAATAAATTTGAAGAATACTAGATGGATACAACCATATAAAAATATTTAACATAAGAACATGAAGGTCTTCCACTCATAGACAAGCTTCCAACATCCTTGATCCCGTGCCTGTAATGTGGTTGTGGTTCTCGTAACCCTTGACAAACTTAAATATGTTCCAGAGTTGAAGTATAGTCTTTTAAGTGTATCTTAGATACGTGATAACAGCTACTAAACTCACTTCACTCATAAAGGATGCTTAATTATGAAACCTAGAGTCATGACTCTAGAGGAATGGGTTTTACTAAAATCTGAATGTAGAGGAAATGCTTATGTCATTGACATGAACAAACCTCCATATGAAAACGTTACATGTTTCCTTTTCAAAAGTTTCTCAAAACAATGCCATCTTGTGGCATCGTCGTCTTAGAGACACTAACGCAAAAAACCTGAACCGTCTTGCTAAATTCGGCGTCGTAAGGGATTTACCAGTAAAACATTTCTTAACTACTGAAAAATTTGTTGCTTGTTCAAAAGGAAAACATCATCAAAAGCCTCATCATCCTAAGTTGGTGAATACTATTGATTCTTTGTTGCAGTTACTTCACGTGGACCTGTTTGGCCTAGTGTTTAGTGATAACAGAAGACTACTCACATTTAACTTGGGTTTTCCTTCGAGCTAACAAAAGTGAGATTACAAACATAGTTAACAATTTATTGTGTTGTTGGAGAATCAGACCAACATGAAGGTGAAGGGGATCCATTCTGACAATGAGACTGAATTTAAGAATGCAGAAAAACTACTACTGTGCTAAGAAAGGGATTACAAGGCAATTCTGCTCTACCAGGACGCCATAGCAAAATGGAGTTGCTGAATGATGGAATCGCATTATGAATGAAGCTGCTCGCACAATATTGTGTGACTCAAAACTTCCTACTTTCTTCTGGGCAAAGGCTGTAAATAGGGCATGTTATGTGCAAAACTGAGTTCTAGTCAACAAGGAACGCATTAAAACACCCTATGCGGTTTTGTTTGGCGCAAAAACCTTTGTTAAGCATTCTCAAGCTTTTAGTTGTCTATGTACACTAATGCACTTGGATGCTACACCAGAGTTTGATGCAAAGGCTGGTGATTGCTATTTTGTCGGTTAAGCTCGCAAAACTGCGTATAGGATTTACAATAAACAGACTAAACAAATCGTGGTGTTGTTTGATATGCGTTAGCTAGAGGAGAATGAAACGGTTGCTAGAGTGGGCCCAAATTTGTTATTTTATTATGATACTTTATTTCAGTCTTTAAAGATTTTTGATGATGTGTCTATTAGTGTTGATGCTGGTTCTGCAGGTCTCGTAATTTACGCTACCAACACCTCATCCTCTTTTGTTGATTATGCAGACGATGAGGGGCATGTTATACCTGGGTCTTCATCTAGAATTTCTAAAGACCCACTGGTACAACAAGCTCCTCCTGCTCTGCATGATCTGTCAATAGAGCCTAGCGTAGCTACACACCAACACTCAGTTTCTGAATAACCTCACCTTACAACTGCGGGTCTTGCGCAAGAGTAGATGATGAAGATTTATCTTCTGATACCTTGGTTCCTGCTTTTCATGATCCTATTCCTCCTGAATGTACTATGGAGGAAAATGCTAAGGAAGAAGCTAATAAAGAAACTGTGGAAGAGATTGTAACCAGAAATGTAACAGACTTACCTGGAGATCCATATGTTCCATCCATGGCTATACCTACAAGCGTTCAACGGGATCACCCATTGGAGAATGCTATTGGTCCTGTGGATGCAAGTGTTTTAACAAGAAGTCAAACTGGTGGCATCAACAAATGCTTGTACTCATGCTTCATTTCACAAATTAAGCCCAAGACTACTGCTGTGGCTTTGCAAGAACCAAGCTGGGTTGATGCTATGCAAGATGAACTTAACCAGTGTGAGATGCTAAAGGTCTGGAAGTTAGTGAAGTTACCCCCGGGAAATGACCTCTTGGTACTAGATGGGTGTACAGGACCAAGAGAGATCATAGTGGGGTGATTGTGAGAAACTAAGCAAGATTGGTAGTGCAAGGTCTCAAGCAAGTTGACGGATTAGAATATGACGAAGTATATGCCCCGGTTGCCCGATTAGAAGAAATAAGAATTTTCCTTACCTATGCTTTGTTCAAGCATTTTACCGTCTATCAGATTGACGTCAAAATAGCTTTTCTTTATGGAACTGTCAAAGAAGAGATCTAGGTCGACCAGCCACTGAGTTTCACAAATCAGAAATATCCCGGTCATGTGTACATGCTCGACAAGGAACTACACAGTCTACATCAGGCACGTCGTGCATGGTATGCCACATTGACTAAACACTTGCTCGCCAATGGATACACTCGTGGCATCATTGATCAGAATTGTTTGTGAAAAGGGTTGATGAAGATCCGATCCCAGTGCAGATCTATGTGGATGACATTATCTTTGGCTCCACGAGTGATGCACTGTGCAAAGAATTTCAAGAGGTGATGAGGCAGCAGTTTGAAATGAACACTATGGGTGAAATGGCTATCTTTTTAGGTCTGGAAGTTCGTAAAAGTTCAAAGGTTATCATGATTCATCGAGGAAAGTATGTGGATGACATTCTTGCAAAATTTGTTTTTAGGGAAGCAAATCTAGCCCACACTCCAATGTCTAGGAGACTGGGTCTAACACAAGATTGGAAGGAGAAGCTATGGAAGAGACCTTATACAGGTCGACGATTGGATCACTAATGTATCTGACAGCCAGCAGACCTGACAACATGTTTGTCGTGTGTCAATGTGCACGTTATTAGGCTACTCCTAAAATCTCTCTTTTAAATGCTGTGAAGATGATCTTTAGATACCTTAATGAGAAACCCAGATTCGGTCTTTCGTATCCTAGAGATTCTTCTTTTGAATTAGTTGCTTTTTCTGACAGCGACTTTCGAGGTTGTGATGTTGACATGAAATCTACTTCGGCGGGATATCAATTTCTAGGTGATTAGCTTATCGTTTGGCAATGTAAAAAATAACAAACAGTTTCTGTCTTAACAACAGAGGCTGAGTATGTTGCTGCTTCAGCGTGCTGCTCCCAGGTGATATGGATGCAACACCAACTGATGGATTACGGTTTAGATTTCTCTCATACTCCAATTTATTGTGATAATGATTCAACCATCCAGATTGTGAAAAATCCAGTTTATTTTTCAAAGACTAAACACATTGCCATAAAAGAACATTTCATCTGAGACTCGTACAACCAGGGTTTAATTGTTCCTGAACAAAACCATACTGACGACAATATTGCAAATCTTTTTACAAAAGCGGTTGATCGAACTCAATTTGAAGCTCTTTTAGAACTACTCAAAATGGTCCATTTCGAGGACTGAACTTGGTCTCTAAAAACACAAAAATATTTTCTTAGTTTTAGGTTGTAAATTTGTTCTTTAAATTTTAAATTCTAAGCACAAATTTAGGGGGATGTATCTTCTGAAAAATGCAAAAACAATAAAAAATTTAAGCTTCATCTGCTGCTGGATCAAGCAGTTGTTATTTGATAAGGAGGTGAGTGAAAGGGCTCAAGCTGAGTTCTTTGCTGCTAAAGAAAGCGGAAAAAGCATGTAAAGATGTGAATAAAGATGGAGACAATAGTGACGAAGATCTGTTTTATGGGGTGGATGTTCAACGCCTACAGACAAGATTCGAGAAGCTGGAAACAAAGAACATAAGGTTTACTTCACAAGTTCAAAGTTTGATGGAGACAGTCAATGAAAATAACCAAAGGATCAATGAATTGGAATCAAACTTAGGTGATGTATCGGCCAGAGTATTATACTTGACTAAGAAATTGGAGAAAAAGTTTGGAAAGGAATTTTCTAAAACTTCATCCTCTGTTAGAAATGAGATGACTCCAGTTGAACAAGAAAAAGAACAGAAGGAGATTGAGGAGAACATGAGGAAGTATTATGCTGGTCAGATTCCTCCTATAAGATCTTGACATCCCAGAAGTGCATATGTAATTAGGAATACAGCAGTACCATCAAATGATCCCCTTGAAGACCAACCTAAGAGGTTTGTGACAATTATAAAGGACCAACTTGATGAGTATGGAAATCGGTGTCGTTGATCCCCTTGGAGGTACAATGATGACAAAGGGGTATTTGTTCTCCATAGTGGTAATGGTGTGGTTGAATATTATTCTTGTACTGCTGCTTTCAACTTTTGGAACAAAGTTGATTTGTCTCAACTAGCAAGAACTCCATTTATCGATCAAGTCAGAAATCCCAGGAATATGATTGGAACTATCTTTCAAAAGAAGATTCAGGAGTAGGCAAAGATTAATTTCATGGACATGAAGACTGCTGAGTCATTTCTGCAAGAATATGAAGGCCTATTCACATCTGATGGAAATCCGTACAGGACTGTTCAATGGCCTGCTACAAAAAAGATGAAGACGATACCTTTGTCTAAACCTTTAGATAGGGGAGCTTTAATAGATATGAAGTTTTGGGTTTTTGGTCCAACTTCTCGTTCTGCAGTGGTTATCTGTGAAAGTGATGAGTTCGGAATTTTTGATGCAAAAGATTTGATGAGCCTGCATTATGAAGACATTCAAGTTTTGGTGAAACATCATATTCAATGTGATCCAAACTATGAAGCTTGTGCTACATCATTTACAAGTGCAGTTGCTCAGGTAGCAAGGTTGGATTAGAGGCTGATCGGAGAGGTAGAGTTAAGAGAATATTGTTTGGCCCATATGTTGGGATATGTAATTAGAGGTTTGCGTCTGTCTTGGCCCATTAATTATTTTGGGCTAGTTTTGTTAGTGGTTAGTGCCTTAGTGGGAATCTCCATGTTAGGCCCATGTATGGTAAACCGCCACATGTAGTATAAATAGGGAGATCAAATATCATGTAGATGCGTTTTGCGACTAATGATTAGATAGTTAACATGTGTTAGGAAGGGCTGATAGGGCGAATGTAGTTGATTTGGGCGAAGGTAAATAGAAGTGGGCGAAGGTAGAGAGAAGTGGGCGAATCTGGATGGAACAAGACTAAGAAGACACATTCGACCACTACTAGTGGGCGAATGTGGAATACACTCACATTCGACCAGTCAAACTGGGCGAACGTGCAGGTCCTATATATAGATTTTGTGATTTTGTAAGATTAAGGGAGTCATTAGGTGTGTGTGTTATCAGGTGGTGTTCCAGAGAGGTTTGAGAGAATTTGTGTGTGTGTTAGATTAACTGTAATTGAATTGTAATCAAGTTTTTGAGAGAGTTAATCTATGAAAAGTATTGAAAATGACTTTGATTGTGTTTTGATTTGAGTTTACTTCAGTTTGTTCAAAGCTAGGGTTTCCGCACCTGGTTTTGTAACTTGTATGATCATATAATCCTGTTTTCGTGTCAAATAACGTCTCTACAAAGTGGTATCAGAGCATAGAGGATCATACAACAACAAATTGATAAACTCAGAGCTGATTTGGACATTATTTTCATCAATTCACATCTGTTTTTACATAAAAATGGTTTTTGAGTGTTTTTGAAAGAATTAGAGTTGATTTTGTGGTTAAAATTCAAAATTCCAAGTATTAAAGTTGTTCCAAATCATCTCCGAAGCAAAACCTAATCAAGATCATTCAAATTCACAAACTTTTGAAAATCAGAGATCAAAATAACCGTTTTTCAAAGTGTAACCGTTTTTCAAAATCAGAAATGGGCGAACCTGGAAAGTTTTGGTCGAAGGTGTGTAGTTTTGGGCGAACCTGAGTGTTTTTCTGGGCGAACCTAGGTATAATTGGGCGAACCTAGAATTTTTCAGTTGAATTTTTCACATTCGGGTCTAACTTTTCACATTCGGGTGATCGGGGGTACGAACCTGGAAACCAAACGGGCGAACCTGAACCTTTTTGGGCGAACGTGGAAAGTGTTTGTGTGTTTTTACTTTCTGGTGAGATTTTACATTCGGGAGAGCATTTCTGGGCGAACCTGAAGAAGAAAGGGACGAACCTGAAGTTCATTTGGGCGAATCTAGACTAGTGTTTTTGGAAAATTTTCTAAGTGTTGAATTTCTCGAAGTTCGTGATCATGTGGAATTTTCAGACTACTCCGACACCAGCAACTACACAACCACAACAGCAGGTGATGGACCCATGGACAGTGGCAGCACAGAAGACGAGCACACAGTCTTCGCAGCCGGTTAACTACATGACTCAAAGTGCACCTCCAGCACCACAATCTGACTACTGGGGAGTAGCAGCAGCGGTGGTAAACACTCAAACTTCAAATGCTATTTCCACACTGATTAATGATTTGTCTTCAGGTAGCGGGAATCGGCCACCGAAGCTTATGGAGATTCAAGAATACAATCAGTGGCAGAAAAAGTTCAAAATACATTTGGAAGGCATGGGAGTGGAAGGTGCTGAAGCATGGAACATGATTGCTAAAGGTTACACACCACCAGTTTTGGAGAACACAACCAGTGCCATTGGAGAGCATGGCCGAGGATGAGAAAAAGAAGTTTGTTGTGGAAAAGAAGGCGTTTTCCCAATTGACACAGGCAATCACAAATGATCTTTTGCATCAGTTTGGGACTTGCACAACATCTAAGGCACTATGGGAAATGCTTAAAAGGAAGCATGATGGGAATGAGAAGACTAGAAGTTTGAGGGTGGAAGAACTTATAAAGGAGTTTGAGAATTTTTCTTATATTGGAAATGAAACTTTGAAAGAACTAACTCCTAGATATAATCATTTGTTATCTGAATTGTCTAGCTATGGTATACAGATTCCTATGGCAAAGCAGGTGGACAAGTTTGCAGATGCATTACCACCAAACTGGGATCAGCATGTGGAAGTCCTGAAGGAGAAGGATGCTTATCAATACTGGTCTATTCAGGAGTTCATAGAGAAGCTGGAAAACAAAGAATTGGAAGAGAAGAGGAAAGCTAGAAGAGCACAGATTCCTCAGAATCCCAACTTATACTTTGGAGGATCTTCAGTTCCAGCTAGTACAAGCTCAGGAGGGCTAGTTACACCACATGTTGCATGTATATCCAATGTTATGGAATCACCTACCATGAACTACCATCAACAAACTTCATCCTTTTCACAACCACCACCACAACAACCATACAACTATTCATACATTCCACCATTCTCCCCAAAGCAACAAGCAGCTTTCTACACGGCTAGTCAATCTCAACAACAACCAATGAACCAACCTAACCAACAAACGGTGGTTTTGGAGACATCTAACCTTGGTAATGTGACAGTTGAAGTTGCTCAGCAACACATTGCATTAGTCTCTGCAATGGTCTCATCCTACAATGGATTAGTTGCTAGTCAAATTGGGAATAACAACTTGACCAATGAAGACTACGCACAGATTGACAAGGAAGAGATGGAACTCATTGATATCCAATGGGCCTTTGCGAGCATAATGAGAAGAGCAACGGAGTTTATCGAGGAGACAGGAAGAACTGATTTGGGAACTTCTCCTAATACAACCTACGGGTTCAATAAGGAGAAAGTGACTTGTTTTAACTGTGGAGGGAAAGGTCACTTTAAAAGAGAATGCACCCAGCCACCAAAACAAGGCAATAGGAATCCATTCAATGCCACCTATCAGAACCGTCAACAACAAAACCAAAACCAAGTTTCTTACCAAAACAACAACAACAACTACCAAAACCGTCAAAACAACTTTAATAACAACCAAAATAGACAACCAAACACACCAAACCAGACACAAAACCAAACACCAAACAATGCTAACCGAACAGTCATACCAATCACTACACCAAATGAACAACAACAGAATACCAATCAAGCATTGGTGACTCAACAAGATGAGAGGTTTGACTGGTCGAGTATACAGATAGGTGTTGAGGAAATCACTACTGGGGGCAATGTGGCTTGTGTTGCATATCAGGTTGACATTGAAGATTCAGTGATGGTGGAGGAGAAGGTAGAAACTGAGGTTGAAAGTGATGAGTCTGAGGCTGAGATGGATGTGGAGACTGAACCTGTTAAGGTCAATGTTGAGGTTAAAGCTGAAGAGACAAATTCTGGAGTTGTGATTGATACTGTTTCTGATATTCCTGAGGAGTGTGAATCGGTTTATTCTGATTCAGACAGTGAATCGGATACAGAAGCAAGTGTTAATTCTCTGGATGAAGACATCGATCAGTTGCTTGCAGAAGCGGATTTTCTGATGACAAGGAAGTCGTGCATTGCAGATGATGCTTTCACAAAGATTGATTATTCAAGATTCTTTGCAGGAAAGGAAGCTCATTTCGCATTGATGGCCATGACTGATCCGCCAAAACCTGTAAGTTCTGAGTGTAGTACTGATAATACGAGTGAGAAATATTGTGGTACATGTGATAGATTGACTGAGGAGAATAAACAACTCCGAGTTCAACGTGATAGTGCTATCATGAACAGTCAATCTACTCGCAAAGAGTTGAATGCTTTTAACAAAGTATTAGATGGCTACAAAAAGGACATTTCCGACTTGAAAAACACTTTGTCTTTAAAACAATTGGCAATTAACACCTATATCAATGAAATTGAAAATACCAAGTTGGAAATGGCCGCCATCAAATGCTTTGCTGAGAAAGTAAACAAAAAGCTGGAAAGCTATAAGCATATTGCTTATGTGGTAGATCACATCATTGATGATAACACTACCAATTATCGGTCTGTACCATCTCCGGTTCTTTTTGAAAACCATAATTGTCACCAAGTGACACCGGAGAGTTCGGTAAAGTCTGACTCAGCATCGGAAAATGAATCTAATACTTCAAGTATTGGTGATCCAAATTCCGATACTAGACCGATTTTAGGTATCAATGATGAGGGTGTTACTGCTGAGAGTGTAGATTCAGACTCAGAGAGTGATGATACTGGTTGTGTTCAAACTGTGAATGTATGTGAAATTCCAAAAGAAAACCACATCATTACAAATGAACCAGTTTCATCATCTCAAATTGTGATTCCGATGAGAAGTGTTCATCATGTGAATAAGTCTGAAAAGAATGTGGTGAAGAAAGATCTTAATGTGGTTAAGAAAGATCTTGAAAAGAATGCTAAGAACGAACAATGTGACAAACCTGTCAAGGTGTTTTATCGGATGGAAGGATCCGATAAGATCATCTCTGACGAGGATTTTCCAATCAAAGATGTTAACTATGCTAAAATTGACAAGATTTGGCAAGAAAGTACTATTTGGTTCCCAAAACATGAGAGAACAAATGAGATTCCACCAGCTTTATTAAAGAAACATTGTTTGGATGTTCCTCAAGAACCAAAGGTCCATGTCACAGAGTTTGTTCGACCCAAAAACAGAGCTAATGGTTTTAATGAGCCTACTTACTCAAAAGGGCCACTCCCTGAGAGTTTAAGAAAGCAACAGTATAATGATCAATACCCTGTTAGATCATTTGCTCAACCAAATGCTCCGAATGTTTTTGAAGAGTACCGTGCGTGCTTTAAATGTGGGAAACGTGGGCATTTACTTGCTCAGTGCCCATATGTAAGGCATAAGAGGCACGAGGTGGAAGTGAGGAATTCCATGAGGAAACCGATTGATCATTATGTGCCACCACATAGGAGAGTTGTTTCTCAGCAACCACAAACGTTTTAGCATCAAAACAATTTTCAACAAATGAGGAACACTCGTCCAATGCACTATGATCGAAGGAATCGGATTGCTATGGAACATTCATGGAGGAAGCCTGTGGTGAACGCAACAGTTGATAGGCAAAAGGTTCCACCAAAATCGATTGTCAAATCAAATGTTGGACCTAAGTCTGTTAAATCAGATAAGGTTACCAAGAGAGTTACATTTGCTAACAATGTTCAGAAACCAACTGAGAATCCAAAATCTCAGATTCGTATCTTGAAAAGGTCTGAACAATCTTGGTCACCCAATGGTACTCCAGGAGCCTCAACTTCAAGGGTTAATGATAGAAAGGAAACTGTTTTGAGCAATCAGAAAAAGATTGATCAAAAAGTTATTGAAAATGCTTGTGAAAATGTTAATTTGAAACCTGATGTTCAAAGACCCAAGACTCAGGCTTGGGTCCCCCGAAAGAACTAACTGATTTACTTTGTGTGTGCAGGGAGCTTCAGCTGGCCCTATTAGCAGTCTTTGGATTGTTGATAGTGGAGCTTCAGGCCACATGACAGGGGATCTTGCGTTGCTGTTCGATGTGAAGAACATCAATGGAGGGTATGTAGCTTTCGCGGGAAATAAAGGAGGATATATCACAATGGAAGGAAGTGTGAGCAATGGGATAGTGAGTTTCGAGCGGATTTCGTATGTGAAGCAGATTGATTATAATCTGTTGAGTGTCAGTCAAATATGTGATAAGCAATTTACTGTGCATTTTGATGACAAATCCTGCTGTATTCTGAAACCGGGCTTTACAATTCCTAAAGAGTGGATAATGTTGAAGGCACCTCGCGTCAACAATCTATACATTCTTGATATGTCCAAGGCGATGACATCACAGGGGCAGATAACATGCTTTTTGTCCAAGGCGACAGAGAAAGAATCAATAATGTGGCACCGAAGAATGGGGCACATTCATTTGAGGAAAATGAATCAACTTGTGAGAAACGGGCTTGTTGATGGAGTAAACGTGAAACATTTCCATCTGAATGACAAGTGCGTAAGTTGTAAAAAGGGGAAGCAACACAAACAGTCCCACAAAGTGAAAAAGGTTAACTCTGTAGAGATGCCACTTGAGCGACTGCACATGGATCTTTTCGGACCGGTCAAGCGCAAAAGTCATCTTGGAGAACTTTATTGTTTAGTCGTCACTGACGATTACTCAAGATTTTCATGGGTGATTTGTTTGCAGAACAAAAGTGACACCTTTATTAATCTAAAAGTTCTGTTCACTCGATTGGAGAATCTCTACAATGTGAAGATAAAGAGAATTCGGAGTGACAATGGGACGGAGTTCAAAAATGCCAAGATGGATGAACTTTGTGAAAGCAAAGGGATACATCATGAATATTCGGCTCCGTACACCCCACAACAGAACGGTGTTGCTGAACGAAAGAATAGGACTCTAATTGAAGCGGCTAGAACAATGCTTGCTGATTCAAATCTTCCAGTAATGTTCTGGAATGAGGCGATTTATGCAGCAAATTACACACTAAATCGGGTTCTGACAGTGAAGAAGTTTGGTAAAACATCTTATGAGCTGTTACACCGAAGGAAGCCGAACTTAGAGTATCTAGAACCTTTTGGGGCGCCTTGCACAATGTTGAATCCAAGCGAGAAGTTTAGTCCTAAAGCCGAGGAGGGTTACTTTGTTGGATATGCAACCCCGCTTAAACGGGTATACAACAAGCGAACTCGTCGTGTGGAAGATTGGGCTAACGTGGAAGTTCAACGATATACTCAAAATATTCAAGGCACGGGTCCTGATTGGATGTTTGATTACAAAGATTTCTTTGAATCATTCAATCTAGATAGCTTGGTTGAAGAAGCTGGTATTCGATTACTTTACGAGTGTGAAAATGCAACAACCTCACCATTGGTGCGTCCGATCACTGTGAACCCCCTACCAGCTTCTAATGATACCAATGCTCCTATACAAGAGGAAGAAGTATTTCAAGAAGCTTCAACTTCATTAGACACTTCAGAATCTGAAGATGAACAATTTGAAGAAGCTATTCTTGAACAAGCTGAAGAACCAGAGGCACCACCAGTGAACCCAACTCCAACTTCAGATGTGGCTTCATCATCAAATACGGGTCATGATCTGGATGCTGTAGAGAACTTGACTGTTCAGACGGGAGTGCAAGTACCTGATCATCCGGAATCTCGGATTCATCGTATTCACCCGCTGGAGCAAGTTATCGGTGACCCTGGAAGCAGTGTTATGACCAAAGGGCAGCTTAAAAGCGTTAATTCGCCAGAGAGTTTTGGTGCTTTAGCTTTATATGCCAAAATTCAACAATCTGGTAGTCAAAATGATTGGTCGTTTGCGTGTTATGTGTCGCAGGTAGAGCCAAGGACATACAAGGACGCTTTGAAGGATGATACCTGGGTGGAAGCTATGCAGGAGGAATTATTACAATTCCAGAAATTGGGAGTTTGGACGCTCACGGATTTGCCGCCGGATAGGAAGAAGATTGGCACCAAATGGGTGTTTAAGTCTAAGAAGGATGATCGTGGGGTTATTGTTCGTAACAAAGCCAGATTGGTCGTGCAGGGTTTCCATCAAATCGAAGGGATTGATTATAATGAAATCTATGCACCGGTAGCACGAATCGAAGCTATTCGGATGTTCCTTGCGTTTGCTTCATACAAGAAATTCAAAGTTTATCAAATGGACGTTAAAAGCGCATTTCTGTACGGGAAAGTCAAGGAAGAGGTTTATGTCGGGCAGCCACCAGGCTTTGAGGACCCAATCCACCGGGATAAGGTCTACGTGCTAAACAAAGCTCTATATGGCTTGCACCAGGCTCCGAGGCAGTGGTACGAGGAGCTAAGTACATACCTCATCACCAAAGGATTTAAGCGCGGCCTCGTCGATTGCACCCTCTTTACGAAGAAGACGGGAGATGATTTGCTTCTAGTGCAGATATACGTTGATGATATAATATTTGGTTCAACTAACGAGCTTTTATGCAGGGAGTTCGAAACTGTCATGCAGGAAAAGTTCGAAATGAGCGCAATGGGGGAGATGCAGTTTTTCCTAGGCTTACAGGTGGACCAAAGACCCGACGGGATCTTCATTCACCAGACGAAATATGTCTCCGACATCTTGAGCCGGTTCCAGATGGAGGACTCAAAGCCGATGGATACCCCGATTCAACCCAATCACGGGATTGGAGTGGACGCTAAGGGGGAGCTGACAGACCCTTTTACATACAGAGCAATCATCGGATCTCTGATGTATTTGACGGCGTCTCGACCAGATATTATGTACGCAACGTGTCTCTGTGCCCGTTATCAATCGAAGCCGAAACAAAGTCATCTGACGGCGGTCAAGCGTATCCTTAGATATCTGAAGGGTTGTCCTTCAAAAGGACTTTGGTACCCTAATGATGATAATTTTGATTTCATATCTTTTAGTGATGCAGATTGGGGCGGCTGTGACAAAGATAGCAAATCTACTACAGCTGGTTGCCAGTTTTTCGGGAGCAGGTTAATCACCTGGCAATGCAAGAAACAGACTTCCGTAGCACAATCTACCTGTGAAGCCGAGTACATTGCAGCCTCGAGTTGCTGTTCGCAAGTACTCTGGATTCAACAACAAATGGTGGATTACGGTTTGCAGTTTCTTAAAACTCCTATTTACTGTGACAACGAAGCCGCAATTGCATTAACTAAAAATTCGGAAAATCATTCTAAAGCGAAACACATCCGGATCAAATATCATTTTATCCAAGATTGTTACGCTAAGGAATTGATCGATATGATCAAAATACATACTGACTACCAACGTGCAGATTTGTTTACTAAAGCTTTTGACCGTTCACGCTTTGAATATCTTTTAAAAGTAAACAATATAAAGGAAAAACAGGACTAATCGGCACCTCGGTTTATCGCTTTTTAGTTTTTAGTTTTTAGTTTTTATATTTTGCTAATTGGGAATTTCTCTTTGCTAATTGGGAATTTCTCTTTACTATCGTAATCCCCAAAGAAGTTGATGCTTTCGAGGGGATTGTTTAATCCTCAACGAAGTTGATGCTTTCGAGTGGATTGTTTCTTTCAATTTTTTTTAAACAAAAACCCAAAAATATGTTCTTTATTTTAGGGGGAGCCATTTTATCAGAAAAACCAAAAACATTATAAAATTCAAAAAGCCTAAAAATTAGAAAATCAAAAATGATTTCCTGGTAAAACAGAGGAAATGATAGTACATCAGTGGGGATCTGACACAGGCTAAAGAATTGTATAGTTTATGAGGCGTGCGTTGACTACGTGTGATATGCTGATAGGCTTCGTAGACTAAATATTGCGTGCATTAGTGATACAAACATAACGAACTACGCGTTCGTGGCTGAACACCTCATGGGCATATGGTCTTAGTACCGTAATTTCGTTTGATAGGATTGCCAAAATCTGAGGTTTCGGGTCGTTATGTTATGGTTATCCGGGATATTCTGATAAACTTTTGTCGTATTGATTTACGGACCTAGTTTTATCAGAATATTTGCTAAAAGAGCTTAATTGCCAAAACCGGAAGTTACCGAATTGAGGAACTTTATGTTTTAATTGATCATAGATCATTATTACATCGTATTGATCATCTGATGCACTTCAGTGATTAATATCAGCCTCAACCTAGTGTATACGCACATGTTACTCTGCTGCATTCATTTGCTGACCTGTACACCTCTGTGCTATATACTTTGTAACTTTTACGGATAACTCTGGCATAATCACGCGTTACGACGAAGCTTTGTGCAATTACTTGATACGGGAGTATGTCGTGTGTGTGGGCACCACATCGTGTTAGTCTAATACACCTAACTCGTATCATTTTAAAGCATTGCGTAATTGTCTGCATGTGAGCTTACGTGGACCACAATATCAGCAATTGCCGTGTCACATACTGTTTCTAATGATAATATTAAACAAATAGATCAACGCTGTGATCAGATTTCTCAAAAAAAAACTGATATGATCCTCTGACCGGATTTCACAAAATGTTTACTGCTTTCATTTACTTTGCTGCATTTTATTTTGTTGCAATTTACTTTTATTGTCAAAAAGATACAAAATCCAGAAAGATTTTAGGTGTGTTTTGATAAAATTTCAGAAAAATCCAAAATTTTTGCATTTCTGCTTTATTTTTGATAACCGGGGATGCTTGATAGTCAATTTCTGAGATTTGACAACACCATCTGGGCTTTGTATCATTCTAAAAAGTGAAAATTTGTGTTTTGGAAGCTTAACAGATTGAAAAATGTTGAACGGGATTCGAATTCGTGATTTGGCAAAATTTTTAAAATTTTCCATTTCACATTCGCCCCTTAAATGGGTCGAATGTGGAAAATTATCTACATTCGGGCAGGAGAAAATGGGCGAATGTGGGATTTTAAACCCAAAACCACTTTCGGGTGACCCAGTTTTACCTTCGTGCCATTCAGTTGGGGCGAAGGTGGAAACCTCTTACGTTCGTCCATCCTAACCGGGCGAATGTGGACCTCTTTATATAGCCAGATCAGGTTCGACCAACTCATTCAAATTTTTCAAAATTTCTTCAATAACCAGACCTTGTTGATTTTGTTTCGCCTGATTGTGTGTTTTATTCCCTGGATTATACTGATCATTTTAGTATCAATTTTACAGGTAATGGACATCGAATGACGTCGGAATCGTCGTTTTTCTTTATCGACCTAGGGTTTAGGTTTTCAACGATTTAGAGTGTTTGTTAATGATTTCTTTTGAATGCATTTCATCCTATAACAGTTTTAGGGGGAGAATGAATCAAAAATTAGGGCTATTACAGATTATTAGTGTGTAATCGATTAAATATATAAGATAAACCCTAATTTTCTAAAAAAAAACTGATATAGAATGAAATTTAGGGGAAATTGATGGTTTGCGAGTCTTAGTCGGCCATGTTAGAATAGTTCCTGATCAAAATTAAGGGTTAAGAACATGTTTTGCAAATTTTTCAAATTTTGGGTAATACCAATTCCACCTTCGGACGAGCGATTGGACGAAGGTGAAACAGAAATGGACGAAGGTGCTCAAAACTGGACGAATGTGATTTGTATTCAGAAACTATTTCACATTCGACCAACATAAGTCACATTCGGCCAAAATGAAAACTACATTCGACCAGAAATTTTGGGCGAATGTGGAATTCCAAAAACCTAAAATTTTGAATTTTTGTCGATTTCGTGTTTTGACGTTTATTTTTGATTTTATATTTCAGATGGCTGAAGAACAAGCAAATATAGAGATTCCTGTTGAGACTGCTGTTCCTGATTCTGTCCCAGAACCTGTTCAGGAAGGAGAATCATCAAGCGGAAGTAAATGGCCGTTTGAGAAGAATCACAACTGTTGTGCGTATTTGGGTGACGTTGAGAAGAATGTAGAGTTTACAGAGATAATCAAGTTCCTGAAAAGATGCAGAGTTGTTTATGCATTAGCTACACCAACTATCATCTACAAGGATATAGTTGAGGACTTTTACAACAATGCGAAGTATGATTACTTTGACAATCAGACGATCATAAAAAGCAAGATTCAAGGAATGGAGATGTTTATTACAGAAGCTGACATCCGAGAAGCTCTCCAAATCAAGTTTGAAACCAGTGAAGATCCAAGAGAATTGTCATGGACTGAGCAGAAAGCATGTTTCCTTAGGATGAAATACAAAGGACCGATCACTGATGGTTCCATGTACAAAGGGAAACTGGGAGTGCAGTTTAAGTATTTTGCTCATGTCATTATACACGTGTTTGGATGTGTTAGTGGAGGCTATGATGTAATGAGGAAGAGTTTAAGCTCATTAATGGTTGCGTTGACTCTCAACAAACCATTTAATGTTGCTGGGATGATATTGGACCATATGTTGGAGATGCTGAAAGGGTTGAAAGTTAAGAAGTTCATGCTTTACCCTAGATTCCTGATGATGATTTTTGATCACAAGTATCCAAACCTGAAGAAGGATCCTACACAGATACTTGCTATGGATCACATGAATATTAGAACCTTGGTTAGAATGAAAGGTTATAAAGGTGTGCCTGATAATGAGAGACCACCTTACAGGAGATTGTTTGGAGCCTTGGCTAGAGAGGATTACAATGATCCTGGAAAGAACACAGCAAGGCATCCTGATAGTGATAGTGACAACGATGATCCTTTAGTATATGCTGATGCAAGTACTAAGAGGAAAAGGCAAGTAGTCAATCCTGGAGCCAAAGGGAAGGGCAAAGGAAAGACTGATCAGGGAAGTTCAAAACAACAAGCTGTGAGAAAGAAATCCACTGCAAAGAAAGGTACTAGTTTGGTGGATGAAGAGTCTGTAGATTCAGAGGAGACAGAGACTGAAGAACAATGGGATTCGGATGCTGAAAATGTCCGGACCACCAAACAAAAGGCCACTTTGGTTGGTGAGTCTGAATCACTAAACAGATCTATTGAAGAAGCTAAGAAGAGCAAGCAGACTGTTAGTGCTGAAGATGAAGGGTTAACTGTGAATTTGGACGAGTTGAATGAAGGTGAAACTGTAGTAGTTAACTTGCCCAAGCCCAAACACAAAACCATGGCCAAGAAAACAAGTTCAAAGCAACTTAGAGAGAAAGAATTAAACCAACTTTTGAGAGGGAAGAGATTACCTGAAGCTGGTACGTCATCAAAACAATCTTCACCAGCCACAAAGAAGCAAAAGACTGTTGAGGCAACAAAATTACCAGTGGATCAATTCAATATAGCACTGGATAATGTACTTAACATGTTTACAAAGCCTCAGAAAGAAAAAGAAACTGAAGTTGTGCCATCAAAGTCAAAGTCCAAGTCAAAGAAAGTCACTGTGGATGATGAGATTATGAAGCAAATGAATAAGAAAATGGACGATATGATGAAGATGTTAGTGGCTCAGCAAGCAGAAATAGCCAAGTTCAAGCAGAATGAGGAAAAGATGCTTCAGATTGTAGTAGCTTCTAAGTCGAATCAGGATGAGATTGACGAGAAAGTAAAGAAGCTAGAAGCAAAGAACAAGAAGCTTGAGGGTAAGTGTTTGAGAAACAAAAACAGATTCAAGGCGATTAAAGAAGATAATAAGGAGTTGAAGGCTGAGAACAAACGCCTTAGTGAGCTGATTGATAACCTGTACAATGTTGCACCCAAGTTGAAGGAGGGTGAGGAAGACAAAGAAAAGGAAGTTGAACAGGTTGACTTTGAACCATCTGAATCTGATAAAGAGGAAGACGAGGATGATGAGGATGAAGAATCGGAAAAGAGTGATGATGGAGATGATGATAATAATGATGATGATGATGATGCTGAGGGTTCTGGAAGTCAGAAGGAGGATGAGAGTAGTAGTGATGATAATGATGGAGGAGACGATACTTCAAAATTTACTTTTGAGAAAAGACCACCTTCAAAGAAGAAGAAAGACACTGGTGAGTCAAGCTCAAAGAAGAAAAGTCAGAATGTTGATTCAGATGAGACTGTGTTTTGGAATGAGAAGGTGAGGTCCTTGGCTGATGATGCTAAACAAGTCTATAAGGACATGTTAGAAAGAAGAGAATGGACCATTGAGCTCACAGGTCGTTTTGCTGAAATATTCCAAACTGATGATATGCGATATGAATTGGAATATAACGATCCTGATTTGGAAGAAGGGGAAGTACCTGCATCTGTGGCAAAGGAGATTTTGGATGGACTTGCACAGAGGGTAGGGAAAACGTTTGAAGAATTCATTGTAGATGAGTCGATTCCACATATTCCTGAAAAGGATATTGGAAGTCACTCTGATGATAAAGACACCCCTGAGTTTGAAGAAGTTGAGATAGAAGATATAACGCATGAGGAATATCCACAATACTTCAGACAAAATGATGAAGATTTGGTGTTTCCTGATTTTACTGAGATTCCTAATACGTCTGCAAAGAAGAAGGCAAAGAAGAGAAGTGCTGAGTTTGTAGAGAAGGTATTTGGAAATGATATGCCAGAATCTTCAAATAAGTCTGATGAATTGAAGAATTATTTGAACAAGTTAAGATTGATGGATGAAAACCAACCTAAGCCTGAAGCTCAAGGAAACTTTTATAGGTTTCACAATGCTAAGTTCAGAGGCAGAGCTCTCGGGTGGACATACTTAGGCAGGCTGAAGTGTCTAGCTGCCAAGTGGGAATCAGGGATCTTGTATTTCTACAGATTCATTGACTTGCTAACTCTACCGTACTGGGCGGTTAGAGATCTATGCAGATTCCAAATGTCCGGTGCTTCAGTAAATAATTCACATGTCGGTTGGTGCGCAGACAAGCTGGTTTGGGAAAGTAGAACAAAATGGAATAGATTCAAACCACAATATCCCCGGAGGAAAGTTCACAGGGATATTGATCCCAGAACCAAGCTGAAACGGGTTACCTTGATATATAAGGCACCTGAAGTGATGAGGAAAATACCTTTAATGCCTATGCCGCAACACTTCAGTGCTGATTTCATTTTCTGGTATTATGATTGGAGGAAGGCAGAAGCGGTGATAGTGTTGAGAGATGGAAAGGATAAATACAAGCATGTGCATGTATTTGATCCTATGTGGTTGATAAATTGCACTTTCGAAGACATCATCATGCTCTTTTATAATCCGATTCATCATGAGCCGAACGATGCAGATCAAGCAAAGAAATACACACAAGTTGTTGGTGTTTGCTTTGCTTATGACATTAATGCTGGTAGTAGTTTGGAGGGTAAACTTGGCAAGATGGTGAAGATGGCTAACGTGTCAAAGCCTGTAAAGAGAAAATTAGAGCCTGAGATGACGACAGAGCAGAAGAAACAGCTCAGAATCAAGTTGCTGAACAAAGCCATGGACGAAGACAGAAAACGATCTAATCAATAGTCGAGGGGGAGTTTGTAGATGCGTTTTGCGACTAATGATTAGATAGTTAACATGTGTTAGGAAGGGCTGATGGGGCGAATGTAGTTGATTTGGGCGAAGGTAAATAGAAGTGGGCGAAGGTAGAGAGAAGTGGGCGAATCTGGATGGAACAAGACTAAGAAGACACATTCGACCACTACTAGTGGGCGAATGTGGAATACACTCACATTCGACCAGTCAAACTGGGCGAACGTGCAGGTCCTATATATAGATTTTGTGATTTTGTAAGATTAAGGGAGTCATTAGGTGTGTGTGTTATCAGGTGGTGTTCCAGAGAGGTTTGAGAGAATTTGTGTGTGTGTTAGATTAACTGTAATTGAATTGTAATCAAGTTTTTGAGAGAGTTAATCTATGAAAAGTATTGAAAATGACTTTGATTGTGTTTTGATTTGAGTTTACTTCAGTTTGTTCAAAGCTAGGGTTTCCGCACCTGGTTTTGTAACTTGTATGATCATATAATCCTGATTTCGTGTCAAATAACGTCTCTACATATCATTATAGGGTTGCTAGTTGATTGTGATTTGCTTCCTATTATAATCGACTATAGTGTACTAGACGGTTCTTGAAACCGTGTGCACTCTAGTCATCAAAGTCATTCTATTCAACTAGTTCTTCTTTGCTAGTTGATTGCGAATGCTTACATTCTGCTTTCGATTGGGTGTTGTTTGATACCACTGGGAGAGGATCTTGGACTTACATCACTGCCACCACCCTCGTCACCATCCAACACCACAATCCCCCACCCGTCGCCAAAACCCACAACAACAACACCACCTTACCCAACCTACCTAAATAATCACCACCATTATCCATTTTCAGGCTTAAAACCACCATGCAACCGATGGTGGTCGATCATTACTGAGGCGAGGGAAAGGGAGGTTGTGGGTGAGTGGAAGGTTAGAGAGAAAGAGATCGTAAAGAGAGAGAGAGAGAGTGGAGAGCTAGGGTTTCTAGAGAGAGACAGGGGGTGGCGGCTGAGATAATTGAAGAGGTAGGGGTTTAAGATGCTTAAATATCTAGGGTTTACTTGGTAGGTGGCTACCACGTATACCAACCCATTTAATCGTCTTGTGTCTCGGTTTTATTTACGAGTTATTATTTATACAATAAAATGTGTCAAAAATGTTTGGTTTTAAATATACAGCTGGACCGCACAATTTAAATATTTTATTCGTTACCGACGTGTGTGTTCAAAGCACATGTCTAAATCACGTTAAATGATTCAATCACGGTTTCCTTCATTACAAAGATCCTTCAACTTTCGAAACATGATAAATAACATTATTAATAATAAATCATTATTCCGAAATTTTACGTACGGTTAAAACCATGCATTTCGACGTCTGGTTCCTTCCTGCGTTTCCAAAATGCTAAGTGTTTTGGCCGTTTCTGGTGCCGATTCCACGTTTGATCACATCGATAGCAAATATGCGTCATATTTAAATATGTTAACCTTATTATAGTCCAGTTTGACAAATTTTTACCGATGTCAGTTCATGAAAGTTCAACGCGTGAAAATCGTTCTTTAAGAGCATCTAGGCGTCCACGAACTTCGAGAGGGACAACATAGGACTCGTAATAGCTCAATTAAAACAAATTAACTTTAAAACATGTTAGTTACTTCAAAAACAAAATGAAAATCACATAATACGTTGTACGGAATTTGCCGGTTGTCACATTCAACTTAAGAATAAACAACATTGTATTGGTACATTTGAGACATCCATTGGTAATATCGGGTGGTTAACTCACTAAGAGACTCGTTCCCGAGAGCCGTGAAATTTTCAATCTCTTTTTGTAGTTGATCGGTCTTTGTCTTCCTAATGCATTCATTCCCTTCATTGTGTTCAGCCTAAGCACTCTAAAGCATCCAAGAAGTTGTACATTGAGCAAACTAATGCAAAATATCTATTGGAAGTACTTAGGTAAGATGCATTATAGCCTTCTTCTCAGCATTGACCTTTCTTTGCTGAGTTTCATCCAAATCATCTAAGGCTACCCGAATATTTGAATTTTCCACCACTGGCCTAACATAACGTTTCTCAATCGCCGCTAAAACCTCGGCATTGATTCCATCAACATGCATCTTGAATTTACCCTTCTACAAATTTTAATCACACATACATTGTAGCTTCGGTACCCTATTCAAACTACCCATCTTTAAATCAGTAATCAATAATGAAGAAATATTGTTGCTCTGTTTTCGAGCAATCTACTGATTAGCCATTTGTTGTTGCACAGCTAACGCCCACAGATTGGTTCTGGTAACAACAAATTGTTGCATCTGTTGTGCGTTACGCGGTGCCGAATAAGCCTACAAGTTAGTCCGACATTTGTGTGTTGATCATAGTGTTTTTTGGTTGGTTTAGGTGTCCCCAAGGATTTTCTATTGAAAAATTCAAACCTGAATACCCGACGATCAAATACTTAATCAAATTTTCAAACTTTAACACTTCTGGACGAATAGGTTTGAAATTTACGAATGGTTATGCACGAATGGGTTTAATTGAGCGAATGGATATCCAAACACAAAAGGATTTCAAAAGTTGCACAATGGGCGAATGGGTTTGGGGGAGGGGGTGAATAGCTTCCCTGGGCAAATAGCTTCCCTTGGCGAATAGGTAAGCTACTCGTGAGTAACAGACCTATTCATGTCTTCAGTGGCACGAATGGTAGACCTATTCACCCTTTCTAAACCTATTTGCTAGTCCAAGATCTATTCACTAAAATTCATTTGTGTCTTTAATATCCATTCCCCTACAAGCTAGCTGTTAGCTTGTTCATCACCAAAATAAACATTTTCGTTCAAATTTATCTCAATCTTGATGTGTTTGATGATCAGATGATTAGGAAATTTCCAAAACACTTTATGAACAACAACAAATCAAAAAGTCACATCTTTATCAACAAAACATCATTCATATCTGTGAATCCTCGGTTTTTGGTTTTGTATCAAATATAATCAAACACACAAATAAACGAGTTGTCGGATTTTGTATAAATGGTTATTCGATTATTAATCAGAGCTTGGGTGATTAGAGACTCGAATTAGAGCATAAACACATAAAAAATCACGCTAACAAGTCAACTGGTGATTAGGGTAAGCATGATTTACTTAAATACATTCTGTCATTCATCCAAGATCCTATGGACGAATGGCTTTGTGGGACACGAATGGTTGGGGTGAGTAGGTATAAACCTATTAGCCTGTTCCACTACGCGAATGCATGTTTCTATGAACCATTCGCCCCTATAAATTACCAAACTACACTTAATCATCGAAACGAGCTAAAAACAACTATAACAACGTACAAACACCTATTCGAGGCTAGGGACATCATAATAAACATGTGCCAACATTTTTCCATCAATAACTAGCATTGAATTCTGAATTGTCGTTGTTCTTAAATGTTTAATCATTGAATACAATAGTGTTTTGAAACCTAGACATAGTAATTCCTTAGGTTAATATTTAGTTACATCAATCTTTCAATTGTTAGAATCCTCGATCATTGTAACCACACGTAGTTCCTTTAAATTATGAAATGAAACAAGTAGGATAACAAATCATGTCTGTGATTTTCACTTAGTAAGAATTAGATCGATTAACCAACTTGCTTCACCCTCCGAACCGTAGAGATTGATCTTCTTTCTTGAATTTGTCTTGAAAACCAAATTTAAAGTTCGTTGTTTTTCATAGCGCATCAAATTCACTTAGTTAATTTTTAATTTTTATAAGTAGTTTACATAATCAACACTTTCCACAAACTCCGTGCTGAGACGACCTTGCTTCACTTTACTACTTATTTTCATTGTTTTTAACTATCAAACGACATTGATCAATACATGAGTCTATAACCTAGTGTGGTAATATACTTTGAATAAAATACGTAGGATAAACACGTACTTGGAATCAATAAAAAATATTTAAAAGTTAGGTGTGTACAATTCCCAACCATTTAGAGGTGTGATTAAGTTGTGCGACTCAAGCTTGATAACACCTCTTGTGCAATTTCGTTTATAATAAACTTCATTTGAATCCCATAGTCAATAAATAAGTTCTTTTACTCTTAATCTTTTTTTAATGGCCAACAAATAACCTTTTATTCAACACCAAGAAAACACGCTAGCGGGGTACTAGCACATCACCAAACCACCAATATACAAGAAAGCAAAAACAGAAAAAAAAAAACCACAAAATACAAGATACGCATACAACCTACCAACCCACTTTATACAATCTAAATCCACTCCAAATAGCCCAATCCAACTCGGAACATTTCGATCTCGCCTTTACCCATAAGAGGCTCCTAGACTTGATTTTGCCAATAACGCTTTGGATTGAGCCTCTCTTCTGTTCGAACACCCATTGCGATACTTCCAAAGACATCATATTGTAGTTAACCAAATTGCCTGAATCACATTCTTGTATTTCTCCGACCCACAAACGTATATATGAAAGTTGATAATATCATCTATGCTCAAAGCGTAAAAGGAATTGATGCCACACCATTGAGTAACAATCTGCCATACGGATTGCGCGAACGCACACTACACGAATAGGTGATCAGCTGACTCATCCGAATCTTCACATACTCGACATATACTTGAAGCTACTAGAATCCCACGCCTTGAAAGAGCACATCTAGTAGGTACCGATCCATCGCTTCACGCCACGAAACTATCGAGACCTTTTAGGAACCCATCTATTCCATACTTGTGGACCTTGCCTTCTAGAGAACCGAAAGTCGCTCAAAATCGCCTTAAGGCTCTTCACCAAAAAGCCGCCCAACCCACCCTGCTGCCAATTCCATTGATCCCCAACCCTAGACAAAGTAATCCCACCCACCCACCCACCCACCCAAGCCTGCAGCCGCTGCAACTCCATGAGTTCAGCATAATGAAGTTGCCTTTTCCATTGCCACCCAACCCCACTAGAACCCAAACCCAACCTGTCTTATACAGAAGCCCATTTGTTTAGCTCCAAGTGAAAAAGACTAGGAAACTCAGCATATAACGGAACCCCCGGAACCCATTTATCAATCTAGAACAGAATCCCCGATCCTCTGCCCACAACTCCTGAAATTGCATCCGCCACGTCGAAACCAACCTCTCGAACCTCCTTCACAGCCTAGTGAATTTGTTTCCACGGTCCCGGAATCGATAGCTTTATAGGAATAAAACTCCAATTCCGCGAACTATGGTGAATCGCCCATACCACCCTCTTCCATAGTGAATTTTCTTCCACTTTAAATCGCCACCACCATTTCGCTAACATCACCGAATTTGAATCTCTAAGAGAACCAAAGCCAATATCACCATATTCCACAGGAGCGATCACTTTCTGCCAACCTACCCAATTCATTTTAGCTTTCTCATCGAACCCACCCTAAAAGAAAACACACCTAATTCTATCCAATGCTTCAATGACACTCTTCGGGGCTCTATATAGGGAAAAATAATAAGTTGGCAAGGAATTGAGAACCGACTTGATTAAAGTAATTCTACCCCGAACGAAATCGTCTTGGACTTCCACACCGCCAATCGCTTTCTAAAAGTATTTATAACCCCGTCCCACGCACTACATCGATTCATATTGGCCCCAGTTAGGAGTCCAAGGTGAATGAACGGCAGTTTACCTGCTTTACATCCAAGCATGTTCGCCATCAAATTAACCCTCGAGTCATCTACTGATATCCCAAAAAGCGCACATCTTGCCATATTAACATTCAAACCAGATGCTAAACGAAAGCATCTAAGGATTCTTTCTTAAATTCCGAACATTTATACCGGACCATTCTCCCACAAAAGCGACATCATCCGCATACAAGAGATGGGATAAGATAGGGCCTGTTTCACCACATCTTAGACCATGGAATTAACCAACCGAGCATGCCTTTTTCATCATAGCCGACAAGGCTTCCATAACCAACACAAAAAGGAAAGGCGATATTGGGTCGCCTTGCCTAAGCCCCCGATAACATTGAAATTCAATAGTCGGTGACCCGTTGACGACCACCGGCGCCTTTGCTGACGAAACTATTGCCAACATCCATTTTCTCCATTTTTCCGGGAAGTTCATTTGCTCAAGGATTAACATTAAGAAACACCAACTTACCGAGTCATACGCTTTGTCGATATCTACTTTGAGAATCATCCCCTCATGCTTATTGTTTTTCAGCCACCCAATAACCTTAATCTTATTTGTTCTTTAATATTCACATTATATTTGTTAAATGCATTTACAAATTGTGGAGTTCCTAGAACATTGAACCAATGATTATGGTATATAGAATAACGGTAATTTTCAGGTAAGAACATGAATTCATATAACACGGGTCAGAGCGGATCAGAGAATAAACGCATAGTTTTATTATCAACACACAACATTATCTTTGTTTACATACATATATATTTATACTAAAATATTCGAGTGGCAGTGTACCATTTCTATTTGGTAGAGGTTTATGCCTTTTAAAAGGAGGTATTAAGTTCAAATCTAGGCAAAGATGTATTTGTTGTAAATATAATGGGGTAACATTAGCCGTTAAAAAAACAACTAATAGGAATGATATAATGTGCTTAGGATGAATAGTAATAAAATCTAGTTTACATCCATTTATCAAATCTGTTACTGGTCTTTTATCTTTTCCAAGGATCCAATACTTTGCGTTGATTACAAGGAGATCCAATGTCATTGTTGGGTAAGCTGAAGACCATAAAATTCAAATTTTGGTTTCTTAATCAAATGTTAGCGTGTTCACATCCATGCATTATAGCTGGACTTTGTCCTCTAACTTCGGCTAGTTTGAGGTGTTTTGGCGTTACTTTCAAGGATGCTAATAATAAATAATGACAGTTATCTAATATCGAACATGATTACCTTAGGCCCTTATGGTTACAATGACACACAGTTAATACATGGTAACACTAGAAAAGGACCAAATTAAACCAGTTGTCATTTCGGTGTTTGGAGTTTCTTCGGGATAAGATATTGGCATATTCAGGAGTTGGACGATTGGACAAACCGTCATACTGCATCGACATAATGTGATGATATGTATTGTATTGCTTATTCATTGAGAAATAATATTACATCCTTTTCACAATGTATGTGTAAACTGTGAGTTTGTCTTTGTACAAAATACAACCATCTGACGTGCATCCACATAATGTGAAGACTACGATATGTTCAATACAGTGGTAGTACAAAGAAAACACATACAATAAACCTTCATTCATGCCACAAAAACCTTCCAACCATATCATCATTGTGATCACAAGAACAAGGAAGAAGAACAGAGAAAAATAACATCCTTTGTTTCATGTCAAAATAAATTCCATATCATTTCCAAAATGAACTTCCAGATCACGCTATGAATCACTTTCTTTGCTCCTTGAATCTTTGCCCCTACAATTCAACTAAATAAAAAGAATAATTAATATTTTTTTTAGATGATTAGAAAACTAACATATCATGTGTTTCAAGGTTAACGTATAGTTATACAGTTTTGACAATTGATTTTGGACCATGGTAGTAAGACCATAGAACAAAGATGTATGGGTTGCCAAATAAGTCGCAACAGGCATCTCAGAGGGGAGGTTAGGTATGGATGATTCAAACTTGAGTACTTGAATAAGTTGCCTCATTGATGGACGTTGCTCTGGGTCAGGGTGTGCACACCATAAGCCAACAATCATCAATCGCTTCATTTCTTCCACATCAAAATCTGAGCCAAGACGTGGATCGACAGCTTCGAGTATAGTTCTTGTCCCATAGAGCTCCGAAACCCATTCTACTAATCTTACTTGACTTTCTTCTGCATTATACACAACAGTTCTCCTCCCACTAGCTATTTCTAAAGCAACAACTCCAAAGCTATACACATCTAATTCCCTACTTACTTTTCCAGTTATTACACACTCTAGAGCCATGTAACCCCAGGTTCCTGCCAAGACTGTGGTCTTTGAGCATTTTTCGTGTTCAACCAACTTTGCTAACCCAAAATCACCAAGCTTTGGATTAAACTTTGAGTCCAACATGACATTGCTCGATTTAATATCTCTATGCAAAACACACTGCTCCCATTCTTCATGAAGATACATCATAGCAGAACTTAGGCCAAGGGCAATTTTATATATTGTGTCCCAAGCCAACAAGCTATTTTCTTTGAATAGATCTAGATCTAAACTTCCAATATCCATAAACTCTTAAACAAGTAGGAGTTCTCTATTCCCGTGACACCAACCAACGAGTTGCAATAGATTTCTATGTCTCAATCGACTAATTATCTTCACTTCTGATGCGTACTCCTTGAACCCTTGTTTGGAACTCCTTGACACCCTCTTAACTGCAACGTATGTGTTATAATCTTATAATCTTTTAAAAAACCCCTGTAAAGACTACCGAAACCTCCTTCACCAAGCTTTTCGTTCTCTGAAAAGTTACCGGTTGACTGCACTAATTTGTGATAGGAGAATCTTTTGGGGCCGGTACCAATTTCAAAGTCATTGTTCATGGCAACGTAAAATCCATGTTCTTCCTCCTCCTCATCATCACATATTTTCTTCAACTTCCACCTCCAAAAAACTACAATAACAAGCACAAATATAATGACAACCCACAATCCAACTATCATTCCCACCTTGCTATTTTTGCCATCAGCCGGTAAATCCGTACTATGGAAACCCCAAGCTTTCACAGTATGTCTTTGGTTTCCAAGAAATATCGATGCTGCTGAAAACCCGAGAATAACCCATTCAGGCAACTCATTCCTGAGATCAACTGTGTAAACAAGCTCATCATAATGTACAGTTGAATAGTTTTGAAAACTAGTATAGGAAACTGAAAGATTTTTTGAAATGGAATCGTATTTAATCCAAGCTGTACACAGTCCTCCATGAGGTATAACTCTTGACCATTTCTGATAGACAACAGAATCAAGAGAGTTAATGCTAATACCTACATGATCCTTACTGTAGTTCCCATGAGTAACAAACTTCACAGCTACAAATGGGCTCATTGCCTTCATGGATGTCATATTAACCGGAACACCCATAGCCTTCCAAGTGCTGGTTATCAAATGATAGATGGTGATTAATGTCTTGCTATTCTCATTCCATACAATGTGTATAAATACAAGAGAGGAGATCAATTAGGATCACGGTAAATAAGGATACAAATAAATTATATTTAATGGCAATAATACAAATGAGATATTTACGGCGAGATATCCTCTATTATCAAAGAATTATTCTGAGCAAGAAAGAATGCGAGACCACCACCGTTAGTCACTGGGCTGTCTGAACCAATTACAAAGGAGAAATTGGTAAAGACGCTTGCTATGTCACCAGATTTGCGGTCCCAAAGATGAAGTGGTCTGATGTATGTCGCCCGTGCGGCTGTCTCTAATACCAGATTTTCTAAGTCACGAGACATACTTTTTGCGGTCAGCTGGATTCCATCCATAGAGATATAAGCTGCGATACCTTCAGTAACAATTTCCCGATTTGCACTTTGTGGACCAATTTTTTTCATATTGAACGTAATTCAAGCCATATAAGGGATCAAATTCACAAAGAAGGCAATGATCAAATAGGTGCTGGAGAATGTCATTACTGATGCCTTCTCTAATTATTGGCACTTCGGGTAACAATAATAAATTTGTAACTCTATTATTGATATAATGATTCTGGTAATTCTTAATTGCAATTATCCTTTTAAATGGCTTATACGACAAATACCATCGATAACAATGAGATTGAAACATTTTATAGTAGAAAAAAGTATAACTATATGATGTATAAAACAATGAATGTATTTTATTAATTTTATTATAGATAACCAATTAAATTCTTGAATGAAAATACAACGTCAAACAACATGTCCTATTACAGCCTCTAAAAGACCATGTGGTGTGGGGGCGGCATCAGCCCGTCGACCACGTCCAGGTCCGGCCAATACTGCCCCCACCGTGTTCGGTCCGGCCAATTCATCCATTTTCGGACGTTTGTGACGGGGCAAGCCATTGGTTGATCAATGGTTGTGGAGCCACACTAACGGTCATATGACCGTTTAAGAAAAAAAAACCTTTTTCTAATTTAAATAATTCATTCCTTCAAACATTTTAACAAATAAAACACACACAACTATAAAATCTCTCTCAAATATTTACATCGTTCCTCTCAACTTGTACAAAAAAATTTAAAGTTTTTATAAAAATTACCACACAATGTCGAATGCTACTTCTTTTGCTTCGTCATCTTCATCATGAGGAAAACCAAATTTTTATAAATATCGTGGCGATGGCGGCGCAAATCATTCAAGATGAGGAAGAAGAGGTCTCAAGTTGACCACGAACTAGGCAAGCGACAATAAACAGAGACCGGGAAGGTAACATTTTTTCAAATTATTGAAAGTTTCCTTTTTATGTTTAATTATTATATATATTTACATTATATATTTATGTTTTAGTTCTTTAATTTTTACTTACATTTAGTTTTTTTTTAAATTATGCGTGTAGGTGCCCTAGAAAGATTAATGCATGATTACTTTGGCGAGCAACCGTTATACTCGGATGTTACTTTTCAGCGCCGGTTTAGAATTAGTCGACGACTATTTTTACGTATAGCCGATGACTTATCGAGTAGTGACCCATTTTTTACATTGCGATATGATGCTAGAGGCAAGCAGGGGCGGATCTATGCCTTATTTAACAGGTTCCCGGGAACCCAGTCGGTTTGAAATTTTTAGTGAGAATATATATAAAAAAATATCCTAGGAACCCATAAATAAATTATGTAGGAACCCACAAGGAAGTGAGTTCGATTCCCTATTTTGACTTTTTTCCCCTTTTTTCCCCTTTTTTCCTTCTAAAATAAAACCCACGTCAGTTCTCTCTAGATCTCTGCCTCCACCCCCTCCTGCCTCCCTCCATCTACCATTGGATCCATATTCTCATTTCAGCAATGGAATACCGTATTTCACTTCTCCAATCTATCCCTACCATAACCTAAATGCGATGTGATGAAGATCATAAACAAATCCCACGGATTAATCCATCTTGTGGTTCACGGTTTATGCTTGTGAATCTTTGCCTTTATTTTGCTCTTTTCTTTCTATTTAATTTGGTTTTATGAAACCCTAACTGTCATCTGAATGGTAATTAAATCCAAGAGACCGATAAGAATTTTTTTAATCTGATTGTATACATAATACATCACGGTTTTGTTTGGGCGAGGCATATATTGTTTATACGTTATCGTTTTGTTTGAACGGATCATATATATTGCTATGTTTGTTTTGATGTTCTCTAAGTTATTTGCAATTTGGGGATTCAATTTTTTATATCATAAATATGTTTTGGTGGATGTGATAGCATATTGTTGTGATGAACTGTAGGAAAATTTTAAGCTTAGATGTGTTTTTTTAATAACAAAAAATGGAGTCTACAAACTGATAATGTTGAGTTTGTTGTCATTTAGGATGAAATCATAGAGAAAGTAAAGAAGAACACGAGCAAAAAAAGGGGAGATGAATATTTGCAAGGAACGTTGGCTTACTGTAGGTATATCTAATACATTGTTAGATTCTCACTTCTGTTATTTCCTACTTTCATTATTAATATACACACATACCTTCCAGGATTAGCTTTTCCCTGATGCCGGATACTAGGTTTAGAAAATTCTTTTGTAGGACAGACAGTAAGCCTGCACTTGAATCTAGTAATATCACTAAAGTTATCGTATTAGTTATAGTTTTGGTTATTATCGTATTAGTTATTTTAGGGATGTTTAACCTGTTGAAACCTAAACAGGACCAAACCCCTAAAGCGACCCGAACCGTCAAACCGACCCGAACCCATGTACCGACCCGATTTTTTTTAAGTTCGGTCACATGAAATTAGACCACCTAATATGGGAACCCAGTGAAAAAAAGTTCCTGGATCTGCCACTGGAGGCAAGAGGGGTTTCACAACTATTCAAAAATGCACAGCTGCATTACGCCAACTAGCTTACGGGACGGCAGTCGATAGCTGGCATGAATATTTAATGATGTCTAATAGAACTGCACGGTAATGTTTATACAAGTTTTGCAAGCGTGTTGTGAAGATCTACAGCAAAGTATATTTGCGAAAACCAACGAGGAGTGACGTCCAAAAACTATATCAGCACTATACGGAAAATATTGTTTTCCAGGAATGCTCAGAAACATTAATTGCATGCGTTGGCCGTGGCGGAATTGTCCAACAGCATGGCGGGGAATGTTCACTAATGGTCAACACGGACATCCTACAATAATCTCTGCTTGTTCCCAGGATTTGTGGATTTGGCATTCATTTTTTAGAGTTCCCTGTTGGAACAATGACGTTAATGTCATCAATCAGTCACTAATTTTCGAAGATGCTGTGAAAGGGACCGGTCCAGACACTAGCTTCACAGTATCAGGTGTGCAATACCCACGCGGGTATTATCTTGCTAATGGAATCTACCCAAAATATCCACAATAGTTAAAACCATTAAACACTCGGACAACGAAAAAAGAAAGAAATTTGCCAAGTATCAAGAAGCGGCGAGAAAGGACATTGAACGTTGTTTTGGTGTTCTTCAAGCAAAGTGACATATCATTGACAACCCGGCAAGAATGTGGGCACCAAAAAACTTACGGTATTGTATGTATACTTGTATTATCTTGCATAACATGCATATGGAAGACGAAGGAATGGCCATTTGTGATTTTCATGAAAACGAGCTAGGGGAGAATAATGTTCCCGTTAGTCCGGCTCAACAAGAACTAAATGAATTCTCATTACGCAAAGAGGACAGATACGTACATTTACAATCGGATTTGGTCGATTATATTTGGGCGAACGGGAAAACTTGACATGTTATTTATTTTAATTGTTTACTTTTTTTTATTCGTTAGGGTTTTTTTAGGGGTAATTTTATTTTATTTGTATCCTTTTTATTTGTAACCTTATTTTAAATATTATGTTATTTATTTTAATTATTTACTTAGTTAACAACTAGAAAATAAAAATTAAATTGTGGCCAATAGGTGTCACACCAAGCCAATGGGTGAAACACGTGGCTCAATGCTCCAAAGAATATCAAAGTCAAAATTAACACAAACTATATTTAATTAGAAAAGATCATTTCATTAAGATGTCAAAAAGAAGTACCTTATCATAAACATTACACAACACAACATACATGAAGTTCAACATGGGGTTTTCCGTCTATACCCAACCCAATAGCGAATATAGATGAAACGCCATCAGTGTCCGACATCCCAAATTCCACCGTACTAGCCTCATATCTAAGAAGCACTTAGTTACCTCAAAGATATGTTTTAAAAGACGTCAATATGTAAAATATTGGTGAGTTCACATGTTTTAGTTCCATAACAACAAAACATCTTAAAAACAAAATGTGCGGAACGAACACAAGTAGTGACCTTCGTAAAGAGTAGCTAACTCCTACAAACTATGACGAGCTGTCCCTTGAGCCCATAACCAAACCCAGACAAATAAATGCCTCGCGAGTAGTAGTTGTTTCTTGAAAAATAACAACTTAGTTCAGAATACGTGCAACCCTCGCATACACAGTTGCATAATCGATGTTATCGATTAGGGGTGGGCCTTGTCAGGCACCAATAGGGCTATCCAAATATTTCTTTGGTTCTCGATTCAACACACACATAACACACGAGTAAATGGTTACGGTAGCGAGGACTCACCCCGAGTGGTGTATAAACAAAAAAACCCAAGTACTCATCATGGAGCTTATCACGTTTTAACTTTTAAAAACATTTCTACATGTGAAAGCATTTGAAAAAATATATCTTTCCCCCAAAATAAAAACAGTTAAAAGGGGCGGTGAAACTCACCTTAATTTCCTTGCTTAGCTAGCAAATGAAGCCCAGAGCTTTGACCGACTTCCTTATGCCCTAATTACCTATAAAGGACACAGTAAAAGTCTATCATATATAAGCCTAGCTTATTTTCCGGTTACAAGATAGTTTATTCAACTATCTAGACACGTGTGTACTAACTCGAGTCTTAAGCGTTTAACTCAACGAACCGATCGTGACTTATCGTAATTCATGTTTTAACATACGACATAGTACCCACGTTGCGCACTTGTTACTTATCGTGTGTAAACCATGTTAGACAAGTACTGCGAAACGTATAACTTACCGAGCCGTAGCTCGACTCGTGTTTCAGATAATTGTACTTGTCTTTTATAATTATTTCTGAAAATATGTACCTTGAGGAAACATAAGGGTAGTTATTAAATCTATAAAAATCGTTGCACAATTTTCAAAATCCGAACATTTAAAGTATTTAAAACTTTGCTTTTTGTAACAGGTTCCCAAGTACAATGAAACATTAATATACATTATCAAAATCGGACAATAAATATTGTTTAGTTGCCGAAAGCCTTCAAAAACTAGTCATACATGATGATCGGTGAAAGCTATATATTTGTTTAAAAAGTTGTTCTCTGGGATATAGTAATCTTTTTTACGAATAATTATTGTCAAAACTTCACGATTTTATATAAATACATTTACTAAGACAGTTGGAAAATCATTTATAAAACATATATAACGATAGTCACTTCGTTGCGTTTCGAATTTTATAAAAATTTGGCAGAGTTTCCTCTGTTTTTGTACAAACTAGACAAAATAAGTTGTCTACACTTGCTCAAAATCAACACCTAAACACAAGACAACAATCATGTATCCGCAATTCCATAAAACGAGACACTTATACGTTTCAATAACTTATATAACTACCACACTTATTTATATAAATATACATATAACAATATATACATATAATATAGTCCAACACTTTAGTCTGATAATAAGTCACACTTTATATACAATGTCAATCACTCGATTTGTACACCTCGTTTATTATTTATTCGGTTCATTTGTGAGTTAAACCTTTTATTAGTTCGATTTCTTTTTGTGTTTTCTATTTATAAATATATATTTATAAATGAAAACAATAATTACGAACTGATTATACCGAATTTACGGATGTGCCTCGATCTACACGTTTTCCAGTACCGAGTTGTTTGACCGAATGTGACTGATTTGACTCATAATGTGGTCACATAGTCTTATACAGCCATCAAGACTCATATTCCTGTAGGGCCGTTCTTATCGAAACGTAACCACTACTAATTGACACAAATTACACATAGACAGTCTAGGCTCATGATAATATTCCCAAGAAATCATCTTACGTATCAATCGTCATATAATTCATCTTATATTACAAATCCTAGTTAACATATCGTTAAAACGCACATTAAGGCATATTCTAGAAATTTCATAACAAAGAAGTTCCCAAATTTATCATATCAACTTATGAACCTCTTATAAACTCAATTTAAGTTCTAGAGCTTGTATGTAATCCATTAAACAAGACCAAATTTGTTGTTCTAAAACAGCCACAAAATCTATCCGTTATGCGCCTTTAAAGTCACGTTTCGGTGATTTTGTTTTGCACTGTAAACATTCGTTACTATGGTAAACATATTATACATTTTAAATATTGACTTTTATACACATTTTGACACGAAATAAGCTGTTTTACATCAGACTTGAAAATAAGTGTCCTAGGCCCGTTAAACTTCTCGAAAACATGCGTTTTTGCGCATCTTTTTCAAACATACCTAGATTTTTATGGTGGATCTTTTATATATACCTTATTACACTTTATTGTATATCAATATAAGTTGTAAAAACCTGTTTTGATCGTACATGCAAGGTCTCCCAAGCGTGTAGAACTTAGTTTTGTTTACTATTATCCATTTTATACTCAAAATATCCTTTAAAAACCTGTTTGTTTTCAGATTTAACAAAACTCATAAAACAATTACAATAACCATCAAAATAATCAACAGTCATGTTGATACTCATCTTTAGAGTCACATAACAACTATCAAACTTGAAAACCCATTAACTTAGTTGCCTAAATAGTCAAAATCCTAATAAAACTCAGATTCAATACATCATCAAAAACCCTCTTGCATGTATCATCAATTACCAGATCTAAGCATTTTAAACATCTACCAAGCAACACAAACTATCATACATACATATACATATACACGACACATACACACATACATTTCACACATTTTCACCTACTTTTCCATCTCTATTATTTATTTTATAAAACCCTTTGTGAAAACCCATTTAGTTTGGTGAAAGACTTGAAAACTGAAACCAAATCAGAAATCTAAACTAGTTTTTATAAAGTTTCTTACCTTTGAAGAACACTTGATAAAAAAAAAAGGGTTTTTCATGCTTCCTAACACTTTCTTTCTCTAAATCTTGTGTTTTATTGTAGGATTAGTACTCCAAATCATAAAACAACTTAAAATATCCAGATTCAACCCTCTAGTATTGAAGTTTTAGTGATCAAAAGAAAAGAAAATGAGAGAGAGGGATGTATACGGTTGGAAGATGGAGGATAATGGAGAAATGGATGTGTAATGTAAGAAATTTATGGAGGTTGATGATTTAATAAACCCAAGGCTTATGTGATTGGCTTGTGTGGGTGGCGCACATGCAAGGGCTGCTCCCTTGAGCAGGATTTTCCAAAATGGGGGTGGGCTTATAATGGGTTGGGCAATTTTTGTTAAAATATGGGTATTTTAGGTGATTTAGGGGTATAAAATTATAAAAATTCACCCTAAACTAATTTGTTTTTACCCAATAAATTATGAATCATTATTACCCACTAAACCTTATAATTTCTAGCGCCTAACCAATATATTAGGTGTTCGGTGCTTCATCGGTAAAAGTGCACAGTACGGGTATTTTATCACCCCGCAATACGATAACTCCTAGAATTACTAATAACAACCCATATAACACTTTGGACTTTGCTAATGTTTCTAATAACTCCATTTATCATAAATTAAGTCTAATATGCATTTAAATATTAATATTCCATGTTTAATAGCTTAACACGGATAATGTCCTAAAAAGCCGGATGTCACAGTCTCCCCCTCGTTTAAGAAATTTTGTCCCGAAATTTTTTAGTTTGCCACTTCCAAATACTATACGGACTAAGACGAACGAGGGTATATTTTACATAATACTATCCTCCTATTCCTATGAAAGCTCTAGACCACGTTTAGAAATCTATATAACCTTAACCAGTTTGCTCCTACTCCGAACTTTCCAACTCGTGACCGCTACAGGTTCTTTCCCAACATGAAACTTTATTCTCAATTTCAACTTCATCAAGCGGAGCAAAAATTGTCTCGTCAGATAGCATCTCCTAAAGTTAGATGTGTGGGACACATCTCCAGCACCTAAAGGCTCTGTAACAATTTTTGTTGGTAGGCGACATGGTCTATATGAGTGAGGAACTCGTCTACTCCAACATAGCACTGATTAAGTTTCCTTTACTTACCAAGTCTAACCTAAGATGAATCCTTTATCCATTTATTGATTTCTCGGCTTTTGAACTCAGATTTGAATTCAAGGCAGAGTTGGCATTCTGATTAGTTTTGAGCTTCAAGTTTTGGGATACTCATCCCATAACTACGAAAGGGTTTATTTTCAAACTTTCAAGCATCAGAGAAACTCATTTTCTCAACTAAACACCGAAGTAAACTAACTCAGGGTGCAGTTTTGAATCATTCCTTCTACGTCTAGGTCTTGACTAAACAAAGATATACGTAGAACATTCAACTCTTAGGGAGGAGAGTACACTATTATTCCATTATTGCTAATAATAATAATAATAATAATAATAATAATTAAATAAGAATACCAAAGCAGTTGCTCACGAACAAGCAAACATGCATATAATGGAGGAATTTCAACTCCATAATGGGTATCCCATATTGTCATTCGGTGATAGGACCATGATTAAAATTAGGGCATGCAATGGCTCTTAAATAATTATCAACCTGACATTTGGGAGGCTCCATGTGAACCTACACCTAGAGCTTTGACTCTTCGGAAGTCGCGATAGTATGCCCGGTCCACAATGTACCGTCATGATTGATATCAAGCGAATCTAAAAAGAAGGGAACACGGAAATAACCTTTCACTGTCAACCTCACTACAGAGGGTTTAGAAAGTACAAGCATGTCCCACGCGATGTTTGGTAGTCTACCAACTTCTACACACCATTGTGCAAGAAAGTGATCGAAACTAAACTGTTCAATCAATAGAGATTTAATAGTCATATCCTAGACATGTAGTTGAATCTTCTAGTGTTACTCGTTGATATATTCGCCATCGAAAAGCGAAATCAAAATCCAAGTAGTGTAACAGAGGTGGGAACAAACGATGGAAATGAGTCACGTGCATAGATCTAGACTACAACCTTCTCACATCGTTGCCCAATATTGTCACACCCTCAAATTTCCACTGCGGAGTTTTACCGCGAGGTGTATGACATACCAGGATCCAAGTCAACAGTCATAATAAACAACTCTATATGAATAATACGTGGAAACCAAACATCTTATTTAATGTTTTAAAAACCATAGCGGAAGCTTAAGTAGTTATACAAACTTTTAAACAATGAAATCCAAATGTTGTGTTTATTCAAAACATGATACTTTAAACTCTAGACGCCATGCAGACTCGTGCGCCTAGTCCGTGAAGTGCTACCTTAGCGACCTGAGAAAAACATGCCAAAAATACGTCAACATATAATGCTGGTGAGTTCACAGGTTTCCATAAACGTTACCAAGTTCCAAAAATGTTACCACATTCAACCTGTCATGTTTAAGCCAAGGTACGCTAGCTAGGCGTAATGTTTTGTTACTACTACGATTGGAAAACGATTACTGGACACGCTCACAAGTTACTAATGTTACAGCCCGAAATATGTTACCAACGTTAAAGTTCGAGACAATATGCACCCGTCCGGCCTCCAACCGACGAGTGGGGCAGGTCACGCCCAATAGATCTATTCACATTTCACCCGTTGTGCCAAACCGCACATTCATGGTTTCCCCCGGGACTTCCAAAGATCGTACAGTAACCCGTTTTATGACACAGGTTCTCAAAAAAACCAACTTTAGCGCATGTTTTCTCCCCCAAAAGTAAAACCAAAGAAAGTGGGGCCGTGAACTCACCTTAGGTTGCTTTGAGTTTTTATCCAACTTCAAATTGTGAATATAGGCGAATTGCTAGGGATTCCCTATTTCAATGTTAACTCATAAGTATGTGTTCAAAATCGTTCAACAAAGCTTTTTGTCCAAACTTCACATAGTTCTAATGTGCAAGCGTAACTCAAATGTAACTACATGCAGCAAGTTGACACGACGACCCGTCGGTGAAAGTTTAGTTCTTATGTCAATACGTATAGCATACATCATCCACATATGTTCACATATCAATATATGTAACATACAAGTCAAGAAAACTACTAAACAAGCTCAAATACCAACTTTGTCAATCCTGTGATTTTTGGACAGATTCTGTGTCATTAAAACGATTTTTGATAAAATACCAAATCAACTTATTTGACTATCAAATTTTTACAGAACACTCTCATATGTTTATACATCATATCACTATTTTTATTTCGGGTCCAAAACCTTCTGAAAAATTTATAAAAATTCATGAACACAGCAAGGTCTTAAAAACGAGCTGTTTGCGACAGCCTAGGAGATAATTCATTAAAAATCATATATTGCTCCAATTGACTTGAATCCAATTGGAGAACCTTTAAACTTAATGTATCTAGTTGCTCACCAAATTTCACGATCAGAGGGTTTGTAAAACTCGAGTTATGACCGTTTAAAGTTAATCAAAGTTTTCTGTCCGAAATGAGATTTGACATACGATTTTGTAAGCTCCAAAAGAAATACCTATAATTAACCAAATTCAACAAACTTGGACTTTCTGGAAAGCTTATATCACATAGAATACTTTAGCATCAAAAACTATAAGATTTAGATATCAAATAATCAAGTTATCATCAAAACGAAAATCGGATTTTGAATCTGCCAAGTATTAACTCTTTGATATAATCATGTTTACAAGATTTATTTATACTCAATCTTATCAAAACTCAATCTAACAAAACTTGTACATGTATCATATGATCAGACCTCATCAAAAACATAATCAATCAAGTTCAACATCAAGGTTTCCAACATGATCTTTCAAGCTAAACTAACATAAAACACTAATATACAACCTAGTGTTTATGACCAAAACAATATCATCTAACTCATGTAATCATGTATGTATTCATATAAAACATAGATATAAGTTTATAGATCAGATTAGTATATAACTTGTGTATGAACATAACCAAAATAACAAGTTATAAAAGTTGTACCTCAAGAACAAAGCATAGAAACACTAGGAATTGATCTAACAACTTCACAAGCTTTAAAATACTTCAACACTTGATTATGAATGATTATGGGACTTGGAAATCGGAGTTTAGGTGATAAGAAACGAGCAGGAGAAGAGTTTTGGTCGAAATTGCGATCAAAAACGACATTTTATAAAGTAGATCTGCCCACGAATTTCCCTTGGTGTCGCGGACCGCGGCAAAATCAATAAAGCCACGCGGTCCGCGCCGGATTAAAGTTAGGTATTTATCGACAGCTTATGTCGCGTACCGCGCCAGGATTAATAAATCCCTCGCGGTCCGCGCGAAGGTTAAAAATTCAATTTTTATATTTCTTTTATATATATAAATATATATATATATATATACAAAATCTTTATTTCAAATTATTAATAATCTAATTATTAATAAAAGTTTTATATATAATTCGGAGTCCCGGTCCGACCGGACTTAGTACGTTAATTCACGTAATAGCACATAGTTTCACATATATTAGTCAGTATGCATTCATAATAAATTTCACCAACGTTCGGGTCTTGCTACTCACGCATATGCTACCATATGATCTTACGAATCACCGGACTCACTTAACTGATCCAGTTACGTTCATTTTAACTAACGTTTCACTAAGTAGACTTAAATAAATGTTTAACTGAAAATGCCGGGTGTCACATCATCCCCACGTTGAAAGGAATCTCGCCCCGAGATTCACTCTGCTTCAGCGGTAACATGTCTCGATTCAAACGCACGCTTAGGAAAAAGATGAGGATACTTAGATTTCATCTGACCTCACGTTCCCATGTGAACTCCGGTCCACGATTTGAGTTCCAACGAACCTTAACGATACGGATTTTACTCCGACGAAGGCTACGAATCTTGTAATCAAGGATTTCAACAGGTTCTTCCACAATGCGAAGACGATCATCAACCCTGATCTCTTCCAGTGGAACAATAAGAGATTCGTCAGCCAGACACTTCTTCAAGTTAGATACATGGAAGACGTTATGAATACTACCGAGCTCCGCCGGTAAGTTAAGCCGGTATGCCACCGGTCCAATTCGTTCCAGAATTGCGAACGGTCCAACACATCGAGGATTAAGTTTGCCACGCTTCCCAAAGCGTATGACGCCCTTCCATGGTGAAACTTTTAGAAGTACTCTGTCCCCAACCTGGAACTCTAATGGTTTACGACGACGATCTGCATAGCTCTTCTGTCAATCCCGTGCCGCCGCTAAACGATTACGAATTTGTATGATCTTCTCCGAAGTTTCGTACACCAATTCAGGCCCTGTGAGTTGACTCTCACCCACCTCGGCCCAACAAAGAGGAGACCGACATTTCCGCCCGTAAAGAGCCTCGAATGGAGCTGCTTTAATGCTGGAGTGATAGCTGTTGTTGTAGGAGAACTCCACCAACGGTAGATGAGTCTCCCAACTCTTGCCAAAATCAATCACACATGCCCGAAGCATGTCTTCCAAGGTTTGAATCGTCCGCTCACTCTGACCGTCGGTTTGTGGATGGTATGCTGTAGTCATATCTAACCGAGTACCCAAAGCTTTGCGTAAAGATCTCCAGAAATGCGAAGTGAAGTGAGAATCACGATCAGAAATGATAGAAACAGGCACTCCGTGTTTAGAAACAACTTCCTTAAGGTAGAGACGAGCCAATCGATCCATAGTGTCAGTTTCCTTAATGGCAAGAAAGTGGGCTGATTTTGTCAACCGATCAACAATCACCCATATCTTATCGGAACCACTAGGTGACTTAGGTAGTTTCGTGACAAAATCCATCGTGATCCGTTCCCACTTCCATTTAGGAATTTCAGGTTGTTGTAGGAGACCAGAAGGCTTCTGGTACTCCACCTTGACCTTAGCACAGGTCAAGCATTTGCTCACGTAGGAGGCTATATCCGCCTTCATGTTTGGCCACCAATAGAGTATCTTCAAATCCTGATACATCTTGTCGGAACTAGGGTGAATAGAATACCGGGATTTGTGAGCCTCATCCAGGACAAGTTCCCGTAATCCCCCGAACAAAGGAACCCAAATACGCTCTGCAAAGTAATGTAGGCCATCAGACCTAAGTTCAAGATGCTTGTCGGCACTGTGCATGGTTTCAGCTTTTAGATTTTCCTCTTTCAACGCTTCCAGTTGTGTCGTACGAATCTGGTTAGGTAGAGAAGAATGAATGGTAAGCTGTAGAGCTCGAACACGACGGGGTTTCGCATGTTCCTTTCTACTCAAGGCGTCTGCTACCACATTCGCCTTGCCAGGGTGATACTTTATAGCACAGTCATAATCATTAAAGAGTTCCACCTAGCGACGCTGTCGCATGTTTAGCATCTTTTGGTCGAAAATGTGTTGGAGACTCTTGTGATCGGTGTAAATAGTGCACTGGGTACCGTAAAAGTAATGTCTCCATATTTTCAACGCAAAAACCACCGCAGCCAATTCCAGATCATGGGTCGTGTAATTCTTCTCGTGAACCTTAAGTTGACGAGAAGCATAAGCCATAACCTTCTCGAGTTGCATCAACACGCAACCAAGACCCTTGATAGAAGCATCGCAGTAAACAGCAAAATTATCTGTACCATCAGGTAGAGACAAGTTAGGGGCAGAGCAAAGTTTACGCTTCAGTTTCTGGAATGCCGATTCTTGTTGTTCACCCCAATAAAACTTTCGGTCTTTTTGGGTAAGAGAGGTGAGGGGTTGAGCGATCTTTGAAAATCCTTGAATGAAACGTCGATAGTAACCCGCAAGACCCAGAAATTGTCGAACTTCAGTTGGTGTCTTTGGGCCTTCCCAGTTTTTAATTGCTTCGATCTTAGCCGGATCGACCTGAATTCCCAATTCATTAACTACATGCCCCAGGAAGTTAACTTCACGTAACCAGAAATCACATTTCGAGAATTCAGCATACAACTGTTCCCGTCGAAGAAGTTCCAAGACTAGCCGCAAATGTTCTTCATGATCCGCTTTGCTCTTAGAATAAACCAGAATGTCACCAATAAAAACGATAACGAACTTATCAAGATAGGGTTTGCAAACACGGTTCATCAAATCCATGAAAACCGCTGGTGCGTTAGTGAGACCAAAAGGCATGACCAAAAACTCAAAGTGGCCATAACGAGTACGAAAAGCAGTCTTCGAAACATCAGTTTCCTGCACGCGTAACTGGTGGTAAGCGGACCTCAAATCAATCTTCGAGTAGTAACTAGAACCCTGGAGTTGGTCAAAGAGATCATCAATGCGAGGGAGAGGGTAACGATTCTTGATGGTCACTTTGTTCAACTCGCGATAGTCAATACACATCCGAAGGCTTCCGTCTTTCTTCTTCACGAATAGAATAGGGGCTCCCCACGGGGAAGAACTCGGTCGGATGAAACCCTTATCCAAAAGTTCTTGTAACTGATTAGACAATTCCTGCATCTCGGAAGGTGCAAGACGATACGGGGCCCGGGCAATAGGAGCAGCACCCGGTGCAAGATCAATACCAAACTCAACCTGACGATGAGGGGGAAGACCAGGCAATTCATCAGGAAATTCACGAACCACTGGGATATCTAAAATCTTCCTCTCATCATTAGACGAAACAGAAACAAGAGCTAGAATAGCCGAATAACCCTTTCGAAGATACTTTAAGGGCTTTCATACTGGAAATAAGATTTAGGGAAGCACCGCTTTTCTCGCCAAGGACAGAGAGAAATTCTCCATCAGGGAGAGGAATCCGAATAATCTTGTCGAAACAAACAATCTCCGCACGATACAACGCTAACCAATCCATACCCACGACGACATCAAAACTACCCAAGGATACTGGCATGAGATCAATGGGAAAAGAAAAACCCGACAACTCCAAACGACATTCCCGAAGAACATGTGTCGTCTCGATCTTGTTACCGTCAGCCAACTCTATCAAGTACTTAGCCTCTAAAGGTGTAGGTACTATTTCTAACAATCGACTAATATCCAAAGATATGAAACTTCTATCGGCACCAGAATCAAACAAAACAGAAACATGATGATTATTGAGAAGGAAAGTACCGGTAACTGTGTCTGGATCCTGCTTGGCTTCCTTCGCCCCTTTGACGAAAGCGCGTGCATTTCTGCCACCGCCTACATTGTTCCCGTTACCGTTTCCATCTTTCCCATTGTCACCCTGCTTCAATTTGGGACGGTCACGCTTAAAATGTCCCTGTTCGCCACAATTAAAACAACCCTGCTTCCCTGGAGTTCCCTGAGTAGCAGGAGTAGAAACAGTAGTATTAGCCTGAGAAGGCTAAAGTGTCACTCTGCAATCCTTGGCATGATGCCCCAACTTCTGACAACGGTGACAACGATTACGGTCACAGTTTCCCTGGTGATGATACCCGCACTTGTTTCGGATGTTTCCCAGCATAACCACCCTGTTTCGACCCCGAAGAAGAAGAAGAACCCCTAGCATCATATTTCTTACCCTGCTGAGACGGAGCTGATGTCGAACCCTTCCCTGCACTATCCCACTTGCGCTTGTTACTCTCTGGAGCTTTGACAGTCGAACCACGGGCAGGCAAAATACCCTCATTTACCTTCAGATTAGTCATCCTATGAGCCGACCGAACCACATCTGCATAAGTAGGAAGATTTCCTGTAGCCACAAACCCCGCTATCTCTGGTACTAACCCTGAAATGTAGTGCTCGATCCTCCTATACTCCGCTACGTGCAGATCAGGTCATAGCACCGCCAACTCATTACGCCTCACCGTGTACTCCTCTATTTCTGACCCAACCATCTTGAGGTTCCACACCTCATGTTCCAACTTTTGTGTCTCCTCTCTAGGACAGTACTCCCTGTTCAAAGCTGTACGAAATTCTCCCATGGCATGGCGTAAGCTTCACCCAAACCCATGTTCTGAGTAGTGGAGTTCCACCAGGTCAAAGCAACATCCAGGAAGAGCGCGGCAGCGTACTTTACCCGATCTTCAGGAAGGCAGTTGCACATCAAAAACACCGACTCCACCTTCTTCAGCCACTTGAGCAGTCCCACTACCCCTTCAGTGCTAGAGAATTCATGGGGCTTGCAGTCCCGAAACATCTTGTATGTGCACATCGCTGGAGGCGGGTTAGCAACACCACCTGAAATGAAACGCATAAGGAAACCACAAAGAAAGATACTATACTCATCAGGAGGCAAGGATGGTAGAATCAACTAACCAACATGAGCATTGTGTCCAGCCTGGAAGGCAGCATGCAATAGGTTATTCAGGTCTTCCTGTGTTAGGTTAATGCCCCCACGACCGCCGCCACCGTCACGTCCACCAGCGCGGCCACCTCTACGTCCTCCACGAACACCAGACATGATCTGGCAAACAAAAGAGAGAGATTCAGATTTACTGCTAGTGTTAAACACTGTGAGTTACAAGGATTAGGTCTTGGTCCGATCCGGGACTATCTATCCAAACCCAGAGTCCACCGAGATTTTCATGCATTTCAGTTTATGATTTCGTGTGCACCCGAAAATGATAAACTGCTCTACATGGTCCTCCAAGTGTACTCCTAGTTCGGACTGAAATCACCGAGTACCATTGCCTATTAATATGTCACCAAAAGTACAAGTGTAAGAAAACATGTGTAGGCAAGTGTGTTTATTGGAGCACCGGGGAAAGATGTCCGAATCCTGGACAGATTTCAGGAGTACACGAAAAATCACTCCAATATACAACACTATCGTGCCAAGTTCAACAAGTCGATCCCTATCTTCTTCTAATCCCGAAGAGATAGATATGAGAAAGCAGAAACAATAAGAACGGATGATGTAACGTATGCGTACGATGATGATTTAAGGACACCCCGACATAACTATATGTAATCCAATGTGTGACCGTCTAGTGTGTGCGACTCGGCTATACACCAGACTCTACATGCAGTCCTAGATCACTATAACCATTGGCTCTAATACCAATCTATCACACCCTCAAATTTCCACTGCGGAGTTTTACCGCGAGGTGTATGACATACCAGGATCCAAGTCAACGGTCACAATAAACAACTCTATATGAATAATACGTGGAAACCAAACATCTTATTTAATGTTTTAAAAACCATAGCGGAAGCTTAAGTAGTTATACAAACTTTTAAACAATGAAATCCAAATGTTGTGTTTATTCAAAACATGATACTTTAAACTCTAGACGCCATGCAGACTCGTGCGCCTAGTCCGTGAAGTGCTACCTTAGCGACCTGAGAAAAACATGCCAAAAATACGTCAACATATAATGCTGGTGAGTTCACAGGTTTCCATAAACGTTACCAAGTTCCAAAAATGTTACCAAGTTCAACCTGTCATGTTTAAGCCAAGGTACGCTAGCTAGGCGTAATGTTTTGTTACTACTACGATTGGAAAACCATTACTGGACACGCTCACAAGTTACCAATGTTACAGCCCGAAATATGTTACCAACGTTACAAGTTCAAGACAATATGCACCCGTCTGGCCTCCAACCGACGAGTGGGGCAGGTCACGCCCAATAGATCTATTCACATTTCCCCCGTTGTGCCAAACCGCACATTCATGGTTTCCCCCGGGACTTCCAAAGATCGTACAGTAACACGTTTTATGACACAGGTTCTCAAAAAAACCAACTTTAGCGCATGTTTTCTCCCCCAAAAGTAAAACCATAGAAAGTGTGCCGTGAACTCACCTTAGGTTGCTTTGAGTTTTTATCCAACTTCAAATTGTGAATATAGGCGAATTGCTAGGGATTCCCTATTTCAATGTTAACTCATAAGTATGTGTTCAAAATCGTTCAACAAAGCTTTTTGTCCAAACTTCACATAGTTCTAATGTGCTAGCGTAACTCAAATGTAACTACGTGTAGCAAGTTGACACGACGACCCGTTGGTGAAAGTTTAGTTCTTATGTCAATACGTATAGCATACATCATCCACATATGTTCACATATCAATACATGTAACATACAAGTCAAGAAAACTACTAAACAAGCTCAAATACCAACTTTGTCAATTCTATGATTTTTGGACAGATTCTGTGTCATCAAAACGATTTTAGATAAAATACCAAATCAACTTATTTGACTCTCAAATTTTTATAGAACACTCTCATATGTTTATACATCATATCACTATTTTTATTTCGGGTCCAAAACCTTCTGAAAAATTTATAAAAATTCATGAACACAGCGAGGTCTTAAAAATGAGCTGTTTGCGACAGCTTAGGAGATAATTCATTAAAAATCATATATTGCTCCAATTGACCTGAATCGAATTGTTGAACCTTTAAACTTCATGTATCTAGTTGCTCACCAAATTTCACGATCAGAGGGTTTGTAAAACTCGAGTTATGACCGTTTAAATTTGATCAAAGTTTTCTGTCCGAAATCAGATTTGACATACGATTTTGTAAGCTCCAAAAGAAATACCTATACTTAACCAAATTCAATAAACTTGGACTTTCTGGAAAGCTTATATCACATAGCATATTTTAGCATCAAAAACTATAAGATTTAGATATCAAATGATCAAGTTATCATCAAAACGAAAATCGGATTTTGAATCTGCCAAGTATTAACTCTTTGATATAATCATGTTTACAAGATTTATTTATACTCAATCTTATCAAAACTCAATCTAACAAAACTTGCACATGTATCATATGATCAGACCTCATCAAAAACATAATCAATCAAGTTCAACATCAAGGTTTCCAACATGATCTTTCAAGCTAAACTAACATAAAACACTAATATACAACCTAGTGTTTATGACCAAAATAATATCATCTAACTCATGTTATCATGTATGTATTCATGTAAAACATAGATATGAGTTTATAGATCAGATTAGTATATAACTTGTGTATGAACATAACCAAAATAACATGTTATAAGAGTTGTACCTCAAGAACAAAGCTTAGAAACACTAGGAATTGATCTAACAACTTCACAAGCTTTAAAATACTTCAACACTTGATTATGAATGATTATGGGACTTGGAAATCGGAGTTTAGGTGATAAGAAACGAGCAGGAGAAGAGTTTTGGTCGAAATTGCAATCAAAAACGACTTTTTATAAAGTAGATCTGCCCACGAATTTCCCTTGGTGTCGCGGACCGCGGCAAAATCAATAAAGCCACACGGTCCGCGCCAGATTAAAGTTAGGTATTTGTCTGCAGCTTCTGTCGCGTACCGCGCCAGGATTAATAAATCCCTCGCGGTCCGCGGGAAGGTTAAAAATTCAATGTTTATATTTCTTTTATATATATATATATATATATATATAAAATCGTTATTTCAAATTATTAATAATCTAATTATTAATAAAAGATTTTATATAAAAAATCTTAGTACGTTAATTCACGTATAATCACGTAATAGCACATAGTTTCACATATATCAAGCAGTATGCATTCATAATAAATTTCACCAACGTTCAGGTCTTGCTACTCACGCATATGCTACCATATGATCTTACGAATCACCGGACTCACTTAACTGATCCAGTTACGTTCATTTTAACTAACGTTTCACTAAATAGACTTAAATAAATGTTTAACTGAAAATGCCAGGTGTCACAAATATGGCTATAGCATTTCTCTTGAATAAATAGACTTACTCCAAGTCATTTATTAAATAAATTATGCATACAAACACACGACAAGAGAAATTTCAACCATGTAATATGCATATAACCGCTCTCTAACCTCAAGGATATAGCCAAGAAATAAGATAATCCCAAGCTCCTTAATCGAGTGACTTATGACAACTCCATAATTCACTCCAAAAACCAATGCACAAACAAAAACGATCGAGTGAGCGGATTCGGATAGAGACATGAGATTCAACAGCCGATCCAATCAACAAATCTCCAACAACAAATCTCCAGTGACAATCTACAACGACAAATCTGTAACAACAAATCTCCAATGACAAATCTCCAACAACAAATCTACAACGACAAATTTCTAACAACAAATCTCCAATAACAATTCTCCAACGACAAATCTCCAACAACAAATATCCAATGACAAATCCCCACTCCAATGACAAATCCCCAATAACAATTCTCCAACGACAAATCTTCATCGGCACCAATATAATTGTGATTCTTGGTACCAAGTATTCGTAACCTCTAGTCAGCCAAGTTGACATCGTCTAACGACTTTTGAATCATGCGTTTAATACAAAGGTACCAAGAATCACAATTATATTGGTACCGATGAAGATATGAGATGGTAAGTGTAGCATACACCCGTTATTCCATATCTGATGCACAAGAAAACTCAAACTCAGAGTTAAGATCAGAATTTTGTTCCTAGAAGGAGCTAGCGCCACATGATCACAAATTGGAGATACGAGAGCTCATAATACACCTATCACTATAGGTGCGATGTACTACATTTATCGAACCGTTGATTTTGAATGAATTTATTGGTGCGATTTCCAGAAGTCGAGAATTTTAGCAACACGACTTTTCAAAATTTAAGGTGTCGCATCCCAAATGATTGCAACAAGAACCAATAAAAATGATCGATGGTTCAAGAATGAAGTCATACAAAGGGATATTCAGGAATCCAGGACTTTTCATAAGGACATCGAGTGACTACTTGTGTGAACTATCACAACTTCATTGCGAAAAGGTAGGATGCCAGGGGAGTAAACTGAAAATTCACTCTACGACATCTTTTCAAAGAAAAGATTTGTTAGCGTCCACAGTCAGAAGAAAGATATGTAAGAAACATACTCATCATAGTACGACTTTATTCATAGCAACGGTGTGATTCTAAGAGATTTTGAGTCGGTTAACTTTACATCACTAACTTACTTACTTACGAAGTTTCTCACCACAGATTGTCCAGATCTTTCGATTTATTCAATCAGTGAAATTTGAAAGGGGAAAAAGAACATCATTCACCTCTTTCTATTGGAAAAGTCACTTTGACATGTCCTATGTATCTCGTTGAGAGTATTACAAATTACATGCCACGATATACATATTCACCAGTACGTAACTTTTACCAATAAAATGTTATATATATAATTTATATATTTTCCTAAATATATATAGATCTTACCTTTTTAAATCATAACTTACTATAATTCTCGTAAAAATCAACTTGCACGTTACGAAAGAAAAGGGATGATTATACCAATCATGGTTCGTACAGAACGGTGAGCGTTTTATTAGTTTCGGATTCGTGAGGTCATACGAATTAAACTAAAAGACGGTCTAGTATAGGATAAGAAGTCAATACGTTTCTTTTAAACCTCACGAAGGTATTATGGCGAAACTTTGAGACAAAAGTTTCCAAAATGTAGAAATCCCGTAACTAGCATATTCTTGCAATGTCTTCAAGCTTCCTCGCACCAATATCGGCCCAAACCTTTCACGCCTTTCCAAGGCGAGACTTTTAACATAACTCTGTCTCCAACTTGGAATTCTAAAGGCTTTCGCCTATTGTCCGCATAACTTTTCTGTCTATCTCTTGCCGCTTTCAATCTATCCTTGATCTCAAAGATCTTGTCTGTAGTCTCTTGGACCATTTCTGGATCTGCTAAGTGTTTATCACACACCTTTGCCCAACAAAGTGGTGAATGACAGTTTCTACTATACAAGGCTTCTAACGGTGCGGCGTTGATACTGGAGTGACAACTATTATTGTAGGAGAACTCAACCAACGGAAGGTGAGTATCCCAACTTCCTCTAAAATCAATCGCGCAAACACGTAACAAATCCTCTAGCGTTTGTATAGTCCTTTCGCCTTGACCATCCGTCTGGGATGATAAGCGGTGCTCATATCCAAATTGTGTTACTAAAGCTCTGTGCAACGATCACCAAAACCTCCATACAAATTGGCAATCAATAATGTTTTTTTCAAATCTTTATACATTTTGTTAGAACCTGGGCGTATCGAATATTTTGACTCATAGTCCTCATCCATAACTAATTCACGCATGCCACCTTCATACGGTTCCCAAACACAATTCATAAAGTAAGTTACTTTGTCAGCTTTTGGACTCAAATATCTTATCATCTTGTACAAGATTCTGTCCTTCCGTTTTTTTCTTCCTTCGTAGCTTCTTGTTGTGCTTCTCTGATTTGAACTGTAAGGCTCGTATGGATTGTCAAACCTAATGCACGAACATGTAATGGCTTAACCCTTTCCTTTCTACTTAGACCATCGGCCACAACATTCGCTTCTCCAGGATGATAACGAATTTCACAATCATAATCATCAATGGTACACGCATGAAGGATTCTAGATGTTACTGGACAACTAGAAGTGATGAGCAAAGAATCTACTTCGAGGCTTATAATTCTGGTCCAGCAAGATTTATAGAAATCTTGAGGGATCTTAAAATAACCAAGATAATATGGTCTCATAGTGACATATGCTAAACTACATAGCACATTCATCTTTGGTGGGGTGACAGTTCTAGAACGTTGATCCTACAATCACTACTTCATCAAGTCGAGTGATTCTGTCTTAAACTTCACCAGATTTCTAAGAGGTAGGAATTTCCGATAGACCAAAATTAATCCGACCAAGTTAATTGCCAAATTTTGTCACTAGTGTCATCATATATTACCGAGAAAGGTAAAAGAGAGAAAGATACACTAGACATTCCGTATGAACAATGGCGAGTCAATGCATCATAGGGGGCACCCGAGGCCACCCTAAACAATTAGCATTCGCTACACCTAATGGCCTAATCACTAATAACACATCGAATGGTTTACAAGAATATAAACATTCAACTCAAACCATGATATTCACTTAGGTTCTCATGCACCGCAGTCTATAATTACGTGTGCACCCGTAATTACAATTTGCCCTGCATGGTCACCCGAGCGTCCTTCATTTTTGAGTTTCCAAAGAAAGAAATAAATTATTTACTTCGATTGCATTTCTGAATGCAAGGGATCTATTATGGCCATACATCTCCAAGAATGTACCCATCAGTCACTAACGCAAATCGCATGATAAAATTCATCCCGAGTAGTCTATTAACTCGAGGCTACGAAATTAGGAATCTTCACGACGATCTCATCTAAGTGTCAACAGAGTAGTCCTCCAGCCACTACTCTTCCATACATGGAAATACCACTACCCGTCAACACATGGGCTATCATCCCGTCTTGTACCAACGTAGCTAAAAATGCAAAGGAGAGAACAAGGTAACATGTCCAGTGGGAACGAAATCCTTAAGGGAACTATGAAGACATCTTCCTAGTGATATCATCAACACCTGCAAGCCAAATAACTATATACAACTCTATATGTATTTAAAATTCTACCACACACAAGATACTCTTCATGATGCATACTAAGTCCTCAGATATTTCATAATTTATTTGAGAGCGTTCATGGTTATAGTATAGACCTAAGGTTTTTTTTTGTCTATAACCATTGCTCTGATACCAACTTCTGTGACATCCGGACAGCGCACAGCGGAAAGTAAGTCATGAGGTAACGGACGTTGTTACCATAAAGTTTAGCAACACACATTTAGTTACATATGGACATCTTGCAAACAACCTCTAGTTTAACATATTTTATTTTCATGGTTAGTGAAATTTGTTTAAAAACAAGAAAACATGTCTCACCAAGATGAAGCGAAAGTAAAAGTTACATTCTTTTACAAATTAAATGAAAACATTGTTTTTATAGATTAACAGTCCCAACGTCATGTCCATAGTAATGCCCTGCCAAACCCACTCTCAAACCCCTAAGCATCAGTACATGAAAAACATGCTTAAAAATATCAACAAAATGTTGGCGAGTTCACAGGTTTTATGACAATAAACAAAAGTTATTATTCAAAGCATAAGTGTGTATTTGTATGATCAAATACAACTCGAAGAGAACCAAGTAGACTCGCGAAAATCTAACAAGGATGATAGTAACCTAAGGCTCTTAATCAAACCATAACAATTTGCTTCCCGAAACCCGACCCCTAAATCAGAGGAATTTTTAGGTTATGTTTTCCTATTAGACCCACTCTACTGGTCTGGAAAGGGGCATCAACCCAATAGATCTACTAACATAAACTACGGCTCTCAACTTAAGAGTTAATGTTTAAGAAGTGTAGGGAACTGTCCTCCCGAAGGGACTGGCAAGGTACTCTCAGCAACAAACTCATTCACATACCTAAGGCCATCAATTGTCCTACAATTCTAGTCCTACTAATCATACAGCATGTTAATCCCCTGATATTAAAAACGTTCAAAAACTTTTTAAAGAAAAGGGGATGTGAAACTCACCTCAAGCGTAGCCGTCAAGCAATTTCCGAGTCCAAACCACAATCCATTACTAACAATACCCTATTATCCATAAGGCTATTTTAGCAATCATTCTATGTCTAATCCAGTAAATCACCAAACTTCCTCAACTTAGTTTAGCCAAAAACAATTAAATTTCCATTATCCCTTACCGTATCAACGCATTGGTGATTTCGGTATCTGATTTAGTTTTAGTCCTCACACACATATATGTCACATTAAATCACCCATTCGTTAGGTCCACACTTACGTATTTAAACATGTAATCATTCCATGTTATTAACCACATAACTTATCACAATAACTCATCATAATGTGGTCACACACATGCAGGTAGCACATAGTCTTATACAGCCATCAAGACTCATGTTCATGTAGGGCCGTTCTTATCGAAACGTAGCCACTACTAGTAGACACAAATTACACATAGACAGTCTAGGCTCATGATAATATTCCCAAGAAATCATCTTACGTATCAATCATCATATAAGTCATCTTATTTTACTAATCCTAGTTAACATATCGTTAGAACGCACATTAAGGCCTATTCTAGCAATTTTCATAATAAATAAGTTCCCAAATTTATCATATCAACTTATGAACCTCTTATAAGCTCAACTTAAGTTTCTAGAACCTGCATATAATCCATTAAACAAGACCAAATTTGCTGTTCTAAAACAGCCACAAAATCTCTCCGTTATGCGCCTTAAAAGTCACGTTTCGGCAACTTTTATCGCATAGTTTGCACTATAAACATTTGTTACTATGGTAAACATATTAAACATCTTAAATAATGACTTTATACACATTTTCACATGAAATAAGCTGTTTTACATCAAACCTGAAAATAAGTGTCCTGGACGCGTTAAACTTCTCAAAAACATGCGTTTTTGCGCATCTTTTGTAAACATACCTAGATTTTTAACTTGGGTCTTTTATATAACACTTTATTGTATATCAATATAAGTTGTAAAAACCTGTTCCAAATTGTTTAGAATATTCACTTTAAAAGTTCATATTTTGGCGTTTTACGCCGAAAAATACGTTTTGATCGTACATGCAAGGTCTCCCAACCTTGTAGAACTTAGTTTTGTTTAATATTATCCATTTTATACTCAAAATATCCTTTACAAGCCTGTTTGTTTTCAGATTTAAAAAAACCCATTAAACAATTACAATAACCATCAAAATAATCAACACTCATGTTAATACTCATCTTCAATGTCACATAACAACTATCAAACTTGAAAACCCATTAACTTAGTTGCCTAAATAGTCAAAATCCGAATAAAACTTAGATTCAAAACATTAGCAAAAACCTTCTTGCATGTATCATCAACACTAGATCTAAGTATTTTAAGCATCTACCAAGCAACACAAACTATCATACATATATATACATATACACGACACATACACACATACATTTCACACATTTTTCGCCTACGTTTTCATCTCTATTGTTTAATTTATAAAACCCTTTGTCAAAACCCATTTAGTTTGGTGAAAGACTTGAAAAGTCAAACCAAATCAGAAATCTAAACTAGCTTTTATAAAGATTCTTACCTTTGAAGAACACTTGCTAAAAAGATGGGTTTTGATGCTTCCTAACACTTTCTTTCTCTAAAATCTTGTGTTTTCTTGAAGGATTATTACTCCAAATCATAAAACAACTTAAAATATCCAGATTCAAGCCTCTAATATATAAGTTTTAGTAATTAAAAGAAAAGAAAATGAGAGAGATGGATGTATACGGGTGGAGGATGGAGGATAATGGAGAAATGGATGTGTAATGTAAGGAAGTTATTGAGGTTGATGATTTAATAAACCCAAGGCTTATGGGATTGGCTTGTGTGGGTGGTGCACATGCAAGGGCTTCTCCCTTGAGCAGGATTTCCGAAAATGGGGGTGGGTTTATAATGGGTTGGGCAATTTTTGTTAAAATATGGGTATTTTAGGTTATTTAGGGGTATAAAAATTATAAAAATTCACCCTAAACCTTATAATTTCTAGTGCCTAACCAACATATTAGGTGTTAGACACTTCATCAGTTCAAAATTGCCGGATAAAAGCGCACATACGCACTGTACCGATCAAATGCACGAATGTTGACTAAATTTTCACCTATAGAATATTATGTTATGCTATTTTAATTAATTGATGGGTTTCCCTAGTGTATCAGGTCTCGCATACGGGTTAAAACGACAAAACATGCAAGTATTCGCCAATTGCGACACAAAGACTACCAGCTATAGTTTTTATTGTTTTAACCAATATTTTCACTCCTAATATATTACGTCATGCTAGACCAAGCATTACGGGTCAAAACTAGACTTTTTAACGTTATCCGGGTCGTCACCAGCGTCCGGTACGGGTATTTTATCGCCCCGCGATACGATAACTCCTAGAATTACTAATAACAACCCATATAACACTTTGGACTTTGCTAATGTTTCTAATGACTCTATTTATCACAAATTAAGTCTAATATGCATTTAGATATTAATATTCCATGTTTAATAGCATAACACGGATAATGTCCTAAAAAGTCGGATGTCACAATGTTAGTCCACTTTGACAAATTTTTACACATGTCAGTGCTTTAACGTTGAATACGATAAGTCTTTTTTTAAAGACTTATCGTAAGTCTTTTTTAAAGACTTCAGGGCGTCCATGAACTTTGAAAAGGACATGTCAGTGCTTTAACGTTGAATACGAGAAGTCTTTTTTTAAAGACTTCAAGGCGTCCATGAACTTTGAAAAGGACATCGTACGACTCATAAAGGCTCAATTAATCCAAATTAACCTTAAACGAGGTTAATTACTCCAAAAGCATGATTAAGATTGCATTAAACGTTGTACGGAATTTTCCGGTTGTCATAATAGGAGTGGAGGACTACCCCCACACCCTTGGGTAGTACTCAAGATGTCTAAAACAAAGCATGGCCCACTTTTTGCTGACGTGGCGGCAAGGCTTCCCAAGCCTTGCCTAAACCACACCACATAGTCTAAAGGAAGACTACCCTTCACATTACCTACCTGCCAAATCATCAAAGAGGTTAGTCTCCTTAAAGTTATGGGCCAAAGGTTTGGGGATGGTCCTCCCCCATTTATTATTATTATTATTATTATTATTATTATTATTATTATTATTATTATTATTATTATTATTATTATTATTATTATTATTATTTTAATTATAATTAAAAGTAATAAATAAATATAAAATTAAAATAATACTAAAATTAATAATAAAAAAAGTTACAATAATAAAAAAAAACATTACAAAGAAACTAGCCGCCGCGTCTGTTGTTCCAAACATATTCAATCAAATCAACTTGAGGATTTAGATATACGTGCTCGTTACGTAACGAGAATTCACTTAACTCTTGCTGAGCGGGGCTAACCGGAATAGTTTTTTCCCCACCGCGTTTTCGTTCAACTCACAAATAACTCGACCTTCGTCTTCAAGTATCATATTATTCGAGGAACAAGCATACATACAATAATGAATTTTTTGGGTTGAAAAGCACTTGCCAGGTTTTCAATGATGTGTCATCTTAATTGTAGAACCCTAAATACTCGTTCAATGTCCTTTCTCGCCGATTCTTATACCTGGCAAATTTCTTTCTTTTTACGTCGGTTGGGTGCTAAATACTTTCAACGATTACACAGTAGGTTGGGTATATTCCATTAGCAACATAATACCCACGCCTGTATTCAACCCTCGAAACTGTAATCTGGTATCTGGACCGGTTCCGCTTACACATCGGCTACTAATCTCTCGTGGGCACCTACACGCGTAGTAGCGATATAAATTATAAAGAAACATAAACTAACCTTCCCAGTCTTTGTTTATGCCCGCTTGCCTAGTACGTGGTTGTGACTCGGCTTCTTCCTCTTCCTCCGCCACAATGATTCGTGCCACTTCCCATACGGTGTTTATAAAAAAAATGATTTTCCTCGCACGACGAAGATGAAGAATCAAACAAAAGTAAATACGACATTGCTTGGTTTTTCTTTTAGAGAGAATTGAATTGTTTTTATAAAAAAAAATAGAGAGATTTGAGTTGAAGTACTAAGAAACTTTCTGAAAAATGTGATGAAATGGGTTGGTTTTTATATTTTTTTAAAAAGGGTTTTTTAATGTTTTTTTAATAAACTAGCGGTTGAAATCCAACAGTATAACATTGAACAAATTAGCTTGTCCCCAACATCCTACCCAAAATGTTTAACACGGAAGACTACGTAAGGGGGCGATGTAGGCCATCCCAAACGACCCAAAACGAACCGGGGATGAGTCCCACACCCTATAGCCTTCTTATTACTATTTTTTCTTGAATGAAAATAGAACGTAAAACAACATGTCCTATTGGAGCCTGCGAAAATATCATTATTGTTATTATCTTTTTAACGGCATACCATTATTTATTTATCCAATTAATGAACTTAGTTTTTTGAATATAAACTTTTTGTCCGAACGACAACTTCCCAGACAATTGATATGTTAAGTGCGAAGATAAAACTATATATGGATTATCCAAACAATATTACTTTCATACCTCGTAATACAACTTGATTTTTAACTATGAATCATCTGCCCAGGTGTACATGTTTTTATTGTTACAACTATGTTATATCATGGACGCTTTCCAGGATAGACAAATCTAATATTAACTATAAATGTGCTACGATTTAGCATATAAACTAATGTACTATAATATAAAGAAACAACATTTTTAATCAGGTAAATAAAAATAAAAATATACATAATAGAATTCTCACAGTCGAGGCTCTTACTCACAGAGGCATGAGGTTTAATGATGTATCTTGCGTGTTATGTAATATCGATATGGAGAGTACGAATCAAATTTTCACTTCGTGTTGGTTCACTTCAGAGGTCTGGTACAGGATCGATAGTTGGTGTCGGCTGGATCCAATTTATGCTTTTGGCTTCAAGAATTTGTTGATGATTTATAAACAAGTTGACGAAATAAACTCAAGAAGAAAATAATTCATGGCATCATTATGGTTACGTGTTAGGAGATTTGGAAGGTGAGAAATGGGATGTGTTTCAATGAGAGAAATGTTAAAGCCGTAGACGTGGGTAGCATATGTCAAATCAATGTCTTTCCTTTGGTTTAAAAATAGGTCAGTGTATAATACCCTTCTTTGGAAGGATTTGTCAAATCCTAAAGTTACCGAATGAGGAACTTAAATGTATGACAATGATCAAAGATCATTTAGCATTGTATCATATCTAGGATGAAAATCATGATTGATATAAGCCTCAACCTGGTAAGTGTGCACATGTTACTTTGTAGCATTGATTTGTTGACCTGTACACCTCGGTGCCTCGTATCTTGTAATATACGGATAACAATGGCATAATCACGTGTTACGACGATGCTTTGTGCAAATTCCTTGATACTGGAGTATGTCGTGTGCGTGAGAACCATAAGTTTGTTAGTTTTAATACATCTAATGTGTATCATTTTAAAGCATTACATAACGGTTTGCATGTGAGCTTATGTGGACAACAATATCAGCAATTGCGAATCTCACATTGTCTTTAATGTTAAAATATTCAAGAACAATGGTGTGATTAGATCTCTCGCAAACTGATATGATCCTCTTACCGGAAAATCACAAAAAGTTTGTTTCTTTTCATTTGGTTACTGCTTTCTTTTTGCTTTTCTTCATATAAGCAAGCCTCAAAAAGATTTTTGGTGTGTTTTACCATAAATTTCAGAAAATCCAAAAGATTTACATTCTGTGTTATTTTTGATAAACGATGTTGGAAGAAGACCATTTTCTGAAGTTTGATGAGCCAATCGGAGTTTTGTATCATTAAAATCAGATGTTTTGAACGCTTGAATGTTTAAAAGTTTGAAAATGCCAAAATGTGGATCAAATTGGACATTTTGGTCAAAATCAGTTTTCCAAACAAGCCATTCGACCTTTCGGTAGGTGGAAGGAGTGTTTGTGTGTTGATTCGAGCTGTTTGAGTAGGTCGAATGAGTGTGGAATTTATAAAAAAAATTACATTCGAACCCTAGTGTTTTTTATTCTCCCTTTAGGTAGGTCGAACTACCTACATTCACGCTCATTCGAACCTTCATCAGGTCGAATGAACAATCCCTCATTCGAATAAACCAAACACCCTTATTCAAAACTCATATTTACTGTTCACAAAGGCGAATTCTCTCTAAGGGACGCTTTTTCATCTTTGATGTTTGACCTTGTATTTGTGTTCCTGACACTCAGAAGTGCTTGTATCTTGATTTTGACAAGTTAATACCCATTATTTTGATCAGAAATTGATGAATTGGGTCTGAAACCCTAACTGTGGGATTGGACAACCTGGACATGTTTTTATTATGTTTTGATGCTATACAAACCTGTTAGGATCTGAGTATTGGATTGTTTTGATTAATTATGAAATATGAATGAAGTATAAATGGAAAGTGCAGCGGAATAAAGAATAATCAAAACATAGAGAATAATTGTTATCAATCGAATGCTTTCATTAAAGTTGAAAGATTACAAAGGTACAATTATAACTCCCCCTCAGCCTGATCACTCAGAGTTTGTTTGTCTAGAGAGAATGACGAGTGACAAATAGAACAGTACAAGTACTGTTCTATTTATAGACAAGTACAAACCTCTGATGATCACTTAGCTGACGTCACCTAGAAAGCGACCCCTAACTGACTAACAAACTACAACATCTGTTAAACAATAAACTACTGTTACATTGAAACTACTGAAGGAAAACTCTGTTAGGCTAAAAACTCTGATGTCTTCTTAACATCTGTTGAACCAAAGTACTGTTGGTTCAACAGACCTTTGTTCTTCAGATCCTTGATCAGCACTTGTTCTTTATCAGACTTTTGCTCTTCAGACTTTATCCATCAGACCTTTCATCAGCAGCAGTTGTCTTGTATCAGATGTTTAAGTCATCAGCAGTTTGGGAATCAGCAGTTCTTTGGAGGAAGCTTTCTTGTAAACTCTGTTATTTATTCATGATCAACACTTAGTATATTTTGGCTTTCAATCATCTGTTCTTCTCCAGGTCAGCAGACCCAACAATCTCCCCCTAGAACAGATGATGCCAAAACTCTGCTTTATTCTTGATCTTTATTTCTCATCAGACTTTCTCTAATTTGCCCTTTTAGTTGTAACTCAAAGTGCAAGGAGAAGAGGTCTTCAGCATCTCTATCCAGTGTCAAATTTAGAAGTGACTGGAGATCTTCAGCACTTAGGCCAGGTGCCTCATCCATGCTCAACTTCTGAATACTACCATCTGATCTGAGCAATGTCAATTCATGGGTCTCTTTATCAGACTTCCATTTTAGAATTTTAGAATCAGAGGAGTGACTGGGATGCATCTTTATTTTGGATGAGTTTGGTGATGGTGGCCTTCCAATGAGTTCTCTGAGCCTGTCTGACACAGGATCAGAAAAAGATCTGATTTGATTCAAGATCCCCTCTTTCACATAAGTATCAGTGAACTGTCTTGTTTCTTCTTCAGTCATTTCTTTTTGCTTCTTAAATTGTCTTCTAGCAGCAATGGTAAGATCTGAAGTTTCCAGTAAACTGTCTAATGTGAAGGCCTGAGAGGGTTTCTTGGGAGCATCATCATACACTGGTTTTCTTGGAAGATCAGGATTGGTCTTTCTTTCTTGTTCAAGCTTTTTGTATGTTTCAATTAGCCTGATCTCTGACCATCTGGCAACAGATTTCATCTCTCCATACTTAGCTGCTACAAGTTCTTGTCTCATTCTTCTGAATTTCAAGGCTCTAGCTTCATCTCTCCCCTTTTTGAAATCAGGAGCAGAGACCTTAGCAGGAGGATTCTTGGCCATGTTCTCTATTCTGATTAGTTCTTCTCTTAGAGCATGTGTGGTCCAGCCTGTAAATTGGTTCTTTGTTGCTTTATAAGGCTTGGATGCCAAGATCTGTTCCAGCAGTGAATCCCTTACTTCCATCTCCAAGTGTCTGCTGAGAGGCATGGTTGACATGGAGTTGCTCAGGGTCTTAGCATAATCTTCAATCCTTCTGAGTTTGCTAAGCTCTGCTGAATGGATGCCCTGAGCAGTCCTGTCATCCTTCCCTTTGCACTTCTCTTTGATGACAGCATCAGCCTGTTCACCCTTGTATTTGAGATATGTGTCTATATTGGGTGGAACAGGGAAGCCTTTAAGAGATGGGAAGGATCTTTCTGATGGCTGATCAGTATTATAGAAGGATTGAAGTTCCCCCTTGATTAAATCCAACTCAAGGGGATACTTCTCAGCCAATGGGGTGATGGTTGGTGGTGGTCTGTGTGATCTGAATTCAGAAGTGTGTGGTGAGTAAGATGTGAGTGGAATGGCATTGACTGGTGTGGATGAGATTGGGGTGTTAGGTGGTGTGTTGTGGATGTTTTCATCTTATATAACAAAGGTGGATTTCCTTTTTCTGCTATACAAGATTTTTGGTGAAGGTGAGGATGTAGCAGTGGATTGAGAAACATCTGTTGGTCCTTTTGTGGAACCAGCAGTTGTTTGGGTTTTGGGTTGTGTTGAAGTAGGTTTGGCAGTTGGTTGAGTGGTGGTTGGTTTAGTGACTGGTTTGGTTGCTGGTTTGGGTTGTGCAGATGTTTTAGCAGTGGTTTTAGTTTCAGTTGTTTGGGTAGCAGAGGTTGTGGTGGCAGTGGTTTGTCGAGCAGTGGTTGTGGTAACAGGTGTTTGTACAGCAGGAGTTTCAGCAGTTAATTTGGAAGGTGGTTTTCTAGTGTGTTTGGCTGGCATTTTCCTTCTCTTTGAAGTGCTCACATCTTCCACTTCCTGCTGCTGTTCCTTTTTCAGCTGTACCAACCTCTCTGCCTTTACTTCCAATGTGTCAGCCCTTTTCATTTTGTCTTGAGCAGCCTTTTCAGCTCTTTCATTAGCTGAAGTGTCAACTTCTTTTGCCTTTGATGCTGGAGCTGGTTCAGAGACAGGGATCTGAACATTTGGTTGTTGTGTTTGTGGAGCTGATTTAGGTGACCCTGGTTTGTCAGCAGTTGGCTTCTTCCCTTTTTGTGAGGGTGGTTCACCAAATGGATTAAGTTTTGGTAGCCTATCTCTGCCACTCTCCCCCTTTTTGGCATCATCAGCAGTGAATTCATCATCATCTTCATCTCTGAGAATTGTGGTAGGGGCAGAGCCAGTGGTCTTCAGCAAGTGGTCTTTGATCACCCTGATATCAGCCTTTGTATCATTGAATCTGGCATCAACCATGTTTCTGATCAAAGTCATGTAGGTTTCCTGTGTCTGATCTGCTAATTTTCGATGAGCTATGATGATGGGGGAAACAAATTTCCATAGCTCATTAGCAACATCAGCAGTTGATGGTTGACTTTTTGTAAAGTTATTCAATGTTTCCAATATTGACTTGACATCAGATTTGATGTCAGCAACAGAGGATTCAAGGTTTTGAACTTTAGCCGTCAATTCTTGTAGTTTTGACTCATCACCCAAATTAATAGGATCATCTGAGTCCCTACCAGATGTAGTTTTAGCTGGTTCAGTCCTAGGAGGTGAGTCCATAGAAAAAGAACCTGCTGCCCCTTTGTCTTGGTTCTGGGGACTTCCAACTGTTTTTGGAGACACAATTGTGTCTTCAGCAGTTGTTGCCTTCAAGGAAGTCTTAGCAATGTAACCACTGTCCTGCTGTGAGACAATGGTCTCAACAGCAGTAGTGACTGCTTCTCTTGAAACCTCATCAGAAGTAACATGTACGTCTGGGAGTATAACCTCCTCATCTGTTTGTGGGATGGCTGATTGATTTTCCTCAGCCCCAGTCACTGGTAGTGGCATACTCTCAGTGATAGGTGAATGAGAGGAACTGGGGTTGTCCTGAGTTTTATCAATAGCCTCAAACAGGGGTTGCATTGTTTGTGGGACATGTGGTGGTGATGTAGGTGGAGTAAGAAGCTGATTAGCCCTGGGAGATGGGCTTGTAAACATATGATCAAGTGACTCATATGCCTCAGTTTGAGGTTCCCTTTGGCTTACAACAAGTTCCTTTTGTGAGGAATCTTGAGGAGTTTGCTTGGGTTGAGATATCTCCAACTGTTGTGAGGAAGTAACAACAGTGGTTTCATGTTGCTTTGGTGATGCAACAGGGTTAGCTTCTGGTATCTCATCATCCAGAAGTCCCTTTTTGGTTTTGGTGGTTGTTTTGGTGGATGGACGTTTTCTTTTGGTGGCTGGTGTGGGTTTCACAGCACTGGATGAAGTGCCATGATCACCAGGAGCAGTGGGCTCACCAACAGAGGTTTCAACAACAGTTGTTGTCTTTGTCCTCTTTGGTTGTGTTTTGGAAACTTTTTGAACTTTTTGTGCTTTTTCTTGGGTTGAAGAACCCAGCATTCTAGTAAAAGTTTCATCAGTTAGACTTTTCATTTTAAATGACTCTCCCTTTTGAAAATCCTTTTCAGGTAAAAGCTTTTGTAGAATTACACTTAGAATTCTAGGGTAGAGCAGAAAAGCATTGTTTGAGCCAGATTTTATGGCTTTCACATTTGATACCAAGTCTGAAAACAATCCCTGAGATATGTTGAAGTCAGAGTCTGACAACATAGCATATCCCAAGTATTGTATCCTCAATGGGATTTCATTGAAGGATGTAGTCTTGGCAGAGGCACAGAGGAGGAGGGTATGGAAGAAAAATTTCATGACTGGTGGGAAAAACTTTTTGTATAGTGTGGAACCAGTCATTTGAGCATCATACCCCCTCTCTTGAAACTCAGTGTGAAGCTCTGTTTTTGGAAAAGTTTCCATACCTGACAAGTCGTTCAGTGAGAAGGTAGTGGAGATGATCTCAGGGGTTATGGCGATACTGGTGGCTCCAATTTTTGAAATTATGGACGTAGGCTTTCTGTCTTGGTATAAAACCTCAGCAGTTGCCCAAAATTCTTGGAGTGTTTCCAGGTAAATGGGGGCATCAGCAATAAGAATATTTTTATATTTCGAGTTATTGATGATGTCAATGGTGGAATGAAATGGTGTGTTGTCTTCGGTTTTAACCAAATATGGAAGGAAATTGTGAGTGGCTTTTGTTTGGAGTTCCATTTTAATGGATTTTGATTATGAAAGCGATGATCTTTGATTGAGGGTTATGAGGAAGACGAGAGCGGTTTTTAGTATTTTGAATACAATGAGACAGTAAAACTGCTGTTGGGGGAAAGAACAGGGTTTTATAGGCTCTGGTGAAACCGCTGATGTGGCAAAAACTCTGCTTTAGAGAGCAGACGTGGCAAACATCTGATGGTTGAAACATCTGGTGGCAGACAGCTGTTTTGTTAAACCTCTGTTGCCAACCTCTGTTGTTTAACCAAAAGACTGATGAAAACAGTTGTTTTATCTGATCAGATGTTTGAAACAGATTTTTCAACCAACAGTGGTTGTTTTACCTGATCAGATGTTTGAAACAGATTTTTCAACTAACAGTGGTTTTAATAAAACAGTGGTTGTTTTATCTGAATCAGTGGTTTTAAAACAGATTTTTCAACCAAAGTGTTATTTTAGCAAAATTTGATTTTCTGAAAACATTTTAATGTTTTTATTGAAAACATTTTTGTTGTTTTTAATCCATGTTTAACATTCCAATTCGAGAGATCAGATTTGTGAAGGTAGATGTGTCTAAAGCTTTTGTCAGCACATCTGCCAACTGATCCTCTGTTGGAACATGGTGCAGAGAAATCAAACCTTTTTCATAGCTATCCCTGACAAAATGATGTCTGATATCTATGTGCTTGGTGGTTGAGTGGGAGACTGGATTTTTGATGATATTTTCAGCAGCTTGGCTATCCAACATGAGTGGAGTCCTTAGTGCAGTTATCCCAAAATCCAGTAATTGATTTTGAAGCCACATAAGTTGGGCTGTACAGCTTGCAGCAGCAATGTATTCAGCTTCAGCAGTGGATGTTGAAACAGCTGCTTGCTTTTTGCTTTGCCAAGAGACTAAGGCATTCCCTAGAAACTGGCACCCTCCTGATGTGGACTTCCTTGTGGTATGGCAGCCAGCAAAATCACTATCTGAATAACCTGAAAGCTCAATGTTTCCATTAGCAGGATACCAGATACCAAGTGTGGGAGCACCTTTTAGGTATCTGAAGATCCTTTTCACAGCAATAAGGTTAGACTTTCTAGGAGAAGCCTGAGATCTAGCACACACACAGGTTGCAAACATAATGTCTGGCCTGGATGCTGTTAAGTACAATAAAGACCCAATCATGCATCTATAGTGTGTCTGATCAACAAGTTCATCCTTTTCATCATCAGTGAGTGGCTTGACAGTGCTCATGGGTGTACTACATGGCTTACAATCATTCATCTCAAATTTTGTTAACAAGTTTTTCACATACTTGTTTTGATGAATGAAAGTGCCATTTTGCAGTTGCTTCACTTGGAGACCAAGAAAGCACTGAAGTTCACCCGTTGCACTCATTTCAAACTCTGCTGTCATGAGTTCCCTAAACTCCTCACACATTTTATTACATGTGGATCCAAAAATGATGTCATCCACATATATTTGAACAATCATTAAATCTTTTCCTTTCCATTTTAAAAACAAGGTTTTGTCAATTTTACCTCTAGTGAAACCAATGGATAAGAGAAAAGTAGAGAGAGTTTCATACCAGGCTCTTGGTGCTTGTTTGAGTCCATACAATGCTTTGTTAAGCTTGTAGACATGATCAGGATGGAATGTGTCTTCAAAACCAGGTGGTTGACATACATAGACCTCCTCCTGAATTTTGCCATATAGGAAGGCACACTTGTTGTCCATCTGAAACACCTTAATGTTGTGGTTGACAGCAAAGGCTAAGAAAAGTCTGATTGCCTCTAGCCTTGCAACAGGGGCAAAGGTTTCATCATAGTCAATACCCTCTTCTTGTCTGAAGCCTTGAACCACTAGCCTGGCTTTGTTCTTGACAACTATACCCCTTTCATCAGTTTTGTTTTTGAAGACCCACTTTGTGCCAATAGGACAGACATCCTTAGGCAGTGGTACAAGTTCCCATACTTGTTGTCTTTTAAACTGAAGGAGTTCTTCTTGCATGGCTTCTACCCAACTGTTGTCTTTCAGTGCCTCTTGGTACTTGACAGGTTGTGTAAGGGATAGAAAGCCTGCAAAAAGACAGATGTTTGAAGATTGGCTCCTTGTGAGCACACCTTCTCTGATGTTGCCAATGATTTGATCTGGTGGATGAGCTCTTAGGTAGATTAAATCTCCCTGATATGGTATGATGGCATTTTGTGGTGAAGGACAGAGGTTTGGAGACTCTGTTGACATAACATCTGTTGGCACTTCTGAAGAGGCAACAGATGTTTGAAATGGAGGTGGAGGAATGGGTCCAAGTGGTGTAAGATTGGACTGACTTTTGTCAACAGATGATTGACTCTTGTCAACAGATGATTGAACAGTGGATTGGCTAGGTGAATCAGTGGATTGAAGATAAGACTGGCCAACAGTGGCTGACTCAGCTGTGACAGAGTTTTGACAGTTGTTTTGAACCACTGCTTCCTCTGATACAGGATAAACTTTGTAGTGGTCTGGAACCACAACATCTATTATGTAATCTTGTTGTGAAGATTGTGGAGTACCTGCAGGGTTAGTTTTGACAGCAATATCTTCAAATTTGAATTTATCTAAATCAAACAACTCAGCAGGGTTTGCTGGGATTTTTAAAGAAGAAAGTTCATTGAACTTCACATTCAGAGTTTCTTCTATTGTTTTAGTCCTTGTGTTAAACACTTTATAGCCCTTTGCAATAGAAGAATACCCCAGAAAATATCCACAATCCACTTTGGCTGCAAATTTTGAAATGGAATCTTTAAGATTTAAAATGAAACATGGGCAGCCAAAGACTTTGAAAAATGATATCAGTGGTTTGATTTTAAACAGAATTTCATAAGCAGTCTTTTGATGTCTAGAGTTGATTAAAACTCTGTTTTGAACATAACAAGCAGTGTTTACAGCTTCTGCCCAAAAGGACAGAGGTAAACCAGAGTCTGCTAGCATTGTTCTTGCAGCCTCAATGAGAGTCCTGTTCTTCCTTTCAACCACCCCATTCTGTTCTGGTGTTCTTGGGATACTGTACTGCCTTACAATCCCTTTTGACACACAGAAATCATCTAACTCCTTATTTTTAAACTCTGTTCCATTGTCACTCCTAAAGACTTTTACTGGCAAGTCATATTGTTTTTCAACTTTGGTAACAAAGTCCTTCAAGATACCTGCAGTCTCATCTTTAGAGTGTAAAAAGTAAGTCCATGTAAACCTAGAAAAATCATCAACTATGACAAGACAAAATCTTTTCCTTCTTAGACTCATGATTTTTACAGGGCCAAACAAGTCCATGTGCAACATTTGTAAACACTGACTGGTTTTGGACTCATCAATGGATTTGTAAGAGCTTTTATGTTGTTTACCTTTTAAACAGGAAACACAATGCTCATCACATTTGAATTCTTTTGATGGTAAACCTCTGACAAGGTTTTGTTTGGAGAGTGAGTTGATAGTTTGAAGGTTGGTGTGACCAAGTCTCCTATGCCACAATTCTGTCTCTTTTGTAGAGGCAGCTGAGAACAGACAGACATTTGCAGTAGGATTATCCTTCAACATATCAACCACATACACATTGCCACTTCTGTGAGCAACAAGTTGTGCTTTGCTCTCAGCAATGATGGTGTTAATCTTTTCTACAGCCTCTGGGCCAACAATCTTACAAGTTTGCTTAGTGAAAAATGACCCAAACCCTTTGTCACTCATTTGTGATACACTAAGTAGATTAAATTTTAGATTGTCTATTAGATTAACATTTTCAAACTTAAGTCTCCCTGCTTTGACAGTACCAAAACCCAACACTTTACCTTTAGAATCATTACCAAAGGATATATCACCCCTCCATGAGCAAGAAAGTCCAGAAGAAGGGCTCTACATCCAGTCATGTGCCTGGAGCCTCCACTATCTACATACCATAAACTGTCTAAACAAGCAGAAGCTCCCTGCACATCAGTAAGGATTTTAGTTTTGGTGAGTGTCCAAAGCCAAATTGGCTTTGGATGGGTCCTTAGCTGTCTCAGCCTTAAGTTGAGGAGAATGATCAGTAGTTTGGACTAGCTTTTGAACTAGATTCAACAGCTGCAGTTGACCATTTGCCAGTGCTTGTATGTCCACACTTGGTCCAGCAGAGGTTTGATCATTTCCTATCAGTTGTTGAAAACCATGAGGATGTCTGTTCACTTTTGGTTTTGAAGGCCTCTTGGGCTCATCATAAACATGTGGCAGACGATGACAAGTGGGTTGTCCATATCCTCTTGGTAATCTGTTAACAGGTGGAGCATCTGTTACCTGAACCTCTCTGGGAGCAGAGTTTTTGTTCAGACTTTGGGTAACAGATGTTTGGACTGATTCAAAAGTCTGTTTGGATTTTCCTTTTGAAGTACTCATCACTTGACTCTCCAGAGTTTTAGCCTTATACTCTTTTATCTTTTCATCAAAATTTTTGAGATATAAGCACTCTTTTGTTTTGTGATTCTTTTTCTTGCAGATTGAACATTCTTTAGATTTTGAATCATTTAAACTTGTTGTTTTGTTGATGTCATATGCTTTTAGAAGAAAACAGTTTTTGGTGACATGGTTCTTCTTTTCACAAAAATCACAAAACAAGTTGTTCTTGGCTTTCCCTTTTTCTTTCTTCTTTTCAACAGATGTTTCATCATCTGTTGGAAGACTTACTAGAGGGATAACCTTGGCCTGTGGTGCCATTTTACCATCAGAGGTTTTGAAGGTCATTGGTTTGAAATTTTCAAGGACTTCACACTCATCTGACCATGTTGGTTTGAATTGATATTTCTCAATTTCATCAAATGAGGGTGTACCTTCCAACTTTTCAAGAATGATTTTCTTGCCATTGGGTTCAGTAACCTTGATTTCTTGACCTTTTGAGTTTGTAGGGATGACCTCAACCAACTGTGGTTCCTTTTTGTCAGTGGTTTGTGAAACTTGATCAGTGGTTTTAAAACCAAACCCAAATTTCACATGACTTTTAGATTGTTGGTTGACAATCATCTCAAAACCCTTTGATGATTCCACCCATTTCTTACATTCAACTTGGGTGGACTCAAGCTCCTTCTTACAACTATGATATTTTGTTATCATAGTCTGAAGCTGGTCTTTGGTTATGCTTGCTTCATGTTTTAGACTGCTGATTTCAGACTCTTTTTCAGATATTTTTGATTTTAACTCTTTTGTTAATTTTTCAACCTGAATTTCTGAATCCAAAATTTTCTTTCTAAAGTTTTCATTCACCTCTTTTATCTTAGCAAATGCTACAATACATTTGTCTGAGCACAAGTCATTTAAGATTTGAGGAGATACCTTAGCAGCAGCCATCAAGGCACAGTTACACTGGCAGTCACAGTCATCACTACCCCAGGGGTCTGATAGATTCACAACCTCCACTTCAGATTCTTCAGCTGAAACAATCTCACCAACAACACCATCAGTCACATTTTCAGACATAGACACCACTTCCTCAGAATCAGTCTCTTCAACAATTGTTTCTAGTGCCATAAAACAAAAATCCTTTTCAGTGTTGGCAACTAGAGCAATGTTGTCATCTGTTATCTCATCTGGTAGACTGCTCCAATCAACAAAGCCTTGAGTAAAGAAACTCTGTTGACCTGGTTGACTGGTCTCTGCAGGAGCAGAGGGTGGAGTAACAGTCATAGGCACAGGGGCCTGAGCAACAGGTGTTTGGACATAGTGATACTGAGGAACAGTGGTTTGGACATAATGCACAGGAACAGTGGTTTGGGTCTGTGCAAAGTGAGCAGTGTTTTGCACATTAGGTACATTAGGGATGGTCTGATAAGTGTTGGTCTGTGGTCTTTGATTTGGATAGGTGATCATAGGAACTCCATTTTGACTCCTACACTCCCTAGCAAAATGACCCATTCTATGACATTTGTAACACTTTATCTTTGATTTATCCAACCCAACCTTTGACCCACCATGTAAACCTGGGTACCTCCTGCCAGTTTTCTTATAGAAGTTATTGGTTCTAATACTGAGCAGGGCAACCTGATGTAAGATGTCCATTTCTTCTAGGTCCAAAGGGTCAATGTATTGCAAATCATTGTACACAAAAGATGAATTATCAGAAGCCTGGATATCACCACTAGCTGTGAAAGCACAGTTGTTTGGTGATGAGTAAGAATCATTATTGAAACCAGTTGTTATGTCAATGTAATGATCATAACTCTGATCCTTACTACTTCCAGAACCATCATCCTGACCCAACAGTGCAGTATTACCAAATACATAGTCATCTGACACTTTGCCAGAGTCCTCGAGCTTCTTTTTCTGGTTAAGCTCCCTTTCATAAGTCAGGAGCTTACCATGAAGCTGGGTCAGGGTTAGGTCTTTGAATCCGATAGAGTTTCTCATAACAATAGCTATAGTGTCCCATTTGTCCTGAAGTGATCTAAGAAACCTATGATTCAGTGTTGAATTAGGAAAAGTTAGACCAACCAGTTTAAGTTCACTAATTAGACAGTTAAACCTTTCAAACTGTTGTGTTAATGACTCCCCTTTTATGTGACTAAACGTTTCATATTGTTGGTTAAGTATTTCACGGTTGTTTTCAATCACATCATCAGTTCCCCCGAATTGCTCTTTAAGAGCATCCCACAGTTCTTTAGCACTATTGCAGTGCAAGAGACCGGCATAGATATCATTCGGCAGTGCCATGGCTACTATGCTGAAAGCCTTGGCATCTAGCTCGATTTTTTGAAAATCTTGCTCTGAGTAGTTCTCAACACTCTTTGGTACTTGGATCTTTGGATCCTCGGCACTCGGTACCATTGGAACATGTGGTCCAAATACTACCGATTTCCAGCACCCTGTGTTCTGTTGTGCTAACACATGAGCTACCCGACGCTGCCAGATGTTGTATTCTGACCTGACAAGCATCGGAGGCTTGTTGTGTGTGCCAGTGTTGTGTGGATCTTGATTAAGTGAAGTCATTCTCTTGGTTTTTTCAAAAACAAAGTCTGTTTACTAACTGCTGAAACGAAAATAAACTATTACTCTGTTTTAACCCGACAAACAAACGATATCAATGATTGTGAGCTGATCTGTGTATTAAATTGATTGATTAGATCAGATTTAATTGACCAAGCTCTGATACCAATTGTTAGGATCTGAGTATTGGATTGTTTTGATTAATTATGAAATATGAATGAAGTATAAATGGAAAGTGCAGCGGAATAAAGAATAATCAAAACATAGAGAATAATTGTTATCAATCGAATGCTTTCATTAAAGTTGAAAGATTACAAAGGTACAATTATAACTCCCCCTCAGCCTGATCACTCAGAGTTTGTTTGTCTAGAGAGAATGACGAGTGACAAATAGAACAGTACAAGTACTGTTCTATTTATAGACAAGTACAAACCTCTGATGATCACTTAGCTGACGTCACCTAGAAAGCGACCCCTAACTGACTAACAAACTACAACATCTGTTAAACAATAAACTACTGTTACATTGAAACTACTGAAGGAAAACTCTGTTAGGCTAAAAACTCTGATGTCTTCTTAACATCTGTTGAACCAAAGTACTGTTGGTTCAACAGACCTTTGTTCTTCAGATCCTTGATCAGCACTTGTTCTTTATCAGACTTTTGCTCTTCAGACTTTATCCATCAGACCTTTCATCAGCAGCAGTTGTCTTGTATCAGATGTTTAAGTCATCAGCAGTTTGGGAATCAGCAGTTCTTTGGAGGAAGCTTTCTTGTAAACTCTGTTATTTATTCATGATCAACACTTAGTATATTTTGGCTTTCAATCATCTGTTCTTCTCCAGGTCAGCAGACCCAACAAAACCCTAGTCGATTGTTTTAGGGGGGGTAGTAATCAAACACTAGGCTTAAAAACAACCAAAACCGTAATTCGATTTTGTAAACCCTAGTTTTTAGGGAAAATAATCGATTATGTTTTAATTGATTAAATTGTTGGTTAATTAGGCTTAGTCGATGTTGTTAGATCATGTTCCAATAAAAAAAAACAATGGTTAAAATGATCAAAATCAGGAATTGAATTTTTTAAATGAAGAACAGTTACATTCGTACCCATAAGAGGTCGAATGAAGTTTAAAAGGGTCGAATGAAGAAAGTTTTGACTCACTCGAACTCGCAGAAACTCATTTGAACCAACGATAGTTCGAATGAAATATGTAACAAAATGAAATTTTTATTTTTTAATATGATATGAAGTATTTTTGTGATTTTGTTTTTGTATAGATAAAATGGCTGAACAACAAGAACCCAAAGAGGTTAAATTCGAACCAAAGCACAACTGTTGTGTGTACATTGGAGAGGTTTACCACAAGTATGTTGAATTTAGAGGAATCATTGAATTTCTCAGAAGATCTAGGATTGTATATGCCATTGCCCAGACACATCCAATCTATAAAGATCACCAAGTAGAGTTTTGGACAACTGCTACTCTTACTTTCTAGGAAGGCAAGTCCATCATTCACAGCAAAATTCAAGGTCAAGATATTTTTGTTGGCAAAGAGGATTTCAGAAAGGTTTTACGTTTAACTGACAAATTTACCATGGGCAGTCAGAGAGCTTGTTTCTTGAGGATGAAATATTTTGCGCCAATCACATAGTGCCAACTGAACAACGCGAATGTCTCTCCACCATTCAAATACCTTTTACATGTTGTTCTGCATGTATTTGGATCTGTACAAGGTGGATTTGATGTACTAAGACATACACTCAGTTCACTTGCTGTGGCGTTGATCCTGAACAAAGATTTTAATGTCTTTGGAATGCTATTCAGTCACATGAAAGAAGTGTTGGAAGGACTGACAAGTTTCTGATGTATCCGAGATTCATGCAAATGATCTTTGATGACAAGTATCCGTTACTGAGAAGAGATCCATTGAAGATTGTCAATCAGGAACACATGAATATGACAACTTTGAACAGGATGAGAACCTATAAAGGAAAGGCAGGTGATGACAAACCACCAAATAGAAGGTTATTTGGACGTCTCGGTAATGTGGCATATCAAGATCCAGGTAAAAGATGCAGTAAGGCATCCGAATAGTAATTCTGATTTGGATACGCCTTTAGTTCCTGTTAATTGTAGATGCACCAAGTGCGACTAGTGATTGGATCTACAATATTAACATATGTTAGAAGTGCTGATGGATTGAAAGTGGAACAGAAGTGGGCGAATGTAGAAGAAATGGGGCGAAGGTGAAGATAAACTGGGCGAAGGTAGATGGAACCTGATCAGAAGAACACATTCGTACCAAGTAGTGGGCGAATGTGGAAGAAGTCCACATTCGACCATCTATACTGGGCGAATGTGCAGACACTATAAATAGAATTTGTGTGTTTTTGAGTTAGGTAGAGTTTTAGTTGAAGTGTGTGTTTGTGTCAGGTTCTAGGTGTAATTGAGAAAGTGTGTGTACTGAATAGATTAACTAGGAAGCCTATTGTAACAAGTTTTTATGAATGTTAATCTATGAAAAAGCTTTGAAAATGATGTTAATTGTGTTTTGATCCGAGTTTTATCAGTTTGTTCAGAACTAGGGTTTCCGCACCTGGTTTTGTGACTTGTATGATCAATTAATCCTGTTTCATCTAAAATCTTTCGTTTACATTAATAGAGGAGAAAAGACAAAACACCAAGTGATAAACAAGGGTGCTAAATCTATAGGAAAGGGAAAAGAGAAGGTCGTTGAAACTAAAGCTAAAGCAAAGAAAAAGGGAAAAGCAAAGACAACGCTTGTTAATGAAGATTCGGAAGAAAGTGAAGTTAAAGAAGTATGGGATTCAGAAGAAAAAATTGTCAAGGACACTCATCCCAAGGCCAAGTACTCCTAATCCTATTGATCAGGTTGTTGTAGAACAATTGGGTAGAGGTTATGTAGAAGAGAATGAGAATTTAATTGTTGAGGATGTTGATTCAGAAGGATCTCTTGTTGCTCCTATCTCTAATAAATGTGGACGAGGTTTCAAAATAATGTCTAACAAAGAGTCATCTAAGGTTAGGAGGGAGAAATAGATTGATTTACTTTTTAAGGGTAAGAAGGTGCCTGCAGTTTCAGTCACACAATCAGTATCCCAAGCAGCTAAGAAACAAAAGATTGTTCAAGAAGCAGAAGCTCAACAAAACCCAGATTATGTATCTAAATCATTTAAGAGTCTTCTTTCAAGTTAAAGCCATCAGTAGAGAAACCCCAAGCAGAAGTTGAAGATCAAAAGTGATTGTTTCTGAAGAAGTTATGAAGATAGTTAATCAATAGATTGGAGAAGTGATGAAGATGTTCTCAAAGCATGACTCAGATATCAAGCAGATGAAAGAAAACGAAAAAGATATGATGCAGATAGTCATTGCTTCGAAGGAAAAACAAGACGAACTTGAAGAAAAAGTTAAAACTCTCCAAATAGAGAATGCTAAATTGAAAGAATCCAGCAAGAAAAGTAATAAGAAGATTATGATGATTGAGAAAGAGAATAAGAAGCTGAGAAAGATAATTGATGATCTGTATGCTGAGGCACCTCAATTGAAAGGTGCTGGTGATAAAGAGGAGGAAGAAGATGATGATGATGATGATGAGAAAGAACAGCTTGATTATAGTGGTACAGATGATGATGATCAAGATAATGATGCTAAAGATGATGATGATAATGCTTCAGGTGGTGGAAATGCAAATAAAGAGAAGTCAGCAAGTTCAAATGATTCAGATGACGATGCTGATCATTTTCATTTGAGAAGAGATAAAAGACAAAAGTTGATAAACAAGCTTCTAGTTCAAAACCTAGTGGAATGACTGATTCTGACAAGAGAATGTTAAAGAAGATGATGAAAAGAGGTCGTTACACCATTCAACTCACTGGAAGGTTTCCATAAATTTTTGTGAACAATTATATGAGATATCAGCTTGAATATCAAGATCCAGATTTGGAAGATGGAGAAGTTACTGCTGCAGTTACAAAAGAGATTCTTGAAGGAATTACGTAGCAAGCTAGACTATCTTTAGAAGACAAAGAAATACCTAATATTCCAGTTACTGAACCAGGACAAAACTTTGATGATAGAGACACGAGTAACTTCAATGAGGTCGAAATATAAGATATATCTCATGAAGAGTACCCCGAGTATTATAACATGAAGGACAAAACAAGTATTCCAATCATTAATGACGAGATCTTGAAAGAAGCAAAAAAGGTTGATGAGGATAAAGGAAAGAAGATCATTGATGAGGTTTTTGATAATGAAGCAGAAAAAGCTGAAGTGTTTAAGCAATCTGACGCTTTGAAGACTTTACTTAAGAAGTTGAGAGAGGATGAAGATAAACGTCCAATTCCAGGAGTTCAAAGCGAATTCTATAAATTTCATAACAGAATGTTCAAAGGAAGAGCCATATCCTGGAAATTCTTTCCTCAGTTGATATGTATTGGGATAAAATAGGAGAAGGGAATCTTGTATTTTTGCAGATTTCATGATATTCGAACTCTTCCATATTGGGTTGTACGAGATGTTTGTAGACATAAGCTTTTGGGTGTTGAACATGCAAATGTATTAGAATGGTTTGCTGAGAAGATGACGAGTGAAAGTCATACGAAGTGGGATTTATTTAAGCCACAATATCCAAAAAGAATTGTTCACAAAGAGATTGATCCAAAGAACAATTTACCGTATGTGACATTGAGGTACAAATCACCTAGATGCATAAAGAAGATACCTTTGATGCCTATCCAACAACATTTTAGCAACGATTTTGCTTTCTGGTATTATGATTGGAGGATGGGTGAGGCTGTGATTGTTTTACACGACAAGAATCCGAAGCTTACGTGTAAAAAGATACACGTGTTCGATCCGATGTGGCTAATCAATTCACGTGTTCGATCCGATGTGGCTAATCAATTGTTCGAAAGAAGACATCGACACATTTTACTACAACCATATTCACATTGATGTACTTGATTTGGATAAAGCTTGGAGATTCCAGAGGGCTGTATGTTTCTGTTTTGCATGGGGAGTGTTTGTTGGGTGTGATTACAAGAAGTTGTTGGGTAAAATAATGAAGTTGAGACCGGAACCAAAGAAATGCACATCTACTACTCAAGGTACGAGTGTGAAGAAGAAATTGAAGATCAAGTTGAAGACGAACAAGTAAGAACAATACGAGCAAAAGCCAAGGGGGACTTGTAGGTACATATTGTGGCTGTCGCTTTCAGATTTCATGAATAAAGTTGAAGAGTTGAAGGAATAGGAATCAGCTGGTTCGACCCAAGATAACAACTCAAATGTATATCTAACAATCTGATTCGACCTCTAATTGACTCGTTCGACCTAACGACACTCCGAATGAAGATGAACACATTAGAAAGAATGTAACACTGATAGGTTCGACCTCTAAACACCTAAAATGAACTAACAAACACTAGATTCGACCTAAAATCAGTTGATTCGACCTCAAACACACCTTGATTTGACCTAACCCATCTGGAAACTCATTTTTCTTCAAAATATCGATGATTTTAATCTGATTTTCTCAAAAGTTGTTGAATTTCAACGCAAATTCTTAGGCTTTGATTCGGATTGAATGTAAATCAAATTTCTTGAAAGAATTTTTATTTTATCCGTAAAAACTAGTCTGAATCAATCAAAGCCCATTGTTTTTCAAAGTTCATGCAAAACAACAAACATTTTGATGATTTTGATGAAAAATTTGCACAATTTGTATCAATTTACAGTCTTGTGATTGAGCAATGACTCTGATACCACTTTGTAGGATCGGTTTATGACAAAAACATACAAAGATCACACGAGAATGAGCAAATCAAGTGCAGAAGCCCTAATTCGCATGCAAAATGATACGTAATCAGAACACGTAAAGATCCATTTTCAATATGTTACCATTAATATTATCAAAATAAAACTTACAATATAGAATATTATGAAAAACACAAGTTCGGAAGTTTCCTAAACACACACTCGAAACACACACACACACTTAAAGACTAACTATTAACAATAATAATTGCCCAAAACTATATATAGACCTATCTATTCGACCTCTCAAAGGTGCGAATGAACCATTCGACCATACGATGGTGCGAATCAAAACAATAATAAACTTCCAACCTTCATTCGACCTTGTAAATTCTTCATTCGACCCCTCGACCATTCGAATGAACATGTAAATATACCAAAGCTTCAACTCTTTAACTTTATTCATGAAATTCGAAAGCGACAGCCACAATATCCACCTACATTGTTCAACCTGAGGGAGATGAAGGAGGTGATGATAATGAGGGTGGTCAAGGACCTGAGGGGGATTCTCCTTGGGCCTTCACTAACTCGTGAAGCTCCAATTGAACCATCTGCCACGTCTGCAACTACTGCGCCAGGAATCTTTGTGCCAGTGTCTAAACAACCAACATCTGTTGCTCCTAGTTCAACAATTGTTAAAGCCAAATCATAAAGAACTAGAAGAAGTGATCTGGGCAAGGAAGTAGAGTCAATGCCAGTGATTGTTAGTGGAGAAGATGTTCCAGTAGTTTCGCCAATGGATGATACTAATAGTGAATCAATCAAGGATGATGAGTCGATTCTTTGTAGAGTAATGAAACAAAGTGTTCAGGATGAACATCTGAGGCAGATCCGTGAGGAAGACCCTACAAGAGCACGAGATGCTGCACAAAGAGAGAGAATACATGAGGGATCCGGAGTATGCGAACCTGAGTTTCTATACAACTATGCGTCCCTACTAATTGTGCTACATGGCTGCTTGGATTTTATTTGAAACGAACAACCTTTTATTCAATCGTTCCTGTCATCTCCAATTTCAACATAAACCCTAATTGGCCATTCGATCCAATTGACAACACCAACAGTTTCGATTACGATTCAAACCTTTGGGGTTTTATACTAGGATCAGAAACGACCAAGAAAAATTATGCAATTAGAACTTACAAGACCTGGATGAGGGCTATAAGAGGTTGTCCAGGTCTGAAGGTCTCCAGTGACTCAGTCACGATCACAAAACATTGGAAGCCTGAAATTGAATCGTGGTATAGTATCAGAAGGTGCCGACTAAGGGGTTTGGAATGGTTTTTATGCACGAAAACAATACAATCTTGTGATTGATTACGGGCTGATACCCCCATGATATTTGGATCGATAATTTCAATAAATGGGTCAAACAAAACGCGTTTTAACCGTTTAGGAAGCTTTGATGTTGATTAGACATATTAAATGGTGACTGAATTAGGTTGTCAGATTCGGATGGTGAGTTAATTTGCTGATTTGTCGTCGGGTTTAAAAATCCGGGTGATAATAAATATAAATGGAATTCAAACCTGGATAGGTGTAAGCACATGGTCCAGTGCTTTTGTGTGTGTGTTTGGTGTTCCACCCGGTCACTGACCAAGTTTCGAGACATCTGGTTGGCATCTTTTTCTGTATTGAGTTTTGACAATATTATTATCTTATAAATCTTTTGTATTTATATAAAACGTAACTCTAAATGGAAATATGTTATAGAACTTGAGTTTTCAATTGTTTTTATCAAACATGATTTATAAACACTTATAAATCTAAAAATGTATTATTATTATTATCATTATATAAACATATAAAAAGGTCAAAATATATCGTTTATTGGGAAAATTTTGCATTTATTACAATATTATGACTTTGACATGACTAAAAAGTTAAAATTTTAGGAGTGATGAGTAACTAAAATATGGTTATAAAATACATGAGAATGTGACATAACTAGTAAAAACGGGAATTCTTATTAGTTTAATATTTGGGGAAATTTACGTAAGGTTACAATCTCCCCTACTTTTAGGAACTTCGTCCCAAAGTTAAAAGAAACCATAGAGTTGAGGGTGGTTGGCTTGTGTTTGCAAGAAATTAAAAGAAGGGATAGAGGTTCCAAAAATGGCACCAGATTTTATGTCTCATGAATGGGAGTTGAAGTGTTAGGAATATATGGCTAGGAGAATTCATAATGGATTAACAAACAAATTGAGTCATGAGCCTTGGGACCACTACGGGGCCTAGGTTTGAGGTAAGCATAAACCACCAAGTTCTTATGATGAATGTTGAGGCACTTATGGTAATGGAATCTAGGTTACAATGCATCTTGTTGAACTACTAAGCTTAACTAGGACTAACGCTTGGTTCAATCCCAGTCCATTTTGTACACCCTCTTAGTGTTTACTGTTTATATATAGGGTGTACTGTAGCTAACCAACCACACCTTTAGTGTTTTAAAAACATACGGATCGTCTACCCGAGCGTCTGGTTCAATCCCTAGTTTCACTTTCAATGCACCATAAGTGTGTATATATAGAGTGTACTGTAACTAACTCACCACACCTTTGGCACTTCGAAGGTGTACTGAAAACAAACATCCTAATAGAAATACATCCTACCTTAACTTACCTGTAAATTTGTGATTACGTTCCAGACCGCAATCACCAATTTACCTTACATTAGGGTTTTACGTCATTCTAATCAAACAACACGTTGAGTCACATGCTTGGTATCCTAATGGACAAGTTCCCTTTGTCTCGTGTATCAAATGTTCTAGATTTATGCATCAAAAGACAAGTTCAATCATGTTTCAAGTAACGACTTGCAAGCATCTAAACAATTAAGTTTCATGTATAGTGTGCTCAAACGCTTGGAATAAACAGGCATAGATGCATCGAGTTCCCAGTAACGATTCCTAGGGTTATAAACAGCTTAGTTCAAACATCATATACCAAATTTGAAGTATTATGATAGTTAAATTCCAACATGCCATAGAAATTATTTGAAACATTTAAAACCAAGGTTCAAATAGAAATTGTCTGCTTCAAAGTTGAATCAAACAAAAATTTGAATTCAAAAAGGATGGTCTTAGCGTCAAAAGATCCATTGATTCAGTAGTTCCAATTGATTCATCCTTAAGCTGGAGGGTTGCGGTTTAGATTTGAATGTTTCAGTGAGTCGGGGATTTTAAACACAATGTTGGGTTTTGAAAATCAAGATTTAATGTGAGGTGTTTTGCATGATGGACTCGTTTTCATAGAAAAGAAGTGATTAGAACGTTTTGAAAATCCCTTGTTACTCCAATAAATTGTTACTTACACATTTGAAATTAAGAAAGTTAGTTTGTGGGAATAAATGACTCCTGACAAAAATAGTTTGTGAAATTTCCAGGCTATGAAGGTTTTACGAAATTCAATAATCTTTAGTATTGGTACTAGGGTATCACCCAAAATTTTAAAATCTTGGGTATGAAGAAGTTTTATTGTTGAGGATACTTCAAAGATAAATAAATAAATAATTTAAAAATGTAAGGGGAGGTTTAAAATAAAATTGACAAGAAACGCCAAAAGTAATAGGTTTAAAATATATAACATGTTGTAAAGGAAATCTTATGAATTGAGTTAGAGGTTGAAAATAATCAAACATGTGGGTAATATTGTAAAATTAACAAATGATCATGAAATCGCTAATGGGTAAATTATACAAGAAATGAAATGGATTTAAATTGTAAAAGTTTTGAGTTTCAAAACTCAGGTTTTAATGAGAGTAAGGCATTTTCTAAAACACAATGAGAACAAGGATCATGAGATCGTATAAAATATCAAATAAATGAAAGTGATGAAATAAAACATAAGGAGTGTAGTCATTTATTTATTAATTAAAATGAATAAACAAAAACGTTGACTTATCAAAGTTTTTGGATTCTAATAACATTCGCGAAGACGTGCTTTAGCCTATAAGTGAACAGTCATCCCGAGGATTCCCAAGTAGGCATATGGGTCCCTCATCTGAATGGGATTTATGCGAAATGCCAGGCCTTAGACAGAAACTTAGAATACACACGCTCACCCTTCCAGATTGCACGTGTTCCTTATTAGAACCTATAAGACTTTGACGACATTATCAAGAACAGTCCATGCTTGAGCCTGAGGAGTTTGTTCTAACAATCTAGGGATGGATCATGAGCAGGTGATAAAGAGTAGACATCTTGTAGGAGCTTAGGTAGGGATAGAGAATAGGACGGAGATAGAGAATAGAAGGTAGGTAGAGTTTGCAAGTAAGAGAAGCATGTACTGGTTAAAATCATGGGGTTATAGACTAGATTATTTGTATAACGTAATTCCCTATAACCATGGTTCTGATACCAATCTGTAATACACTAAACGATGGCGGAAACATCGAGGTGTCACGTAGTGATGATTGTATAATAGCGCATGGTACTAAAGTTTTCACATGTTTTATTATTCCAAAAGTTTGTACATACAAATTTCAAGTGAGCAAAAGTACATAATTTTCAACTAATGACTAAAGCTTCAAGCATCCTATGTAGCCAATAGATTGTGATTCCTCCTTGTGACAATTGAATCCATGTTAATTTGAAAAGATGGGGGGCCAACTATAAATAGTTGGTGAGAATACATAGGTTTTAATGCGACAAAAATGATAGTTTTTTTAGTAATTAACAAGTCAACGTAGTATCTACGGCAGTATGTGAGAACAAAACCTACTGGGAACTAAGTATGGATACCAACCAATCATGTGACTAAGTTAAATGAATCAAATGAATCCTTGTATTAATGAATCTCAAATAGCATGTTCACCACAGTTAAGTTCAAGACAAGTGCACAAAGATAGCACACAAAGACCTCATGTAATTTATATTTAATCAAGAAATGATTTGAACATGTTTCACCCTAAAAATGTAAAACAGTAAAAAGGGGCTATGTAAACTCACATTGAATAATAGTAAATTACACCAAAAGTAGTATATGCTGGCAAGAATCCCGAGGAATTATCCTAGTTTAAATGATTGGAAAGCAATAAGTTTTAGGACTTAATCATGTCTAAGTGTTCTAAGTCTATGGCGTTCTAGGGTTTTGGTATAGGAATGGTATTTATTTGAAAATAAATGTAATAAATAATTGATAATTGATTGTAAATAGTTTATAAATATTAAGGTAGCACAATAATATGGTTACTTGTATCCATTTGTTAGGGAAACATTGTTAAGTTATAATATTACATAAAAATAATTTTTGTCTAATTATTTTCATGTTTAAAAGTAACAAAATGATTCATTGTTTAAAATACATAAACACTTTCTATAGTTAAGAATAATATTTTTTTTACTTTATTGAGAATAAAATTTATATCTAGAAATAATTTTTGTGAAATTTTGGTATAAAAACGATTAAAACGGATTTATAATGAATTATTTATAATTAAAACAAGAAATTACATTAAAAATGATAAATATACATTTTTTTTTCAAAATTAAAAACAAAGTTTTTGGTTTATAAAGTTTAGGAAATTTGTAGAGGATTTAAATTCATTTATGATATTTGAATGAATATTTAAAGTTAATATAAATACAAAATTTGTTAAATAATAATGTGCAAAAAAGAAAAATGAGATAAAAGAAAAAAATGAAGCAGTCCCTGGGTTTTGAACCCGAGACGTGCTCATAACAACAATGCTTCCTTACCAACTGTGCTACATGGCTTTTTGGATTTCATTTGAAACGAAATACCTTTTATTCAATCATTCCTGTCATCCCCAATTTCAACATAAACCTTTTAGCCATTCGATCCAATTGACCACAAGTTAATAGCCAAAATTGTCCCTGAGGTTTGGCCAGTTTTGTCACATCAATCCAAAATCGAAACCTTTTACATTTGGGTCCTTCAGTTTTATATTTTTTTTTGCCAAAATCGTCCCTTGCACTATCCCAGTTAAATATTGTCGTTAAGTTGGGGTGTATTTATGACTTTTCACCTAGTAAATCCAGGGATTTTGGACATTTTGTATACTTTATTTATTAAATTTTTTTTATTTCTTTTTTTAGCCTTAAAAAAAACTCTACTCTCTCCCCTGCATCTATTTTCAAGTTCAAACCATCACTATCACTATAATGACAACACCTCACCAAAACCATTTTAGTGAAAACCATCTAACCCAATCTCACTATAAAAACCCTTAACAAAAACCCATACCCATTTTATTAAATCTGATATTATTAAACACACACACAAAGTACACTTACATAGAGAGAGGGGGGAGGGAGGAGCACGAGAGAGATGGAGATGGAGATAGGTGGATCTCCGGTCACGGCGGCGGAGGTCCGGCTACTCCCCTTCCCTCTGATAATACTCCCAAACAACACACCCATACTACAGATCTATAGAGAGAAAGAGAGAGAGAATGGTCGATAGATAGAGAAGGAAAGCTGAAATGAGAAAAAAAGCAGAAGCGGTGAGAGGTAGAGAGGACCAGGTTTAGATGTGGAAGAAGGTGGGGAGGTGGGTCCCACTTATTAAAAAAATAAAGGGTCATGCAAAAAGACCTAAATACGCCTCAACTTAACGAGATAATTTAACTGGGTTAGTGTCAGGGCTGATTTTGGCAAAAGAACGTAAAACTAAAGGACCTAGATGTAAAAGGTTTCGATTTTCGACTGATGTGGCAAAACTGGCCAAACCTCATGGATGATTTTGGCTATTACCTCAATTGACCACACAAACAGTTTCGATTACTATTAAAAGCTTAAGGCTTTTATACTAGGATTAGAAACAACAAAGAAACATTATGCAATTAGAACTTACAAGACTTGGATGTCACACCCCAACCCGGCTAGGGCTGACGTGTCACTTTTACAGATATCAAATCCAAAAACCATTCCACAATATTAAAACAAAAAGATCCTAGTTACATTTTTTTTTACATTGTAGAACTAAATTAATGAATCATGATTTCCAACTTCTTTTAACGCTCTTCACTGATTCCCCAAAATCCCATATTACCTGCGAAACAAATAAGACAACACAACAAAAGAAAATACGGCTGAGCCAAAAATTGCCCAGTAACGGAGGAATCAACAGTACAAGTAAATTCAGCGCAGCGGAAAAGCAAGACATAATAGAACTGAGACCGAAGTGAACATACGAAAAGGAATACGAAAACCGAACGAACACTATTCAAACTCGAAACCAAACTTTTATATCGAAACAACTGACGAACATAATCCGACGCAAAACCTGATACTTAACCGGAACATAATCAGACACATATCGAAGCATATAAGAACAATATCAAAAACATATTAGAACAGATACACATATCAACTACGTGACTATTCATAACAATAAATTAAGTCACGTCAAATGGAAGCACCCACGAGCCAAAACAAACTTACAAACTGGTACATAGCTAGCTAGTCCATGCACCTATGAGATGGTGAGTGTGGCGTACACCCATTATTCCAATCTCCACATAACAAACTCATATATCAGATATCAGAAATCAGAAACAGATCTAGGATATATCCATACGCCTCTAAGGGACCATGTTAGAGACGCCGTGATTTTGATTACGCACTGTCACGGAAAGTGTTCATGTCGCTGACGCCCCAACGACAAGTCAAAACAAACTGCTCGGGTGACAGAGTACAAAAGCTAAGGCCATGTAAATAATTACAGGCAAACTAAAAATGACACTAACTGGAACATGCGGCCATGAGTACAAGTCAGAGGCATGGCATGCTATGACACATAAACAAACAAACTGACAAATACACACCGATCCAAATAGCGAACCAAATACGAACCAATGATACGACTAACGAACCCGTACACATGGAAGTAAACGAAAGTTATACTATGATTAAAAGAAAACAGAATCCGTACCTTCTTTTAGCCAACCAACGCAAAAGTAAAAGCAATTAAGTTGTCTCAAGTCTTGCGAGAGCCTATAATTAATTATTATCCAAATCAAGCTTACGAAAAAAGATGTACTTGTAAGTTTTCTTAAATATTTTTCTTCCGGCGACCAAATCTTTTAGGTTAAGTTCTTTAAGAGTAAATTAATCATTCAACGAGTTTTCATCTTCAATTACTATATGAATCTGACGCATAATGAAGATAGCAGTAGGGACATTCATAAAACTAATTTAACAAAACTTAAATATAGTTCATAAGAGTGGTGCACTAATTTATTTATATAATAAAATGGTTTTGGATTCATAGTATAACTTAAATACCATGATGGGATCCTAGTCGCCGGAAATCAAAACGAGCCAGACTTGAAATATATATATATTACGAAAGATGGTTCAGTTCGCTAACCTGAATAGAAATCGAATTAGTTGGATGACCGAAGGGTAACGGAAATCAAAGGCGACGAAGCTGTTGGTTGTTATTACAAAAAAAACGAGTCATCGCGGCAGGCGGTTGCGGTCAGGAACAGTTAACCATGGTGGTTAAAAGGTCGTTTGATGGTTGTGCGACGGTCACAGCTTGTTTGAGACGGAAGGTGGTAAGATGGCGCATGGCTGGTATATGACGTCCAATAGCGGTTCGAAGTTTTTATAAGGATGATCGATGCTAATAAATCCCAAAAGTTTCGGTCGGTTAGTTCATTCTAAAGGAATTATCAATTATAGATTAGGAATGACCGAAATTTGTGAAACAATATAAGTTGAAAATCAAATTTATTATTGGTATAGTAATCCTATCCTTTAAAACGGTTTGAAGTTTTACGAAGCAAATTATTCACATCCATTAGTGTAGGGTACTTTTTTTTTTTTTTAAATGTGAGGAACAGAAATATGTATTCAATGGCAATCGTTTTATAGAAGATGAAGATTTATTCAATATTTACATTTCAGCCCCTCTTCCATACATGACCTCCACACTTAGTCCTTTGGGTTAAGCCATGGAATTTTAAAACTTTATTCTTAAATTTTGATGATAATAATTACTACTTCTTTTATTTAAATTTTTAAATAACATAAACATGTGTCTAAAAATTTAGGGTATTACAATTCTTCCCCACTAAAAAAAATTTTGTCCTCAAAATTGCTAATGACGGGCTGCAAGTAAATTTATATATAAATGATACGAAACATATTCTAGATAGCGAAAATGTATAACACCACCAAATACTAAACGAATCATTGGTTTGTTAGAATGACGAGTAAACAAGAGCGGAAACGAATCAAGATTTATATCGCACATATCTAATATCAGACGTAAACGGATTCGAATAGGCACCAATCTACACAATAAAAATCCAGTAGCGCACATATGTACCTGTAATTCATGATTGCGTTCGCGACCGTAATCATCAATTACCTTACAACGGTGCCCTAACGGTTCTCTCGTCATGTATTTCAGTGACATATCCAATTTAAGGAAACACGAAATGAAATTAAATGAATCATGATTAATTACTATAGTTCTAGGAAACATCGAGATGATAACTAAAGCACGTCAAATAAGTTAGGATATAAAACGAATGTCAAACACTTTTTAAAGCACATATGGTGGAAATGTTCTTGTAGCGTGTCATCGAGTGCATTACGTGAAATAATCACTCTAATCGTGTCATCCACCAAGTTTCGATTAATTCAAGAATTCAATAGTGAAACCATGCTGATGACGGACTAAACGTATTATACGCCAGAAATCTAGGTATCGTATATGCAGGTAGCAACCAAAGACATAAAAGACTCAAACGGATAAATCGAATATTAGAAACTAATGAGCATGACGATTGATCAAAAGCTGAAATCCTAACCCAGCGTCTACCCATTACCTCACATGTTTATTTATTTAAGTTTAAGTTTTCTACAGGAAAGAGCCTGGTGCTCTGATACCATAATTGTCACACCCCAACCCGGCTAGGGCTGACGTGTCACTTTTACAGATATCAAATCCAAAAACCATTCCACAATATTAAAACAAAAAGATCCTAGTTACATTTTTTTTTACATTGTAGAACTAAATTAATGAATCATGATTTCCAACTTCTTTTAACGCTCTTCACTGATTCCCCAAAATCCCATATTACCTGCGAAACAAATAAGACAACACAACAAAAGAAAATACGGCTGAGCCAAAAATTGCCCAGTAACGGAGGAATCAACAGTACAAGTAAATTCAGCGCAGCGGAAAAGCAAGACATAATAGAACTGAGACCGAAGTGAACATACGAAAAGGAATACGAAAACCGAACGAACACTATTCAAACTCGAAACCAAACTTTTATATCGAAACAACTGACGAACATAATCCGACGCAAAACCTGATACTTAACCGGAACATAATCAGACACATATCGAAGCATATAAGAACAATATCAAAAACATATTAGAACAGATACACATATCAACTACGTCACTATTCATAACAATAAATTAAGTCACGTCAAATGGAAGCACCCACGAGCCAAAACAAACTTACAAACTGGTACATAGCTAGCTAGTCCATGCACCTATGAGATGGTGAGTGTGGCGTACACCCATTATTCCAATCTCCACATAACAAACTCATATATCAGATATCAGAAATCAGAAACAGATCTAGGATATATCCATACGCCTCTAAGGGACCATGTTAGAGACGCCGTGATTTTGATTACGCACTGTCACGGAAAGTGTTCATGTCGCTGACGCCCCAACGACAAGTCAAAACAAACTGCTCGGGTGACAGAGTACAAAAGCTAAGGCCATGTAAATAATTACAGGCAAACTAAAAATGACACTAACTGGAACATGCGGCCATGAGTACAAGTCAGAGGCATGGCATGCTATGACACATAAACAAACAAACTGACAAATACACACCGATCCAAATAGCGAACCAAATACGAACCAATGATACGACTAACGAACCCGTACACATGGAAGTAAACGAAAGTTATACTATGATTAAAAGAAAACAGAATCCGTACCTTCTTTTAGCCAACCAACGCAAAAGTAAAAGCAATTAAGTTGTCTCAAGTCTTGCGAGAGCCTATAATTAATTATTATCCAAATCAAGCTTACGAAAAAAGATGTACTTGTAAGTTTTCTTAAATATTTTTCTTCCGGCGACCAAATCTTTTAGGTTAAGTTCTTTAAGAGTAAATTAATCATTCAACGAGTTTTCATCTTCAATTACTATATGAATCTGACGCATAATGAAGATAGCAGTAGGGACATTCATAAAACTAATTTAACAAAACTTAAATATAGTTCATAAGAGTGGTGCACTAATTTATTTATATAATAAAATGGTTTTGGATTCATAGTATAACTTAAATACCATGATGGGATCCTAGTCGCCGGAAATCAAAACGAGCCAGACTTGAAATATATATATATTACGAAAGATGGTTCAGTTCGCTAACCTGAATAGAAATCGAATTAGTTGGATGACCGAAGGGTAACGGAAATCAAAGGCGACGAAGCTGTTGGTTGTTATTACAAAAAAAACGAGTCATCGCGGCAGGCGGTTGCGGTCAGGAACAGTTAACCGTGGTGGTTAAAAGGTCGTTTGATGGTTGTGCGACGGTCACAGCTTGTTTGAGACGGAAGGTGGTAAGATGGCGCATGGCTGGTATATGACGTCCAATAGCGGTTCGAAGTTTTTATAAGGATGATCGATGCTAATAAATCCCAAAAGTTTCGGTCGGTTAGTTCATTCTAAAGGAATTATCAATTATAGATTAGGAATGACCGAAATTTGTGAAACAATATAAGTTGAAAATCAAATTTATTATTGGTATAGTAATCCTATCCTTTAAAACGGTTTGAAGTTTTACGAAGCAAATTATTCACATCCATTAGTGTAGGGTACTTTTTTTTTTTTTTAAATGTGAGGAACAGAAATATGTATTCAATGGCAATCGTTTTATAGAAGATGAAGATTTATTCAATATTTACATTTCAGCCCCTCTTCCATACATGACCTCCACACTTAGTCCTTTGGGTTAAGCCATGGAATTTTAAAACTTTATTCTTAAATTTTGATGATAATAATTACTACTTCTTTTATTTAAATTTTTAAATAACATAAACATGTGTCTAAAAATTTAGGGTATTACATTGGATGTGGGCTATAAGAGGTTGTGCAGGTCCGAAGGTCTCCAATGACTCAGTCACTATCACAGAACCTTGGAAGCTTGAAATTAAATCGTGGTATAGTATCAGAAGGTGCCGAATAAGGGTTTTGGATTGGTTTTTATGCACGAAAACAAGTCAATCGTGTGAATTGATTACGGGTTGATACCTCATGATTTTTGGATTGATAATTGCAATAAATGGGTCAAATAAAACGCGTTTTAACCGTTTAGGAACCTTTGATGAAGGTTAGACATATTAAATGATGTTTGAATTAGGTTGTCAGATTCGGATTGTGAGTTAATTTGCTGATTTGCCGTCGGGTTTAAAATTCCGGGTGATAGTAAATATAAATGGAAATCAAACTAGGATAGATGTAAGCACATGGTCCAGTGGTTGTGTGTGCGTGTGTTTGGTGCTCGACCCGGTCACAGACCAGGGTTCGAGACCTGTGGTTGGCATCTTTTTTTTGTATTGATTTTTGACTATATTATTATCTTATAAATGTTTTGTATTTATATAAAATGTAACTTTAAATGGAAATATGTTATAGAACTTGAGTTTTTAACTGTTTTTATCAAACATGATTTATAAACACTTATAAATCTAAAATGTATTACTATCACTATCACTATATAAACATATAAAGAGGTCAAAATATATCTTTTATTGGGGAAATTTTGTATTTATAACAAAAATATAACTTTGACATGAATAAAAATTAAAATTTTAGGAATGATGAATAATTAATATATGGTTATAAAATACATGAGAATGTGACATAACGAGTAAAAATGGGAATTCTTATTAGTTTAAAAATTGGGGAAATTTACGTAAGGTTACAATCTCCCGGGAGGGATAGACAAATCTAATATGAAGTGACAAATGTGTGTACCGTAAAAGGAATGGGTCATTTTTTGAGGAAACAATATGTAAAAGATCAACATTTGATAACGTATAAAACCTACTTCTAATTCTACATGTACACGTTTTGCTCGAGTGAAGTCCCTATACAAATTTGTCACTTTCAAGTCATTCTAAAGCTGTGATGTGAACCTGGAAAAAAAAACAACCAAATTGGTAACAAATGATATGTCATGATAATGATAGACGATTCTGATGTGCAAACTACGCATATGTGAAAGAATGAGATACATATTCAATCTTTATTATGGATATACAATCGATCACCAGGGTGACACCGAATAAAACAATCTAAAGTTAAGCAGTGAAGATCCATTTTGAATAAAAATAAAAATGATCTAACCGCTACCGACTAAAAAGATTATAGAATAGTAACTTCTAATGTCTCCCGACTATTTTCTCTACTCATACATAATTTTAGTATTTATTTCAATAATCGCCACATGTTAGTCAATTTCATAGTACATACATTAGAAACGATCTAAGAGCCTGTAACACCCTAAATTCTATGTACAGAAAACTCGCAGCGGAAAAATACCAACCGAAAAATTCTTTTCTTAAAACAACCTTGAGTGTTCAGAAAACCGGTTCTACTAAGTATTTTGGTGTTACATCTTAAATTATTTCTTAATACATTCAACGTGACTCAACTCTATTGGTTATGTATCCGTGACCGCGTACAATCCGCCTCCTCGCTCGATCTCCGTCCTTCTCTTGCTTCATTAGGTAAACCAGACAACCTGCATTCACCACGTAACCAATTCGTTAGTTCAATAGGTGACCTCATGTAATCTACTCGTGACGCGAAGTAGCATCCCACAATACTCTGTGATCCTGTCTAAAATCCTTCTCTCAAGTTCAGGTAGGTTACCCCGATCCGAACCTCCATGCCTCTTGCAATCGTATTTACATACCTGCATCTCTTATCATTCTCATAACAAGGGTTATTAACCTCGCAATATATACATTTATACATATATATACAAGGATATAATCCCCAACATGCACTTCTACAATACATACAAGTATAAACTCCCACATGTATTACTACAGTACATACAATACATACAAGTATAGAACTTCCACATGAGTTACTACAATACATACAATACATACAAGTATAGAACTCCCACATGTGTTACTACAATACATACAAGTATAGAACTTCCACATGTGTTACTACAATACATACAATACATACAAGTATAGGACTTCCACATGTGTTACTACAATACATACAAGTATAGAACTTCCACATGTGTTACTACAATACATACAATACATACAAGTATAGGACTTCTACATGTGTTACTACAATACATACAATACATACAAGTATAAGACTTCCACATGTGTTACTACAATACACACAATACATACAAGCATAACTCCCACATGTATTGCTACAATACATACAATACATACAAGTATAACTCCCACATGTAATGCTACAATTCATACAAGCATATACCTCCACCTACAATACCATAATACATACTAGCATAAACTCCTACATGTAATACTACAATACATACAAGCATACACTTCTTTTCGCATAATTCTGCACTACAAACGAGTATATAACTTCCACCTATAATACCACCATTCATAAAAATACAATTCCCGCCTATGATACCACCATACGCACAAGAAACTCTCTCCCTCTAACCCGAGCATGAGAACACATATGTACATCACATCTACAATCTACATAATCATGGTAACCTACTTACCGTATTTGATGCCGTCGACTAATGCATCAATTGAACTACACGCACTCGTACCATTCCGTACTATGATCATGTTTACAAACCAACGTTACTATTACATGCTACCCACTTACAAAGTCCCACACAAGGTCCAACAATGTTAATTGGTGCATTAAACGCCATTACGGGTCGCACACATAAGCAAAACATCAAAAATTGCTAGAAATAAACATTTCTTTCCAAGGGCCACCGTAAGGGTACGGTGGCCACCGTACCCTTACGGTGGGCCTCAAAACCCCTACGGTGGGTATAGGCTGCCATACGGTGGAAAAAGGGGTGCAGGGGCTACCGTAGGGGTACGGTAGCCACCGTACCCTTACGGTGGACCCTGCACATTTCCTCCTTTTGCTTCTTCTTTCCATCCCTTCTTGACCCATCCGTGCCGATCCGTCCGAAGCTGCGTTTTACCCGTTATAATCTCCGTAAAATGCCTTACGGCACTATATCTAATGTACCATCATTTCACATTTTCCATCCTACCTACGCATACATATACATAAATGAATTCGTTATTCTAAATAGAATAGGAATTCACTTACCTCGTGTTCTCCAAGTTCTTGCTTGTTTATTGTTCCGTCTTGACCCATTAGCTTCCCATGCTTGAGTCCATTATTCCTATCCTTTCATATCACCATATTCACATCATGGTTAGCATACATGATCATGTCACACTAACAATCATTCGTCATCAAATAACACATTGACTTTCATTAGTCAACTTCTACTATATCTACAACATACATACACAACCACATTGGTTCTCTCATCATGTAATACCACTCATCATCATATATATCTCAGTTTTAACATGTTAAGCATCACATAGTGCTTCTAATCACACAATCAAGTTTGGGAGCCTAACCATGTTATTCCACACTATTGACTTGGCGGAAAGTCAACTTTCTACCATTCAAACTTTCTTCTTACAAACATATGTCTATATTAACATACTAGGTCATATGAATTTTACCATAAACATCACGTTCCTATCTCATTAACATGCAAGATTATTCATCATTCCAATCATAGTATTTAAGCATTAGTGTACACACTACTAATGCATACTTCCTACCATATCATACAATCAACCAAGTCCCCACATGATTACTCTTTAAGATGCAATCCTTATGTTAGCCTACTATCAATTGCACCAATTATCGCATTACTCTCATACTTTGTCGAGTTTTGCATACATATTCATACATCATACTCATTTAGACATTTCATCAAACACTTGGTGTGCATACAACATTCTAAGCTCAATGTACAAGTAGTTTATGCCTACTTTCATAGATCATAACATCAATCATCATATTTCTTCCAAATATCTATCAAAATTCATACATAGATGTCAATCATAGCAAAATCTCTAATTCTTTCAACCTAGTTATTAACTTGACCAAAAGAATATGGGTTACTCCCAAAATGTCAAGACCCACTTCAACCACACATGAATCCCCATCAACAACTACATTATATCAAGTTTACACACATACTAGTTCACATAGTGATTCCATACACAATCACAACATGAAAGCATATAGAGTTGTTGGAATTCATGCTAAAATCCCCATCATGCAAGAACTTCTAACAAAATTACCACCAATTGAGGATACCACAACTCACCTCATGCTTGTTATGACTAGATGGTTTGAAATCTTCAAACATGCAGCCATTAGGCTTTCAATTTGACCTTGATTTGGCTGAATTGCACAACTTGTTATTGAGAGAGTTTTCTTCTCTCCCATTTTCGACACACACTTTCCAGGAGATTAATCTCCTTCTCAACCCACCAAGTGTGTTTTATTTCACATTTTTACAATTTCAGCCCCTAAGGTTTGACACTCATCTATTTGGTCTCCAATCTTAATTTTTCCTTCTAACTAATAGGCACTTAGCTTAGTTAGATAAGTTAGCCATACCGCCTCTTGCCATATATTAATTAAACATTATAATTAATACAAATTCTGGTTTTTGGGGCGTTACAGAGCCGTGCATAGTGGGGTGATTAATTATCACATATCAGCTAGATATTTACCCGGTGTTTAAGAATCATAGGCTACATCTAACTAGCTTAGCAACCTTTGTAATCAATGTTCCTAGCAACACCAATCAAAATAAAAAAATTTAGATTCTTACTATACTGACTACATCTTTGAATATATATGTAGTTAACAGGTTCTTATATTATATAATAGGTTCAAAAACATATATACTATCTTAACATGATTAGTGATTTACCTATATGGTTAACGAATTACCAGAACATATTGTGTTTTTTTTCTACATTAACAAAAACCACTAAAAAGTCATTTTTAACGTTTTTTTATATATCACTATGGTACTGGTTGTAAACATAATATAATATGTCATATTTTTTAACGTCGTATATAAAAGTTATTAACGTTTAAAAATTGTAAGTGTAAGTGTAAGTGCAAGTACCAACCACATGATAGAGATAAAGACTTTTGGTGAAAAATCAAGCGGTGTGAAGACTTCACCTAGTCTCATGTGGCATACACCTTTTCATTTATTATATATATAGATATAGATTTCATTTGAATCTCATAGTCAATAAATAAGTTCTTTTACTCTTAATATATTTTGTTGTTCTTTAGTATTTACATTATATTTGTTAAATGCATTTACAAATTGTGGGGTTCTATTAAGAATATTGGATCAATGATTATGGGATATAGAATAACGGTAATTTCAGGTAAGAACATGAATTCATATAACACTGGTCAGAGAATAAATGCGTAGTTTTATGGCCAACATATAACATCATCTTTGTATACATACATGTTAAAATCATGGTCAGAGAGTAAATGCGTAGTTTTATGGCCAACATATGTATTATTTATACTAAACTATACCACTAGCCATTGCACCATGTTAAAATCATGGTTGGTAATATGATCTATAATATAACTAATTTAGTTAACCAATATAAATAATACAATGTACCTAGGATGAATAATAATAAAATCTTGTTTACATCCATTTATAAATCTATTACTAATCTTCTATCTTTTCACAAAATCCAACAAGTAGCGTTGATTTCAAGGAGTTCCAATGTCTTTCTTATTGTTTGTTAATCCAATGTTAGATCCAATGCATTACAGTTGGTATTTGTACTCTAGCTTCGGCTATTTTTTTGATGTTTTAGTGTTACTTTCAAGGACGCTATAATGATACCGAATGAAAACTATCTAATATAAAAAATGATTACCTTAGGCACTTATGGTTATAATGACACAGTTAATACAATTGCAAACACTGTCAAAGCACCATGGCCGGCCATAGCCCAAGTCAGGGAGGCCATCCAGCTTGGGCTTATCTTTATCGAGGCATAATTTTTTAATAAAATTCCTATATATGTGTGTGTGTATTTTTTAAAATAGAAAGCTCGTTTAACACTTAAAAGTTTGGCCCAATAATCAACTTAAAACTTATAAATTATTAATCCAAGGCCTATAACATTTATAAGCCCAATACCTATTTAACTTGCTAAATTAAAAAAAAAAAAAAAGCAATGCTCTTCTTTCTATTTGGTGGCACCAGCCGGAGAATATTGAGATTCCAAATTCCAATTACAATTATGAGTTGTAAAAAGTAATTTTATGGTTTTTTTTACTTCTAATTGAGTGTGATTACTTTGTTGGGTACTTGGGTTTTGTGTATTTTTTATGTTCCTCGGCTGATTTATGAACAATTATTGCAATTAGTTGTCTTGGTGTGCACTAAAATTGAGTGTAATTACATTTTTTTTTTGAACGGCAAGTGGTGGAGCAGGTGGAGCTCCTATCGGAATCAAACCCTCAACCTCCACATGACCTCCGCTCTAGCTCCCCCCTGTTTCACCAACTAAGCTAGGCTTCATCGGCGAGTGTAATTACTTAAGTAGGTAATTTTCACATATTTAGAATTGAGGTTTTTGTTGAACTTAAGGAACATATTTTTTAACGGTTCGAATAAGGTACGTAAATCCTTGGAGACGCCTCTGGAAAGGACCAACTTAAACCAGTTACAACTTTCTGTGTTGGAGTTTCAATGTAGTCCAAAAAATATGCATGAGTAGGACAATTGGACAGACCATCATACATCGACATAATGTGATGATGTGTATAGTATTGCGCGCATATTCATTCAGCAATAATATTATGTCCATTTCAAAGTATGTGTTTAAATTGCCAGTTTTTCTTTATACATAATACAACCCTCAAGCGTGTATCCACATAATGTGAGGACTATGGTAAGCTTGATCCAAGGTTGTAAAAATCCCGATTAGTCACCGACTAATCGGTGATTAATCGCTAGTCCCCACTTTACTGATTAATTTTGAAATAATCACTAAATTAATCAGTGGCGGTCCAGGGTTGTAAAAATCCCGATTAATCACCGATTAGTCGGACCAAATTCGCCCTAGTCAGACCTTAAAAACTCAAAATTAGGTCAAAAATGAATTCGAACGGGTCAAAACTGGAGCAAATCGATCAAATCAAACAAGTTCTTACGTCAAAATTGGATGATAATCCATGATTTAGAACCAAAATCGATGAAACTCCATGAACCCTAGTTGCGTTTGATGGTTCCGTATGATGAAAGAATGAATGGGAGGAAAAAACGGGATATGGTGAACGATATGGAGGTGATTAGGGCTATTTATGTTTAGGTATTTTAATATTTAACCCCAATCCATATTCACTAGTTTATAATTGGCCCTTAAACTTCTAAATTTCTACATATAAGATATAAAATTAACATTATATATGTATAAATTTGGAAAAAATATATATAAAAATCCAATCCGATTAATCCCGATTAATCTTGATTAATCCCGATTAATCCCTAGTCGGTACCTCACCGGCCGACTAGCGCCTAACGGGTTCTACAACCTTGGCTTGATCACACCTCTTACGAAATGATAAACATCAGTTGAATCTCATAGTCAATTAATAAGTACTTTTACTCTTAATCCCATAGTTAATAAATAAGATCCCATGTCTTTCTTATTGTTATGTGAGTTCAAAAGCATAAGATTCAAAATTTTTGTTTGTTAATCCAATGCATTATAGCTTGGTGTTTGTCCTCTAACTTCGGCTAGTTTGAGGTGTTTTAGCGTTACTTTCAAGAACGCTAATAATACATAATGACGGCTATCTAATATCAAACAAGATTACCTTTGGCCCTTATGGTTATAATGACACATGGTTAATACATGGTAACACTAGGAAAGGAACAAATTAAACAAGTTATAACTTTCGGTGTTTGGAGTTTCAGGATACGATATAGTTCAAAACATTACTTTCTTTTCAAATGTGTGTGTAAACTGTCACTTTGTCTTTGTACATAATACAACCTTTAGACGTGCATCCACATAATGTGAGGACTAAGGTTACAATAAACCTTCATTGATGCCTCAAAAAAACTTCCAACAATATCATCATTTTGATCAAAAGAACGAGAACATAGAAAACGTGTGTGAACTTGATGGGGAGGAAGAACAGAGAAAAGTAAGATCCTTTGCTTCATGTGAACTTTCAGAACACGCTTTAATCACTTTCTTTGCTCCTTGAATCTTTGCCCCTACAATTAAGATTAAAAAAAAATTATAATTAATATTTTTTTAGATGACTAGAATATAAACATATCATGTGTTCCAAGGTTAACGTAAAGTAATACAATTTTGACAACTGGTTTTGGACCATGGTAGTAAGACCGTAGAACAACGACGTATGGGTTGCCATATAAGTCGCAACAGGCATTTCATAAGGGAGATTAGGTATGGAAGATTCAAACTTGAGTACTTGAATGAGTTGCCTCATCGATGGACGTTGCTCTGGGTCAGGGTGTGCACACCATAACCCAACAATCATTAATCGCTTCACTTCTTCCTCATCAAAATCTGATCCAAGACGTGGATCGACAGCTTCAAGTAGAGTTCTAGTCCCATAAAGCTCCCAAACCCATTCTACTAATCTTACTTGACTTTCTTCTGCAATATGCATAAGAGTTCTCCTCCCACTAGCTATTTCTAAAGCAACAACTCCAAAGCTATACACATCTGATTCTTTGCTTACTTTTCCTGTTATTACGCATTCAGGAGCCATGTAACCCCAGGTGCCTGCTAAGACTGTTGTCTTTGAGCATTTTTCATGTTCAACCAGCTTCGCTAAGCCAAAATCACCAAGCTTTGGATTGAAATTTGAGTCCAACATGACATTGCTCGATTTAATATCTCTATGCAAAACACATTGCTCCCATTCTTCATGAAGATACAACAGCGCCGAACTCAGACCAAGAGCAATTTTGTACCTTGTGTCCCAAGTCAACAACCTATTTTCTTTGAATAGATGTAGATCTAAACTTCCATTAACCATAAACTCATAAACAAGTAGGAGTTCCCTATTCTCGTGACACCAACCAACGAGCTGCACTAGATTTCTATGTCTCAATCGACTAATTATCTTCACTTCTGATGCGTACTCCTTGATCCCTTGTTTGGAACTCCTTGACACCCTCTTAACTGCAACGTATGTGTTCGAATTTTTTAGAAAACCTTTGTAAACACTACCAAAACCTCCTTCACCAAGCTTTTCGTTCTCTGCAAAGTTACCGGTTGACCGAGCTAATTTGTGATAGGAGAATCTTTTGGGGCCAGTGCCAATTTCGAAGTCATTGTTCATCCCAACGTAAAATCCATGTTCTTCCTCATCCTCATCAAACATTTTCTTCCATTTCCACCTCCAAAAAGCTACAATAACAAGAACGATTACAAATATAGCGGCAACCAACACTCCAACTATCCATCCCACCTTGTTTTTGCCATTAGCTGGTAAATCCGAACTATTGAAATTCCAAGATTTCACATTATGTCTCTGGGTAAGAAGATATACTGATACTGCTGAAAACCCGATAATAACCCATTCTGGCAACTCTTTTCTGAGATCAACTGTGTAAACAAGCTCACCATAATGTACAGTTGAATAGTTTTGAAAACCAGTATAGGAAACTGAAAGATTTTTTGAAATGGAATCGTATTTAATCCAAGCTGTACACAGTCCTCCTTGAGGTATAACTCTTGACCATTTCTGATAGACAACAGAATCAAGAGAGTTAATGCTAATACCTACATGATCCTTACTGTAGTTCCCAGGAGTAACAAACTTCACTGCAACAAATGGGCTCATTGCCTTCATGGATGTCATATTAACAGGAAGACCCATGGTCTTCGGACTGATGGTTATCATAGAATTATTCTGAGCAAGAAAGAATGCTAGACCGCCACCGATATTCACTGGGTTGTCTGAACCAATTACAAAGGAGAAATCGGTAAAGAAGCTTGCTAAGTCACCAGATTTGCGGTCCCAAAGATGAAGTGGTCTGATGTATGTGGCTCGTCCGACTGTCCCTATTATATTGAACGGATACATACTTGATGTGGTCAGTTGGATTCCTTCTGTAGAGATATAAGCCCCGACACCTTCGGTAGCAATTTCCCGATTCGCACTTTGTGGACCAATTTTTTTCATATTGAACGTAATTGAAGCTACATAAGGGATCAAATTCACAAAGAAGGCAATGATCAAATAGGTCCTGAAGAATGTCATTAGTGAAGCTTTCTCTGATTATTCGCACTTTGTGTGAGAGTACTCAAATAATAATAAATTTGTAACTCTACTATTGAGATAATAAATCTGGTAATTTTTAATTGCAATTATCCTTGTAATATATGGCTTGCTTATAAGACAAATATCGTCGATAAAAATGAGGTTGAAACATTTTATAGTAGAAAAAAGTATATGACTATATCACCTTTCACACTACAAGGAAGCAAACTTTTAGCGGCGACTTTGGTCGCCACTAATAACTCACATTTAGCGGCGACAGGCCCTTTAGCGGCGACTGTCGCCCCTAATGATCTCGTCGGCAAAAAAACGTCCCTGTTGACCCTTGTCGCCCCTAATGAGTCGCCGCTAAAGCCTATTTTCCACGTGGCATTTAATTTTCTTTTTGCCACGTGGCATTTAATTTTCTTTTTGCCACGTGGCAACAGCCTGTGCAGTCTAGACTTGACTTTTAGCGGCGACAAGTTTTTTTTCCTATTCAGCTTTAATACCCTTTATCCACAATTGCACAATCAAGCAAAATAACAAGAAAACTAATTAACCAAACATACCAACATTTACATATATATATATACACACATTATACGCCTAAAATCTTCGTCTAAACATACCAACAAAACTATGCAAACATACCAAGATTTACAATCAAGCATAAACATTATAAATTGTACCATTCTTACAAAAACGCCTAAACATCTTCGTCATCATCGCCACTATTGCCGCTACCGCCTTGATTTCCGAAGTTGGCAAGATTTTGGGACAGGTAGAATTGACTAAACATTTGGAACATTTGCGCTTGGAGTTGAGCATTGGTCATCATCGCATTAAATTGTTCCTACAAATATATATATATATATATATATATAGGATTTGGATCATTTGAGAACCACCATTTAGGGAGAGAACCAAAGAACCAGTGTGAACAGGTGGCATTTTTGTAAATATGAAGGTGTCTACAAAAAACCCCTCCATCAAAAAATTAAAAAAATTAAAAAAAAATTATATAACCTAAATAAATAAAAAATAAAAAAAGTAAAAACACCAAAATGATTATTTTGCATTATTAATTCGAAAAAAAAATAAAAAAAATAAAAAAAATAAAAAAAATGGCTTGTGACGTCATATGACGTCATCCTGATGCACATGTGCATTTCGCTGTTATATATACAGAAATACACCGTATGCACATGTGCATTCCACTCTTAAATCGCACTTTTGAATGAATTGTCAATTACCATAACTAAATGATTATTAAATGGACGCGATATTATATATAAGGGGTCAAAAATTTTATTCAGTGATACATAAACGAACGCAAAGTGAGATAGAAAATACACTCGAACTCGTCAAGTGTTTAGTCATGCATATTATAACATAAATTGAAAATAAAACACTTGTATGACAACAAACATACATAAACTTACAACACCTCTATATAAAACCTATAAAATAAGAAACGTGTACTGCATGCACATGTGCATTTCACTAATAATGTTAGATTCTTTTAGTGGTTTAACTTTCGGGCATACATATATGCATGCATCATCCTTCAAATAACAAAGTTTTTATACCAATTTGTTTTTATCATACAACTACATTACAACTACATGTAGTCTCTACCAAACGTATTAACTCAATAAAACAAACGATAACAAAAAAATATCCATATTACAAACCAACTATGTTAACCACCTACATACAAAATTCTAATTATCTCACAACCTCACGTTCACCAACATAATAGAATGTTAAACCAAACATACATTACACAATATGTTATATAAACTTCTTTGTTTGTTTGAGAATTTCCTTATCCCAAACCAAAGTTGATGCGGTGTAACGCGTGTTTGTTTCAAACGCCAATTTGCTTTTTTCATAACCTTCTTTTGAGTTGACTTAATTACCACCATCTTAATGCGCTTTGATGTTTTTTTCTTTATTCTACTTGCATCTGCACACACATTTGTCATAAAACACAATATATCACGTTCATCCATAATTATGCACATGTGCAAAATCAACAATATATGTTAAATATTGCGCAAATCAACATACCATCTTATTCGTCGTTTCAATATGTTTCCGCTTTTTTGATCTCGTTTGAACCTTCCTTTTTAATTCCAAATCTGCACATAGGATATTTTGTGTGAGTAAACATCAAACATTTAATATTTCAAAAGATAAAACTACACATATGCACATGTGCATTTCTATATAAATGTACTTAATACATAATAACAACCTGATTCAACTTCTTAATAAACATCCATTACATTATCAGCTTCCGATTCTGGGAGATCAAATGGAGTGCAATTAGTTTCTGCTATACAATAAATAAAGAACATAACTAATAAACGGAATAAAGTAACTACGAAGTACATCCGGACTAAACAAATAATACCAACCTGATTCAAATTTCTGATCAACAATTGTCACTATCTTCAATTGCATCCGGTAACCTTTTTGTTCCTTTATCCCTCGATTGTAATACAAATGTTACTTTCTTTGATTTTTTCCATCTATTAGCTACAATCAATGAAAAACGCATAAAGGAAAACCGATATTTCAACTTGAATGCACATGTGCAACACCATTACTTTGTTTATTGTTACTAACTTACTTATACCAATATGTGCTATAACATTAATTTAAACATTATAAACTACGTCTTGCACATGTGCATTAACAATTTTAATGCAGATGTTTCGACATTCAATTAACACTTAACCTATTTTGACCCTGAACACATAAGCTAACAGACCCTTTTCTCACCAAAACCCACCAACAACTATTAGCGTGTAGGACCAGCATGGCGCAACCTGTTTCGACATTCAACTAACACTTAACCTATTTTGACCCTCAACCCATTTTGACCCGTATACTCAACCCTCCCAATCGGCCCATTTTTCCAAGACTAGCTCTAAGCCATCATCAAACATCTCATTCAACTAACACTTAACGATTATGTCATCATCGTCAATTGCATCCTGTAGTTTTTTTTAACCTTTCCTCCCTCGATTATAGCACAAAAGTCATTGCACAAAAGTTACATTCTTTTATGTTTATCCCATCTTTTTCTGCAAATAATAAACAACACATAAGAAAACCATATTTTCAATTTTAATGCACATGTATATTAACATTACTTTTTTCATTACCACATAATATATGAACATGTTAGAGCGAAAGACATGAATGATATCTCTATAAATGCACATGTGCATTAACATTATTTGTATTAGTAGCAACTACGTTATGCACATGTGCATTAACATTTTTTAATTCACATGTACATAAAAACAATCATTAGCCACATTCTATAACTAAATTACAATCCTAAAACTAACAATAATAAACATTCGGTCGCGAATAGTTTATCCAACGTAGTCTACAACTTTTACCGCACCTTGATAACCCTAAAACCATCAACACCTCTAAATAATACTGAGGTAAATTGCATGTCTTCTTTTAACAACATAAAATAGTTGTTGTATAAAATTTAACTAAATGTAACCAACTATTAACCACTTATTTATGCAAAAACGCCTATATTATTCAAAACATCATAAAAAATTAACACAATTACATATTTCATCAGAATTCAACACAATTATAATCTTCCGACAACTAATTCAAAATCAGGTTTCCGATCACACAACATAACCTTAGCATATAACAAACAACTAATTTTAAATTCAAACAAACACATTACTAACTAAGCACAAAAATAATAAAATTAGGTTTACCAAAAGCGTAAACATCGATTTTTTCAATCCAAAAACCGCGGTACAACGATAAAACGTAACTCCACTGTACGACGAGCTCTTCGACGGCGGTCCAGATTAATGCTTCGAGCTTAACCAGATCATCATCTAACAACAAATCTGTTAAGAAGAAACTACAAATGAACGTTTCTCTTCGATTACTGATGAAAATGAACGTTTCTGGATCCACAACAACAGCCTTCATCTTCTGTTTCTGATAATGTTTTTCTTCGATTACTGATGAAGATAACAGTTACAGATGGATTGATGGAGGTTACAGATTAAGCTCCAGTGACGGATCGATGATAGGCGATGAAGGTTTCAGATGGATCGATGTAGGTGACAGATCGATGGAAGTAATATTGATATGGTGGTTAGAGGATGAAGATGTCAGAGGATGAAGATTGTTATTTTTTTTTTCACAGAGAATGGAGTTAGAGATGAAGATTTGGTGGTTTTGTTTTAGGGTTAAGAGTTATTTACAAAAATGTCCTCTGTTCACATTGGTTCCTTGGTTCTCTCCCTAAAGTTGGTTCTCGTATGATCCCTACCCTATATATATATATATATATATATATATAGGGTTAGGATACTTTGAGAACCATAGTGAGTTGCGAGAACTAGAGAACCACCCTTACCCAATAAAATCATGACACATAAGCTTCTTAGTATTTTTATATTTAGGGGTATTTGTGTCAAAGCACAATTATGTCAATATCAACTTGTGTGAAAGTACAATTATGTGTTGATAATCCATGTTTATAATATTATTAAATCTTACTGATAAGTGCATAATCCCAATGAGAGAGCATGGGTTAGTGTGATAAAAAAAACTCCCGCCATTTTTCTTGATCATCCCTTTACATATTCAGATCACAAAAACCCTTCTCCTTATTTATTACACCCATGCACACACTTTTCTCTCATCCTACTCCATTCAACAAAACACAACCCAAAAAATAAACCACACAAACCCTAAAAAAATGGAGAATCCAGACGATGGTGAGAACAATGTCACTGATTTTTTATCCGAAAAAGATATACAGGAGGTAGCTACTTTCCTTAGAGAAAACCCACAATTGTCAATCAAACCAGGGGTGGCTGGTCCATCATCACAGGAAAGGGGGAAAGGGTTGGCGGATGAATCTGATATTGGGGTGCTCCAGTCATCCATCCAGGGGGGCTGTTTTCGTCTGAAGAGGTGGAGTCACCTCCTGAACCCAATGACGACACACCTATAAGTCACCGGGTGATCGAGGCTGAAGATGGTAAGCTTCTTGTAGTCTAAAAATTTTGTTTTAATGTTATTTTTTTGGTTTATTTTAGATGGGTTATGTAGAGGTTTGATTTTGTTTTGGGTGTTTTTGGTGTGAGAAGGGATGTTTTTGTTTTATACAAAAGCATAAAAGATAAAAAGATAAACAGCAAAACAATATGGGGTTGGGAAAAGTTTATTATACAAAACCTAGTTGACTAATATGGGTAAACTTTATGTTTTACACAGGTGTAAATGGCATGTAAGCATGTTATGCTTTGTCCATTTGTTTGTTATTTTTTGTTTTCTGTAGTTTACAATGTGGTGTGAGAAGGGATGAGGTAAAGGTTTTATAGAAAAGCATAAAAGATAAACAGCAAACCAATATATGGGGTTGGGTAAAGTTTATTATACAAAACCTAGTTGACTACTATGGCTAAACTTTATTGTTTTACAGAGGTGTAAATGGCATGTAAGCATGTTAGGCTTTGTCCCTTTGTTTGTTATTTTTTGTTTTCTGTAGTTTACAGTGTGGTTTGAGTAAGAGTTTTTATACCCCACCTGAGTTAGTAATATGGGTAAAGTATTTTTCTTGCACGCAGGTGGAACATGTCATGTAAGCATATTGTAGCCTTGTTCTTTTTGTTACTTATTTTTTGTTTTCTGTAGTTACAATGTAGGTTCGGTAAAGTTTATTGTTCTTTACACAGATGTAAATGGCCTGCAAGCATATCTACAAATGGTGTAAAATTGTTTTTTTTTTTTTGTCTGCGTGCTGTGTAGGGTCTGCTGTTTCGTACTGGTTCACGCCTAATGGTAGCCGTTACTGTAAACCCATTGTAGATGACTCTGTGAAACCAAAAATGGAGGCGAGGTATAGGGATTGGGAAGATGTTGTGGGTATGTATGAGTCGTATGCTGAGAAGTGTGGGTTTTCGACTAGACTTGGGACTGTAAAAAGGGCGAAGGGTATTATTACCCATAGGTACATCCTGTGTTCGAAGTCAGGTAAACCGCAAACAAAGAGGAAATTTGACTCGTTAGATGAAACGTCATTGAAGATTAGGCAGTCAACTTTCCAGGAATGCGACTGCAAGGCTGGGATTAGAGCTAAGTTATGTAATGTTACATCAATGTGGGAGATTTACCACTTTGAAAGACGCACAACCAAATGCTTGTTCCTTCTTACAACAGAGTTAGTCTCAATAAAGTTGGTCCGACGGTAGCCCACAGAATGCAAGTTAGCTTAAAAGGCGGTCACCACAATGTGAAGGGAACCCCTAATGATTACAAGAATTTTGCTAAGAGTGTCCGTATGTTTATCGGCAAACTCAGTGTAAATGTAGGGACACCACAAAAGGCACTAAAATGCCCCAACTAATAGCTAGCAGAACGGAAAAAAATAAACAGTCATTCGTGATCAACGCGGCTACAAGGCCGAACAAAAACTGTGCTATGTCCATTTTTTTGCAATTTGTCCAACAGGTGAAAAAACGTCGTGTGTTTTTCTTCATGCCTTATTTTTAAAGCAGTGTAATGGCGGTTCCTAAAGATACGGCCACAAATTTGTTGGCGTTACGAAAATCCACACCTTATTTTTCTCCTGAGTGAAGAAGCTGTTCTATGTCCTTTGTTTTTTGGGTTTTACCCCAGTGTAACGGTCATACATAAAATATACTAATTACTAACAAATGTCATAGGTTAGTCGGGAATGGACATATTAAAACCAAAGACTGGTTTTTTTTGTCCATTTTTCTTTTATTTTGTAATAATCCACCAGTTGATTATTTTTCTCCTGAGTGAAGAAGCTGTTCTATGTCCATTGTTTTTTGGGTTTTACCCCAGTGTAACGGTCATACATAAATATACTAATTACTAACAAATGTCATAGGTTAGTCGGGAATGGACATATTAAAACCAAAGACTGGTTTTTTTGTCCATTTTTCTTTTATTTTGTAATAATCCACCAGTGAAAACAAAAACTGTTTATGTGTTCTTGCCATGCCCTTCTTTTTACACCAGTGTAAGGGGGGGGGGGGGTAGAATACATACTACGTAGTTACGATGACATAGGATACGCGACGATGGACAGATTAATTATAACCACTAAGTAGGATACGTACTTACCAAACCGTCACATTAAGGTTACACATCACACCAAAACGCGGCATAACCCCATCGGGTAACCAAAAACACAAAATATGTCTTAAAAAGTTACAACCCCAAAAAAACCTACTAATGTTTTGAGACAACTAAATGGCATTAGTCACCAACAGACCACCCTTTTTTATGTACGCAGCATATCATCCGAGATCCGATCCTTGTAGATGTTTGTACGTGCCAGCAAGATCTTCGTTGCATACTTCCTCCTCAAGGCATCCACTTGTGCTTGCTTTCTCTTACCATTCAAGTTAAACCCACACCAGAAAGGAACTGAAACCCCCATGTATTTCTCCATGTGCCGCATTAGGAACACTCCGCAGTCCGAGGTGTTCTTGTGTGTAGCCCATGGGACATCAACCCGCCTGATATTGCATCGCCCCATCACACCTGCCTTTGCGTGCCTCACTAGACGAAGGTATCGAACAAAGATATCTTTCTGCGACAGGTTAGTAGTTTTCAAGGTTACTTAGCGGTCACCCAAGAAAAAATAAAATAAATAAATAAATAAAATAAAAGTTTTTACCACTTTGTATGGCGTGCTTTTATGCAAGTACTCCCGGTTGTCTGTTAGCGAGACACTTGACTTTTTGGGGGTGTTGTTGTCTATCACGCATATATCAACATGTTTCAAGTCAAAGACCAGTGCGTAATAGTGCTCCAACTCCAGGATAGGCACAAAAACCATATCACAGTTCCCTAAATCAAACTGAGTATCATCGCCAGACAGCGCCCCCGACAAGCCATTCCTAAAAGCTTCCACACAAGTACCCTCCCTGTCCTCTTTCAAATTTAACATCCACTCAACCTGTTTAAAAAATGTACTTGTTTTTCAATTCCCGGGAGATATTTTTTTGGCGGTTAATTAAAGATAGGGTAGATAAAAATCAGGAACATGATATGTAAACTCACAATAGTGGAACAAGGAAGAAATAAGCACTGTGGTCCGCCAGGAAGTTGATACTCTTGTTCGGTGTTAAGGACATGCATCCAAGCATCTACCACTGTCCCGTACAATCTCCTACCCACGCCTAGAGACTGTAGGTAGGGAGTCTCAGCTCGCAATCCGAAAGTTGTCTCAAACATTACATACCTGTCATAGAATAAAAAAACAGTCAGGAAACACTGGTGTAAACAGGCTTTCCAAAGACATTAGGGGTGTGTGGGGCCGGACACTTACGGGTAATGTTCGGTGGGGTCTATGCCTGAGGAGTCAGAATCTTCGTGGCTAACAATGCTCCCCTCACCATGATACGCAACATTTGATCTCCTACGCCAAAGTAACACATAAGAACCCTAACTCGCCGCCAATCACAAAAAAACAATAATAATAAAAAGCCGCTAAAAGTAGTTACTTACCCTTTCTTAACATCGACAATTGCTTGCTCCATCAGCACGGTCTTACTTGTGTGTTTGAAAAGGAACGTCCAGGCGGCTTTTTCCCTCCTTGTGTCTCTCGTGTCTATCTCGACATCACTGTCCAAAGAAACTGGGATCCTGGCCACCATATTCTTTGTCATCCCCCGTCGCGCAGGCGCATTTGTTGGGCCGCTGCTTGTGGTTACTGAGGTGCCAATACCTGACAGCTTTTCACCTGCCACATCCTTCGCCACGTTGACGACCAAATCTTCCGCCACTGCTTCGTTGTGTTTTTTACCTGCACCGGAGGTAAATTAGTCTCAAAAACAAACACCAGTGTGCAAACCTCAAACAAAAGTTAAACATGTGCAACATAAACCTTCTACAGGGCTGTTATCTCCGAGTTGGGTTAGGCCCAAACTAAAACTCGGCTGGCTTAAAAGAACAACCTCCCCTGGTGATCCTACAAACCAAAAACAAAAAAACAAAAAAATTGAGATTTTCTTTTTTTTGTTTACACTGATGTAAAAAAATGCAACATCTAAATAAATTTCAAAACAACAATAAAATGCAACAAATGATGTAAAAAAAGCCATGCTTAACCTCCCACACAGCTGGCTGCGGCGTCTCCAAAATTAGGCGCCATGTCTTGCGTCAACCCTAGGCTAAAAGTTGGCTGGCTTGGTGCGGTCGATTGGCCATCTTTTACACCTGCAAAAAAAGACATTTATTTTTATAAATCTTTGAACACTAAATATTTTTTGTTGGCATCCATACCTGCATCGGGCTTCCATAGTGAAGATGCGAGCCCCAACTTCATCCTATGTGCGCCCATCGCCCCGGCCAATGTCTTTTGCATTTCACCACACCATTGCACAACAGGAACCAATGCTTGTTTTAAACCCAACCCCAATGAAGTAGGTACCGCTGACTCAGTGTTCATTGCCACGTTTTTTGACACCTTTGTGTTGGGCGCATCATCTACCTGTACCGGGTCACTCTGTTTACTAACTCCTGCGGACATGTTGGACGGAATACCGGTAACCGGAACACTTTGCTCGTTTTCAGGCTGACCACCATAACACTTTCCAACTGTCCCGACCCTGGTTAATAACCATTCATTTTCACCACCGGAATCTGACAAATCGTCCTCCTCCCCCGAACCGTCTCGCCCTAGACGAATCTCATGACTATCAACATCAGCAGACTCCACATGACCATCCACCCCTGGAAGCATAACACGGTTTCGTTAGTTACACTAGTGTCTACAAAAAAACAACCTACATAATTTTGTCAAACTGTTTTGGTTGTTTTTTTCACATACCTTCGACATCCACCGACACATTCGACACTGCCCTGACGCCATAGCGCTCACCCAACTCTGTCACCACATCCATGATCCTCTTAGTAGGCGTATCCAACGTTTTCGACGTCTCAGCAGCATCTTCATCAGCAAACGATAAAGATTTCTTGTACTCGGCTATCAATGCAACCACACGCATGTTATTCGGGTGTTTCGACGATAATGAGCTCAAAATTTCCTCCACGCCCACTTTCACCAGTTTAAATTCTCCAACCTTTTCCCGGGCCACACGCAAATCCACCTATGATACCAAAAAAGATTTCCAAAGGTTTACAACAATGTCTATAAACTAAATACACTACAATGTGTGTGTGGGGGGGGGGGGGTACCTCAATGTTATTTCCTACACCACCAGCCTCCCTGATTGCTCCAACGTTTAATTCTTTTCTCTTCCCTAACCCAAAACCACCATTTGTTATTTCATGTTCCTGGCGCGCAGTCAACAACTCCTGGTCCAGTAATGCATGGCACGCACACCCGGCTTAGTGCTCATTCCATTGACTGAAAAGCTGTCAACATATAATAGCTGCATACAAAAAAAACAACAAAAAATATAAGGAACAATCCAGGAAATCATGCGCGTGCAGTCTAAAAAATACACCAAAAAATACCGTCAAGAATGTCAGCGGGCCGGCAAATGCACAGGTTGGGTCCATACGTCGCCACTTATGCTTACAACCTTTCAGCGATTGCACCATGAAGTCGCACCAATCGATGTCCTCGAATCTTGTCTCATCGGTAAAGCATTTCGGGTTCTCTTCCTTACAAAGTCCGTTTTTGTAAGAAGTAATCATTGTAGTTACGAAAAGCATAATGAAATCAACTTTGAAAGTAAACATATCCTCATAGTCATCCTCCATGATCTTTTTTGCTATCAACGTCGGTGGAAGGTAACCTTTTGTGGGGTAGCGATCACGCCAAACTTGGAGCGCCGGGTGTAAATGCTTGGACTCTGTAAGGGTTTCAAATTTGATGTTGCCACGTGGAATCCCGAAGACCTTCTGCACAACAGTAGAATCTATGCTTAATTCGTCTCGCCCGCACTTCATACTCATCTTAGCCGGTTGGAAAGCATCAACCGCGTAGTGCGCAAGCTTCACTGGGATCCCGTCAACCACAAAACCCAACATATCGGCGAAACCCATCTGCCTGACCGCCTCTTGCTGCCTGTTACTAAGCTTCGAAATAGCTAAGAACAGCTGCCGGAGCGACGACCTTGTTTTCAGGCTTACCTAGGACTGCGTTGGCCTTGACTTCAGTTTGCTACCCGCCACTTCGCTGTCACCGACATTGTCCCCATCGGAATCTGAGTTGATCTCAAAGTTCCTCTTCCGCTTCTTAATTGCTTTAAACACTGGTGTAGATGACCCGACATCGATAGGGGTGGCTGTCAAAACAAACAAAAGAAGCCACAAATTAAAAACATTGGCCCTTTTTTGGGCAGCAAAAGAACACTGGTATAGAACTTTTTTACCAACCTCTAACGTTGTAGGGGAGGCAAACAAGTGCACATGCTGCTGATAATTCTACATGCTGCCGCTTACCACTCCGTGTCCCAATAACCATGGTTTTGACACAATTACACAAAACAGCTGCATTATACAAAGTACACACATAATAAAAAACAAGCCTGTGATACACCAATCTCAAAAAACCCACCCAATATATGTAGCATAAACAGGTGAATCAAAAAACCACCAATTTAAAGTTTCTGACCAAGGCCTACCAGAATAACAACCCTTATTTATGAATGAAAACCCACCAAACTAAAAACACCTTTTTTATGAATAAAAAACCACAAAAATAAAAAACCCACCCAATATATGAATAAAAAACCCCAATGTATGAAACTGTTTTTTCCCCCAATGTATAAAAATGTTTTTTCCCCCAATGTATGAATCAAAACCAACAAAAATCAAAAACCCACCCAAATATGAATCGGTTTTTTCCCGCAATGTATGAATCACCAACCACAAAAATCAAAATCCCACCCCAAAAGCACAAAAAAAGCACAAACAAAAAAGAGGAAAACCCCCAATCTATTAATCTGTTTTTTTTCCAATGAAAGATAAAATGCATGTCCCAAAAAACAAAACACAAACAACAAACACATACCCTAATTCCATAAAAAAACAACCAACAATTACACCGAAGTAAAACTACAAACGGAAAAACCCCAAAAACAGTACACCGATGATCATGCAATCGCTTAAAGAAAATAACTACATCGAAAAAAAGGTAGGCTTTTTACTTACATTGTAAGAAGATGATCAGGCAGGGGAATCGCCTGGTGTAAAGAAGATGAAGGAATCGCTCCAAAGAAGATGATCAAGGTAAGGTTTTTACTTGCTCCAAAGAAAAAATCGCTTGGTGTAAGAAAATGAAGGAATTGCAAAAATTTGAAAATAAGGGTGACAGGATTGATAGCGAGACTGTTGAAAGGGTGGCAGAAGAGAGATAATTTTTTTGTTATTCTATGCCCAAACTACCCTTTAGCCATAATATTTTAATTAGAAAATAAAAATCAGAAATTTGTTTACACAAGATGACAAAAAAAATTTTCATGAAATCTTAGCCCTTGGATAACAAAGATCAATGGTCAAAAAGTGGTTCCTATGGTTCTCACAACTCACCTTGGTTCTCAAAATATCCGGATCCTATATATATATATATATCAAATGGTTTAAATAATAATATTTAAACTACAAATATATACCAAATGGGTTAAATATCCTATTTACTAAACATATTTATACAAAACGGGTCAAATATTGACATTTAGCAAACATACATACACCAAATGCGTCAAACTACAAACATATACCAAATGGATCAACTATCAACATTAAAACTACCAATATATATCAAACGGGTCAAATATTTACATTTAAACTACAAATATATACCAAATGAGTCAAATATCCTATTTACTAAACATATTTATACCAAATGGGTCAACTATCAACAATTAAACTACAAATGTATACCAAATGGGTCAAATATCTTATTTACTAAACATATTTATGCCAAACGGGTCAAATATTAACATTTAGCAAACAACGTGTCCTGTTTCAGTTATGAAGCATACCATTATTATCATTACTTTTTCTTAAATGAAAATAATACAGGAGTATCAGTATTATCTTTTATTTATTTAAAATTTGAGTTTCCTATTTATCTTTATTTAGTTTCTTATTTGACTTGTTATTCCCAACTATAAAATGAGATCTAGGGTTTATGTTTTAGTTAGTTTTTGTTGATTATGAAGTTGAAGAACATTGTTCTTAAACCTTTTGGTTCCTTTTTGAGACTTTGATTGGTTCCTTTTTGAGACTTTGATATATCAATTGTTCATGAGCCATATGATCACTTTAGAAACTACATCACAAACTCTCTTACAAATTAATCGCTTTATGTTGCATAAGAAATCAGGAAATCCATCTTCAGCAAACTCTCCGTCATAGGCATTAGCGATGGTTTTGGGCATTAGCAATGAGTTATTAATGGCGACTGGCGACGTCATTAGCGGTGATTTATCGCCGCTAATGGTATAGCGGCGAGAATGGGGTCACCACTATATTATAATGCTTGACGCAATGGTAGTTTAAGATATCAAAAAGTTAAGAACTTTATTTTTCATTAAAAACCCTAAAATGAGGGTAAAATAGTCATTCAAACACTTTTACACTTTGATACCTCATTTTAGTTACACTGTAATCCCTTAAACTTTACTTAACTTTTTGCTTATTTAAATTATAGCTAAACTTCTTTTTCCTATTTTTTAAGCAAACTATCCCCCATGATTTTTAAATACATTGATACTTTTATAAAAAAGTTACATCATAATAATGAGCATTTATTATCTTTAATTTAAGTATAGTATTACTATTTTTTTAATTTAAAAATTTTTATGTGCTATCGATTAACAATATCTAGGAGTGACCAATAACTAAACCGTTCACCAAAGCCAAATAAAAAAAACAAACAAAACTGAATCCATATCAATTAGAAACTGAATTAACCAACATCCGATTTAACTTAAAATCGGTTATCATTTTCTTTTTGTACCCTTAGTTAATCGAAATTAGTCAAACTTAAACGGAACCATTCATATATCCATAAGAGCGTGCACGCGCGATGTAATAGGTAACACAGACACTTATGGTGCATTGTTGGATTTGGTTTAGTTCGGTTATTAGCCTCAACCGAAACAAAATCGACATTATAGGTTTATCGATCTTATTAACCAATGGTTAAAAACAAAGTTTTATTTTGGAAAAACACCATCATTATGGGAATGTACACGCAGTAGTTCAGTCTATTTGGTTATATTGTCGTTTTTAGTACAGATTAGTTAATTTTGATTAATAACCAAAACCAAATTTTGGTTAAATTTTTTTTTTCTTAAAAGTGCATAAAATGGAGGTATAAATACATGAAATGAATGTATACAAGATGTATATGCATGGTTAAGTTTTGGTTAACTTAGGGTACAAAAACACCCGATATTAGGTTAACTCGGTTGGTGGTTAAATTTCGGTTCGGTTTTGTATGTTTTTTGTTTGATTTCGATTTAAGGCTCAATTATTGTTCACCCCTAGATATTGTTAATCACGTAAAATTAATAATTTTTTAAGTAAAAGTATATATCAAATTAGACTCATAATATGGTTTGAAACTAAGTAAAGGGGTTTTTGAATCGTAGTGGTGGAATACATAGAGGGGGCATTGAAATTTTAAAATTTAAAATAATTTGAATCACTTATTCTCACCACTTATTCCGCTTTTTTCTCTCTATTTCATCAAAATCATCTTCTTTGTCTCTGGATTCACGCAAATTTTATGCCTCGCTATAGAGTTCATGGATTCTATTGAATAGTAATCTTACACAGATGATTCTTAAGTGTTTATATTTCATTTAAATAAGTTTTTATATGGTTAATTTCTCATTTTTGTCTTTGTAGTTTTTTAGATCTCATTTCATTGAATAGTGATTTCAATACATCATCGCCAAGCTCACTTCTCTCCTCTTCCAGCAGTGTAACCACAACATCCGAACTGTCAATTGTGGAGAACAACACATTCTTATACTGTTGATATTTTGTGTTTGTACATGTGGATTTTTAATCTTTTCATTATTTTTTTGTGCTAGTAAAATCTTTATACTGTTGATTCTCCTACGTTTAATATTATATCTGGTTGAGAAATTTGTGATTTCCCATTATATGAATCTTTATAAACTTGTGACATTAGACTTACAAAAGTTGCATTTTTTGACGGTTTCAAATGTGTTTATGTTCTAATATCTTTGTTCAAATTTGAAGGCTTCTAAAATGATCCAATTTGGTTGGATTAACATGTTGATGGAACTGAACCAAACCGAACCATAGACACCCTTAAAAGTGTCTGTGTTCCTGCTGCATCGCGCGGGCACCCTACTAGTTAAAATAAATAGAAGAAGAATTGGTGTTCAAGTCTCAGGAGAAGTGTAATTAACTTGAAGAAAGTCTCACAATCTAGTCTACTGGTATGAAACGAATACAGGGTATGCAGCTAGAGTAAAAACAAAGTGATGATTTTGAAGACAACCAAGTCATTGTTAGCAAATACTGTCCCTCTACTTAATTTCTTATGCTTGATTATAAATGAGATTTTGATAGTCATGTAGAGAACAAATATCATTCTGCTAGGGAGAAACTGAAGTTCCAATCAGAATTATAACAGATGATATACAACAAAACATCCAAGTTACTTAAACTCAAAGGCTAAAGATGCAGGCTTTCAACACTCGTTACGCGAACCGTACTCTTCAAACATTAACCAGTAATTGCACACTGCTGTTACTTCTTAATAACGTTATATTTATTACACAGAAAGGATACATAAATTTACTATGGTCTATTGGATCGATTAATACATCACAAACAACAATCATATCATATCTAGAATACTTTATCAAGTTGTTAAAATCAACAAGTTTAAGAACAACGCGACCATCAAGACCAAAACTCACGGTTTTTGATAGCGTACCCGCCTGTTTCCTGCTTCGGATTGCTCCTCTGGTAATCAAGAGTCCACTTTTCGTATGTACAATTCACAAAATCATAGTAGCCACCATGGAGAGAAAGCAGGCCTATTGCCACCCGTTCTTCGACCCATGGATACGTAAGCAAGTTCAACAGTGAATTATTAATTGATTCCTGGAAAGTTGGATGAAACTCAATCTCATCAGAAAATAATCAACTTTTAAATGCAGAAACAAGTACTTTTTGACTTTTAAAGTTGCAGGTCAAAGTCAAACCAACTGCATACGAATACAAATTTCAATACGAGTTCCTTTACAAAACTTAATCTAAGCGTCAATTGTGTCACAAGGTTGGCAGTTGGTGAGTTGAATCGTTTAATTCGAACACGACCCATATTTTTATCTGTGTCTAAAACATTCACAACCAATTTAACTGATTTATCTAAACGTGTAAAATGGGTTGGCGGGTAGTAATCAAGTCATAAACGTGTTAACGGGAAATGGGTTGTAAAGAAAGGTTAAACGGGTTAAACAAATCAACCCATGCACAAGCAATTTATTTAAAGATGTCAACCTGAACATGACCAACACCAAATCATTAAACAGGTTACAAATGGCAACCCAAAACTTGATTCTTTTAGTGTTGTGTTCATGTCGTGTTTCGGTCTGTGTCATGAAATTTAAGTAAGCATTTCATATAAAGATTGGAACTTTAGTTCGTATGACCTCCAAAGTCGAGTAGAAATTCGACTATTGCGAGGTGAGAGAGATGCTCTATATGAAAGTGAATACAATATTTCATATTCTAGAATAAAACATAATCATAAGCACCTTTTCGCAGTGTTTGCACTGCTGGTCAAAGCTGAGGTTAGAAGCAGTGGCCTTTGTGTTTGATTTTGCTGCTTTTCCTACCACGACCCAGTTCTTGATGAAGCTACAGAAAAGCATGCCGATTTATGAGACTATGGATCTAATACGCATTGAGAGCAAATGATGACAAAAAAATAATAATAATAATAACAATCATTAAAAATCCTAGAGAGCCAGACCTTGAGTTTACTTCATCTTCCATGCCCATGAGGGCACGGATGCCTCCACAACAGCTATGTCCAGTCACCAGTATATTCTCAACCTGCAATTCATTATAAACACATGAATTTTATTGAATAACCATCACTATATATACATTTACAGTTCAAAACATGCGAAATATGCTCCTCAACTACATCATTTTCAGAGATAGTAAATAGTAACAATAGTTGTGTGGCAAAATAGGCGAAAGGGCAGGTTAGGTAAACGGTCTGAACAGGTAATTCTGGTGCAGGACAAAACGTTTCATGTCGACTCGCAAACACTTTTGGGTCCATTCTTTTTATATTTTTACAAATAAGTTATGTGCTATAAGTGATGACACGAACTATATAATTATGTTAATAAAGTAAGCTACAGTTGGGTACCCGACCCTATGAGGTTTTATGCATTCAAAGTACACTATGGACAACCGTTCAACCCATTTGACATATTTCATTCTTAGAAACGTTGTTTTAGCTTGACCCAGATAAAAATATACAAAGTGACATGTTCATTAGTGATGGGTCCATAATACCACCTCTATATTAATTTTCATAATAAATTATCATTAAATTGGTGAAAAAAGAAGTTGAAATAAGACATCAATAGAGCTTTCAGCTCACTATATTAACTTAAATTAACAAATTACAAAATAATAATGGGCATGTGAATATTATCATTAGAAAAGTACACTTACTTCAAGAGTAGTCACAGAAAATTCAAGCGCGGCATTTGTTTCACACGGTCCATTCTGCACATGAAATTAGAACAAACATAAAGACTTGTACCAAATAAGAATACCACTCAGAAAACAAGATTTCAAATGCATGTAACCTGCTAAAGATGTAAACTGATGTTAATGTACAGAATTGAAAATACCTCAAATGGTGGAACAAGATTAGCCACATTACGGACCACAAAAGCTTCACCAGGTTGAAATCCTAAGATATACGAGGGGCAGACTCTGGAATCTGCACAAGAAATCACCAAAAACTGTTCTGACAATCGTTAGTAAGCAGAACAGTTACAACAAGCCCAAACAATTAACACTAAAGTCTAAACATAACAATAGTTAATAAATAAACACCTTTGGGGCTTGTGCTTCAGCAAGTTGTTGGTAGCACTCCAGGTTTTCCCTGTTCGAGAATAACGGCGCATGTTAATTGAAGCAATAAACGTTTTTTCAAAACCTTTTGGTCAAAGATATCTTCCACGTACAAGTATTTGTGTTTTTTAAAACTCAGAAATCTATTTTTCATCTCAGTGAATGGAAGGCTGGCATCATCGGTGGTCTTGATAAGTGTTGGTGTAGTTTCTGTGGGTTCTTGAACCAGAGCTACGCCATCCGCTGAGGCTTGCAATCTCAAAGACATATTGTTCCTATAAATGTGTGAGGTGGATTATTTTAGAAAAATACTAAAGATTTTTTTGAAACTGAAGCAATAGTTAGCCCTGTGGATAACATAAACCAAAATAAATACACGCTTATCTCTTGGGTTCAATCCCGAAGGTAGCATTGATGTCTGTAATCGTTAAAATATGTCTTTCCTATAAATCATCAGACAATCCAATCAGAAACTTGTAACAGATGAACCATGTGCTTACTACAATTTTTGACATTAATCTTTATCCATGAAAAGAATGAAGTTTACATAGACTGTTGATAGAGTTACGATCATTGTGAAGAATAAACGGTAACAGAGAACAGGGCTGTTAAATGGCTTGTGTCCATCAGTTGGTGGTGGTCGGCGCTAACACAAACTAGAAAATCATGTCATACAGATGAACCCGAACACGACACATGTATCAGTGGGTTGACACGAACACGACTCGTATACCACGAAAAAAGAAATTTATTTCTTTTTTTCTTTTGCATATGAATACTTCAGTATTCTAAATTTACATACTATTTTTTAGCAATTATGTTTAAAATATGCCAATTTATTTTTGAACTTTTAAATTTTCGCATAAAACCCAAATAATTTTGGTTATTACATAAACACCTTTAAAATAAACAAGAAAACGGATTCAATGGGTCACCCACAATTCCACAAACTCACCGGATTGGCACAAACACGACCCAATTAATTAGCTTAATGTGTCCCTTTTAGACTTACCCAAACCTACTAATTCCGTGCTAGATTCGTGTCATGTCAGAAATGCAACCCTAATCAGAGATCAAAATTTGAAGACCAGTTCTATCTGACATTCACATTATTGTACTAAACTATAAACAAACAATGTTAAGCTCAAATTTGGTCAGGTCGAATAAAACTGGGCCTGGTCATAACATTCAATAATGCAATCTTAAGGACATTTTAATATTCAACAATCTGTACCAAACAGGAATCTTATTATAAACCATAAGAAAAAAACTCCCACCTAATATATTATATATGAACAAACTATGAAAAAACCAATTGAAACAAGCATACATTACAACAAAACAAAGCTGCAACAAAAGACTTACTTGGAAGACTTCGATAATCCCAACTGGGTCTGCTCAATTCCCAAAAACTTCAACTTGGAATCAAAGATCTAACCCACAAACCAAAACAAAAACACAACAATCAACCAAAAAACTCACTCAAACATTTCATCAACCACCTTATCTGCATTACTAAACAATATTCAAAACACCCACACCACACACCCAGAGATCAAAACAGACTGAAAAAGAGTGATTACAGTTGATTTTGAAGCAGACGATCTGTAAATACCGGAAGATCCAATAATTGACTGAGACATATTTATTGAATGATATATTAAAGGGCTTTTGTTGATGGGTTAATTACAGGGTTGTAAAGAATTAACCAACTAGGCTAGCTCAGTTGGCCACCCCAATGAGGGATAGGACGCTTGACCGAATGAGGTCATGGGTTCGATTCTTAGGGGGGAGGGTTTACCCATTTAAAAGTGGGGTTCCCGCCTGGGGTTGTAGAGGGGATCGGTCCCGCTAGAGCGGCAGAAATTCAACCGCTGGGATTCGATCCGGGGTCTCCCATAGGGAGTCCAAAGGCTTTACCCGTTGATCTACTCCTTCCAAAAAAAAAAAAAACAGGGTTGTAAAGAATCAGGTTCTGTAGCATTTAATAAAATGGTTATGGAATATATAGGTGGGGTAGTACAGGAAGGTGGTATCGTGGACAGATCAAACATCAGTTGTTTTGTTTCATCCCAAGAAAAGCGGAGATGTCGAGGTTACTAAAAGTAGGAAAAGATGTACATGTGTCAGGCCAACTAACTACATGGGTTTCAACAAGGTAGATTATTGTTATATGTTTGTTTGTTTGACACATGTGATGTACTTAGCTGTCAATAATGATATTCTAAAAGAGAGAGATAACCTACAAAGCTTACTTAGCGTAACAAGCTATGAAGACTTCTCAGCCCTTAGATGTAGGCGGTGGTATGATGGTAATTATCAATCTTAATCATGGCCAGCTTAAACAAACCAAGTGTAAATTAGAAAAAACGTTCAAAACTTTTTCAAATCGAAACTTTTAACTCAACAAACTTAAATTGAAACCTAATTTAAGTCATTTCAACTCGATTAAAACATTCTGAATGATTACACAATCAAAAAAACAAAAACAAGTCGATTACATTGAACGAAAACGTAAGATCAGTGTTTCAATCAAAAATCACAAAAACAGAGGATTATACTGGGACAATTAATCAGGCGAAAAACATAGGATTATGAATAAACGCTCATATTAGTTGTCAAATACTTTCAATTGTATATCAAGAAGAATGATTAAACATAAAAACTAGGTTAAAAGAAGTTGGAGAAGAAAAAGAAGAAGTTGGTGATAACCGAGTGTTTTAAACGCACGTTCAATATTTGAAATGCACGTTGTAAATGTTTAGACGCACTTGATGTAGAATTTAAACGCACATGCAACGAAACGCACATTGTAAATGTTTAGACGCACGTTGTAAATACCCATGTATATATAAACACATGTTTATAAAATACCCATGTATATATAAACACACGTTAAAAAGGGACCATGTATATTTAAAAGCATGTTATTAAAATACCCATGTATATATAAACGCATGTTAGAAATCATAAAACCAAAAACATAACACAACCATGCTTGTGAATAAGCACGATCATGCTTGGATTTTGTCCAGTAAGCACAATTATAAAGTGCGTTTATTGTACATGGGTAAACACACATATATGGTTTTGATAGACGCACATGTATACTTCTTAAACGCATTTATAAAGAAAAATGACACCAGATACTCATTTAAATAAACGCACGTTGAAAACCCGTGATTAACTATAAATGCACGTTATGTATATTCTTCATCATACCATTACTAATAATCAAAATTCCATATCTAGATCTTTCTATCTGTACAATACATCCACGATCCTTGATTTTAATTAACAACATATAATCAAGATGTAAAACTAAGTCAATCATACGATCATCCCTCGTAATAAATCGTTAAAAAATTGTTGATCGAATGAAAAAACATAGCATCATTATAATCGTATAGAAGTATTGTTAATTGAATTGTGAATTGAATAGATCGTCAATCGAAAATAGTTAATCAATCATGAATTGAATCCTGAATTGAATCAGAATTATTATCGATTATAATTGAAACGTGAATGAACTGTGATTGATTGAATCAGAGATTAACAAAACAATAAAAGGACTAAATTACCCTTCTAATCAACCAGGTTTAGGTTAAGTAAACTTAACTATGGTTTCCACATGTCATTCCCTAGTATCTTTCTATCCTCTTACGTTAATAAACTTTGTATCGTATACTTTCTCTTACAAAAAAATTGTTAGAAAACTTACATTGTAATCACGTTACAGCTTTCATACATTACGCTCGCATATTTCCGAGTCTCGGTACCTGCTATAATAAACTGCAACAGAAAACGAAATCAAAGGAAGTGAACCGGGCTTGTGTTTGACACAATTCCCTTAAACAGATTCGCGGTCTGTTCCCAGGGTACACCGGTTCTCTAACAGTGGTGGTGCACTGCCGGACTATCCCACTTGCCTGAAATAATAATCAGAAGTTGGTTGCTGCTACATTTCTATCATTTGTATATGTGTGTGTTCGAACATGCGTGAATGATTTTAAAACAAAATGACATGCATGAATGCTACATCATCACGTGGCTCATATGTTGCAAGTGATAGATATCTTATTATTATCATTCTTTGCACATACGTGGCATGCATGAATTGCAAGTGATATATCATATATTATCTCACTCTTTCACACTAGAATGAAAAACCAAAGGAAATATGGAAACCGTTTTTGTGCTTCCCTTGTACATAAAGAACTCTTCTAGTTCTTATAGAGTTTGCAATAATGATTACCATTAAATTTGATTAATGGTGTTAATTAAATATCTTTTATTACTATAATAATACTAGATTAATGGCAACATAATGACTTGAAACCGAAGGAATCAAAAGAGTCACAAGGATTAAAACTAAAACAGGTAGCAAAAATCGGCGTCACACAGACCCGGATTTTTCTAGCTGCATTCGTGTCCGCAGGTCGTGCGGGCGTCGCGTTGGTTCAAGAATTTTCCTCGAACCAGAACCCATTTTAGCACCCCCCCCCCCTTGCGCGCGCGGGTAGGTGCCCAAGTATAAAGTGACTAATAATTTATTCCTTCCAATTTGGTTTCCTCTTATAAACCAATCTAGTTTTCATTCCCCAACCAATGTGGGACAAGACAAACTCACATTCACACATACATTTCCAACAATCCCCCACATGAATGGGAGTTATTCTCAGAAACAACCTCATTCCGATTAAATTTCAACAGTTGAGTTTTGCATACGATAGGTAGGTGTGACCCTTTGAACCTTCGCTTATGAAACGCACTTAGCCCACTGGCTCTGAGTAGAACGCGATGTCTTTGAACTCGCCTGCCGTTTGTGTGGACGACAATACGCTTCACACAAGACTCTCCCTGACAACGTCAAGTCCTCATAGTTGTGTCCGTTATGGTCATGGACACGAGCCTGGTTCTGCGAGAGCTCTTAAGTATTGTGCCCCAACAATACCCTTCGAAGCGACCCCACTTCTCTCTCACATAGGTGATCTACTGGGACTGGTTACCTCAGTCAAATCATTAAAAGCCATAAGCTTAACCTCAACCTTGTCACTTTTTAGGAATGGACTAGGAAGCTTATTAAATTTATAGTAAGCTCCCTTTTTCAAAACGTGGGGTTTCCACCAACTCTCCCCACAGTGACCTTCGCCAGTTCATACAATTAGGTTGTCCTATTGAACTCAGATCTTGGGATCTCCAGTCAACTGAGTTAGGTTTCCTTCGCATAAACCTAGCCTTTCATGGGCTTTAGTCCCATTCCCATTTACGACTTCTGAACTAACTCTCTGCTTAAGCCTTTTGTTAGCGGATCCGCGATGTTATCCTTTGACTTCACACAGTCAACAGTGATAACTCCTGTAGAGATTAGTTGTCGTACCGTATTATGCCTACGTCTTATATACCTGTTCTTACTAATGCACATTGTGATATGAGCTCTGCCAATGCCGGCTTCGGCCACCTAGGTATATCCTTAACAAATTGACGTAGCCATTCTGCCTATTCATCCTCTAAAGCGATGAATTTTGATTCCATCATGGATCTATCAATAACCATTTGCTTAATGATTTCCATGTTATCGCAATACCCACTCGTTGCCTTGAAATCATTCGTGTCAGATATCCAATTCGCATCATAGTAACCTTCAACAACTGCTGGATATCTTTTATATTACAGCCCGTCGTTTCGTATGTATCCTAATTACCAAAGCACCTGTGTCACGTAATTCCAATAAATTGAACTTAGGTTGCTCGTGTATCTACTTAGTTTGCTTGCTAAGTCTGGCCTGATACAACTCATTAGATACATTAGGCTGCCAATAATTCTTGAGTACTCTAATTGGTTAACAGGCTCACCTCGATTCTTAGCTAGATGTTGACTCGTGTCAATAAAAGTTCTAGCCACATTAGAGTCATTTCCATTGAACTTCTCAAGAATTTTGTCCACATAATAGGACTGATTTATAACAAGTACCATTTTTACATCCCAACGGATTGTTTCTTAAATGGCCTTTCCCCCACATTGCTTGCACTTTGATTAAGTTTGAGTAATATCACTCATGATAACATTAGACACCCGTGATAGATAGCGACTATCTATATCTTTGTGTTATTAAGGTCATCCATTATATTACTCAACCCATATTTCTCACACGAACCGTTTTCTAAGCTATATGAGTTCTCCTCATATTCAGCTAAATAGTGTCATAACCAATGAACTATTTATTCGGTTCTTTCGAGTCATCCTTTTTAATGAATTATATATTTGCTTTTACAAAAATCATTCTTATGTCGTCACATATGTTTGAATGTTCAAAATTAATTTATTCTCCGCGGAGCATCTAAATTAACAAGTATTAGTCTAGCATGCTTTAGACTACGAATACTTAGCATGTGAACAGAAGATGCCTCATTCTGATTCTTCACAACCTTAAGAGATAACTCACTATCTCTTCCTAACATTCACGTCTTAGTTTAGACATACAATGAGATTTTGTTTACCATTCCAAACTTGGTTTAAAGAATGCTTCAAAACCATAATTAATTCCATCCATTAGGATCAAGACTCGTTTGCCTCTAATCTCCAAGGCTTTACCATTGACTCTTTAAGACTTAAACATAAGTCTTAATATAAGTCACTTTGACGAACATCTTCATCATTAACAAGTCAAGTAGATTGACACTTAGGACATGACATTCTCAACGACGTGTCATTCACATATCCCAAAATTATACAAATCCTCCATATGGTTCAACCAACATTGATGGTTTGTAGAGACTCTACTCGTCCATCAATATTATAAGTCCTTATAATAAACCTCGCTAAATTTATCAAAGACTTATGAATAATAACATATATTTCTATCATATGGTATAGTCATCAAAACCATATTTGTGCATTTCTACGTAAATGCTCTCAACATTATATGACATATATCGTTTTGTGTATTTAACTTCAATACACTTGCCACGTTGTTCATGATTTTCTCATGATGTGATTGTATATTTGATGTATGATTTATGATTAATTTCATAACTCACAAGTGCACCTTGCTCATTGTGATTATGCAAATCACTTCTTGCATATATATATATATATATCCTTATTAAATTCGTCTTTCAAAACACATTGACATAAATATCATTTTCATATATATATATATATATATATATATATATATATTTATCAACTTAATTAAATAATAATAATAATATATAGTCCAAAATATATATAATATATTACATTACAAATATATTTAGACGGATTCATATACAGATATATAACATCAAATCTCAAAGCGTTATTCTCCTTAACACTTTATCGTCTGACAATCATCTCGTGGCATGTCTCGAGGTACTCCCTCAATGCACTATACAAACAACAAAGTTGTTAATAATTAACTACTCACAAGTAGTCGAACAAGTAAATATGTCCAAAACAACGTCAAGTTGTTTTACACTAAATAATCTCTCTAGACTATTATATGGTTCAAGTCATCATACCTCTCATACAAGTATCAAGCCATATATAATTTGCAAAAACATGTTTTATTCATACAGAACATTTCTACTTTTACAAGTATTTTCCATAAACTATACATATTTATGTTTTGATTACAAATTCAAACCATAAACTCCAATATAGTTTTATTATTTAAACCATTCCTTAACTCACTTGTTAGAGTATATGGTTTCCATGATTAACCGTTTCCAATTCGTTCATTAGAAACTATACGTGTACCATATAAACATATACGGTTTTAAAAATTAACCATTTCTAACATACTCGTTAGAATGCAAACGATTACACGTTTCATCATTTGGTTATATCAAATAAACCTTTTCTAACACACCCGTTAGAAATAAACAATTACCAAAATCATTTTAAAGGTCATTGGTTTATATTCTCAACCGTTTCTAAATTGCTTGTTAGAAATACACGATTATGACAATCGTTTCAGACCTTGTTGATTTATATATAAATAAACTGTTTCTAACACCCTCGTTTAGAAAATTAAACCATCTACATAAATGGTATCAACTTTGGATTTTTCCAAAATATACACGTTTCAAAACCCACTCGTTCTAAACCGTCAAAATTTAACCAACCTGGTTTAACGTTGATTATTTTCCAAAATAATCATTTCCAACACGTTTGTGTATTTTGTACAATAATCCTTTCTTACATACTTGTTAGAAAGTATATACATCTTATTTTGTCTTTACAAACTCATCAATTTCTAACACGCCCGTTAGAAAATTAATATATAAGTTTACACGTTAAACTTACAATCTTGTAGACAATAATTTCTAATACACTTACTAGAAATGTTTCATGACACGTTATTCTTTCAACGTCGTCAATTTTAACACACTTGTTAGAGATACATGTTTCAAAACCTTATATTTTGAACCCTTTATTTTCCAATACTTTCATTAGAAAATGTACACATCTCTAATATTTAAACTTATTATTCCAATATGCTTACTAGAAAGAAACATTATCAAACATTACATTTTACATGGGTTTTTAAAATAAATTATCTTATCTAATGCTTTCATTAGAACTCTATTGTTTCCAAAAAATAATCCGGTCTATATAGACACAACCCAAAAACCCATGAACCGAAAATTGAATAAAATAATTCGGTTTTACCATTCAATTCGATGTACCAAAAGAAAAGTTACAAACTCTCGTGAACCCAAATTCCTTAAGAAGAACACGAAAGTTTGTTTACCAATCTGTTTAAGTTTGTTAGAAAACTTACATTGTAATCACGTTACAGCTTTCATACATTACGCTCGCATATTTCCGAGTCTCGGTACCTGCTATAATAAACTGCAACAGAAAACGAAATCAAAGGAAGTGAACCGGGCTTGTGTTTGACACAATTCCCTTAAACAGATTCGCGGTCTGTTCCCAGGGTACACCGGTTCTCTAACAGTGGTGGTGCACTGCCGGACTATCCCACTTGCCTGAAATAATAATCAGAAGTTGGTTGCTGCTACATTTCTATCATTTGTATATGTGTGTGTTCGAACATGCGTGAATGATTTTAAAACAAAATGACATGCATGAATGCTACATCATCACGTGGCTCATATGTTGCAAGTGATAGATATCTTATTATTATCATTCTTTGCACATACGTGGCATGCATGAATTGCAAGTGATATATCATATATTATCTCACTCTTTCACACTAGAATGAAAAACCAAAGGAAATATGGAAACCGTTTTTGTGCTTCCCTTGTACATAAAGAACTCTTCTAGTTCTTATAGAGTTTGCAATAATGATTACCATTAAATTTGATTAATGGTGTTAATTAAATATCTTTTATTACTATAATAATACTAGATTAATGGCAACATAATGACTTGAAACCGAAGGAATCAAAAGAGTCACAAGGATTAAAACTAAAACAGGTAGCAAAAATCGGCGTCACACAGACCCGGATTTTTCTAGCTGCATTCGTGTCCGCAGGTCGTGCGGGCGTCGCGTTGGTTCAAGAATTTTCCTCGAACCAGAACCCATTTTAGCACCCCCCCCCCTTGCGCGCGCGGGTAGGTGCCCAAGTATAAAGTGACTAATAATTTATTCCTTCCAATTTGGTTTCCTCTTATAAACCAATCTAGTTTTCATTCCCCAACCAATGTGGGACAAGACAAACTCACATTCACACATACATTTCCAACAAAAATTAATTTTAAGTTTTAATACAATGATAATATGTTTACTTATTTTTAGTTTTTTATATTTTTAGAGAGTGCTTATTACACTTAGGAATACTGACCTAAAGAATTAATTTTGCGTTTTTGTGGGTCTAAACTCTTAACTCTTAATAAGGACTCGGGTGATTTTGGCCGTTTGTGAATCTATAAATGGGTGAGGATGTTGAATTAAAATAATTAAAATTTTAAAACAGATAGTATTGATGTTCAAACTCACGGTCCTAAGCATAAGTAAGGTAGAACCCTAATTTCTACAAAATTCGAGGGTCTTGCGAACCGCATGGAAACATTCATGTGGTCAGCATGGGACTGGAAAAATAATTCTTTTCTTTTCGTTGTTTCTTTGACACCTATTACGAACTCTTCCATCCTTCATGAATTCTTCAATTTGCACTAGTCACTTGATTTTCTAACATTTCCTACAAATTCATCAATTAAACAAATAAATGTCAAATCATGGTGAAATCAATACAAAAAGTAGGGGTGTGCACGGGCCGGTTTGGTTTTTTGGCAAAACCATAACCGTAAACAAAATGTTCGGTTTTCGGGTTTTGAAAACCGTTCGGTTTCGATTATTTCGGTTTTAGCAATGGTTAGGTTCGGTTTTTTGGTCTTTTTGGTCTTTATAACATAATTTCAATAAATTTAAGAATAGAAATTATAATTCAAGATTTAAGAATCTTTCTCAGATGTTTATATTTATGTTAGTATATTTAACCATTTAAACTAATATTGTTCACATAAACTGAACATTCTAAACGATTTCCATGTTTTTTCAAAGTTTTTATCAAGACATTTCTTTTGTAATACTTTGAAAATTAATTATATTCAAGAATAAAATAATAACTCATAAATCAATGTATAAGATATATTAAAAAAATGATTTTTTGGGTTATTTGATTTTTTTTCGGTTTATATGAAATGCAAGATCGAAACCGAACTGCTAATTTTGTTCGGTTAAATCGGTTTTTCTGGTTTCAGTTTGGTTTTTTTGGTTTTCTACCCATCCCTACAAAAAGCATCAAAATGGAGGAAATTTGACCAATAATAAAGATATAAAATCAAGCATTTCAGTAATGATTTTTTTAACAACAATCGCATATATAAATATAAAGAGCTAGCAAAATGCTACAAAACATACAAACCCCACACACCAAAAAACGCAACACCACATACTACTAACGTCAAAGTTTACCCAACTTTCCCATGTAGGGGATAGGACGTTAGCTCTATTACACACCCAAAGAAACTCACCCTCTTTGATTACTCCACACTTTTTCATTTAGGAATAACTTTGAACACCTTAAGATTCCTAGCATTTCAATAATGAATTGCTGATCGAATGAGAAGAAGTACATACATTAAAGAGAGTTTTCTTATAAAAAGTATTAGTGAACAAGAAAACATAAATTTAATTATGTGAATTGGGAAGGTACAACAAACCAATGATAGAAAGTACAAAGCAAAAGATTGCAACCCCGTTGAATTCTCAATAGAATGAGATGCTATAAAGTGAGCATAATAGAACCTTTGAAAATGTTTTATAAAGTAACTTAAAGGAATATAAATGGGTTTGAGTTGTTTATATATATATATATATATATATATATATATATATATATCTTATCTTATTAAGGAGGTGACATGTCTAGAAAAGTAATTACACACACATTTTAAGATGGGATGTCAAGAGTCTCATGCTTTAAACACTATATGTCATGTAAAACTTCCCTATAATACCCCTTATTGCATTATCCACTTGTACTATATATCTATGTTAAAAAATGAGTTACGCATCATCATTTCCAGAACATGTTCTCATCATCAATACATCAATTCATCATCAATACATCAATAACTGGCCGAACGAACACTTAGCAAATAACTTGTAATAGTCATTTGCCTGGACTTGCGTATTTATGGCATTTATTATCTTTTAATTGTGAAAGTTTATTTTTTTTTGTGAAAGAAGTTAAAATCTGGGCAAATTTTATTGATATAAAAAATAAAATGAATGGATACAAATACAAAGTAAAATTTAAGTACATAATCTAATTACCGTCTTTTTCAAATATTACGTTAAAACTAACATAAACTACTAACAAAAATGAATACCGCGTTTCATAAGATGTCAACCGTGACACCCGCCGCAACGCGCGGGCATTCCACTAGTATATATATATATAGGGAAAGGATATTTTGCAAACCCACTTGAGTTGAGAAAACCTTTGAAAACCCATGTAAAAAACCATTATTATTTTTTTTAAATAACAAATGTAAAATACATGTTTTTAAGCATTTTGGGCAAAAAAAATAACAAAAGCGCCAAGGGGATTTTTTTAAAAAAAATAAACAAAGTTGCTAAAAAAACATATGTTTTCAGCTTTTTACCTATGTTTTTAGAAACTTTGTTTGTTTTTTTTTTAAATCCCATCGTTCTTTTTTTTATTTTTTTGGCCCAAAACGCTTACAAACATGTATTTTACATTTGTTATTTTTTTCAAAGAAAAAAATTGTTTTTTTACATGGGTTTTCGAAGGTTTTCTCAACTCAAGCGGGTTTTCATTTTATAATTGACCTATATTATATATATATATATATATATATATATATATATATATCTACCTTATTAAGGAGGAGATCTCTACTACCTTATTAAGGAGGAGAGATGGGTAACAAGGTAATTTCACCATCATTTTAAGATGTCATACAAAAGGTCACAAGGTAAACAACTATATTTTTGCCAAATCCTTCCCTTTATGCCCCTATGTGCAACATTTGATTACAATTGTACAAATGACTAATGCAAGTCATCTCTATTATTATTATTATTATATTATTATTATTATTATTATTATTATTATTATTATTATTATTATTATTATTATTATTATTATCCATGTATGACGCCGTTAAGGGAAACTACTTGCTAGGTACTTATTCTACAACTGATTGGTTTGTATGGACAGTGTCAAGGTAATGAACCACAGTTCACATGTATTAGTGTTCACATAACATTTCACTCGGTAAATTCCTATATTTTGCATGTTCTCTCTATATGCTTTATCTTATAGATAATGTTGTTGCAAAAGATTTGTTTATTCTTTATTTTATTTTTGTTTTGGTATGATGACAAAGGTTTTTCATTTCTTTAGGTGATCAAGATGCAAGATGCTATCGTATATGAGTATAGACGCACCAAAATCATTTATTGAGCTTGAAAATTACAATTTACCATTCTCTCGAACCGAGGAGGGAAATATATACCAATTTGCATTTGGTGGTCAGATAATAAATTGTCATTTGAAAATTGATATATTGTTGAATTAGCACATAAATTTTATAAATAACATAAGCGAAACTTGTAGCGCAACGAGCAGGGCAAAAACATAAACGAGCAGGGCATTTTTACTAGTTATTATTATTACCTTATTAAGGAGGAGAGATGGCTACATTAGTAATTTCCTATGTTTTTTAAGATGGCATATGAAAAGTTTAGTGCTTCACACCCAAAATGTCATGAAATTTTTCCCAATAATACCCTTCTATGCAAAATTCTCTTGTACATCCCCTCTCCTACTTATTATTTATTACATGGAGCAACTTTGGTGAATTCATGTGTGTATGTCACGTATGAAACAAAACGTAAAGTTTTGATTTACGAGCTATTTGGCAAAGTTGTTTGTATCATTTAATAGTATATGTCGTTAAGTGGTAGGTGTGACCAAAGTGTTACGTGTGAGGTAGTGTATTCTTGAGAATAAATGTATTATGGAACTAACCTTACGAGTTGTTGAATGGATTATTACTAGAATCCACCTAAAATCAATGTATTTCAATAATCCGTGCGAACGTTATTATACTTTAGTTGAGATAAGAATAATTATCTTATGTTGTTACAAGTATTCGTTATTTAATATATCATTTAAATAAAAAGTTTTCGATGAATTTTACGTCTTAATGAATTGATACAATTTGATGTAGATTTTAGACCCGCCGCAACGCGCGGGTTACCAACTAGTATATATATATATTGTATGATAAGTAAAATTCGTTCTATCCAATTTTCCCATATAAAATTGAGAAATAATTATATTTCCTCAATTACCATGATCATAGACTTTACACTGATCATTAAATCATCACATTCACTTCAGGGAATGGATTATAACCACAAACCTTTCATGGTGAAATCATTACAACTTCCTTAGTTATGTACATGATCTTTAACCTTTATACCGATCATTTGTCATCACATTCACTTCAAGGAATGAGATAGAATCCGAAAACATTCACGGATATTCATTCCTTTTTGGACGGATATAAAGTCACTTCAAACCTTTCACCCAATTTTAATGACATTGCTACTTCAAGAGCATATTTGAGGTTTGGCAAACAAACAAAATTTGTTTTATCCAACTTCCGTCATATATAAAGTTTTCTTCACATAACATCCATGGAGAAGTAATTATATGTCCATTCATATAATATTATCTGCCCAACATCTTACGGCCTTTTATAACATGATAACGAGATTCAAAGTGTATGCCACTTTGGATGTCAAATGTAAATCTTTCATGAGAGTGATAATAAACCATAACTTTGTTTTATTTGTTCTTTTCAATGCTAAATAAATGATAGCATATAAAATACAAGATAGTCAATTGTATACATAATCCAACATATGATGTTATAACATGTTACCAAATAAAACAAGTTATGGTATAATCTTTGTGAAATAAAGTGTTTCATCATTTAAAATAAAAACATATAATTTACTAGCTTTTATCCCGGGAGCGCCCGAGGTTGAAATATCTAATATGACATAATAAAATATCTAATATGACAACATAATTAATGACTTGTCAATATATGATTAATGAATAATAATATTATTATTATTATTATTTATTTTGAACAAATCTATGCCATAAGTTATCATATTCAAATATAAAAAAACGAATCTCTGCGCCGGGGTATAAATCTAGTGCCATTACAAAATATTATATAATGTCAAATGAATTCGGAAGTTTGTAATCGATCATTCTAAAAAGAACTAACATGAAATAAGAAAAAAAAAGTTATTTATTGAAATAGTATTATAATAACCATACATATATTTTAGTTACATACTATAAAGTTTTTAGTTTATGATGGTGCACGTATATTGCAAATATTGAACGCATTAGCCTAAGTGTTATGTGATGCATTAAAAAATTCATGGGTATATGATCGGGTATATAGTGTCACACCCTCAAAATCCACTTGCGGAGTTTTACCGCGAGGCGCATGACAAACCAGGATCCAAGTCAACGATCACAATAAACAAATCTAAATGAACATATGCAATTTCAAAAACATAGTTTAAAATCCCCAATTACAGCGGAAGCTTATTCTCAAAACATAATCCAAAAGTAAACCAAATTATTCAATGTTCGAAAACCATGCAACCCTAACTAGACGGCGTGCAGACGTGTGCGCCCTAGTTCCATAGTGCTACCTTAGCGACCTGAGAAAACATGTAAGAGTTACGTCAGCACAAAAATGCTGGTGAGTTCACAGGTTTGTAATTAAAGTACCAAGTTCAATCTGTCCATACTATATGTCACACCCTCAAATTTCCACATGCGGAGTTCTACCGCGAGGCGTGTGACACACCAGGATTCAAGTCAACGGTCACAATAAACGACGTCTAAATGTAAAAACATACGTAAACAAAAACCATGCATAAAATTTTAAAACCAATATTCGACAGTGCGGAAGCATTTAAAGTTTACAAAAGTCATGCAAAATAAAAACATAAGTTCAAAAGTCAACAACTTCAAAGCATGCAACTGAGACCCTAGACGCGAGACAACTCCAGTGCGACCCCGTGCACCTATCTGACAGCTGCTACCTTAGCGACCTGAGAAAACATGCTAAAAGAGTCAACATATAATGCTGGTGAGTTCACAGGTTTTATTTAAGCGTTTAAAGTGATCCTTCGAAAACCGTTACCATCACAGTTACTACTATGCTTGTGAGAACGCTAGCTAGGCGCAGAATAAGATACTCATACGGGTGAAACCATTGCTGACTAAGCCGTGTAGTGACCCTTAGTTTCCTATGGGCTACCGTCATCACCGGTAGACCTTGTTTTATTAGAGACAATATGCACCCGCCCGGTCCAACCGTCGAGTGGGGTTTGTCAGTTCCCAATAGCGCTATCCATATTTCCCCGCCATATTCCCATGTTAGTGGTTTCTAAGGGACTTTTTGATGAACCGTATAGTACAATAAGTAAGCCATAGTATAATGTGAAAATGAGCCAACGAGCCATAAGTCATAAAAGAGTTTTAAGATGAAAACGAGCCATAAGTCATAAAAGCGTTTTAAGATGAAAACGAGCCATAAGTCATAAAAGAGTTTTAAGCATGTTTCTCCCCCGAAAGCAAAAACCGTAAAATGTGGGGCCGTGAACTCACCTTAGGTTGCCTTGAGTTTATTCCCAACTCCAAATGTAACAATAGGCGAATTGTTAATGATTCCCTATTTCAATGTTAAACTTTTATAAGTATATGTTCGTGATATAATTCTCTTATTAAACTTATTTGTTTAACTCTCATTGTTCCCTATGTGTTAATTTAAACATGTATAGTAAGTCTAGCCGACGACCCGATGGCGAACGTTTAGTTTTAATGTTCTAATATACATTACACATGATCCTCATATGCTTAGATTCCTAAATATATAGTATACAAGCCAAGAAAACTACCAAGTAAGCATATATATCAAGTTTGTCAATTCTGCGATTTTTGAGCAGTTTTGCGCCACCGAAATGAATTTTTATAAAATACTAAATGAACTCGTTTGACTTTCAAATTTTTACAGGTTGTTCCTGTATGTTTTCTACCACTATTCATATTTTTATTTTGCAATACAAATCAGCCAATTATTTAACAAAAATTCGTAAACTCAGCAAGGTACTAAAATCGGGCTGTTTGCGACAGTTTAGAAGAAAATTCACTAAACATCATACATTTATCCAAATGAGGTGAATCCAATTGGAAAAGACCTTATACTCATGTATGTATCTACTGACCAAATTTCGTGGTCAAAGGATTTGTAAAACTCGAGTTATGACCTTCTAAAGTTGACTAAAAGTTTCTGTCCGAAAACAGTTTTGACATTCGTTTTTATAACGTACAAAAGAAATACTTAAACTTATCGAAATCAAGAGTTTTTGGACTTTTTGGAAAGGTTATTTCATGTACAACATTGTAGGATTAAAAACCATTCAATTTGGATATCATAACAGTAAGTTATTGTTCATACAAAATCGGGTTATAAATCTGCCAAGTTTTTAAATCATAGTTTTACATTACTAACATGAATCCTAGTGACACAAATCAATCAACACTCATCATGATTTTATACTAACAAAGTAACTAGAATACTTACAACTAGCACAAGGCTAGGGAAGACACAAAAGAGTTGATTTTAAGGTGCAAGTTCCTTGTTTAAAGCTTCAACATCCTATCCTTGATGAACCTTTGATTAATGCGTGATGTTTAAGCTTGTAAATGAGTTTTGTTTGAATGAAATGATGGTGTTTGGGCTGCTATGAAACTCACGGCAGAAAATGGGCAAGGAGAATGGGTTTTGCTTTGTAAACTTGATTAATATGTTAACACCTTGTTTAAAAGTGTTCTTATGGGAATTTTACAAGCATGCTTACATAGAATACACCAATATTTCACATGGTCTTCAAGAAAACATGGTGAATAAATCTAGGAGGCATGGGGGGCCGAAATTTAGGGGTGGCTGGGGCCCACTTGGCCAATTATTATAATACTTAATTAATATTTAACTACTCGCGTGTAATCGGGTTTTTATCGGGTCTTTTAACGCGTACATCCGAGACACTACACAAACCATACGGAACCTCCAAAATACATTATATTAAGTGTTGGTAAATACCTTAGGCTCTCGTTGATTAAATTTTCAAGTTACGCGCGCTTCGGGCGCGATACGCGAATTTTGCGCGTTACCGGGAAATTTAACTTTTGGACATCCAATTATGGTTTGGTAGACTCAAAACACTTATTATTATATTTTCAGTATTTTAGATTTTCGGGATCATTTTCAGTTATTTAATTGTTGCCGGGTATTGTCACGGTAACAGTACCGGACTAGTCTGCTATTCCACCAACATTCGAGGTTTAAGACTTATGTGTGTGATTCCATACTTCCCCGAATTATCTTCACATGTAGTTTACATATATATTTTATGAACTTAATTTATCTAACTAAGTAACATATATAATCGTTGACCAAGTAAAACAATAATTGTTTGCAGAAAGGTTAACCGGAAATTGTCGGGTGTCACATCATCCCCCTGTTGAAAGAATTTTCGTCTCGAAAATTGCACGAAGCCGAAAACGAAAGTGTCGAAAAGAAAGAAAAAAAAAATTCCGGTTGTCACATTATCCCCCTGTTGAAAGGAATCTCGTCCCGAGATTTTTCGGCTTCAACAGTGATGAGTGTCGACCTCTGTGCGTGCCCAAGTAACGTTTTTCCCAAGATGCAACGAAATGAAGGTCGTGAACCAAAACATGATACTAACAACCGGGAAACCACTTCCCCAAATGTGAATACAAGACAAGAGACCCCCCGATCGAAGGCCCACTGGATACTACTATGATCGGTATAACTAGCCCACTGGTACCATCCAAATAGCATCCCCAAAGGACCCTCATCGACCCAAAGAATGAGAAACGGTGACCAAAACCAAAAGGAAACACCCAAGATACGATTGCACAACGATGCGAATAAAAGTAAAACCAAAGTGTAACGAGAGGTAAGAGAGAGTACGTACGGGTAACAGTGTCTGGGTCCTCCTGGTTCTCCCTAGCACCGATCACAAAAGCACGAGCACGAGTAACCCGACCACCGCTTCCGTTGTCTCCATCCTTTCCTGCAGTCCCTGTGCCCCCTTGGTTCAACTTTGGGCAGCTTCGCTTGAAGTGCCCTGCTTCTCCACAATGATAGCAACCCTGGTTCCCCTGTGGAGCAGGGGTAGTAGTAGCAGTAGTCTGAGTCGCCCTGGATGAAAGGTTGACCCTACAATCCTTGGCAAGATGCCCTGTCCGCTGACAACGCTCACAGCGAAAACTCTCGCAAGTACCATAGTGATGAAAACCACAACGCCCACACTTAGGGCTCTTCCCAGCATAGCCCCCTTGTTTCTGATCCGACGCTGACCCTGAAGCTTCAGCCTTTTTCGCCGCCGGTTGTCGCTGAACCCCCGCTGAACTCTTCTCCACACTTTCCCACTTCCTCTTGTTCTCCGCCGGCGCCTTCACAGACGAGCCTCTAGGAGGCAAGACACCCTCAGTGATCTTCAAGTTGGTCATCTTAGTAGCCGACCGCACAGCCTCTGACATGGTAGTGGGATCCCTAGCAGACACCAACCCCGCAATCTCTGGCACCAAACCCGCAAGATACTGCTCTATCCTTCGATACTCCGGTGTCGATAAACCTGGACACATCACTGCTAACTCGTTGTGCCTGATCGTGTACTCCTCAACCTCAGAACCTACCATCTTAAGATTCCCATATTCCTGTTCCAACCTCTTAATCTCCTCACGCGGGCAGTACTCGTCCTTCAACCTACGCACAAAATCCGCCCAAGGCATGGCGTTGGCCTCCCCAAGACCAAGTGTCTGTGTGACGCTGTTCCACCACGTCAAGGCGGGTCCTACAAAAGTCCCCGAAGCAAACTTCACTCGATCCACCACTGGAGTCTCACATAAAGCAAACACCGATTCAGTCTTCTCCAACCACCTAAGCAACTCCACAGCTCCCTCCGTACCTTGGAAGTTGAGGGGTTGACAATCCTTAAACCGCTTATAGGCAACTCCCGCCTGTACCGGAGGAGCGGCGGCACCCATGAAAGTCTGTTGGGCAGCCTGAAAGGCAGCCAGTGCAACGCCCAACTGTTGCTGCATCATCTCACTGAGTTCATCGTACGTCAAGGTAATGTTACCACCACCTCTACCCCCGCCGTTGCGTCCTCCACGTCGTCCTCCAGCACGTCCTCCACGTCCAGACATCTTCTGAGAAAACAGATACAAGCACTCAGACCCAACACATCAACACTAAACCAAGAGAATAAGAAAGAGTCAAGAATTGGGTTAAAATGTGACCATTAATCCCAACACGAGATTCACCAAGTCTTCCATGCATTTCAACTTATGATTTCGTGTGCACCCGAAATGATAAATTGCTCTACATGGTCCTCAAGGCGTGCCCCAAGCTTGAACCTCAAGTCACCCGATACCCATAACTTAGAAAGATATAACCAACTCAAAAGATCAACAAACAAGTTCCCTCGACTGTAAACCCGAAGAAGAAGATAAAGTGAAGCTAGGAATAACCAAGAATGAGATAGGTAATGTGACACTGTGTGGTAAGGATACCGACACCCCGACAAGGTTAGTATGTTTACCAAAAGATGCGACTCAAATGTATGTGACCGTCTAGTGTGTGAGACTCGGCTATAGTCTAGACTCTACATGCAGTCCTAGTTCACTATAACCATTGGCTCTGATACCAATCTGTCACACCCTCAAATTTCCACATGCGGAGTTCTACCGCGAGGCGTGTGACACACCAGGATCCAAGTCAACGGTCACAATAAACGACGTCTAAATGTAAAAACATACGTAAACAAAAACCATGCATAAAATTTTAAAACCAATATTCGACAGTGCGGAAGCATTTAAAGTTTACAAAAGTCATGCAAAATAAAAACATAAGTTCAAAAGTCAACAACTTCAAAGCATGCAACTGAGACCCTAGACGCGAGACAACTCCAGTGCGACCCCGTGCACCTATCTGACAGCTGCTACCTTAGCGACCTGAGAAAACATGCTAAAAGAGTCAACATATAATGCTGGTGAGTTCACAGGTTTTATTTAAGCGTTTAAAGTGATCCTTCGAAAACCGTTACCATCACAGTTACTACTATGCTTGTGAGAACGCTAGCTAGGCGCAGAATAAGATACTCATACGGGTGAAACCATTACTGACTAAGCCGTTACCATCACAGTTACTACTATGCTTGTGAAATCAGTTTTTTTATTGATGATGATGTTGTGCTCCTTCAATGATGATGAAAACAGCGAGGTCTTGCTTTCCCATATCTAAACAAGGTCCTTCCTCTCCATTACTCTTTTCTTTTTCTTCCTCCATTTCATTAATTTTATTATTATTATTATTATTATTATTATTATTATTATTATTATTATTATTATTATTATTATTATTATTATTATTATTATTATTATTATATGTTCATATGAAACACACCAACGAAAACTCATCTAATTTCCTATCAATCTCTCTACTTCACTCAATATAATCTTGCTTAACTTCTTCTGGGTTCAAACAAATTTAGCCCTTTTTTATTTTATAATTCTGTTTTGGGGACTTCTACAAATCTTTGTTTGAAACTTTTCAATACCCGGTTGAATCTTGTTAATAATCTTTCTGGGTTTTAATTTTTGTAAAAAATGGATTTTCTTTACAGGGTGGGGTTCTTTTTTCTTTTAATTTGGATTTATTTTGATTTTTTATAACTTAAAAGACAAAAAGATTGTTTAGAGATGGGAAAGCAAGGACGTTGCTGTCACATTTTGTCGCACGTAATGTAAGTAGGAGTCAAATTTGTTTTTCTATTGATATACACTTGTGTAATATGATAATTATAGCTATCACTAGTATTTACAATGGTGTAATAAGAAGGGGGTTGCAAAGGAAGATTAGACGCGGTTACGGGTAGACCATCATCCAAATAACTTAAAGAATAAACTAGTGTTCCATATGTGTAATTAGTGCTTATTTTTTACTAGGTTGAAGTTTCTCCCATGATGTTTGAAAGTGATGATAGTGCACAAGATTTGAAAAGCTAGTTAGATGTAGGTTATGTTTTTCTTTTCCTTGGTGTAAATATATTACATTGATGTGTTTGTTATTTTTCATGCAAGCTTGTTGTTTACATTGGTGTAAGGGTATATTACATGTATTACATTGATGTAAGTTAAGCAGTTTATACATGTTGGTGGGTTATTTTTACAATGGCTCTCAAATTTATAAGTATCTTTTTGGTTTTTACACTTGTGTAGATAATTTTCATAGATGGGATTTCCTAAACAATGGATGCAAAGATTGGTTTTGAATATGTGTTATTTTTTGTTTTAAAAAAGTAAATAAATTAAAAAATAAAATAAAGTTTAAAAAATATGATACTTTAAAAATTGAATAAAAAATTAATATTATATTACTTTATTCTCTCTCATGGTTTTTTTACCTAAATACCCTCATGTACTTTATTTTATTAAAAAATACTAATAAAAATTAATTAACATGTCAAGACAAAAAAAATCTCATCATTTGATCTCAACCATTAGATCATAAAGATCAATGGCTCAAAGAGTTCTTATGGTTCTCATAACTCAATAGAGTTCTCAAAATAACCCACCCCTATATATATATATATATATATATATATATATACATACTATGATTTGGATCATTTGAAAACCACCATTTAGGGAGAGAAACAAAGAACCAGTGTGAACAGATGCTATGTTTGTAAATATGAAGGCAGTCTACAAAAACCTCTCCATCAAAAAATAAAAAAATGAAAAAAAATATAACCTAAATAAATAAAAAAATAAAAAAAGTAAAAACACCAAAATGATTATTTTGCATTATTAATTCGAAAAAAATAAAAAAATGGCTGTTGTGACGTCATATGATGTCATCCCTGATGCACATGTGCATTTCGCTGTTATATATACAGAAATACACCGTATGCACATGTGCATTTCACTATTAAATCACACTTTTGAATGAATTGTCAATTACCATACTTAAATGATTATAAAATGGACGCGATACAGATATATAAGGGGTCACAAATTCTATCCAATAGTCATTAAATGGACGCAAAATGAGATATAAAATACACTCGAACTCGTCAAGTGTTTAGTCATGCATATTATAACATAAATTGAAAATAAAATACGTGTATGACAACAAACATGAATAAACTTGAAACACCTTTATATAAGACCTATAAAATAAGAAACGTGTATTGCATGCACATGTGCTTTTCAGTAATATTGTTAGATCTTTTTAGTGGTTTAACTTTCGGGTATACATATATGCATGCATCATTCTTCAAATAACAAAGTTTTTATACCAATTTGTCTTTATCATACAACTACATATAGTGTCTACCAAACGTATTAACTCAATAAAACAGACGATAACAAAAAAAATATCCATATTACAAACCATGTTAACCACGTACATACAAAATTATAATTATCTCATAACCTCATGTTCACCAACATAACAAAATGTTAAACCAAACATACATTACACAAAATGTTATACAAACTTCTTTATTTGTTTGACAATTTCCTTATACCCAACCAAAGTTGACGTGGTGTAATGCATGTTCGTATCGGGCGCCAATTTGCTTCTATCATAGCATTCTTTTGATTTGTCTTCACTGCCACCGTTTTAACCATCATTTTTCACCGTCACAATATGTTTCCGCTTATTTGACCTCGTTTGAACCTTTCTTCTTAAATCTATATCTGCATATAGGATAATTTGTGTGTTTAAATAATCAACATTTAATATTTCACAAGAAAAACTGCACATATGCACATGTGCATCTTTATATAAATGTACTAAAAAAATATTACCAACCTGATTCAACTTCCTGATAAACATTCGTGACATTATCAGCTTCCACTTCTGGGATATCAAATGGATCTCGATTATAAAAATACATAAAGAATATAACAAATACAAGGAACAAGGTAATACCAAGTACATTCGGACTAAATAAATAATGCCAACCTGATTCAACTTTCTTATCAACAATCGTGTCATTATCTTCACTTGCATCCGGTAACCTTTTGTTCCTTTATCCCTCGATTGTAATACAAATGTTACTTTCTTTGATGTTTTTCCCCATCTCTTAGCTACAAACAATAAAAACGCATAAGAAAAGCGATATTTCAACCTGATTGCACATGCGCAACAACATTACTTTGTTAATTACAACAAAAATGCACACGTGCATCATTGTTAATGGCCTAATTATAACAGTATGTGCTTTAACATTACTTTTTAACATTATAAACTACATTTTGCACATATGCATTAACAATCTTAATGCACATGTCCATATCAGAAAATGACACCTCGTCCAAAAAAAAATTATCCTCCTAACCGAGTGTGTACAGGACCATTTACCTCATTTAAGAAACAACCTGAACATAACTTCCTATCCTATCTCAATGACAAACAACCCTACCTGAAAACACATTCTAAAAGCATCATTCAACTTTTGCTCAAGTATTTGAATAAAGTTCTAATTTTCAATTCATAATACATTCTACTTTTATCATTCAAATGTGCTTTGTTCACTTTCTAAACAACGCCTATCGCCCTAAGTGCGCCTAACGCATTTAATAACTACAATTTCAATCAAACATTTTTCAAAAAACACAAACAGTAACAAACGTTACCAAACTAACAATCTCACCATATACCTACTCTTCGGCCAACGAACCGGCACTTTGTATTCATCAGGCAATGGAATCAAACACCTAACCGTTTTACTTATATTCTCACAACACTCTTCACACCTCATTGATGCCTTATCTAACATCTCCCTTGTTTTTTCATCCGTCAACCTGAACAACGTATACTTCTTAAATTTATCACATTGTTCATGAGTTAAAATAACTAATAATTAATATTTGCTAGTTAACACGAAAACTATACATATATGCACATGTGCATAAATATCTAAATTGCTTAAATAAATAATAACGACCTTTTTTAACTTCATGATCAACGATTATATCATCATCCTCAATCGCATCTGGCAGCTTTTTTGACCCTTTCTTCCTCGATTCTAAGACAAAAGTTACATTCTTTTATGTTTATCTCATCTTTGTCTAAAAATAATAAAAACAACACATAAGAAAACCAGATTTTCAATCTTAATGCACATGTGCATTAACATTACTTTTTTCATTACCACATAATAAATGAACATGTGTGTTAGAGCGAAAGACATTAATGATATCAGTATAAATGCATAGGTGCATTAACATTACTTTTATCAATAGCAAATACGTCATGCACATGTGCATTAACATTTTTAATTCACATGTACATAAAAACAATCATTATCCACATTCTATAACAAACTAATAATCCTAAAACTAACAATAATAAACCAACTAATTAGATTCACATCCAAACACCTCTTAAAGCACATGTTCCGTTAATATAAAATATGAACTAGTTAAACATAAATCATACCAAATTCCAGCTTGTAAACGCTGGCATTCAGAATCTTTAACCACATATCGATTAGCGTGTTCAATTGGAAACCTAGGGTGTGTCATGGACACGGTATTTAGTGCACCATCGTTATCCCACCATTCTTCATATCTAAAAATCAAAATATATTAAATCGTTACATATAACATATATATCCCTTAAAAGGCGGGGGGACATCAGGTGGGTGCCTCCATTGGCACATCTGCAAGACTATGAGAAAAAGCAACGGGTGGATTCCAAGTGCATTTGAAGGTACCGTAAAACCTAAGAACTTCCTAGTACATTTTGTTGCATAACTAAAATAGTATGTACTAGGAAATGTGCGTAGATGGCTATTGAGACGCATAACTAAAGTTGTCAGATGTAACGTGTCACCTCAAAGGACTATGTCAACTTATGCTTGACACACGTGCCAGTTCCCTATCCATAACAGTCCGACAGCACCGTTCACCGGATTAACTGTTCGACCGACGGCTTCGAATAGTAGGGATTGAAAGATAGATGTGTATACAAAAGCAGATAATGGTCGAAGGGTTGATTGATGGTCGAGATTAAGATATCTAGGGTTTGGATGATAAAATGGGGAAGAAGATGATGAATATGATGTATGGTTTGTGTTTCATGTATTTTTATTTATTTATTTTACGTTTTTATCATATTTACAAAAATGTCACCTGTTCACACTGGTTCCTTGGTTCTCTCCCTAAAGTTAGTTCTCGTATGATCCCTACCCTATATATATACACACACACACATAGGAAAGCTAATTTGAGAACATGTATATTTCGTACAAACCGGGAGAACGCCATCTAAAACCATTAAAATTCAAAATTTCTTTTTACACTTATCTTTATAACTAAAATACAATCTCAAAAACACAATTTACGCGTAAAAATTCAAGTATACGGAAATAAATTGTTTTTACACATGTGTAAATTTACTGTTTATACATGTATAAATTGTTTCAATTACACATGTGTAAAAAGTTAATTTGAAAGTGTGTTTAAGAAAAGATGAATTATTTGGAAAAAAAAATCATTTATTAATGATGTATTTTGATTATAATGTGGTTTGTATTAAAAAAAAATTTGATTGATTTTTTTACTTGTTCTCAAGGTTCTCATGATATTTAGCATTCTCAAGATAACATTCCCATATATATATATATATATATATATATATATATATATATATATATAATTGAATTTAAAATCATGCATAATTATATATATATAATATTAATAATCAAACCTAATGAATAGTAATCCAAATGAATAGTGATTATATTATTATTATTATATTCATATATTATATACTAAAAATATTATGTAATTTCATTATTAAGTTTCATTATTAATATTAGAGTAATGTGCACGGATGGTCCCTGTGGTTTGCCCAAATTTAAACTTTGCTACTCAGCGTTTCGAAATTACACGTATGGGATCTGTGGTTTCTATTTTGTTTCATTGATGGTCCCTGACTTGGAAGGAGGTTAAGTTTTTCAGCTAAGTCAATGTGAAATTACTAAATTACCCCTCTTTAAAATTATTATAAGCTCTCTCTTTGTCTTTGTTAATCTCAACCACCACCATCAACCATCTACCATAACCAAAGCACCACCACTACCACCATCTACCATCACCACCCATCCTGCAGAAACCCATGAGACCCGACAATATATCCACCCAACCAACCACCCCGAACAACAACCATCACTGGCCACCACCACCACCTTCTCCTTCACCCACAGCGACTCTTAATTAGTACCCAACCACCACCTCACCTGTAAGGCTGTAACTATGGTGTTTAACTCTCTAGTACCTCCACCTTTGCCAGTTTGCCACCATCGTCCATACCTAACACCATCCTCCATCACAGTCAACATCACCATGGCACTACCTAAAACAAATTAGGTTAAAAACACTACGCTGATTACGACCACATTCATACCCCAGGGATAATTTTGTTCTTTTATTTAATATTAATATATGGCATGAATTTGATAGTTAACACACATAAAGGCATAATTTGTTTCCCTACGACACCTGTAAATCCATAAATGGAAGTTTATAAACAAAAAATACTCAAATTAAAAGCAATATACATGGATTGCCGGAAAAATTGAATCCGAGGAGACTCAATTTTGAGGGCTGTTTGTTTGGGGTTCACGGGAAGGTGGGTCAGTCCCCAACCACCACAACTCCACCTTGTGTAGGAAATAGGGTTCACTATTTTATTAAAATAATAATAAAATAAAAATAATAACGATACTCTCGTTATTGGTAGGAAATACAAAGTACACAACCGTATACAAAACTAAAGAAAATAAAAAGATACAAACAAAATGTACCGACTCTTTGATTCAAGCGACTTCAACCGCATCATCTTCTACAAATCGTCTCTGCAAGAATGAAGAAATAGTTGATGGTTTTGGTTGAGGATCGTGTTTGACACGGGGCCCTTAAAACAGATTCCGCGCCTCCTCTCAGACGGTCTGTCTCCCAGGGTACAACAACCGGAACAGTAGTCATACTGCCGGAGATGGTCTTGAGCCCAAGATTACACCATGTAATTTATGTTTGTAAAATAGGAAAACGAAAGTTGTCAAATTTTGAGAGTACTCCTCTCATTTTTGGAACAAAGATTCTTCGAAGTTTATGTCTAGAGAATTTCTCAATCTCTATATGTGTGTATGTTAGAGAATTCATGTGCCTCTGTTCTCCTAGAAGCCAAAGCACTATGCTTCTTTTTATACACAAACATGAAACATATGTATTTAATATTGTAATTAACAAGATAATAAAGTCTTGTAATAAACAATAATAAATATCAATAAATGGATTAACTAGATTTTAAGTGGTCAACCCGTAACTGCCATTTCTTTTATGGCACGAGTTGAAACATTCAACCAAGTCGAAACAGTTGCTTGAGACCGCGTTACGAGTACGGAAATCTGTGCGCCACACCACGCGTTCGTATGCTGTGCGCAGAACATGATGACGCGCGCTGGCCAGGGCGCTGGGCACTACCTGGTCATGCGCGCGCTATAGTACCCGCGCACATATAACGCTATGCCATCCGCGGATGACGACTCGTATCGTATGGAACCCGCCACGCGAACGTCACATGCGCAGACCTGAATGCCATCTGGTTCTGCGCGCCACTTGTTACGGTTTACGTCAACCTTCCGCCATGTACCAGACTACGCGCACGAGGTCAAAAATACAAAGGCGGCTGTCAAGCGGCTCGCGACGACGCGAGTGTGCGAAGTGCAAAGTGCTCCATCAAAGCGCCACATTGCGCCCATCGCCCACGCCACGCGCGCGCGCGTGTGCGAGTGCGAGTTAAGGGTGCTTCGCACCCTTTAGGGTCCCCACTAGTGTTTGGCTCAAGCTAAACAATATCCAAGGAGTGCTCCTCCTTATAAACCACTTCAAGTTTTGTCATCCCACCAAAGTGGGACAAACTTAATCCATTTTCCTCATCTTTGGTTGTTCCAACCTACAACTTTCAAGCTTCGATATCTCATTCATCTTAGCTCTATTTTGGACATGGTTTGGTTCGTTGTGATACTCTCACAATATAGCACACAAACCCGGAAATAATTATTTATATAACACATACATAAATATATTTATTTTTGTCCAAAATTAGTGAAAAACTCATTTTCACTACCATTTTTCCAACAATCCCCCACATGAATGGAGATCGAAAAACACACAAATTACCAATGTAACCTCGACGGTTGAGTCTTGCATAGGATAGGTAGGTGTAACCCTTTGAACCTTCCCTTGTGAAGCATACTTAGCCTACTAGCTGTCAATATGAACTTGATGTCTTTGAATTGACGGCTGTTTGTGTAAACGACAATATACGTTCACACAAGACTCCCCCTAGCCTGGCCATCCCCTCATTATCGTGTCCAATAATGGTCATGGAACACTTTCCTGGTTCTGCGGGAGCTCTAGAAATTGTGCCCACAATTTCATTCGAAGCGACCACACTTCTCTCCAACATAGGTGATTTTAAATCATTAAAAGCATTATGGTGTGTAATGATCTACACTAATCATTAAACCATATGTTATGCTTAACCTCTCAACAATGTCACTGGATTTATAGGAATGGACTAGGACGTATTTAAACACCCTTTTGTAGTTTAGGGAATATGTATATAACCATATATACTAGCTTATATATAAACATATATCTTAGCTATGCCCCCACAGTGACTACCTTTCGGTTCATGATTAAGTTTGCCTATTGAACCTAGATCTTGGGATCTCCAGTCAACTAGGTTAGGTTTCCCTCATGTCCCTTTTTCCATGGGCTTTAGTCTCATTCCATACAACTTCATCTCTTATCAACCATCAGGTTGTTGGATCCATTTGCAACTGAGATAAGTTGTTCTAACGTGTTCTTGACTCGCTGGTCAATTTAGCCATTTTGTCAATTCGTAAGGCTTATACCATATGATCTAAACATAGATCTGGTTATGGTAGCAGGATAGGTAGGTGTTATCCTTTGAACCTTCCTTTTCGTCTTTAGAATGACATGAAACTCAATTCATGGCTAAACACGTTTCTATGCCTTTGGTGATGTGATTCAAAGTTAGCTAGGCTTTGGATCTTATCAATTGGCATTTGAGTCCAATCAACTCGATTGACTCACTCCATTTTCAAATGCAAGCCACCCCCACATTTAAGTGTTATTGGATAATATCCAATGGGGTGATGAAAGGTTCTCCCTTTCGTATGAATTTTGAGAAACTTCTCAATACCATTTTTACATCCCCTACGGGTTGTTTCTTAAATGGCTCTTCCCCCCACATTGCTTGCACTTTGAATGTTTCATTAACAAGTATTAGTCTAGCATGCTTTAGACTCCAATACTCTAGCATGTGAACAGAAGATGCATCATTCTGATTCTTCACAGCCTTAAGAGAGAACGCACTATCTCTTTCAAACATTCACGTCTTAGTTAGACACAATAATTAGAACGTGTTTTATCATTCCAAACCATCGGGTTCTAGGAATGTCTCAAAACCATAGTTAATTTCATCCATTAGGATAAAAAAAATTATTTGCCTTTGATCTCCAAGGCTTCACCATTGACTCTTAAGAACTTAAACATAAGTCTTAATATAAGTCACTTTGATGAATATGTTCATCATCAACAAGATGAATAATACTAGTATAAAATCACTAAAGTCTTGAGATAAAGTCAATTAGATTGACACTCAATGACATAGCATTCACATATGCGCCTAAAGTGATATATACATTTCCATGTTGTTTTGTTAAAACCATGTATTGGGGAAGTCTCCAAAACTAAGGATAAATCCTCCACATAGGTCAAACAACATTGATGGTTATAGAAACATCTACACATCCATCACTATTGTAAATGCCTTTCAATAAATTTAGCAAAATTTATTAAAGAATTCACAATATTAACATATATTTCTTTCATATGTTGTAGTCATCGAAAATTCACATTTGTGTATTTTCATGTTGATGCTCTTAACATTAGATGACATATTTTTTTTTTTTTTTTTTCGTGTATTTAATCTCAATACACTTGCCACTTTCATCATGATTCGCTCATCATGTTGTATGTTTGATGTTTGGCATGTGACTTATTGCATAAGTCATGATCACAACCCGCTCATTGTGTTCTTGCAAGACACTCCTTGCACAGCCCGTTAAAACATATATCCTTATTAAATTCGTCGAATGTAAATCGTCGAAGAAAAAATACCACATTAATTTTCTTTGTATATATATCGTTTATTATATTTTAAATCACTTGAATATTGAAAAATATAAACGATAATCCAAAAAAATATATATAATACATAACAAAAGTATTTTAACGGATTCATAAGGATATATATAAACATCAAATCTCAAAGTGTTATTCTCTTCAACACTTTAACATTTGACAAAATAATCGCAATTATATCGTCTTGTGGTATGTTTTGAGGTACTCCCTCAATAAGACAAATTGTACAAAACAACAAAGTTGTTAACTACTTACAAGTAGTTGAACAAGTAAATATGTCCGTAACAACATCGAGTTGTTTTCCTTTAAATAGTCTTTCAAGACTATTATATGGTTCAAGACATGATACTTCTCATACGAGTATCGAACCGATTGCAAAATCATGTTTTATTCGTTCAAAACATTTCTCGTTTTTGCAACTGTTTTAAAATTAAACTATATATGTTTATGCTTTGATTACAAATCAAGACCATAAACTCGAAAATAGTTTTATTATTTAAAACCGCATCTAACTCGCTCGTTAGAAATAAAATGATTACAAATCATGTTAATTATTTTATCATAGTTAACCCAATTCTAACCCGCTCGTTAGAAAATAAACGATTATAAATCGTTAAAATACATAAGCGATTGTAACTCGTTAGAGTACATGGTTTCTATGATAAATTGTTTCTAATTCGCTCATTAGAATTATACGTGTACCAAATATTAAAAATATTCGGTTTCAATAACTAACCATTTCTAACATACAAACGATAACACTTATCGTTATATGGTGTTTTGGTTATATAAATAAACCGTTTCTAACACATCCGTTAGAAATAAACGATTACCAAAATTGTTTCAAAACTTATTGGTTTATATATGTACAACAATTTCTAACATGCTCGTTAGAGATAACCGATTACAAGACCGTTTAAAATTTATTGGCTCATATATAAATATAATAAGCCGTTTCTAACACGCTTGTTAGAAAATTAAACGTCTAGCTTGTTCGTTTTTGCAGAACATCAATTTCTAACTTGCTCGTTAGAAAAAAAATAAGTTTAAAATAACTTATGATTTTGTAAATAACCATTTCTAATACGCTAATTAGATATGTTCTATGACACGTTATTCTTTCAACGTCGTCGTTTCTAACATGCTCGTTAGAACTACATGTTTCAAAACTTGTTGTTTACATAACTAATTTCTAATACGCCCATTATAAATCTAAATGTTCTCAACATTTGAAACTAATTATATTTTACCAAAATAATTACTTTCTAACACGCCCGTTAGAAAATACTCATGTTTTAAACCATATTATTTACGAAAATAATATTTTCCAATTCGCTCGTTAGGAAATATAAAGGTTTAAAAATTATTATTTTAGAATTATAGGAATTTCTAACACGCTTGTTAGAAAAAAAATGTATCTCTATACATTTGACAACAATCATTATTTATCCGAATAATGATTTCTAACATGCTTGTTAGATCGAAAAACGTATACCAAACGTTTCTATGTGGGTTGCCAAAATATTTTCTAATACGCTCATTAGAAAATATTTAACTAAGATTAATCTATAACACGCTCATTAGAAATAACCTCTAGCAAATATTTTCCAAGGGTTAACAAATATTACGTCTTTTCTAATACGCTCATTAGAAAATTAGTATTTGAAACGTCTAAATACATGTTAATATTTGTTTATGCTTCGGACTATCTAAACCCGACACAAAAAACCCATGAAACCGAAAACTTGAATCAAACTATGTTTTGTAAACACGGTATATCGGTTTAACGATTGTACTCCAATCATCACATTAAACCGACTTGTTGTACTACATATATATTTCCAAAAAAAAATATTTATTAGATTTTAACAAAAATCCCAATTAATATTTTTATACTTTCGTGAACCCAAAAATCCTTAATAAGAAGGTTTTTAGATTATATCGATAATCTACACGAAAGTCTGTTTTAAGATTGTAGGAAATAGGGTTCACTATTTTATTAAAATAATAATAAAATAAAAATAATAACGATACTCTCGTTATTGGTAGGAAATACAAAGTACACAACCGTATACAAAACTAAAGAAAATAAAAAGATACAAACAAAATGTACCGACTCTTTGATTCAAGCGACTTCAACCGCATCATCTTCTACAAATCGTCTCTGCAAGAATGAAGAAATAGTTGATGGTTTTGGTTGAGGATCGTGTTTGACACGGGGCCCTTAAAACAGATTCCGCGCCTCCTCTCAGACGGTCTGTCTCCCAGGGTACAACAACCGGAACAGTAGTCATACTGCCGGAGATGGTCTTGAGCCCAAGATTACACCATGTAATTTATGTTTGTAAAATAGGAAAACGAAAGTTGTCAAATTTTGAGAGTACTCCTCTCATTTTTGGAACAAAGATTCTTCGAAGTTTATGTCTAGAGAATTTCTCAATCTCTATATGTGTGTATGTTAGAGAATTCATGTGCCTCTGTTCTCCTAGAAGCCAAAGCACTATGCTTCTTTTTATACACAAACATGAAACATATGTATTTAATATTGTAATTAACAAGATAATAAAGTCTTGTAATAAACAATAATAAATATCAATAAATGGATTAACTAGATTTTAAGTGGTCAACCCGTAACTGCCATTTCTTTTATGGCACGAGTTGAAACATTCAACCAAGTCGAAACAGTTGCTTGAGACCGCGTTACGAGTACGGAAATCTGTGCGCCACACCACGCGTTCGTATGCTGTGCGCAGAACATGATGACGCGCGCTGGCCAGGGCGCTGGGCACTACCTGGTCATGCGCGCGCTATAGTACCCGCGCACATATAACGCTATGCCATCCGCGGATGACGACTCGTATCGTATGGAACCCGCCACGCGAACGTCACATGCGCAGACCTGAATGCCATCTGGTTCTGCGCGCCACTTGTTACGGTTTACGTCAACCTTCCGCCATGTACCAGACTACGCGCACGAGGTCAAAAATACAAAGGCGGCTGTCAAGCGGCTCGCGACGACGCGAGTGTGCGAAGTGCAAAGTGCTCCATCAAAGCGCCACATTGCGCCCATCGCCCACGCCACGCGCGCGCGCGTGTGCGAGTGCGAGTTAAGGGTGCTTCGCACCCTTTAGGGTCCCCACTAGTGTTTGGCTCAAGCTAAACAATATCCAAGGAGTGCTCCTCCTTATAAACCACTTCAAGTTTTGTCATCCCACCAAAGTGGGACAAACTTAATCCATTTTCCTCATCTTTGGTTGTTCCAACCTACAACTTTCAAGCTTCGATATCTCATTCATCTTAGCTCTATTTTGGACATGGTTTGGTTCGTTGTGATACTCTCACAATATAGCACACAAACCCGGAAATAATTATTTATATAACACATACATAAATATATTTATTTTTGTCCAAAATTAGTGAAAAACTCATTTTCACTACCATTTTTCCAACACCTTGATCACTGATTTTGGGTTAGGGTTTGGTGGTACTGAAGTTGGGTTAGGGTTGGGGTTCGCTGGTACTGAAGTTGGGTTAGGGTTGGGGACGACGGTGGTTCGTTGACTTTGATGAATTTGTGGTGGTGGTTGGAGGAGGAGGAGGGGGTGGTGGTGGTTGCTTGAGGAGGAGGGGGTGATGTTGGTTGTTTGAGGAGGAGGAGGTGGTGGTGCTGGTCATATACACAAAAGATTAAACTGCTCGGATGGTCCCTATGGGTATTTTGGTCATTTTACATGACTTAACTGATAAAATTTAACGACGTTAGCTGGTAGGGACCAAAATGTTATAAAATGTCAACGTTGGGGACCATTGAAAATATATGGGTGCATACGTGAAATTTGGGCAAACCACAGGGACCATCCGTGCACTTTACTCTTAATATTATGTAATTTTATTATTATTTTATTCATATTATTTTATTCAAAAACTTTATTATATTATATACTATTAATATTTATATTATATACTATTAATATAAATAACATACGTACTATTTTAACTTTAGTTTCCACTAGTTTCCTACCTCATACTAAACATAATGAACATAAAACTAAATACACAATTTTATGTAAATAATATGCTTCAACTTTTCGTCTTTGGAGAGAACTTGAAGAGTGCCATCTTGAAGTGTCTCTCTCTACTAAATAGAACAAACAAATGATTGACGATTGTGTAAGAGATTTCATGTTGAATACGGGTCTGTCGTTAAATAGATTTCATACCCCTCGAAGATATAGAGGTAGAAGAAAGACGTAATTACGTCAAGCAACCTTTCTGACACAAAGATAGTTTAGTTTCGCTATAAGACGATGAGTGATCGTGTATGGAAGGACTAACCAAAATTATATATTTAAGACATTAAAGGAAAATTCTTTATTGTTATAAAATTTTAAATCATGTTATATTAAAAGGACTAATACTTTCGGTTCACAAAGTGAAAACAAATTCTCTTCAATTTTTAAATCTTTCGTCATTTACATTTGCCAAAGATTCAAGGTTACTTTTACTATCTTTCTCCAATAAAAGTTAAAAATGTGTAGTAGTCGTTTCCACTGAACTTCCTATACACCTACAATTTACAAAACGTGAAGATGGCTGCAAGAAATGCATGGTTGAAAGTTGAAAATGTTCATGTCGCATAAAAGAAGTGATAAGAAGTTCATTAGTAAAAAAAAATAATAGTTCAAAGTAAAAAATCTCACACTTAAATTATTGGATTGCATTGGGTGACAACGATCATAAATCTAATTATAAAAACCTACCACGCACATTACATTAACAGTATAGAGTTTTAGATTCTTGTTAAGCACCTTGGTTTTGATTAAAGGTTGTCATGAAGCGTCATCATTCTTAAAGCTTCCTGAGCTAGCCATGTATATTTCTAATCGATAAACAAAGATGGGAAAACATAAAAGAAAAGTTAGACTTGGCGGCAAGATGGCCGATAATGTCTAGACGTTCACAATGGTAACATAACCTATTGTGGTGAAGTGGCTTGGACACGAAGGTGCTTTCCAGGATGTTGACAAACGGCGGTGAAGGTGGATCACGATTTTGTTGACAACAGCAAGTGGTGGTATGTGTAAGACTTCATGCGAGAATTAATTCATGCAGATTACAAGAATTCGAATAGATGAAACTTAAAAAGTTCCAATTGCTTAAAGGGTTCTTTAATAATGTATTTTTGTTACATTTTTTATATGAGTATGATAAATATTTAATTAGAAGTTTATTAAATAATGTAGAGTAAACTACCAAAATCGTCCCTGAGGTTAGTTAAATAATGTATTAATGTGTCTTAAACTTTGAGGTAAATTATAATAATACCCTCCTCAAATGAAGTTAAATTACTATATTACTCATCTAGAATCTATACATATAATAAACCAAAGCCATTTTAATGACATGGCACTTAAAGAGACATTCTCCTCCTTGGGTGTGCCATATGTCATCCCATGTGGCATTGAGATATTTTAGAAAAAAATTAATTTAAAAACAAAATTAGATTTTTCTATCTTATGTTTCCTCCCATAATTTTTAAAAGCTAATATCTTTTATATATGAGATTTTTTAAAGAAAAAAATTACACCAAATTAACGAGCGTTTTATTATCTTTCCAACGAGTACCATAGTGCTATATAAAAAACGAATAAAAAAACGACTATTTTTTGTTGGGTTTTGTTCAAACAGGAAAAAAAACACAAAGTGTTCAGGTAAATAAATCATTAATCATGTATAGGAAGTCACTAATTATGTTCAAATCAGTAAGTATGAATTCTATTTTCAACATGCGTTAGCATTGGAGTTATACATTGTTTTAGGTTAGATATTAATATTAGAGTTATACATTGTTTAAGGTTAGACGTTAACATTAGAGATATATTTTTAATTGTTTTAGGTTAGATGCTACCCGAAGCTTTCATGCATGTAATTGTAAAGCGCATTATTCTATTTCATATGTAAAATTAATATGTAATATTAGATTTTTCAACCCCGGGACGTTCCCGGTGTATAATCTAGTGCATTATATAGTAGTATAGATAGTATAGATATAGATAGATATACTTGATTGTAATCATTTATTTTTTACAAGTCAACATATCATATATATATATATATAACTAGGAAGCACAAAATTCGTGTGCGATCATGTAAAGTAGCCTAAATCGCGTAGGCTTGGATATCAGGATCTTGTTCCAATTGACACAATCGGTTCTCATCTAAATGAACCCATGCTTCGACCCCATCACCTTCCTGATCATCCATCATGAGCACAAAGTTTTGGCCTGCGTAATGTCCTGTGCTTCTCCAAACTGGCTCACCCCAACCAAAATTAGCGTTGTAGAATGAGAACTTGCACCAAGATGTGAACGCGTAGAAGTTTACATCGTTATTGCCTATATTTCGACTAAACTCCAAAAAGGGCTTCATTAAAACCTCATAATTTTTGTTAGTGGACATTAATGCATTAGCATAATTACTCTCAATTTTCTTGATTGAATCATTCAAGATCATTAAGAAACCTTGGAGATCAAGGTTGTCTACTTGTTCGGGCTCAACTCGTGCAGTTGCTACACTAACAAAGTTCCCACATAAATTATTGGGTAACTTAGGCACTACTTTATCCCTCAAGTTAACTCCTTGTTGAATAAATGATGCCTTTGATTGTCCGGTTTTGGTTTTATCTGTGCCCACTAAAGCCTTCCATAATAACGCGACAATAAGTTGTACCTTTGAGGGACGACGTTTGTTATCATTGTTGAATAGGAGTCTTTCTTGCAGTTTTGATATTGCATTCGCTTTAAATGAAAACATGCGCACTGTAGTTTTTAGCCCAACGCTTGACCTTGGAATTCTAGGACTAAGATCAAGTTGGTCTCTTTTTGGGAAGTCATGTGCAAAGTTAAAAATAGGAGAATATTTTCCTAGTTCTAATGCATTACATGTTTCTTGATTTCTTGTAGCCCAATTGTTAATGAATGTGGACATAGTGGCCATATCCGAAACTTTGTGTGAAAAACACATACCAATCGCAACACCGCCGCACTCAAAAGTTGTGATTTTAATGGACAACAACGGATCATCGGTTTCACCAGACTCACCTATATCACACGGGAGAAAATCTTGTAACATATTGTATTTCAACTCCCACGTTAGGCCTAGAAAGTCTGAGAGCCGGAAATTCGTTGTGGCTTGGACATATAGAGCACCTTGATCACTACAATCGACGAACGCACCATGACGCTTATATCTCCCAGCCAACGGGTAAAAATCAGTTAATGTTTTGGTTAGTGAAGTCTCCAAATGATTAACGGTATCAAAATGCACATCATTTTGTGTGTTTTGTGATGAAGTGTAGTAAAGAATGATTGGTGTGTTGATGTTGGGCATTTGCTCATCAAAGAAAGAGATGTCATAGTTACTAAGGTTGGAAGGAGTTGGTGTTGAGGGTTTCACCAGTTTGGATATGTTGGTTTTGATCTCCATATATTGTGTTTACATGTTTTGATCCTTTAAAACCTTATTTATGGTAAAACTATGAGTACATGGCAAATATAGTCCTTGTCCTATCTTTAAATTGCAAGAAAATTTAAATCATTATTTAATATACTATCTTATACACTTTTTTATATATATGTAGTATTTACAATATCCAACCACCTGCTTTAGTGCACATTTACCATAAAACCGCATTGTGGATGTACATGATAGTATTCATTGGTGACATTGACAATGTTAGAATCTGTCTTCATATTGAACGGCCATGGATCCTTTAAGGATCTGCGCAAGCACACAAACACGCAAAGAGGTCAGTTTGAAGAAGATTATACTTAAAATTTTGCTGAAAGCCCTAAGATTTTTTTTTGCTTTTAACGTCGTTTTGTGTTTGTAGTTTTGTAAGCCATTCGGCATATATTATTGAATAGGAGAAGAAATCAATGTACAACTTAAAAAACAAAGGCGACAAAATAGATTTGGAATTTGAAAATGCTGTTGTTTTTGGAATTTTCTTAGGGTGGGTGGGGGTGGTGTGTGATGGTGTGACCATCATGACCACCGCCTCACCAAATTTATCACGGCCGCGACGAACACAAATCGTGACAGCCATCACGAGCTGTTTGGACCATTGTCCAACAGTCATATGACCGTTTTGCCTTTAAAAAATCCCAATCTATTTATCTATCCTTACTATAATAGAAGAGTCGTGAATGACATAAGAAATCCTTAGAAAAGCTGATGTGATAGCCATATAGATAAGTCAACAATGTCTTGCTGATGATAAATGTGATGTCATTATTCTGATTAAAATATTAACAAAAATATGCCACTTGCATTATTTAAATAGATTAAATAATTAAATAATGTCACTTGCAGCCAATGACCTCCAGCCCAGCTGGGGAGAGGTGGGAGGGTTTACCTCTTAAGAGGGTTCCCGCCCGGGCTTGGTCTTGAGTTCGAATCCTGCACACCACGAAAAAAATTCCCTGTAACGGTTTGAGATAACTTCAAAGTGGACACCGGTGCGTGGGTAGAGATTCGAACTCGAGTCGATGGGTTGTCTGTCGATTGGGTTTACCGCTGAAGCACACCTTCCAAAAAAAAAATAATGTCACTTGCATTAATTAAATAAATTAAATAATGTCACTTGCAACCGCTTATACAAATGTATATATAAATGTGACCTCTGTTTCTCTCTCTCAAATTATTTGTGATTGTTCTCTCTCTCTCTCTATCAATATTCTTAAATAATTATTAAATCATACGAGTAGCTGATGCTTTGCTTCATACCCACATTCAGATCGATAGATTCAAGCATTTGGTAACCAAATTTTAATCGATTTATTATAATAATAAAATTTACGTGTGTGCAATAATCGTCGAAGTTTTTGTCTGTTCCATTAGAAAGCACAGGATTGGGCTTGAAAAAGATGTTGATATTTGGAAGATGAGTTAATTGCCAATTTAGTACCTGAGGTTTGTCAAAATTGCTACTTTCATCCAAATCGTTTTTTTTTTTGTCAATTTAGTCCTTGTGGTTTCATTTTTTGTCATTTTAGTCCCTGAGGTTTGTCAAAAATTGTCACTTTCATCCAAATGTTGTTAGTCCACAGGGACTAAAATGTCAACAAAAAAATGGAACCACAAGGACTAAAATGACAAAAAAAAAGATTTGGATAATAGTGGCAATTTTTGACAAACCTTAGGGACTAAATTAGCAATTAACTCTTTGGAAGATTCCTACAATCCAAGAAAAATATTATTTGTGCCATTACCAACGGTTTAATATTGGCAGCATCAACTCAAGATAGGTATGTCTTCTTTTTTTTTTTTTATATATGTGAAATAATCGTGGAAGTTTTTGTCTATGCAACTTATGTGGTTTATTAATGTGGTTTATTACAGTTACCAGCTAGAGGCGTTAGCTCAAGCAATCAAGGAGAACACTGTAGTGTTTTCCGAGATGGTGTCAGGCAAGACATTGATTGCGATTATGCTTTACGCCATTACGCTTATCTTTTGAGAAAACCCTCTTCGTTTACTTTTGTGTTTTTTCTACCCACTGTTATACTGGTCAACAGGTATGTTGTTTGACTTTGTTATTTCTTGAGTTTGTTTTTTAGATGTGTAGTTGAAACGTAATCGTTTAAGTTTTTGTTTGTTACATTAGCAAGCAAAGTATGTGAGAAAGCACCTTGAGTATGTTGATCTCTGAAAGTTGACCTTTGAAAGATTCTTACAATCAAAGAAAAGTATTGTT